>JARQOC010000001.1:42221750-42821750 GCA_033576535.1 Allobates femoralis
TTGCCAAGAGAACTAACGCTTCATATTTAGGGCCATCTTTAGGATCTTGATTTGGCCTCCAAACTGTTAATGCCTTTATTGGAGTTTTATCTAAACTTGAGAAAGTAAAAAATATCCAATCAGGTTAAATCATCTATTTAATAAAGATTATTTTAAAAATAAAAGCTGGATCTGATTGGTTGGTCAAACACATATTTTTGCTCTATACCCAGAGATTATCTTCCTGGTATTTTCTTACAGGTTCCCAGTAATAATCTCATGTTTTATCATCCTCATTACAATGAGGCAAATTTAATTAGTGGCTTATTCATATCTTGAAAACATTTTGACATATTCAGTAGTAAAGGCCTGAATGACATGAGCTACGGTGGCACTAAATATATGAAAGGCTCCACAGTGATATTATTCATCACAGGTTATAAAAATTTCATATCAATTAAAGTTTCATTATTAGGAATCAGGCATGGATATAATTGTGGAAATGTCACGCTACGTCAGACAGCGTAAGACTACTCGACCTCAACATTAAATTAATAAGGCTCAATATTCGACACAATACATCTAGAAGAATGGGTTTATGGATCAATTGATCTTCACATATGATTTGAAAAAGATGCACTGGCATGGATGAGCATACTATAAAGGTAGACCTTGCGGCTGCTATAGGCAGAGAAGGAGACCAGCTGTGGTTTGTGACATATACTTGTCCATTTGTAAGGCTATTGAGAGGAAAGGTAACAATAGCAGCCTCTGTTGTGGAAGCCCTCGTAGAAGTACCATTGTGATCCTCGCCATGGGATCCTCTTTCTTCTGTGTGTGCCATGGACTGTGACTATACAAATGATAAAATGATAATCAATTCATAGATTTAGATGGTGCTCCCTTGACGTGGGTAAAAGAAGGCTGACAATATTCCTTTCAATGGGACCGGACTCAATATCTGAGACTAGATCATGGTCACTAGGAGGTTGATATTTATATGTTATAAATGTTAGATATACCCATTAATGTAAAGAACAAAAAAGAGCGTAGGGTAGGGATTAGTTCACACGCTGCGTTGTACAGTACAAGCATAGATGATGAGATTTCTAGAGATCCCATGCCCACAGTGCTTCTTTACTCCACAGCATTTTCTCACCTGCGGCAAGGGTTGCTGCGCGTCCACATCTTCGCTGCATTTTAATTTAATGCTGCGGAGTCGGAAGCAAACTCTAGCGGTTAATGCAGGGAATAGCCGCACTGCACCAATTACAGGTCATGGGCACAGGGCGGCTACACTCACCCTGCGTTCACTCGTGCCTCCCCTCAGGTTCAGAGGCACTGCGCCCAGGACGCAGTGCCTCCGGATTTTGTGCACATAGTGCAACATTGCAGAATCACAAACAGTACATTTACAGGGAATATAAGACTTTTATTTCCAGTCTCTCAAATCCCTCATATTGTATCATATTACATCATATGATAAGCACATGCCCACCAGGGCACTAACTAATCCACCATACCTCTGACACTACCAGGGGCACATACAGGACTGGCTCTCTGGTCGCCTAAACCACAATGTCCACACAGTACACCCACAGCTTCCTCCTGCAGGCGAATGACACCCCCTCCTAGTGCAGTCTTCCCCTGAGACTGTCTCACTTTCTCTGTCAGATCATGTGCTAAACAAGCAGCCACACTATAGTTGCTATGAGCCACAACCATGGGTGGAGGTATGTGGACAGCCAGACACGCCTATCTCTCCAGCAGCATGCAAACCTGGCTCTGGTAATGCCTTAATCAGTCTTGTTGCTCTACAGATACCAGAGTAACGGCTCACCATTGTTTGTGTCTATCATACCTTTTAATCTTCCCAAATAAAACAGTTTACCCTCACCCAATGTCTGCCAGCTATTTATTCTGCTGAAATCAGAAATAAAATAACACGAATATCTTCCGCTGTTATATCTGATAACCTGATTAAAGCATCTGGCAGCTGCACATTACTGTACAGATATTGTACTTGACAACAACTTTGCATAATGCTTGTTTGGGATGATAATGGTACCCAAACAGTGACAGTAAAATGTTTTTCTTACGGCTAAGCACCCATAACCACAGCTCCACAAGAAACCATAATAGCACTCTAATGATACCCAAAGAATGTGCATTTGGGCACGACCCAAGGGCTCATTCAGATGTCAGTGACTTTTCTTATATGTGAAAAATGGTTTGCGTTTCACAAGTGTTGACTATTATAAGTATGAATGCTATCTGTGAAAACCACAATACCTGTATGAGAAAATCTGATGTCTAAATGAGCCGTAAGTCTTTTTGGGTAGGCTTTGTTGTCATCCAGTGTATTTCTCTTCCATGAGTCTGGAAGGTCTACTCTTAGTATGGCTAGGGCCGGCTCCAGGTTTTTGTGGGCCCCGGGCAAAACAGTCTTAGTGGGCCACTTTAACATATACCATGATTCATGAGTATAATATAGAGGCTCCTGGGTGGGCTGTACATATAATATTGAGACTGTGCAGGTCTGCATATATAATATAGAGACTGCTAGACTGTATATATATATATATAATATAGAGGCTGCTACTGGGCTGTATGTATAATATAGTGGCTGTGGGCTGTATATATTTGGAGGCTTTGCTGGGCTGTATATATTATTTGGAGGTTTTAGCAGCTCAGCAGCAGCCTCCAAATAATAAATATAGGCAAGCAGAATCTCCATATTACATACACAGCACAACACAGCCTCCAAATAATATACACAGCACAGCCCCCAACAAATATATACAGCATGACCTTCATATTGCCCAGCAACAGCCTCCATATAGCACAGCACAGCTTCCATAGCCCAGCAGCAGCTGGAAATAAAGCTCCACATTCAGTGTTGTAACTAGAGTCTGGTGGGCCCCGGTGCGAAATTTAGACCTGGGCCCATTCCCTGTGCACACGTTGATCAGTTGTATGGGCCCCGTGCAACATTGTAAATCCTATAAAGACTCACAAATTGACTCCTCTCCCCCTTCATTATGTATTAATGTCCCTCATCCTGCTATATATGGTCATCCTACTGGAATATGCAGCTTATCCTTGTATATATGTCTCCCATCCTTGTATATGCTCTCCTCCTCCTCCCGCCAGCATAGCCCTCCATATAGTATAATACAGCCTCATAGCCCCTCCATATAGTGCAGCCTCATAGCCCCTCTATATAGTATAATACAGCCTCATAGCCCCTTCATATAGTATAATACAACCTCATAGCCCCTCCATATAGTGCTGTCTCATAGCCCCCCATATAGTGCAGCCTCATAGTCTCTCCATGTAGTATAATACAGCCTCATGACCACTCCATATAGTATGATACAGCCTCATAGCCCCTCCATATAGTATAATACAGCCTCATAGCACCTCCATATAGTATAATACAGCCTCATAGCCATGTAGTATAATACAGGCTCATGGCCTCTCCATGTAGTATAATACAGCCTCATGACCTCTCCATATAGTATAATACAGCCTCATAGCCTCTCCATATAGTACAATACAGCCTCATAGCCTCTCCATATAGTATAATACAGCCTCAAAGCTCCACCATATAGTGCAGTCTCATAGCCTTCCATATAGTGCAGCTTCATAGCCTCTCCATTTAGTATGATACAAACTCATAGCCCTCCATATAGTATAATACAGCCTCATAGCCTCTCCATTTAGTACAGCCTCATAGCCTTCCATATAGTGCAGCCTCATATCTCTACAAAAAGTGCAGCCTCATAGCCTCTTCATATAGTGCAGCCTCATATCCCTCCATATAGTGCAGCCTCATATTTCTCCATATAGTACCGCCTCATAGCCTCTTCATATAGCGCAGCCTCATAACTCTGAATTTAGTATAATGCACCCCCTCCTCATACCATTATCCTTTGGCCATAGTGTTCCCACTAAAAATAAAAAATAAATCTGCATTTACCTCTCCCGATCCCCCGCTGCTCTGGTCTCCTTGCAAAGACTGAAGACCCAGGAGAAGGCAGTGCTAGTGTAGATTTTACTGTTGAATGTATAAAGCAGGAAGTACTGCCTACTGGAGAGGAGGAGGTGGAACCAGCCTGCTATATGCGTTCCACAGTGGAACGCAGATGGAAAGCCTGTCCGGCTGGTATGGGGAAGCGAGGGGCGGGGTGGGGGCAGCAGCAGTAGGAAGCAGGAGGCTCCCCTGCCTGACACACTGGCCCTAAAGCGGCATGTGCTGCTACGTGAGGCGGTCAACAGGGTAGGGGGTACTCGGATACCGGGGATGATGGCGACTTGGATGGGGGATCACGGCTGGTCGGTCCCTGTTACCATGCCTTAGACTCTCAATGACGGGGATGGTGGGAGATGATGGAGGTGAAGGGGATTGGTTACTAGACGCCACCTGTGGTACCTAGTAACGTGTATACCAGCGCTACGGCCGGCCGCTAATGTGAAGGAGGTGCAGCTCAGTGTATTACAGCTCCCCAAAGGTGGAGCTTTACCTCAGGGCAGTGGGGATGGATGAGGGGAGTTGTAGTAGCGTCTCTGCGATCAAAGCTGTGGGTAGCGACAGTTAAGCAGGCACACACGCACACACGCACACAGTAGTCTTTGTTTTGGTACCTTTTACTGATGACCGGTAACAGGTACAGTCCAGGGCAGTAACCAGGTCCTCGGTGCAATTTGGAACTTTCACCTTGGAGAGTTGCAAGGCGTCCTCTGTCACTGTGTACGGTGGTTTAGGGTAAGTTCTACCTATAACTGAACTCACTGCTTCTTCTTCCCTCCCAGGGCTTTACTCTATAACCGACAATGAGGTCCTTCTGTGGGGTCCCTATTCTCCTCTTGGCCCTTGGTCCTGTGCTTGGTCAGGTTTGAGTGTCTCTTACTTGCTCTCCTCAGGGAGTTAATTCCTCCTGGTCCTTCCGGGCTTTTCCTGCTGCACTGGATGCTTAGCAGAGTCAGACTCCGGTGTCCGGGTAAACTACAGGGAAGCTTGCTCTGTTCCCTACTTTAACTCCTTGCTTCCTCCACTGGCCTCCGACCCTCTCCCTAGGGTGCAGCACAGCTGGGTCAGTGTTCCCTGGTCCTGGTTTTATCCCAGCGACCAGCTCCTTCACTGCTGCTCTCTCCTCTCACTCGCTGAGACTAACTGAGACTCACTGAGACTAACTAACTCCTCCCCTCAAGCCTGGATCTTTTAAAGGGGATCTGGCTTAAGGCAGCCAGTAGAGCTCCCCCTTCAGGTCTGGGGTGGAAGGTGTTGTGTGCTGTGTGTACCAAGGTGTAAATCCCTTCTTGCACCGGTGGATCCTGTGGCAATCCCCTGCAGGGGTGCCACACTACGTAGTCACATGGATGTGCATCCTCGGGGACGCACATCCATGTGAAGCAGGAGCTGGGATAGGCGGATGCAGGTGGCGGCGAGTGGTGCAGGCCCCATCGCAGCCACAACCCCTGCATCCGTGATCATTATGCCACAGCCCGGGAACCAGCACATAACTAATTTGAATCACATGCAAATTAGCTATATGCACGGGTAGCACTGTGGCAGCACTTAGCTGCTGGCTGAGTGGCCCTGATTGGCCCCTTGTTGTCAGGGCTGCCTGTCCCTGATGAGCTCCTGAGTATCAGGGCCACCTGTCCCTGATGGCCAGTGGGCCCCCCGGCTGCTCAGGGCCCAGGCACTTGCCTGGGTATGCTGGGTGCTGATGCCAGCCCTGAGTATGGCAATACATGGTGAGAAGCTGTGCACGTACAATCACTGCCGAGAGCTCAGTTTAAGTGATAGCTGAGTTCCTGGTGTCACAACCGGGGTCGACCTTCATAGTGATTGCTGCATTTGGAAGCTTGAGAGATGGAGTGGGCTCCTTCTCTCACCCTTTCAGGACCCACATAACACAATCACAGGGGCCGATAGTTGCCATGACAGCAGGAGGTCAAATTATGACCTTTCATTCTGCAATCTATGGTAGCCTGTTAGACCATGCAAACAGCATGGTCTAATATGCATTCTGCCAATGTCCCCATGTCACACTAACATGACTATTGCTTGCAATTAGGGATGAGTGAGTAGCGGACTCGCTATACTCGTAACGAGTAGGTGTTAATACTCGGGTACTCGTTACGAGTAGCAAGTCCAATGTAAGTCAACAGGAAATGCGAGTACTTTCGCAGTGTATCTCTATACACTGCGAAAGTGAAATAAAAGTTAAAAAAGGTGTTAAAAATAAAAAAAATAGCATACTCACCTATCCGACCGCTGTCCCGGGACCCGAAAAGAACACATCCGATATGCTGCCAGGACCTTAAGTCTGATGGCCAATCAGATGGCCGGTAGTGATCAGGTGGTGTGTGACATCACACACCACCTGATCGCTACCGGCCATCTGATTGGCCATCAGACTTAAGGGCCTGGCAGGCCATCAATGTTCTGACACATCGATGGCCTGCCAGGACCTTTAGTCTGATGGCCAATCAGATGACCGGTAGCAATCAGGTGGTGTGAGATGGCAGGTAGCGATCAGGTGGTGTGTGACATCACACACCACCTAAATGCTACCGGCCATCTGATTGTCAATCAGACTTAAGGTTCTGGCACCAATGGGATGTGTTCTTTTCAGGTCCTGGGTCAGCGGTCGGATAGGTGAGTATATTATTTCTTTTATTTTTAACACCTTTTATTAACTTTTATTTCACTTTCGCAGTGAATATAGATACACTGTGAAAGTGAATGTACTACTCGTTACCCCTAACAAGTAATCACAAGGAAACCCACAGAGTAGCGAGTAGCCCGAATACCGTACTATTTGGCAAGTATGGTGGTGAAAACATTATGTTTTGGGGGTGTTTCTCTGCTAAGGACACAGGACTACTTCACCACATTCGGACCATGGATGGAGAAATGTATCGTAAAATCCTGAGTGACAAACTCCTTCCCTCTGCCAGGACATTAAAAATGGGTTATGGCTGCATCTTCCAGCATGACAATGACCCAAAACATACAGTCAAGGTAACAAAGGAGTGGCTCAAAAAGAAGCACATTAAGGTCATGGAGTGGCCTAGCCAGTCTCCAAGCATTAATCCTATAGAAAACCTAATGATTTAGAGATGATCTGCCAAGGGGATTGAACCAAAATTCCTTCTGGCATATGCACAAACCTCATCAAAAACTACAAAAAATATCTGATTTCTGTGCCTGCCAACAAGGGTTTTGCCCCAAGTATTAAGTCTTGTTTGCCAGAGGGATCAAATACTTATTTCTCTCTTCAAAATGCAAATACATTTATATGATTCAGACAATGTGATTTTCTGAATCGTGGGGAAGAAAATGGTGTGTCATGGTCCGCGCTGCCAAATAACATCCACTCCGAAAATAATGCACTTGAAGATGGAACTTCAAAGTAACCTTTTTATTGCTTCCTACGCGTTTCGGTGCCCTCCTGGCACCTTCCTCAGGGATCCCTGAGGGCACCGAAACGCGTAGGAAGCAATAAAAAGGTTACTTTGAAGTTCCATCTTCAAGTGCATTATTTTCGGAGTGGATGTTATTTGGCAGCGCGGACCATGACACACCATTTTCTTCCCCACGATTCGGCATATCTCCACATATGAGTGGACGGTGGAAGTCCTGCAGCAGCCATCCAGAAATAAATCACTAAATACGCCTTCAAGCCGGTTGTGGGTTACACAACTGTTCCAGGTGAGTGGATCCCTTTTTCACCACTTTACTCCTAGTGCCATAGTGATAGGGCACTATTGCGCCTCTTGTTCCCCCTCCTTCTTTTATTTTAATGTGATTTTCTGGATTTTTTTTTGATATTCTATATCTCACTGTTAAAATT
This sequence comes from Allobates femoralis, assembly GCA_033576535.1. NCBI lineage: Eukaryota > Metazoa > Chordata > Amphibia > Anura > Aromobatidae > Allobates > Allobates femoralis. The sequence continues at coordinate 42,229,598 of JARQOC010000001.1, forward strand.
AACCTACCCTGAAAAATAATTATTTCCTTCACTGTATGCAATAACAAAACTAAACAAAAAAAGTATATATGCTTAATATTGCTCCATTCAGAACGTCCCGATCTATAAATCTGTCACACAAGTTTACCCCTTTTGTTAACACCGTAAAATAAAAATGTGGCAAATATTAGGTTTCTTCATCAAACCACCAGAAAAAATGAGGAATAATGCACGATCAAAACTTCAAATGCAAATAAATATGATTTGAAAAGGTCATCTTGTCCTGCAAAAAACAAGACCCTAGTCAGGTCTTTCAGTAAAAAGCTACAGTTGTGGCCAAAAGTATTGACACCCCTGCAATTCTGTCAGATAATACTCAGTTTCTTCCTGAAAATAATTGCAATCACAAATTCATTGGTATTATTATCTTCATTTAATTTGTCTTCAATGAAAAAAACACAAAGGAGAATGAAGCAAAAAGCAAAACATTGATCATTTCACACAAAACTCCAAAAATGGGCCGGACAAAATTATCGGCACCCTCAGCCTAATACTTGGTTGCACAACCTTTAACCAAAATAACTGCCATCAACCGCTTCCGGTAACCATCAATGAGTTTCTTACAATGCTCTGCAGGAATTGTAGACCATTCTTCTTTGGCAAACTGCTCCAGGTCCCTGATATTTGAAGGGTGCCTTCTCCAAACTGCCATTTTTAGATTTCTCCACAGGTGTTCTATGGGATTCAGGTCTGGACTCATTGCTGGACACCTTAGAAGTCTCCAGTGCTTTCTCTCAAACCATTTTCTAGTGCTTTTTTAAAGTGTGTTTTGGGTCATTTTCCTGCTGGAAGACCCATGACCTCTGAGGGAGACACAGCTTTCTCACACTGGGCCCTACATTATGCTGCAAAATTTGTTGGTAGTCTTCAGACTTCAAAATGCCATGCACACGGTCAAGCAGTCCAGTGCCAGAGGCAGCAAAGCAACCCCAAAACATCAGGGAACCTCCACCATGTTTGACTGTAGGGACCGTATTCTTTTCTTTGAATGCCTCTTTTTTTCTCCTGTAAACTCTATGTTGATGCCTTTACCCAAAAAGCTCTACTTTTGTCTCATCTGCCCAGAGAACATTCTTCCAAAACGTTTTAGGCTTTCTCAGGTAAGTTTTGGCAAACTCCAGCCTGGCTTTTTTATGTCTCTGGGTAAGAAGTGGGGTCTTCCTGGGTTTCCTACCATACAGTCCCTTTTCATTCAGACGCCGACGGATAGTACGGGCTGACACTGTTGCACCCTCGGACTGCAGGGCAGCTTGAACTTGTTTGAATGTTAGTCGAGGTTCTTTATCCACCATCCGCACAATCTTGCATTGAAATCTCTCGTCAATTTTTCTTTTCCGTCCACATCTAGGGAGATTAGCCACAGTGCCATGGGCTTTAAACTTCTTGATGACGCTGCGCACGGTAGACACAGGAACATTCAGGTCTTTGGAGATGGACTTGTAGCCTTGAGATTGCTCATGCTTCCTCACAATTTGGTTTCTCAAGTCCTCAGACAGTTCTTTGGTCTTCTTTCTTTTGTCCATGCTCAATGTGGTATACACAAGGACACAGGACAGAGGTTGAGTCAACTTTAATCCATGTCAACTGGCTGCAAGTGTGATTTAGTTATTGCCAACACCTGTTAGGTGCCACAGGTAAGTTATAGGTGCTGTTAATTACACAAATCAGAGAAGCATCACATGATTTTTCTAACAGTGCCAATACTTTTGTCCACCACCTTTTTTAAGTTTGGTGTGGAATTATATCCAATTTGGCTTAAGGACAATTCTCTTTTGTGTTTTTTCATTGAAGACAAATTAAATGAAGATAATAATACCAAAGAATTTGTGATTGCAATCATTTTCAGGAAGAAACTGAATATTATCTGACATAATTGCAGGGGTGTCAATACTATTGGCCACAACTGTATAGCTGTCAGAATATAGTGGTCCAAAATAAAAAAAAATTCTAGAAAATTGTTTTGATTGTTTTAAAGGGAACCTGTCAGCTCATTCTACCCCCATAACCTACCACTAGCTGTCCCTGCACCTTGCTAGCTGGTCCCTAACCATCCCTCTCTGACATAAAAGGGCCCTATAATGTTTAAGAAAAATGCTTTATGACTTACATATAGTCTCCATTTAGGAGACTGAAAAGGCGTGCTTCGGGCTCCATTCTCCCCTCCTCGGCAGCATTCAGTACGCGTGGGTGTTCTCATTCCTTGTGCTGAGCCGCCTCATTTTTTAAATTCCTGCCTCCCTTGTTGATGTACTACTCTGAGACGGAACGTCATATCCTGCCCAGAGCATTGTGGAGCTAATCATGTGAACAGCCCGATGCATCGTGAGGCTAATCACATGATCGACCTGGCTCTGGCGCATGCGCAATACGCATATTGAAGCCGAAGCCGTCATAAGCCCCACAGTGCACCAGGCCGATCACATGATTAGCTCCACAATGCACCGGGCCAGATATGACGTTCCGACCCGGTGTATTACATCAGCAAGGGAGGCGGAAATTTCAAAAATGAGGCAGCCCAACACAGAGAACAAGAACGCCCAGCGGGGCATGCTGAATGCTGGCAAGGAGTGGAGAATGGAGCCCGAAGCCCGCCTTTCCAGTCTCCTAGATGGAGATTATATGTTACAAAGCATTTTTCTTAAACATTATAGGGCCCCTTTAGGTCAGAGAGGGATGGTTAGGGATCAGCTACAAAGGTGCAGGGACAGGTAGTGGTAGGTTATGGGGGTAGAGCGAGTTGATAGGTTCCCTATAAGGAGGCAAAACATAAAAAACCCATGGTACAGACGACACCAGCTTCCATCCACATGTATCGCAGTGTAGAAACTTGATGGGTCTCTGTGCTGCAATGCATTTCAGCTGGTTGTGAATCCTCAGATGCACAACCAGCTGAAGTAGGCACTGGAGTCGGTGGGCCCATGCACCCCCTGAATTGGTCATGGTCGCGACCTGTGTGGCCATGATAGTTATGCCCCTGTTGGGGTACCATGAGCTTTAAGTTAATCTACTATGTATTTCAATGGCAAAATGAGATTTTAATGCACCACTCCAGTGGGGAGGGGTTCAGCAATGGAGTGGCACTTTAAATTTAAGCATTCTCTCATATATTCACCTTCTGGTGTCTTCACCTTTTACCAATGTCACTTTGGTTATCCGGCGCCATCTTGTGATATTAATTTCTGATTGCCGGAAGTAAGAAGTTACATCACAAGTTCCCAATACATCTCTATGAGAGCGAGAATGAGGCTTTTCTAGAGATTCATTGAGTTGTGACCTTCAGGGCGCTCCATGAAACACTGTAACATGCCGACAGGTCATAAATCGCTGGGAACCAACCAGAGCATCAGCAATAGAAGGTGAAGATACCGGAAAGTTGTATCAGGGGGCAGGGGGTTTACATTTAAAGGACGACTCCAGAGTTTCAATAAAAATATAACGCTGGAGTAAAGATATTTGTCATGGGCCAGTAATAAAGCATCGCAGTGGCAATCCATGGCGCCTTCTGGAATAGGAGCCAGTAATAAAGCATCGATATTGGCAATCTATGGCGCCTTCTGGAATAGTTCTCTATGGTGGTCATATACTTTAAGAGAAAGTTATTTGTTAAGTATCGGAATAAGATTCATTCAGTCCAGCATGTTTCCCATGTTATCAGTGCGGGTATTAATTTGTTCTCTACTCATGGAATAGAATATTCTTGGGAACATGCAGAAGTTATTTTCTGCAGCTGGTTGGACAGTTGTTTAAGAATTAGCTTTTCATTATAAGAAAAGAAACTTAAAAGTTGCTGTAAAAAGCGACGTCCGGCTTATAGGATCTGATTTCACTGTACAACCATTTTTGTTTAGTGAGAGACTAATAAAAATGATGAAAGGTCTCACTTGTGCTGTACGGGATTAAATAAATTGTTCTGCTTCTGGGGCACTTGGGGCCAACAAACTGTGAGCAAAAACTTTGTAGTGTGAGGTCTGCCGGGAGTAAGAATTACCATTAAGCAGAAATCTGCTGGTCACAGCATGGGCTCTTATGTTAAAGTGTTCTGACTCATGTAGATGGCCTCCTGAGGAAGTCATGCAAAACACGCGTCGGGGGACATGGTTACGTGGTCCCAATACAGGGAATAGTGACTGATACCTGATCATTATTGGTCTGATCTGAGCTTTACTTCATAGCGATCACTTGTTATTCCCATCCGCACTGACCCTTTTCTTCCTTCACCTTTTGTATGTAGATCCCGCTCCACTTTTGTCTTTGACTTTCTACTTATTTAAGCTGCCTTCACACTTGCGTTTGTGTCTGCATGCGCAGGGCATGCAGACGCAAACACAGTGCAACGCAGCACATACTTATGTGAACGCAGCGGAGAATCTCCGCATGCGTTAACATAAGTATGGTGCCCGAGCAGCCAATTAGCTGTCTCTGGAGGCGGCCTGGAGGAGGAGATCATCGGTGGAGATCTCCTCCTCCTGGCACAGCTGATCTCCTGCCGGTGTCAGTGGGGAGAAACAGCTGGTCTGACAGCTGTTTAAATCTCCCACACTGACACCGAATAGAGTGATATCGTTGCAGGAGATAAGAAACAGCTGATCGCTGCTTCAAATCTCTCGCGCTGCTTCAAATCTCTCGCGCCGACATCACCTATTCGGTCACCGGCGGCCACCGGGAGAGATTTCAATGAGATCCGCAGCGTTCTCCTGCGCTGTCATGCGGAGGACACTGCGGATCCATTGAGATCCATGCATGATTTGTGCGCTTGCGGGCACTTGCAGATAAAACATGCACCCGCGACCGCACAAAAAATGCAACATGCTGCGTTCGGAGGGCGCACAAATTGTGCACATCCGAACGCAAACGCAACCAAACGCAAGCACATGCGTTGGCATGTTAAACATAGGAACGCAGTGTGCAAGCGTTTGACTGTGTTCGGTACACTGCGCTTGCAAACGCAAGTGTGAAGGCAGCCTAATTGTGACTATTATGTATTTACTAATAAAATATACTTTTATTTTCCATATTACTATTGGTGGATTTCTGACTCCATGTCTTTATCTGCATTTTAGAGTCATCTCGAGGGAATATTTCCTGGCCATGGCCCTACTATTTTAAATTCAGCTTATTCCTTTAGATTGGGTGATACTGATTTTCTCATATTGGACTGGGTTTAAAAAGGATTTCTACCTAAAACAGGAATGAATAGTTCACATGGATTCATGTCTTTTTACCTCAATTGAAAGGGCATTTGGGGGCATCATATGTTTGAACAGACCCCAACTAGAGGACAATAAAACGTTCACACTCTTATCAGTGAACTGTTCCGATATTTACTGCCATAACTGTTTCTCCCCATCTCATACTGATCATTTCTGATCTGCTCCACCTCACTTGTCTTAAGAACTGCAGTATTCCATGTCATGTTATGTATACCGGTATATATGTGGCACATCACATTTTGTCTTATACCAGCCTGAAGAAGAGACATGAGTTGTCTCGAAAGCTTGCTATTTACTACCATCTTTTCAGTTAGCCATTAAAAGGTTTTAATATTTTTCTACCCAAAACATACAACTAATAATTATTATTATTATTTATTTATATAGCACCATTAATTCCATGGTGCTGTACACGAGAAAGGGTTACATACAAAATTATATATATATCGTTTACAGTAAACAAATTAACAATGACTGGTACAGAGGGGAGAAGACCTTACAGGTTTAAATTCTACAGGATAATGGGGAAGACACAGAAGGTCAGGGGTGTGGCAGCTCTGGTGGTGGTGGTGAGGCGGCAGCACTGGTGGTGGTGAGGTGGCAGCACTGGTGGTGTGAGGCAGCAGCTCTGGTGGTGGTGGTGAGGTGGCAGCTCTGATGGTGGTTGTGAGGCGGCAGCTCTGGTGGTGGTGAGGCAGCAGCTCTGGTGGTGGTGGTGAGGTGGCAGCTCTGATGGTGGTGGTGAGGCGGCAGCTCTGGTGGAGGTGAGGCGGCAGCTCTGGTGGTGGTGGTGAGGCGGCAGCTCTGGTGGTGGTGGTGAGGTGGCAGCTCTGATGGTGGTGGTGAGGCGGCAGCTCTGGTGCTGGTGGTGAGGCTGCAACTCTGGTGGTGGTGGTGAGGCAGAAGTTCAAAAGATGGTGATGCGGCAGCTGGGAGATGGTGATGCGGCATCGCGGTTAATAATATAATTTTTATTTCTTTAACGCCAACATATTCGCAGCTCTTTTACAATTCACAGGGGATATGTACAGACAGCATGTGACAATACGAAGTAACCAGATACCAAGAGTAGTGAGGGCCATGCTCACAAGCTAAAATCTATGAGGAAATGGGGGGGCACAAAGGTAAATGGTAAAAAGTGCCATCATATATGGTCCAGCCATCAATATAATAAATAGGGGATTCACATAACGCTGCATGAACTGGTCACCAGCGAATATGTGTACAAGTACAGATAAAGTGTCATTAAGTGCATGGAGGATGTAAATAGATGGTACAAGAGGCCAGATTTGGAAAAGGGCAGAATGGGAATAGTTAGGCAAGTGAGGTGAGGTGATAGGCTAGTCTAAAGAGATGTGTACTTAGGACCTGCTTAAAACTGGGCTATTAGGAGCTAATCAAATTGATCTTGGTAGTATATTCCAGAAAATAGACACAGCTCGCGAGAAGTTTTGGAGAATGGAGTGGGAGGCTCAGATTATTGAGGATGTTACTTTTAGGCCATTAGCAAGACATAGGGCACAGGTAGAGTAATAGATAAGATAAGGGAGGAGATGTAGGGCGCTGCAAAACTATGGACAGGTTTTGTGGGTGAGAGTGATAAGTTTATATTGTACTCTGTAGCGGATCTGCAACCAGTGCAATGACTGGCAGAGGATAGAGGCATCGGTGAAGCAGTTGGAGAGGAATATTATCCTGACTGCTGCATTCAGGATGGATTAGAGAGGAGAGAGTTTAGTAAGAGGGAGACGATTAGTAGAGAATTGCAATAATCCAGACAAGACTGACAACTGATTATAGAATAGTATAGAATAGAATAGTAAATCAGAAGACAAAAATGTTGGTTAAGGGGTGATATCACTTAAGGCCCAGTTACACGGTACGAGATCGTGAATGACATCGCTTAAACGAGTTTGGAGTCGTTGAAACGACATCGTTAGGACGTCGTTGCCTGTAACACCGACTACGATAAATCGTTGGATTGTTGATCGCAGATTTGAGAACATGTTCTCAAATCAAATGATCCTTGATCAACCAACCTGCTGCATCGTTGTGTGTGACACTGTGATAACGATTTTTTTAACGACTTCTCCTATTCACAGCAGTGAAAAAGTATCGTTCGCTGGGTTGTGCGAACGTTACCTGCTCACTACATCGTTGGTGCATCGTCCACGATATCTACACGTGTGACATCTCCCCAACGATGTCAAAAAGATGTCCTAATAACCGAGATCGTTTGTGATATCTAAACGACGTTGAAGCGTTTAACTGGGCCTTAACATTTATCACCTATGTCTGGTGTATGAGTGTCCAACCTCTGAAGCCCTCTGTGATCGAGAGGATGAGGTTCCAAGTGAATGAAACAGCAGTGTATATGTGAAACCACAGTTTCTTCCACTTCTGTGGGTTCATAGGAGCATGAGGCTATGTTCACACTGTCTTTTTGGAGTGGATCTGCTCTATAATCCTCTTAAATATGTAGGGAATTATTGCTACGTCTGATACATTGTTCTGTGTCACAGTTTCCAAGTATGATAAATGTCTATTTTTCCTACTCATAATTCACATCAATAACAAATTACTACCTGCCTGAGCCTCGCTTGTCTTATCTTTATTTGATGACTACCTCCGGAAAATTAGCTATGATATGTGCATTGACATGTAAAGATGCTGTTTGTGATAAGATATATCTTTTAATGGAATATAACAACCCCGGACTCGGCACCATATTTCCTCATATTTTCGGGACATATAAATTGGTCATTCAAAAAGAGATTTTTGATTTCAATCCAAGTCCTCACCAAAGGCGGTTGGAAGATTTCCATTTTATGATATAGTTTTTATGAGCATATAATAATACAGTCTGCAATTTTTATATTCTGTCACTCTTAATGTATAACCATCTGAGCCTCCACTCCCTGCATGTTCACAATTTCAAAGTATATTAGAATAAAATTGATAAAACAATAAGCTCACACATGGGGGGAAAAACATTTTTGGTCTATAAAACTTAAAAAATGAAAGCATTAAAAATATTTCAAATTATTATAAAAGCAAATATGTAAAGAAAAAGCCACAAGAAAATATGAAATGTATTTTTGATATAACAGCTTGTATGGGAGGGTGGCTGTAAAGGGAACCTGTCAGGTCACTCTAACCCTCTTTCCTATCACTACCTGTCCCTGCACCTCGGTAGCTGTTCCCTAACCATCCCTGTCTGACCTAAAAGGGGCCCTATAACGATTATGAAAAATGACTTTGAACTTACATATGGTCTCCATCTAGGAGACTGGATAGGTGGGCTCCGGCTCCATTCTCCCTTCCTCTCTGTGTCCCAGCACGCCCTCCTGGGCTGTTTTCCTGCTCCTGGTGCTTTGCCACCTCCTCTTTTGTATTTCCTGCCCTTCCTGCTGCTGTAATGCCAGGCCGGGAGCATTGTGGGCCTAATCACATGATTGGCCTGGCTCCAGCGCATGCGCAATGCGCATATTTATTCTGGGCTGATCACGTGATTAGGCCCACAATGCATCGTGCCGATCACGTGATTAGGCCCACAATGCGCCCTGCCGGATAGGACCTTCTGGCCAGAACACTTACAGGAGGAGTGAGGGTCCTGCAATCTTTAAGGAACTGGGAATGGGGGTGCGTTTTGTGCCAATTTTAAAACAGAAGGAAAAGTTATGCATGAAAGACTTTTTTATGTTTTAACAATTGACACAGAAAGGATCCAGGACTGACCCCATAATAATCAGCAGAGCTTCTCTGCTTCTGTTTGCACCATTGTTGTAATGGATCCTACTTGCACGTTAATTCCATTCAGTCTGTCCCTCTGGTTGGCCAATATCGCCCTTATCAGTGTCTTTGGGTTTTAGTCATCTAACGTGTATGGTGACTTATACAGCTTGATCAAAATTATCAAACAGATTCCGAAAATGGTGGACATTCAATTCTATCAGACCATATCTACCTTTGTGGGACTCCATTCTCAATGGACAATGCTCGTGAAATAAAAAATGTGGCCTGCTCCATCACATGCTGTGTTATAGAGATAATCTGCCAAACAAGCATGTCCATATTGTTGTCAAGCACGAACGACGTTTGTGTAACACAGAGGTTACAACGGAATGTTAAGAAAGAGGAAGACCCTGATGACAGGGAGCGGGGGTGGGGATACCTCCTAAAACTATCATATTTATTCACCTATATGGCTCCATTAATTGCACAGCACTTTACATACATCAGCAACACTGTCTCCATTGGGGCTCATAATCTAAGGTCCCTATCAGTATGTCTTTGGAGTGTTGGAGGAAACCCAGTTAAACATGAGGAGAACAATCTCCTTGCAGATGTTGTCCTTGTCCATGGTGGGATTTTAACCCAGGACCCCAGTACTACAAGACTGCAGTGCTAATCACTGAGCCACAGTAACCTATGCCTGGCCGCTGAGCTCCCCTAACATCCCTAAGCGGATCCATCTCCCTGCCATCTTCATCATGTGCCTAGCACCTGAGTTGTCCCTCCACTCACCCTGAGTACAGCAAAGGTTGGTGAATGCACTAGACCTCACCTCTCCAGTGGTCCAACACAGGAGAAGGTTGACAGAAATGGGAAGATAGACGATAAAGTATATAAAATCAACTTGACTGCTCCAGCCAAGCACCAAGACCGCAGAAAACATGGCTTCAACAACAGCACTCAGCAGCAGAAGTCCAGTTGAAGCTAGAGACTTCCTTCCACCACAGTGGTCAGAATAGAAAGAATCTATTACCGGCATCAGGTGATAGATCATGTGACTATTTAAAGCAAAGGGGAGTGGTCGCAAACAGCATCTGAGATGAAGTATACAGGAGCTACCAGCAAGGAAAATTACATTAACCCTTATTGGTCCAAAAGAAAACAATCACAGAGTGTCATAAATTAATGTGAAGCTCAAATCCCAGAGCTGTCACAAGTCTCCTAATGACGGGAAATACTTGTGACAACTGTAAATCAATTTTGCAGACTGTGAACCCCACAACAGTTCCATGCATATTTATCAAATGCATAAGACCTAAGAAGAAGTAACATCCTGAAATTCCATTATACAAAGAACCATAATTCTCGAAGCAACTCAGAATCCTCCTGTAATGTCTATTTTCTACAATAGTGACCAATCTCTTCAATGCATGCAATACATGCATAAATGTAAAGATACTTTTATGTCTCTATGACCGTCAATAGTGTCAAAACAGTAAGTCCCCAGACTGTTCTTATAAACATCTCAGCAGGGATAAGAGTGGACTTCAAGTGCATCCATTAGGCTACAATTATGAATCTGTGAGGTTTTCATGGGACTAAAAACCTTGTGGTGGTTATTTAAACAAGCCACACTGGAAAACAGTAGATAAAGTGAAAGACTCAAGACTGTATAAGAGGCTGGATAATTGGTAATTTCCTTTGGGGAAGCCACTATGGGGGAATAGTGGCTCCAGTTACAATGATATAACTATTGTGCGAAGGTCCCGTTAAGGTTAGGGGTATTAAACGTGTGGTGTTAATACCCCTTCTCCCCAGAGCCGATGCGGTGCGGCCAGGGAGACTTGTAAAGTTAGGGGTTATAAACCTTGTGGTGTTAATACCCCTTCTCCCCAGGGCCAATGCGGTGCAGCCAGGGAGGCTTGTAAGGTTGTGGGGTTTGCCTCTGGACTGGATCTATCAGCTGTTTATTGCTTGTTGATATTTACACTGATTATGTGGTGGTGGGGTCGCCATTGTGGTTGGCGCCCCCTAGGTTTGTGTAAATATATAATAAAGGCTGCAGTGGCCATTTTTACTCAAGTCATGGCAGTCATGTGTTTAGCTATAACGAAGGGACGTTTATGATATTGAATACAAAACTGAGAACGACACAACAATCCCCTATTGAATTGTCTGGACTTCTACACATTTTTGGCACTTAGGGTTGTTCAGTGCAAATTAGTTATCACATAGCCACAGGATAAGTGATAACTTTCTGATCGCTGGGTTCTGGCCTCTGGGATCTGCACCAATTGGCAGAACATGGAACTTTAATCCACAATGGGAACTTTTAGGCTAGGGTTAGATTAACGTGTCTAGCCACGCCTCGGGTCGCGCTAAGAACATAGGATTTGGCAGCAATTATGCAGTGTTAACCCCATGTTAGCACCGCAATAACGCTGCTAATGTTAACCTATGGGGAGGCGGCCCTTACCTCGGCTTCAACACGGCACCTGAATGAAATCTCGTGTTATTTCCTAACGCAATCAAAGACGCTTCCCTAAGATGTGGGAGCCCCGTTAAGGGCGGGATCTCCGTAGGTAAGTATTGGCAGCTGTAACACGGTGCTAAAATGGCGTTAGCACTGCGTTATTGCTGACAAAGTCTAAGTTTTTAGCACAACCCCATGAGGCACGTCTAAAAATGGTTATCTGACCCTAGACTTATTCAACATTACAAAATGTAGCAGCAGGTCATTTCCAAGCCATCGTTTTCATTTATTCTTTATGGAAAAGCCTAGCACAGTGCTCGGCAGCCCCAGAGGGAATGAATGGAGCAGAGGTCGAGGATGTGCACTGCCACTCCATTCTCAAGGGAATAAAAATTCCTACTTCTACCAAACAATGTGGGTCCAAGCATACAGATACCAACCGTTAAGCAAGTTATCACCTATCCTATACAGTGGATAGGTAATAACTTGAGACAATCCCTTTAAGGAAAAACTTTACCCCTTAAGCCCCAAATATCTACTTTTAGTCACTGGACAAGGTCTTCAAATCGAAGAACAGTTCACGGGTGGCGAAGACAAGGCTCGTATGTAGTCTGGTCTTTTCTGTAGTAACATATACACTGTGTTCCAAATTATTATTCAAATTGGTTTTAAGTGTCATAGGGTTTTATTATTTTTTTTTTTTCAATGAAACTCATTGATGGTATTGTGCCTCAGGGTTCTTTGGATCATTGAAATCAATCTCAGATATCTGTGATAATTAGTTTGACAGATGAGCCCAATAAAAGGAAAACTGGATGTTCCACAATATTACGCAGGCCACAGTTTTCAAGTAACATGGGACAGAAAAAGGACGTCTCTGCTGCCGAAAAGCAACAAATAGTGCAATGCCTTGGACAAGGGATGAAAACATTTGATATTGCATGAAAACTTAATCGTGATCATCATTGTGAAGAGATTTGTGGCTGATTCTGAGCACAGACGTGTTTGTGCAGATAGAGGCAGAATGAGGAAGGTTTCTGCCAGGCAAGTTCATCAGATTAAGAGAGCAGCTGCTAAAAAGGCCTTCCAAACCAACAAACAGATATTTGAAGCTGCTGGTGCCTCTGGAGTCCCTCGAACCTCAAGGTGTAGGATCCTTCAAAGGCTTGCTGTGGTGCATAAACCTACTATTCGGCCACACCTAAACAGTGCTCACAAGCAGAAACAGTTGTAGTGGGTCCAGATATACATGAATACTAATTTTCAAACAGTCTTGTTTACTGATGAGTGCCGAGCAACCCTGCATCGTCCAGATGAATAGAGTAGTGGATGGTTGGTGGATGCCACCATGTCCCAACAAGGCTACGACATCAGCAAGGAGGTGGAGGAGTCATGTTTTGGGCTGGAATCATTGGGAAACAGCTGTGCCATTGGCTGCTATGGGCATAAAAGGAGATAAACTCATGGTGTGGCCACCATCTTCCCCTGACCTCAACCCTATAGAGAACCTTAGGAGTATAATCAAGCAAAAGATCTATGAGGGTGGATGGCAGTTCACATCAAAACAGCAGCTCTGGAAGGCGATTCTGACATCATGCAAAGAAATACAAGCAGAGACTCTCCAGAAACTCACAAAATCAATGGATGCAAGAATTGTGAAGGTGATATCAATGTAGGGTTCCTATGTTAACATGTAACTTGGCCTGTTAGGATGTCTTGGAGTTAAATAGCTTTTTATTTCAGTGAATGTGACCTGTTAATGCGGCAAATTCAACAAATGAGCATTTTCAGTTCTTTTAAACATATCAAATGTTTACAAACTCTACTGTGTGTATTAATTTTGAACAGTGCATTTAGAGTTTTTTTAATTTTGAAAATTATACTTTTATCATAGGGAGATTTCTTCAATAAAATTTGATATATACTCTAACGGGTGATGACTTTTATTACACTGACTGTCATTTGCACCAACCATTTAGAAAAATCAGAGAAAAATAAAATTTGCATAATAATTTGGAACATAATGTAGATGTGAAACATGGACGATAAAGAAACAAGACAGAAGAAGGATCAACGACTTCAAAATGTGCTGCTGGAGAAGGATGTTATCAGTACGATGGATGGCAAGAAGAACAAACAAATCAACCCAGACATGTCACTCGAAGCAAGGATCACCAATCTCTACAACTTGTCTACTTTGGACACATCATACGAAGAGAGAGATCACTGGAGAAGGACATCATGGTCAGAAGAATAGAAGGTACAAGGCAAAGAGGGAGACCATCAACCCAATGACTTGATACTGTCAAGATAATGGTGGACAAGACCCTGGTGGGCCTACCTAGGTGCACAAGATCAATATTCCTACAGATTGTTCATCCATCAAGGTGCCATGACTCGATATTGAACTGAAGGCCATTAAATAATAAATATCGTATATACTCGTGTATAAGCCGAGTTTTTCAGCCCAAAATTTGGGCTGAAAAGTCCCCCCCTCGGCTTATACACTAGTCATATACGGGGGGGCTGTGTCCCGGGGCTGTGGGGGCTGGAGGAGGCGGGGGGGGGCTGCTGTATGAGCGGCCCCGTCACGTGGGGCCGCTCATTATATATGCACTGCTTCCCCCTGTCAATCAGCGCAGGGGGAAGCAGTGCATATGGCCCCCCCCAAAAGCTGGCACTGTCCCCCCTTGTAAGGGCCCCCGCCGGTGCACATACATTACCATCCCGGTGTTCTGATCGGCGCCGCTCCTCGTGCTGTGTCGCCGTCTTCATCCTCCCGTCCGCGCTCGCTGCATCCATCCGGGATCTCCGGCGGTCGCAGCGATATGACGTCAACGGGCGACCGCCGGAGATCCTGGATGCAGCGAGCGAGGATGGGAGGATGAAGAAGAAGCACCGAGGAGCGGCGCCAATCAGAACACCGGGATGGTAATGTATAAGCAGCGGGGGGGGGAGGCCTTACAAGGGGGGACAGTGCCAGCTTTTGGGGGCTGTTGGTACCCCCAGGGGCTGCTGGGTACCCCCTGGGGCTGTTGGTACCCCCGGGGGGCTGTTGGTACCCCCAGGGGGCTGTTGGTACCCCCAGGGGGCTGTTGGTACCCCCTGGGGGCTGTTGGTACCCCCAGGGGGCTGCTGGGTACCCCCTGGGGGCTGTTGGTACCCCCAGGGGGCTGTTGGTACCCCTAGGGGGCTGCTGGGTACCCCCTGGGGGCTGTTGGTACCCCCTGGGGGCTGTTGGTACCCCCAGGGGCTGCTGGGTACCCCCTGGGGGCTGTTGGTCCCCCCTGGGGGCTGTTGGTCCCCCCTGGGGGCTGTTGGTACCCCCCATGGGGCTGTTGGGTACCCCCTGGGGGCTGTTAGTACCCTCAGGGGGCTGCCGGTACCCCCAGGGGGCTGCTGGGTACCCCCTGGGGGCTGCTGAATACCACTGGGGCTGCTGTATACTACCACTGGGGCTGCTGGGGCTCCTGTATACTACCACTGGGGCTGCTGTATACTATTACTGGGGCTGCTGGGGCTCCTGTATACTACCACTGGGGCTGCTGGGGCTCCTGTATACTACCACTGGGGCTGCTGGGGCTCCTGTATACTACCACTGGGGCTGCTGGGGCTCCTGTATACTACCACTGGGGCTGCTGGGGCTCCTGTATACTACCACTGGGGCTGCTGTATACTACCACTGGGACTGCTGGGGCTCCTGTATACTACCACTGGGGCTGCTGGGGAATCTGTATACTACCACTGGGGCTGCTGGGGAATCTGTATACTACCACTGGGGCTGCTGTATACTACCACTGGGGGGCCTGTATACCACACTGCTGGGGGCTGTATAACTGTGCTGGGGTCCACCCTCGGCTTATACACGAGTCAATAGGTTTTTCCAGATTTTTGGGGCAAAAGTAGGGGGGTCGGCTTATACACGGGTCGGCTTATACACGAGTATATACGGTAATTCCTGAAAAGCACTTTTTTGGCAGTGACCACCATTGTCTTTAAGAATACAACCTTATTTGTTTTACCAGAACTTACAATGTGCAACCATTTGACCTAAGGATATATATTGTGGTCTCCGCTGTCTCCTCACCGTCTCATTTGTAATTTTTCTATATTTTTCTGAGCTTCCATTTGAGCAGAT
Source organism: Allobates femoralis (assembly GCA_033576535.1). Lineage (NCBI taxonomy): Eukaryota > Metazoa > Chordata > Amphibia > Anura > Aromobatidae > Allobates > Allobates femoralis. Next base: position 42,245,193 of record JARQOC010000001.1, read on the forward strand.
TTATTTCGGGATCGCTGCTTCTGTTATACACCACTGAAGTAAATGTCATCTGGTATTTTCTGCCGGCCTGTTCTGTGTGATGTCTTTATCTGTGATTGTTCTAGCATAGAACCTTTCCTCTTAAGCTACTGTATATGTGAGATAAACCTGACTCTTTATGAAAAGGAACATTTCCGCATTTCACAGTCATTACCAGCTCAAATTTGGCAGAACTAATGTTCAGATTACTGCACTGAGTGACTCAAATAGGGTAAGTTCAGTAATTCAATATGCTTTGATTGCCCAATACTCCAGTGTACTGCACCCTGCGGCAAAGTCCTCGAGGTTTCACATCACGTTAGAAATTATAATGAAAAGAGAATAATGCAGAGGTGGAATACAACAAGTGACTCCATGTTTAATCACGTCAAAAATACACAAAATCTTTTTATATATGGTTAAAAAAAACTAAATTAGAATATTAACACTAATACAAAATTTCCAGTACTTACTTGTGGAAGTGGCTCAATACAAAGCGCTGTATATTAAGATGGGTCATGTTAGTAGGAGACACTAAACCCTTGTTGTACAGGGAAGAAAAACAACTAAATTGCATGTAGTGCCTTGAAAAAGTATTCATACCTCATTAACTTTTCCACCTTTTTTCAATAAGTCATTTTTGAAAGCAAGTCATAAGAAGTCCTTTCAGCAATTTGCCACCATGTGAGGGACACAGCAAGCATGTGGGAGAAGGTGCTCTGCTCAGATGAGACCAAAGGAGAACTTTTTGGACTAAATGCCAACGCTCTTTATGAAGGAAACCTAACACTGCACATCACCATGAAAACACCATCCCTACCATCAGACATGGTGACGGCAGCATCATGCTGTGGGGAGGTTTTCTTCAGCAGAGGCAGGAAAGCTGATCAGAGTTGATCGTGAGATTGAGCTAGGCTGGAAAACACTTGAGACTGGGGTGTAGATTCATCTTCCTGCTCGACAATGACTCTAAGCATACTTTCAAAACTACAGTGGTTTAGATCAAAGCATATTCATATTTGTGAATGGCCCAGTCACAGTCCAGCCTGAAATTCCATTGAAACTCAGTGACAAGACTTGAAAACTATTGCTCACAGACATCTCCATCCAATCTCACTGGGCAAGAGATATTTTACAAAGAAGAATAGGCAGAAATTTCAACTTCTGGATGTGTAAAGCTGGTAGAGATATAGTCCAAAAGACTCACAGCAGTAAGGCCAGGGTCACACATGTCAATGCGCTTTTCTGAGGGTTTCCAAAAACAAATCAGTTATTTTTAGGGTTCCAATAGTGCCTCCTGTGCACCTGGACGTTTTTGGACTTAGTAATTTTTTCACCAAAAACGCATATGCGTTAACGGATGGTGCCTATATGTACCCTGCGCTAACGGCAGAGTTTCCCATAGGAAACCAAGTTAAAAAAAATGGTATCAGTTTTTTTGCTGCACCAAAAAACATTGCATGCAGCATTTTTTTGAGCCTGGGAGTAGTCATTGAAAAACGCAGACACAGCTAAGTGCACCATCCGTTAACGGATATGCGTTTTTGGACTTAGAAAAAAAATGTCAAAAATGATCCCAAAAACAGTTCTAAGGCAAAACGGATTGCTATGTGTGACCCTGGCCTAATTGCAGGTGATCCTGCAAAGTATTGACTCAGGGGGGCTGGATATAAATGCACATCACAATTTTCAGATTTATATTTTTAAATATTTAGAAGATCATTTATCATTTCCTCCTAAGCTTCACAAATACTTGCTACTTTGTGACGCTATATCACATAAAATCCCCAAAAATACATTTAAGCATGTGGGTGCAATGTGAAAAATTGTGTAAACGTTCACATGCTAGGAATACTTTTTCAAGGCACTGTATATTTCTAGACCCCAGAACATAATTAACATATGTTAAAAACAATTAATGTAATGTAATTACTTACTGTATTTTCTGTACTCTAACCCTACATTGTAAAGCGCTGCAGAATATGTTGGCGCTATATAAATAAAGTATTATTATTATTATTAATTAAACCCATCCAGCAATCAATTGTCACATTATGCCCCATTCCAATCTAGTTGTTTTCTTCGGACCAGTCAGTGGTGGAGTCTTCACTTGGCTATCTTCAGCATCCAGTTGGCCATCTTTTGATCATGGAGCACTACCGTAGTTGGGGACAACTCACCTATACTTTATTTTGACTCACCCCCTACTGTGCTGATCCCTATTGAACTTGTAATGGTGTGAGAAGTAGCTAGAATGAGACGTAATGTGTTTTTAAGGTATGGAATTTTAGGACAATGACCCAGAAGGTTGAACACATGTTACACATGGGTGGTTCAATAACTGAATGCACTTGCTAAATGACACTGGAATTTAACTTTCATGGCTTGAAGGCCAAGAACTGTCTTTGTTGTTGCTTACTAAGAGGATTGTCATGTTTCACCCCCAAGTCTTGTTAAACTGAATGAAATCTCTGAGTCAGCTGTTGTGAGGAAAGGTTTAGTTGTCAGCCTTCTCTACCATACACATCCTTGGAGTTTAAAATAGTTCTTGATCTTGACATTTTTAAAGCATTTCATAGCATTTGCAAACGTTACAAAATTTTAAGTGTAGTTTCTTTATTTCTGTAGTTATTATTATTTATTTATATAGAGTCATTAGATTCTATGGCTCTTTACATATGGTAAGGGCAGATGACGACAAGTACAATATATATAGACAATCAAGTGGTACAGATACAGGAGGGGAGAGAACCCTGTCCGTGAGGGCTCTCAGTCTAAAGGCTGCTTTACACGTCACGATATCGCAACGCAACTACGATAAAAAGTCACGTGGTAGGGGCGTTGCAGTTGATATCGTTCGTGTGTTGTGTCGTGTAAATGGGCAATGGGGCTCAAAAACGATGCAAGTACGATATCGTTTTTGGATTGTGCATGCTCTTCAACTGTGCAATATTGGCTAGGCGATCTGGCAGGATCGTGCTGTGTGACAGCGCAACTACGATTTGGAGCGCAACTTCCCCTATTCCCTAAAATATTAATTGGTCGTTCTCTGAGTTGCTCAGACACAGTGTGAAAAAGGGGCGTACAACATTGTAGTTGAGTTGCCTGCCGATAGCTCCCTGTGTAACATTACCTATGCGATCTTGGACAGGTGCCAAAAAGTGCGCGCTCCCGTGAAACCGTATGCAATATCGTAACGATATTGCGACGTGTAAAGCGGCCTTAAGAGACAGTTAGTAAAGAAACTCATACAACTTTTATTTACATTAGTTATGGTGCTTTCACACTGGCAGTTTTGCCCGGATCCGGCGGATCTGGACAAAAAAAACGCATCTGACGCAAGTGCCGCCTAGCAGCAGCAGTATTTTTCGCGGCCACATCTGCCACAATTGCCAAAACTGCACTTGCCGCGTCTGCCGCACACTTACTGCAAGCCCCATAGACAATGCATGGGGCTTGCCGCAAGTGTGCCGCAAGTGCTGCCGTTAGGATCCGGGAAAACGCCAGTGTGAAAGCACCCTTACATAACTTTTTTGACCACCCAGAATAATACCACCCCCTGCTTTATATCACAAATTGTATTTAGCTGTACTGATATCATGCAGGATGGAGAAGGAAAGGGCAAAACACTGTGCTGCTGGGATAAAAGTATAAAGTATTAACAAATTAAAGTGATTTATTGCTATGCGTTGCGAAGTCAATGACTTCTTCAGACATATCAGCAATGTACATTGTACTTTGTTATTTACCAATGTGCATTGTACATTGGTGATGTGCCTGAAGAAGTCATTGACTTTGAAATGCGTAGAAATAAATTCCTTTCATTTGTTAATACTTTATTCTCCGGAGCCTCCCTTCATCCCAGCAGCGAAGTGTTTTGCCCTTTCTGTCTCCGTCCTGCATGATCTTATTACCGGGAAGCTGCAGCAGAAGTAGATCTTTATTACAAGCGTGTGTAGTGCTTGTGGCTGAATACAACCCCTAAAGGTGAGAACCAGGGGCGTAACCACAATAGGTGAAAGGGTTGCGATCGCACCTGGGCCCTGGGGCATAGGGGGGCCCAAAAGGTCCCTATGTCCTATAGGAAAAGATCAATACTATTAAAGACTTGCAATAATTGGGGGCACCATTGGAGATTTTGCATTTGGGTCCATGAACTCAAAGTTACACCACTGGTGAGAATCCTTAACTCAGGACTTATTGGAAATTGTCACAGAGAAGCCCCACGTGCGCCTTTTGTCTATTTCAGTTTTCTTCAAGTTGCATTCATATGTGACACAGTAAAATTAGCATAAGCGTCTATAGAAGATTACAAATTATGGGTTGCTAGTCATTGTCACAATCACAAAATGTTTAATTTGTCCTAAAATTCATAATGACAATCAGGTTATAATACAGCCTATGGCTACATGTCTCCATGTGTGACTGTTGAAAAGTGCCCACCCAAACGTATTTGACACAGTCTAAGCACAACATTTATTAAAGATTACTACAATATGAACAGCATGGAGGCGTTAAACTCCTCCGGATACTCCAGTTCACTCCCGCACTCCAATGACATAGAAAGAGGGAATGTAGACAGTGATGATAATTTCTGTAAAGGGCTGCAGAATGTGTTAGTACATAGTGCCAACCGAATCCCTACTTTCTGATAAGTGGAGGTCTGGTTGTTGATACCCTTACTGATCCTAAAAACAATTGAGCAGTAGCGGTGATTTAGACTGGGTTCACACTTGCGGACCCCTCTGCAGTGTTCTGCAGAGGGGATCCGCAATGTGAGCGCAGCCACCGCAAGCCCCTATGTTTATATTGGGAGAACACAGTGCTGCGCTTGACTGTGCATGACCGTGCACTCCCATTCACTGTCATATGTGATTACACAAATTACACAGTCTCGTCCGCACCAGGAACGCGACATATCTGATTGTTGTTTCCACTCCATTGTCTGAAATCTTGCGATAAGCACATGGTTGTGGCCAGTTTATGGCATCAGTATGTTTTGCAAGAATAAGGTGGCAAAAGTTTTGACACAGCTCACTAGCTTTACCCATCATGAGATGTTTCTTGTTTGGCACTTTGATAATGAGACTCCATTTTACAGGCCATCAAACCAGCTTATGTTATTTTTCCCTAAGTGCCAGGATTGCTTTTTAATGACTTATAGATTTCAGCTGGTCTCCTGACTTTCCATGGCTTGTTGCACCTCTCTTTCTTCATGTATTAAATAATTTTCTCTTGTGTCATTGTCCATTATTAGACACCACTAAATATATGGACATCTATCATTTGATTTCTTTGCACGTGTGGATTGGATTGGGTGTTGCCAACACCTGGTGAAAAATTCATATCAATAGTACCTTTGGAATATACTTGCCTAGAAAGTTGGTGATGTATTTAAAATATGTAATACTTATTTTACCTGCTGAATAATATATATATATATACATACTTATAAATATTATTCATTTTGTCCCAAAATTTTCAGTAAAATGAACAAAAAAGAACATTCATCGGATAGTGAACACATATTGGTCTATACTCAACTTAAGTAAAGCTTCCCCCCACACACATATTAGACTAAGGTACACCAAACCTGCTGATATGCTGATATGGATGGGATTAGCCAACAATCTAATATGTATCAGGGACCCCGATTTTTCCCTGTCAGATGATGTCAGGGGACATAAGTGTCTAGCATGTCCAATTTTGAGCTGCAAAACCCTTTTGAAAGATAGTTTTTCACTTGAGGAGTCTTGCAGAGATGATCTCAAAGACAACACAGAAGCACTTGCTTTGCCGAGTATGGTTGAGTCAAGAGGGAACGCCATCAGCTGAAACCCCATCTAAGGAAGGCGTAGGGAACTCCAGGCCTCGAGAGCCGCAAACAGTGCATGTTTTCAGGGTTTCCTTAGCATTGCAGAGGGGTTGGAATCATCCTCAGTGCAGGAGATTATATTATCACCTGTGTAATACTAAGCAAATCCTGAAAACCTGCACTCTTTGGAGCTCTCAAGACCTGGAGCTCCCTACCCCTGATCTACACTGTTTGCAGAATTATTAGGCAAGTTGTATTGTAGAGGATTATTTTTATTATTGATCAACAACTACCGTATATACTCGTATAAGCCGATCCGTGTATAAAGCGACCCCCCTATTTTGCCCCAAAATCTGGAAAACCTATTGACTCGTGATAAGCCGAGGGTGGACCCCAGCACAGGTATACAGCCCCCAGCAGGGTGGTATACAGGCCCCCGCAGTGGTGTACAGGCCTCCCCAGTGGTAGTATACAGCCCCCAGAAGTGTGGTATACAGCAGCCTCCCCAGTGTACATACAGGCCCAGCATGTTACAGCAGCCTCCCCAGTGGTATATACAGCAGCAAGCCCCAGTGGTAGTATACAGCAGCCCAAGATATATACAGCAGCCCAGAGTATAACAGCAGCCCCAGAGTAGTATACAGAAGCCCCAAGGTATATACAAGCAGCACCCCAGTATATATACACAGCAGCCCCAGTGTAGTATACAGCAGCCCCATAGTAGTATACAGCACAGCCCAGGGTATACAGCAGCAGCCAGCCCAGGGGGTATACACAGCAGCAGCCCCAGGGGTATACACAGTCACCCCAGGGGTAACACAGGCAGCAGCCCCAGGGGTATACACAGCAGCAGTCCCCAGGGGGTATACAATCAGCAGCCCCAGGGGGTATATACAGCAGCAGCCCCGAGGGGGTATACAGAGCAGCAGCCCCAGGGGTATACAAGCAGCGCCCAGGGGTATACAACAGCAGCCCCAGGGGGTATACACAGCAGCAGCCCCAGGGGTATACACAGCAGCAGCCCCAGGGGTATCACTCCACCCCAGGGAAAAGAGCCCCCAAGTTACATCCAGTGTATACAGCAGCCCCAGCTGTATACGCCACCCCCGTGGGTATCAGGGCCCCCTTGCTGCAACCTGTAAAAAGATGTCCTTATACTTATCGCGCCGCCGCCGCTCCGCTGCTCGGTCACCGCGATGCTCCGGGTCTTCATGCTTCCTGTTCCTTCGTCGGCGCTCGAACAATGACGTCATTTCCTGAGCGCCGGAGAAGGAACAGGAAGCATGAAGACCCGGAGCATCGCGGTGACCGTGCAGCGGAGCGGCGGCGGCAGCGATAAGTATAAGGACATCTTCCTTTACAGGTTGCAGCAAGGGGGGCCCTGGATACCACGGGGGGGCTGTATACAGCTGGGGCTGCTGTATACAGCTGGGGCTACCGTATATACCCCGTGTATAAGCCGAGGGGGACTTTTCAGCACATTTTTTGTGCTGAAAAACTCTGCTTATACACGAGTATATACGGTATGTTCTCAATCAACCCAAAAGACTCATAAATATCAAAGCTTAATATTTTTGGAAGTTGGAGTGTTTTTTTTTTAGATTTAGGAGGATATCTGTTTGTGCAGGTAACTATTACTCTGCAGAATTATTAAGCAACTTAATAAAAACCAAATATATTCCCATCTCACTTGTTTATTTTCACCAGGTAAACTAATATAACTGCACAAAAATTAGAAATAAACATTTCTGACATGCAAAAACAAAACCCCAAAAAATTATTGACCAATATAGCCACCTTTCTTTATGATGACACTCAGCAGCCTCCATCCATAGATTCTGTCAGCTGCTTGATCTGTTTACGATCAACATTGCGCGCAGCAGCCACCACAGCCTCCCAGACACTGTTCCCAGAGGTGTACTGTTTTCCCTCCCTGTAGATCTCACATTTTAGGAGGGACCACAGGTTCTCTATGGGGTTCAGATCAGGTGAACAAGGGGGTCTTGTCATTATTTTTTCTTCTTTTAGACCTTTACTGGCTAGCCACGCTGTGGAGTAGTTGGATACATGTGATGGAGCATTGTCCTGTATGAAAATCATGTTTTTCTTGAACGATACCGACTTCTTCCTGTACCACTGCTTGAAGAAGTTGTCTTCCAGAAACTGGCAGTAGGTCCAGGAGTTTCACTCCATCCTCAACCCGAAAAGGTCCGACAAGTTCATCTTTGATGATACCAGCCCATACCAGTACCCCACCTCCACCTTGCTGGCGTCTGAGTCGGAGTGGAGCTCTCTGCCCTTTACTGATCCAGCCTCTGGCCCATCCATCTGGCCCATCAAGAGTCACTCTCATTTCATCAGTCCATAAAACCTTTGAAAAATCAGTCCTAAGACATTTCTTGGCCCAGTCTTGATAAAAATCTTATGTTTGTTGTTCAAAGGTGGTCATTTTTCAGCCTTCCTTACCCTGGCCATGTCCCTGAGTATGGCACACCTTGCGCTTTTTGATACTCCAGTAACGTTACAGCTCTGAAATATGGCAAAACTGGTGGCAAATGGCATCTTGGTAGCTTCATGCTTGATTTTCCTCAATTCATGAGCATTTATTTTGCGACCCTGTTGGCTATTTGCCATGAAATGCTTGATTGTTAGGTGATCACGCTTCAAACATTTGGCAATTTCAAGACTGCTGCATCCCTCTGCAAGACATCTCACAATTTTGAGTAGAAATTGTTTAAGCGGTCCTTCGGTAGAGCGCTGAGATTACACGAACACAATTATCTCCAATCTCTATCTTTATTCTTTAAAAGATGATGCTCCAAACTCCAACCCACAACATGTTTCGACGTGGCAAACACGTCTTCCTTCCACGTGGGTTGGAGTTTGGAGCATCATCTTTTAAAGAATAAAGATAGAGATTGGAGATAATTGTGTTCGTGTAATCTCAGCGCTCTACCAAAGGACCGCTTAAACAATTTCTACTCGTATACATCTCCCTTCGGGGAAAGCGGTCTAACAGAGCTGCAGAGGGAAAGGACCTGATTGACGCCGTCCGGCCTGGCCTTGGAGTGAGCACTTGATCGGCACATGATCTGAAGCTGAGAGGATCTAGGACACGGAAGAGATACAGGTCTGAGGCTGGCAGCCTGAGCCTTAACACACGCCCACATTCTGGTTGTGCGGAACTGGCACAACCATAAAAGGTTAGTTGATCCCTAAGTACAACCTTATAATAGCAGGATAAGTCCACAGGTGGCGCAACACATTTTTTTCTTTTCTATCTCACAATTGTGGACTTTTCAGAGCCCGTCAAATCTCTCTCCTGACCCATTTTGCCAAAGGAAAGAAAGTTGCCTAATATTTAATCACTCTTTATATAGGGTGTTGTTGTCATTACACCACACCGCTCCTCATTACAGAGATGCACATCACCTGATTTACTTAATTGGTAGTTGGCCCTCAAGCCTATACAGCTTGGAGTAGGACAACATGGATAAAAAGTATCATGTGATCAAAATACTCATTTGCCTAATAATTCTGCACAGTGTAAGGTGTATGGGGGGGGGGGCTCAACATAAAAGAACCTTCTGTTTTTTAGCTTATATGACAATTTCCTGTTTTTTACCTTCTGTAACAGCCATAAAACAGTAAGGTAAGCATGGTAAATTTTTCAATTAAAATACCTTCTGCATTACACTTTGAAACACATTTTCCTCCAATGCATATGCTTATCTTATGTCTGTGAACATGCACAATTGTTTGTGTAGTCATTTAACCTCCACCCTCAAGTCAGATAAAAGGGCAGTAAAAGATGGAAACCACCAGCTGATAAAACCAACAAAAACCTTTATGTTAGGAGTCTCTGTTATTTGGAGGCTGTGGGATTAGGACACTGTTTACTTATGTGAATTTTTTAGATTGATTTTTTTATTTGGTATCTGCGAAATCCAATAATACCTCTAGGTCATATTCTAAGGTCAAATACTGGGTAGTTTAAAATATATATTATCTTTGTGTTCTAATGTGAAAAGATTGCAATAAAGTATATAAATTTAAAAAAGTAACTAAGGATCTAATTTCTAAAATTGAATCTTTCTACAGTATATATATATTGAAAATACTGGATAATTTAAATTATTTTTATTTCAACTTCCAAAAAATTGTATTGTAAGTAGCATAATGATAATAATAATAATTTATGGGATCAAAACGATTGATGGAAGGGAATCTATCCGCAGTAAGTCTTACAAATAGAATATTCTTAAGGCTTTAAATTAGTAATTTATTATGCAAATTGTCACTTCAGTGAGGAATTAGACTAACTCTAATGCCAACTAATAAAGGCAGCAACCCTAAAAGTCATAATCGACTCTTTAACAAGTCTTTTAATATGATTTAGGATTTGTGCCAGATCAGAACCCCAAACTGCTGACGCTGTGTTTTGGGGTGATTGCCCCTCATACAGTCCCTGACAAAAGTTGTTTCGCTTATCCATGTTATGTAAATAAAAGCTTATAACCTGACGTTAAATTCATCCATTGGTTGTATAAATTACTCTTTTAAAAGCTGAAACCCTCCCAAATGTGGTTTAAATTAAGAAAATACATTGGCATCAATGCTGAAATATTGATCATTTAATGAACACAGAATGGTCAGATTTTGGCAAGACAAAAATTTTGTCACCTGGTCATATAATGCACCCAATCCTAGTTTACATCCTCACCTGTGCTCCGTTTATCATCGGTTAATTACTGGGTGTGTATAAAAAGAAACCCAGCACCCCAGACCTTCACTTGAACTGCAACTTGAGCTCTGACAATATGTCAAAAATCCACCCTGCCACCAAAGCCTTGATTATCAAGAGGCTGAAGACCAGATCCACTGCAGAGGTGGCTGGCACCTTTAATGTGTCTCAGTGTCAAGCACAAAGAATTAAAAAAAGATTTGAAGAGACTGGAGATGTGTTTGATAAGCCAAGGTACGGCAGACCCGCAAGACATACTGCTCAGGAGGAATGTTTGTTGGTTAGAAAATCCAAAGCAAACCCCTCTTCCACTGCAGCAGAGCTCAACAGGCCTGGTCACCTCAAGTCCCTGTGTCAACTAGAACAGTTTGTAGGATTCTGTCTCGAAATGGCCTCCATGGTCGAATCAGTGCCCAGAAGCCAGCACTAAACAAAAGGCAAATAAAAAACCGTGTGGCATTTGCAAAGTCCCATAGCCTGCTAAACAGATGGATGCTGGAAAAGTGGCAGAAATTGGATTTCTCTGATGAATCTTCAGTAGAATTAAACCACAGCCGCCGCAAATACTGCAAGGAGACTTACTGGAGCCCGTATGGATCCAAATTTGGTGGTGGAAAGATCAAGGTCTGGGGTTACATTCAGTATGGGGGTGTGTGAAACATTTGCAAGGTGGAAAGTAATATCAATAGCCTAAAATATCAAGATGCATTAGCTACCTCTTACATTCCAAATCAAAAAGGGGTAAAATTTCTGCAGCAGGATGGTGCTCATCTCATACATCCATCTCTACAACAAAGTTTCTCCAGGTGCTCAAGGACTGGCCAACCCAGTCACAGACATGAACATCATTGAGCATGTCTGGGGTAGGATGAAAGAGGAAGCTTGGAAAACAATACCAAAGAATCAAAGATGAACTCTGGGAGGCATGTAAGACTGCATTCTTTGCTATTCCTGATAACTTCATTAATAAATTGTATGAATCATTGTTGAACGCATGAATGCAGTCCTTCAATCTCATGGAAGTCACGCATAATATTAAATATAATTCTAATAGCACCACAACTTCATTCACCAATGTTATATATATTTGTATTTTAAGTTAATTTTTTGTTTGAAAGTCACATTACTTTCTGTGGGAGACAAAACTTTTGTCTTGCCAAAATCTGACCATTCTGTGTTCGTTAAATGATCAACATTTCAGCATTATGCCAATTTATTTTCTTAACCTAAACCACATATCGGGAGGGTCTCAGCTTTCAATAGAGTAATTTATAAAACCAATGGATGAATTTAACATCAGGTTATAAGCTTTTATTTACATAACATGGAATAAGCGACAGTCAGGGACTGTAGTACAGTGTGTGGGATTCTGATCTGACTATATGAGAGGCTGAGACGAGGTCTCGGGAACAGTTATTCTCCTTATGGAGAGCAGTGAGGAGACTTATAGCCACAAAGCTTCTTTAGGAAATATGCAGATTGTCACTTCAGTGAGGTAGTAGATGAACTCAAATGCCACCTTATGAAAGTAGCAATCCTAAAAGTCATAATTGACTCTTTAACAAGCCTTTTAATATGACTATTTACATATTTCCCAGAGGAGCATTGCGGCTATAAGTCTCCTCACTGATCTCCATAAGGAAAATAGCTAATCACCAGACCTAATTTATTATATACATTTTTCTAATGCTAACATTTTTCACAGTGTTGTTCCAAGATTGACATCTCTTAGTTGGTCCATGTCTCCATTGGTTCACACAATCAAAATGTCATAGCATATTAGCATTAGCATTTTTTGGACTGTAAAAGGAAATCGGAGTACAAGAAGCACAGTATATACATGTTAAAAATTCATAGAAGCTTTATCTTAGACATATAGTTAGTGAGGAGCGAGCACTACCATGCTCGGGTGCTTAGTACGAGCACTTTGATGCTCTGGAGGGGTCGATTCATATACCGAATGTAAAGGAAGTCAAAGAAACTCAAGTGAAGATCTTTTGAAAAAATGCTGGAGTTCCCCATTGACTTTTATTATATTTGGTAAATGAGTTGAGCCCATACGGGCATCCAACTACTCGTTACGAGTACCGAGCACCTAAGCATGGTAGTGCTCACTCATCACTCATTATAACGAGTGATGAGCAAGTAATAAGATATTCGGGTTTGGATAACCTTAACCAAATACTTTGAACTTTTTAGTATTTGAATCAGAGTGAGTTCTCCATTGACTTGCATTGGATTTGGTTATTTAATCAAAGTATTTGGTCAGAGCTATCCACACCTGAGTATCTTACTACTCGCTCACCACTAATTATAATCCATGTGTAAGATATAAAGACAGAGAACAGTACTGCTCCCAATACCTCAAATTATTCTTTGTCCATAATGGCCAAATTTACAGATAGGATTCCCAATAAGCCAGAATTTAGGTTGTTTCTGGCTCAACGTTTGCTCATCCCTTGCTTATAATCGTGTGGCCTTGGCACATAGTTTACACTGGGAAAGCTTTGAAAGATTGCAAGGTTTACCAGTACTGACTGAAAAAAAATCTTAAAAAATTAAAAAACAACTGACAGATATCTTTCACAACCACCCAGTACAGATACACGTTCAGTTTGGTTGACCATTAATGAAGGATTGTCACAATTCCTCCATACAGTGGATCTCGGACGCAATAAGAGTTATTACTGTGTTTGGTATCTGGTGTGCTGAGTTGTCAGGAGGTGACTGAGAGCGAAGACTTCTATTCTGGTTCTGGGAAGTGCTGGCTTGCTCAGGTGTTCCATCTTTTCTGTGCTACTTTACTGAGCAACTTCTCCACTTCTCCCAGAATCCTGCCATACATTCTATGTGAAGTGGTGTTTGGCCTGCACTCCTGTGTCTGTCTTGTTCTAATTTTTGTTATCTGACCCCAGACTGTTATTGGATTTCCCTTTTGTATGCTCCCTGTACTTGTTGTGATTAGTGATGGGCAAACTGTTCGGGGTATGTGGTGTTCGGGACCGGGGTCAGACGGTTAAATCAAGCAAATCTAATATATAAAACCACAAGAGATTTGTGACGTCACTTCCGTCACTTTGCACACACTTCCGTGACTTTGTCTCCAAGGTACACCCGCTCAGGGTGGACCAAGATGGCCGCCCTAAGCGGGAGTACCCTGGCGACCCACACTACTCCACTCACCCCCCCAACCCACGTCCACACACGTACACCCCTGGCACAACACTATCGTACCATTCCCCCCCCACACACACACACACTCATACTCTCATGCACACGCACACCCCTGGCGCTACTCTATCGTACCATTCCCCCCACACACACACACACTCATACTCTAATGCACACTACCAGTCTCCGGTATACTTACCCGACCGCCATCCCGCTGCGCCGATCCCACTTGGCTCCGCCCACCTCGCGGGGATCCCGCTTGGCTCCGCCCACCTCGCGGGGATCCCGCTTGGCTCCGCCCACCTCGCGGGGATCCCGCTTGGCTTCGCCCACCTCGCGGGGATCCCGCTTGGCTCCGCCCACCTTTCCACGCACCACCTGGCTCCGCCCACCTCTCCTGCGCTGACCACCCAGCCTCTGTCCTGCGCTGACCACCTATCCTCCGTCCTGCGCTGACCATCCAGCCTCCGTCCTGCGCTGACCACCCAGCCTCCGTCCTGCGCTGACCACCCAGCCTCCCTCTTGCGCTGACCACCCAGCCTCCCTCCTGCGCTGACCACCCAGCCTCCGTCCTGCGCTGACCACCCAGCCTCCGTCCTGCGCTGACCACCCAGCCTCCCTCCTGCGCTGACCACCCAGCCTCCGTCCTGCGCTGACCACCCAGCCTCTGTCCTGCGCTGACCACCCAGCCTCCGTCCTACGCTGACCACCCAGCCTCCGTCCTGTGCTGACCACCCAGCCTCCGTCCTGCACTGACCACCCAGCCTCCGTCCTGCGCTGACTACTCAGCCTCCGTCCTGCAGTGACCACTGAGCCTCCATCCTGTGCTGACCACTCTGCCTCCATCCCGCGCTGACCACTCTGCCTCCGTCCCGCGCTGACCACTGAGCCTCCATCCTGCGCTGACCACTGAGCCTCCATCCTGTGCTGACCACTGATCCTCCATCCTGTGCTGACCACTCAATCCTGTGCTGACCACTCAATCCTTTGCTGACCACTGAGCCTCCATCCTGCGCTGAACACTGAGCCTCCGTCCTGCGCTGACCACTCCATCCTGTGCTGACCACTAAGCCTCCATCCTGTGCTGACCACTGAGCCTCCATCCTGTGCTGACCACTGTGCCTCCATCCTGTGCTGACCACTCAATCCTGAGCTGACCACTGAGCCTCCATCCTGCGCTGACCACTGAGCCTCTGTCCTGCGCTGACCACTCCATCCTGTGCTGACCACTGAGCCTCCATCCTGCGCTGACCACTCCATCCTGTGCTGACCACTGAGCCTCCATCCTGTGCTGACCACTGAGCCACCGTATACAGTGCTAACCACTGAACCACCATATACAGTGCTAACCACTGAACCACCATATACAGTGCTAACCACTGAACCACCATGTACAGTGCTAACCACTGAGCCACCATACTGTGCTAACCACTGAGTCACCGTATACAGTGCTAACCACTGAGCCACCATACTGTGCTAACCACTGAGCCACCATACAGTGCTAACCACTGAGCCACCATACAGTGCTAACCACTGAGCCACCATATACAGTGCTAACCACTCAGCCACCATATACAATGCTAACCACTCAGCCACCATATACAGTGCTAACCACTGAGCCACCATATACACTGCTAACCACTGAGCCACCATACAGTGCTAACCACTGAGCCACCATATACAGTGCTAACCACTGAGCCACCATACAGTGCTAACCACTGAGCCACCATATACAGTGCTAACCACTCAGCCACCATATACAATGCTAACCACTCAGCCACCATATACAGTGCTAACCACTGAGCCACCGTATACAGTGCTAACCACTGAGCCACCATATACAGTACTAACCACTGAGCCACCATATACAGTGCTAACCACTGAGCCACCATACAGTGCTAACCCCTAAGCCACCGTATACAGTCCTAACCACTGAGCCACCATATACAGTGCTAACCACTGAGCCACCATATACAGTGCTAACCACTCAGCCACCGTATACAATGCTAACCACTCAGGCACCATATACAGTGCTAACCACTGAGCCACCATATACACTGCTAACCACTGAACCACCATATACAGTGCTAACCACTGAGCCACCGTATACAGTGCTAACCACTGAGCCACCATATACAGTGCTAACCACTGAGCCACCATACAGTGCTAAC
The DNA here is from genome assembly GCA_033576535.1 of Allobates femoralis. Lineage (NCBI taxonomy): Eukaryota > Metazoa > Chordata > Amphibia > Anura > Aromobatidae > Allobates > Allobates femoralis. The sequence goes on from JARQOC010000001.1 coordinate 42,261,112, forward strand.
CCCTAAGCCACCGTATACAGTCCTAACCACTGAGCCACCATATACAGTGCTAACCACTGAGCCACCATACAGTGCTAACCACTGAGCCACCATACAGTGCTAAATACTGAGCCACCATATACAGTGCTAACCACTGAGCCACCATATACAGTGCTAACTACTGAGCCACCATATACAGTGCTAACCCCTGATCCACCATATACAGTGCTAACCACTGAGCCACCATACAGTGCTAACCACTGAGCCACCATACAGTGCTAACCACTGAGCCACCATACAGTGCTAACCACTGAGCCACCATACAGTGCTAACCACTGAACCACCATATAGTGCTAACCACTGAGCCACCATACAGTGCTAACCACTCAGTCACCATATACAGTGCTAACCACTCAGTCACCATATACAGTGCTAACCACTCAGCCACCATATACAGTGCTAACCACTGAGCCACCATATACAGTGCTAACCACTGAGCCACCGTATACAGTGCTAACCACTAAGCCACCATATACAGTGCTAACCACTAAGCCACCATACAGTGCTAACCACTGAGCCACCATACAGTGCTAACCACTGAGCCACCATATACAGTGCTAACCACTGAGCCACCATACAGTGCTAACCCCTAAGCCACCGTATACAGTCCTAACCACTGAGCCACCATATACAGTGCTAACCACTGAGCCACCATATACAGTGCTAACCACTCAGCCACCGTATACAATGCTAACCACTCAGGCACCATATACAGTGCTAACCACTGAGCCACCATATACACTGCTAACCACTGAACCACCATATACAGTGCTAACCACTGAGCCACCGTATACAGTGCTAACCACTGAGCCACCATATACAGTGCTAACCACTGAGCCACCATACAGTGCTAACCCCTAAGCCACCGTATACAGTCCTAACCACTGAGCCACCATATACAGTGCTAACCACTGAGCCACCATACAGTGCTAACCACTGAGCCACCATACAGTGCTAAATACTGAGCCACCATATACAGTGCTAACCACTGAGCCACCATATACAGTGCTAACTACTGAGCCACCATATACAGTGCTAACCCCTGATCCACCATATACAGTGCTAACCACTGAGCCACCATACAGTGCTAACCACTGAGCCACCATACAGTGCTAACCACTGAGCCACCATACAGTGCTAACCACTGAGCCACCATACAGTGCTAACCACTGAACCACCATATAGTGCTAACCACTGAGCCACCATACAGTGCTAACCACTCAGTCACCATATACAGTGCTAACCACTCAGTCACCATATACAGTGCTAACCACTCAGCCACCATATACAGTGCTAACCACTGAGCCACCATATACAGTGCTAACCACTGAGCCACCGTATACAGTGCTAACCACTAAGCCACCATATACAGTGCTAACCACTAAGCCACCATACAGTGCTAACCACTGAGCCACCATACAGTGCTAACCACTGAGCCACCATATACAGTGCTAACCACTGAGCCACCATATACAGCGTTACCCACTGAGCCACCATATACAGTGCTAACCACTGAGCCACCATATACAGCGCTACCCACTGAGCCACCATATACAGTGCTAACCACTGAGCCACCATACAGTGCTAACCACTGAGCCACCATACAGTGCTAACCACTGACCCACCGTATACAGTGCTAACCACTGAGCCACCATATACAGTGCTAACCACTAAGCCACCATACAGTGCTAACCACTGAGCCACCATTCAGTGCTCACCACTGAGCCACCATACAGTGCTAACCACTGAGCCACCATATACAGTGCTAACCACTGAGCCACCATACACAGTGCTAACCATTGAGCCACCATATACAGTGCTAACCACTGAGCCACCATACACAGTGCTAACCAATGAGCCACCATACAGTGCTAACCACTGAGCCACCATTCAGTGCTAACCACTGAGCCACCGTATACAGTGCTAACCACTGAGCCACCATATACAGTGCCAACCACTGAGCCACCATATACAGTGCTAACCACTGAGCCACCATATACAGTGCTAACCACTGAGCCACCATACAGTGCTAACCACTGAGCCACCATACAGTGCTAACCACTGAGCCACCATATAGTGCTAACCACTGAGCCACCATATACACACAATTCTTTTCACCGCACTCCCCTATTAGTAAATAAACTATATATGGATTCTAGACTACCCGATTCTTTAGAATCGGGCTGCCATCTAGTAGTTAATAAACATAATATACTTACCAGGTCTGGGTTCTCCCTTCCTGCCATGACACGTGCTGCATCACTTACGAGCCGCTCATTATCTCCTGGGTGTGTGTGATTGGCTGTTGAAGCCAGTAACGAAAATATGCCCAGAAGATAATAAGCGGCCCGGAAGTGACACAGCTCTGTGGGACAGCTGGAAGGGAGAACATGGACCCAGTAAATATAATAATTATTTTTATTAACTGTTTGCTTGCTTTAACACTCATACCCCAGTCCCAAACACTACATACCCCGACCAATTCGCCCATTTTTCTTGGTATTTTGACCCCTGGACCATGACCTGAATATGCCTCAGTTGACTCCCTGAATCCTCTTCATGCTCTCCTGGAAACCTGACACTGGACTGCATAACTACATCTCTGTCTACTCCCTGAATACTACCAGCTCTAGAACCTGACCCCAGATTACCTGTCTTCCCTGCTGTCTTACTACATATAAGTAGTGATGGTGTCACACCCGAGCTATTAATAGGGACTAGTGTCACAAGAACTAATTGGAAAAATTAATTGAGCAGCAGTGTGTGTGAGCAACCACAGCTTGATTATAAAGTTACTAGCTGTGAGCCCGATGCAAATGCATCGGGTGTCTAGATTATTTTTAAATTTATTTTAAGATTTTCAAATAATAATCCAATTATTCCAATGACATCTTTACACCAACTACATATATTTGTATGGTTGATATCATTTAAGGAAAATTGAACTATTATGTTGTAAGGGTCTTAGAACACAAAGTAGCAACTCGCCCTATACTTTCTATGGGGATTACCTCAACCTCGCGCTACACAGCGACTCGCAATGAATCCCCATTGAAAGTATAGTGGGACTTGCGGCAGGTGCGGCAGCTGAGGTAGCGACTCGCAATGGCCTCGCGGCCATTGCTCGCGCTACACAGCGACTCGCAATGAATCCCCATTGAAAGTATAGTGGGACTTGCGGCAGGTGCGGCAGCTGAGGTAGCGACTCGCAATGGCCTCGCGGCCATTGCTCGCGCTACACAGCGCCTCGCAATGAATCCCCATTGAAAGTATAGTGGGACTTGCGGCAGGTGCGGCAGCTGAGGTAGCGACTCGCAATGGCCTCGCGGCCATTGCTCGCGCTACCTCAGCGGTAAATCGCTAAGTTTGTAGCCGAGCCTCTGGTTCTATTTTCGGCCAGCGACTCGCAATGGCCGCTTCGCGGCCATTGCTCGCGCGTGGTGACGTCACATAGTGACATAGCCACGGCGATTTCGGGGTCCGACACGATTTTGCCTACGGCAATTATATAGTAGATACTTTAATCATGGATATAGAATAAATTGTAATCTGCAGAATTCCCCTTTGAAGGGAATTTGCAAGTGGGATTTCATAACAAAAACTATTTATATGCACATGGAGCTTTGAGGAGACGAGTCCGGCAATACATTTACATGGCCAGGCTGTTCCTCCATTACCAAGAAATCAGCATTTGCATTGACATGCAAATGAAATTGAAGAGGCATTTGTAGATCTGAAGCCTCTGTCACTCCAGCTCTATTCCCTGCCCAGCACCGCCACCTCCTACTTGACAGCCTCTATGCCTTTAAAGGAAATCTGTCACCAAGGTTTTTACTACTTCATCTAAGAGTAGCATAATGTAGCAGTAGAGACGCTGATTCCAACATTGTGTCGCTTCGTGGACTGCTTGGTGTCATTTTGATAAAATCACTGCTTGATCTGCTGCAGAACTAACATTTATCTGACTGCTAAGATTTGTATAAACCCACCCACAGCAATGCTTGGCAAGATTCTGCCCATGTACAGTGTATACAGAAAGCTGCCAATTAGTGGTGTGGGAGGACTTATACAGGGTTCATTAATATCTTGACTACCAGGCAGCATTTTTACTGGTCTCCTAATGATTAAAAAAGTTTTAATCAAAACCACAGCAATGACTGGAATCAGGATCTCTGTCTCTACATTATGCTGTTCTCACTTTAGGTGGCAAAAAATCTTGGGACAGATTCCCTTTTAGTGTGATTCTAGCGTCTCAACCTTTGGAACTTCCATAATAACAGGGTCTGTACCACAGGACTGGTGTATAGCAAATGTGGTGCCAATATTCAAAAAGGGGACAAAACTGAACTTAGAAATTATAGGGCAGTAAATTTAACTTATGCTCTACGAAACTTTGACGGTATACAGATGGAATTTGTTGGATTACACAACTGCTGCAGGCTTATGCAGTGGAAGGACTATACGTAGTTAACATTGAGATCAATGCTGAAGTGTTTTAATACTGTACTGTATGACCTCTTTGTTTTGGTAATTTTAATCTGTAATATTGGGATGACATAGATAATTATTAATGTATGTCCCAATACCATTGTTTGAGTGCTGATGATTCTGCTGAAAGCTGAAATCTGCAAGCACTTTTTGCAGGACACTGCATAAAAATGTTAGACACAAAATGATTAATGTTCAGAACATAAAAAGCGTAATAATGGCAATTATTGTTTCTTTACAAGGATTATTTATAAGACATCATAATGGAGGGTCCTTTAACCCTGGTGATCATTGATTTTAAAAGGAGGTTGATTTGTAATAATAATAATAATTTTATTAATTTACAGTATATAGCACTATTAATTCCATAGTGCTTTACAATCATTTGCAATACTGTCCCCATTGGGCTTCACAATCTAAATATCCTATCACTATGTCTTTTAAATGCGGGAGGAAACCGGAGTGCCCGGAGGAAACCCACACAAACATGGGGGAGAACATACAAACTCCTTGCAGATGTTGTCCTTGGTGGGAATTGAACCCAGGACCCCAATGCTACAAGGTTACAGTGCTAACCACTGAGAATATAATACCCCTTTGACTGACACCAAGTGATTTGTAAAATTCTTTAATTTTAGTTTTGCAAATTTTGATGTTATTATTAAGGGCTCAGTAGCCCTCTTTCACGGGTGAGATTTCAAAGTTGCACGTCAGCGCTCTCTAGAGGATGCTCAATTCTTTAGACTAAATGATTAACAAAACATGATATTATAGCTTAATTTATCTCAATGTATTTATCTTAATATTCATACGCTATATCCACATGTTTTCCATTGGATTATCTGCTATGAAATACAAACTTTCATGACTCTATCTCGTGGATTCTAATCCTAAAGTGATCATTTCCAAACGCATTATTTTTTTTCATACTTTTTCAATATAATTATTTAATTTTTTTTTATTTTTACTTGTTTTTTATAGTTCCTATTTATTTTATATATTGATTAACACTGATCCCTCTTGACTAGAGACACCATATTCCATTATGTTATAGTTCTGATGGAGAATTCCTCCTGATTGAATCCCATTGAGTAGACAGTATGGATGGAATCCTAAGTTATTATAAAACACAAACATTCTTACACCTTGGTCATAATTGAACCAAGGGACTTTTCCACCAGAACACAACATTGTAAATCTCAATGCCATCAATGAAGGGTTAAATACAATAGACCTCGCTCAGTAAAGGACCATTGGACAATCTCCAATAGCAAGAATTCCAAAAATGTTGTAGAATTAAACAATTATTTTAAAAAATCTATTTACAGAATTTACTAAATTTAAATTTATGTAAAAAAAAATGGGATTTTGCAAAGTGAGGAAGCTCCAGCTGTGCTTTTCTCTTCTCCTGGAGTGCTTGTAAAACAGAAATAGTACCGGCAATATTGTAATTTCCAAGGAGGAATACAGGAAGGGTGGGATGTTAACTTTTTGATAGTTTCTTAAACACTATTGTAGGGAAGATAATGCTAATGCTGAGATTACTTCAACAAACTCTAAAAGGCCTTTGTATGACCTGTAACCTCACAGAGGATGTAAGGTTTGGATTAGATCCAGACCCGCAGGATGTGTGGCAACGACTCCGACTCAAAAACACCCCTCTATGTACAAGTGATGTCACACAGAGGCTTAGACCTGGAAACATAAAGTAAAACAATAGTTGAATTAACAAGGCACTTAAAGGAGGTCATTTTTTTTATACTATTTGGTTTGCTTTTAGGAAGTGGCGTAATTAGAGTCTGATGGACCCCAGTGAAATATTTGGACCTGGACCTCACCCCCCATCCCCCCATTCCCAAACCCGTGCATTTTGGAAAAATGTATGGGTCCTTGCAACTTTCTAAATCCTATAAAGACATATGTGTTGGACCCCTCCTACTTAATTATTTAGTAGTGTCCTCAATCCTGTATTATTTTTATTATTATAGCACCATTTATTCCATGTCGCGTTACATGTGGAAAGGGGCATACATAGACAAGTACAATAATTATGAGCAATACAAGGCACAGGTATAGGAGGAGATAGGACCCTGCCCAGAGGGCTTCCAACCAACAAGGGATGGGTAAGGATACAATGGATGAGGAGAGGGGACCCTGCCCGTGAAGGTTCAGAGTTTACAAGGGATATGTAAGGATACAGTAGGTGAGGAGAAAGGATCCTGCCCGAGAGGGCTCACAATCTACAAGATATGAGTGAGAATATAGTAGGTGAGGAGAGAGGACCCTGCCGTGAGGGCTCACAGCCGTCAAGGAATCTGTGAGGATACAGTAGGAGAGGAGAGAGGACCCTGCCTGCGAGGGCTCACAGTCTAAAAGGGATGGGTGAGGATACAGCAGGTGAGGGTAGAGCTGGTCATATGGCTGTATTGTGGACTGAGGGTTACTGCAGGTTGTAGGCTTGTTGGAAGAGGTGGATCTTAAAGTTCCTTTTGAAAGTTTCCACAGTAGGCGAGAGTCTGATATGTTGGGGTAGAGAGTTCCAGAGTATTAATGACCCTTATCCTGTACCTCTTACAGGTATATATGTCCCCCATCCTGGGACCATCATGGTATATATGTCCCCATCCTGGGACCATTCTAGCATATATTGTATGTCCTTCATCCTGGTATATTTGTCCCCATCCTTGAATATAAGCCCCCCATCCTGGCATCCACCTCAGGTAAAGCATACACACGCACACAACACCTTCTCCACTCCAGGCCAGAAGGGGGAGCTCTAAAGCCCAGGTTTAGGGCAGGTCTCCTATAAATTCTGTTCTGGGGGCGGGGTCAAGCAGTTCAGTTCCTAGGAGTACTGTGGAAGACATCCTACGGACGGTAGCCACACTAGGCTTATCCTATGTGACTGACTAACCCGTGTGGGTGATCCACAGTAAGGATCTGAGAAAGTGGAGGAAAGTGGAGGAAAGGTGCGAGGAGTGGAGTGCCAGTTCGCCTCTTTTCCCTAATGGAGTACGGACACTGGAGTCCGAGGTCGCCAGGGACTTCATACCCAGCAACCAAAACCAGAGGGCGGATGATTTCATGTTTCCATCGAGAAAGGCCAGGAGACACAGCCACATCTGTGAGCTCGGGAGAAGCAGAGCAGATGGAGAGTAGCCCAGAGAGAGCTCAAGCTGCCTGTCATACAGCCTAGCCACAGAGTGAGAAGGAAGCCTAAGCATAGTTTCAAGCAGCTAGGGCTCACAAACACAACAGTACAGCAGGGAGGCCTTAGCCCTTGCCAGGTGTGGATAGCCCAACCTGCTTCCAGGCTCCGGACCAGTAACACCACTTGAACTGTACCCTGGATGAGCCTGTATGACTTCAGTAGAGGTAAAAGAGACTGTTACCCTTGTGTCTATCCTTCAGTACACTAAGTCCTTGAACCCCCAACGATCTCTGCCTATCCACAGATTATACAAGTGCCCTGGGGAACCGCTTGTCCCGTGGAGAGCTGGAACATCCTTGCTGCTGCTCTCATCATCCCCAGGGGACCCGACTGCAGCAGCAGTTATACTAGCCGCATTCCACGGGTGGCATCACGACTCTTTTCATTTTTATTTTATTTTTCCTTTCATCCATCTCTTTAATCCCGTTTTACTGCTCGCCCGACGAATGGTCCAAGGAGCCGGGTCACGTCACCATGACACTCCGCAGCCCCAGACGACAATAAGAGGGCCCGATTCCAAGTACCCCAAGGTCCCTGCCCGGGGGGCAGACAGCTTTTGACGTCACAAACAGGATAACCGATTCGGTAAAACCGGGTCTTGTGTGCCTAAGACTGTATTAGACTGTGAACGTTCGCCAATTCTCTTTTCTTTTTGCCACCTCGCGCAGAGCGCAGGAAAGCGAGGGGCGGAGCCACAGAAAGGGCGCGAATGTAGGCCGAGACCTCATGCTCTGACGTCAGCCCAAGTGACACCATAACCCTGCACCGGAAGGCCCTTGTGGAAAGGTCCCAGCCAAAAACGAAAGACTTGTATTGGCTGAAAGCTGAGGGAGGGCTGCGGTTCACCAAAGGGGAGAATGATGTCCGCCCCAGCCGAGGAGCGACCCGCGAAAGAGCAGCCCGCAGAGCCCGGCAATGCCCTGCCCGCAGCCATCGCGCCGCTCACTATGCCATACCTTCTGGGCGTGATGTGGATCCCGCAATACTCGGGAAAGCCCAACACCCTCATGACTTCAGTGAGCGGATGAGAAGTGTGTTCAGGATGTCCTCAATGATAGAGGAACAGCATGTGACAATGTTAATGGGACAATTGGACGGTGAGGCCTGTCGTGAAGCGAAAGCCTGGCCCGCCGATGACAATAAGTCTGTGAAACAGATATTTGACAAATTGAAAGAAGCCTTAGAGACACGGACGGCTGCTGAACTTAAGGTACGGGTTTTTGGGTGTAATCAAGGGGTGCAGGACATTGAACACAGCTATGCTTTGACCTTGCAGGAAGCGCTGAGGGTGATGAAACAGGCCAACCCTGAGAGCACACAGAATGAAAGCAGACTGTTGATTGGCCGATTTATTGAGGGCCTCCGGGATCCTGCCAATAGGGTCCAGCTGCGAGCCCTAGCCATGCAGTACCGTAAGTATGGCTTTGCAGACTTTAAGGCTCGGACCCTCCAATTGCTGAGAGATGCCACCGACAGCGGCCTAGCACCCTCCCATCAGCTGGCCCTAATGTACCCTACAGAACCGGCACCATCTCCTTTGGCCTCTGCAGGGGCTAGTGCGCAGATATTAGAGTCTCTTACCACCGAGGGTTTCCGTCTTCAGTTGCAACAGCTGATCCAGCGACTAGCCGACCTGGCCAAAATGGTGCAGAACATTCAAGGAACCAGTTTGCCTGGAGGAATCGGCTTAGCATCCAACCCAGAAGACGTCCCATGGATGTGCCAAAGGAGGAACCCCCAAAACTATATAAAATATATAAGGGGAGACAACAGAGGCGCAATAGTGCCCTATCATTAAGTATAGAATAGGGACTAATCGGTAAATACAGGTTTGCACTAACCTGGTCCAGTTGTGACTCCCACAACTGGAATAAAAGCGTTGGTTTTTAGTAATGCAGGCTGCTGCTGGACTTCCACCTCCACAGGGCTGTGGGTGCTTCAAGAGTTCTGGGGTCAAAGGTGTGTTACAGTCCGCGCTGCCCGATCATCCAAAGGATCACAGGGGAAACAAGGTTCCAAGCAAAATTTTCTTTATTCTTACAAACCGACGCGTTTCGGCGCCCAATCCTGGCACCGTCCTCAGGGTATACCCTGAGGACGGTGCCAGGATTGGGCCGAAACGCGTCGGTTTGTAAGAATAAAGAAAATTTTGCTTGGAACCTTGTTTCCCCTGTGATCCTTTGGATGATCGGGCAGCGCGGACTGTAACACACCTTTGACCCCAGAACTCTTAAAGGAGGAACCCCATCAGCCAAGGACAAACCCCCGAATGCTACATTGCTGCAGGACAACCCATCTGTCGCCACTTCAGAGAGGCAGGACACCTTACTAGATCTTGTCTAGGGATGGGCGAATCTACTCGCTAGGACTCGTTACTCGGCGAGTAGTAAGGGACTCGCAGGACTCGGTACTCTGCGAGTTTCCCAGTGATTACTCGCACAGTAAACGAGTCCAATGCAAATCAATATCAATCCTAGTTTTGTCACAGACTCTGACAAAACTAGGATTGCCTTTGACTTGTATTGGTCTGATTACTGTGCAAGTAATCACAGGGAAACTCGCAAAGTAACTGCTGTTACTTTGCGAGCCGAGTCCAGCTGTCTTCTCTGTGCAGGCTGCCGCAGCTCCAGGGTCCTAGAGCCCGCCTGCTCACAGAGATGATGTAGCAGAGCTGCGATTGTTCTCAGTCTGCTCATCCCTGTGCATAGACATCTATATCTATGCACAGGGGATGTAGCAGAGAGGACATCGCGTTTTGGACTACGTCGGACGGAAGAGGATTTTTTTAATTAAAGATGGAGTCCCTAATGGCTTTTTTTTTTTATTTCTAATAAAAAATTTTCTCTGTGTTGTGTTTTTTTAACCCTTTATTGGAGACTCTTAGTGGCTGGGTCAAACGTGGCCTGACATTAAGAATCTCGGGCTTAATACCAGCTTGTATAACAAAGCTGGTATTAACCCCTTTATTACCCAGTGTGCCACCGCCACCAGGGCCGCTGGAAGAGCGGGGTTCAGCGCCAGAGGATGGCGCTTCAATGAACGCGCCATCTTCTGGGGCGGCTGCGGGCTGCAATTTGCAGCGGGGGGTGCCCAGAAAGCTTGGGCATCCCTGCGCTGCGGATTCCAGCCCACCTGGCTAGACATAGAAATTGCGCGGAGCCCCACGCATTTTTTTTTTATTATTTCATGAAATAATTTTAAAAAAAGGGCTCCCCTATATTCTTGTGTCCGGCCAGGTACAAATAGGCACCTGGGGGTTGGGGGAAGCCCGTCGCTGCCTGCTGGATCCGGCTGGTTCCAGAAATACGGCGAAGCCCACGTGAAATTTTTTTTCTAACAAATCCATAAAACAATGTAAATAAAAGGGACTGCATCTTTATTAACCCCTGGACCATGGGCGAGGGGTTAATAAAGATGCAGTCCCTTTTTTAGAATTGTTTTATTGATTTTTCAGAAAAAAAATTACATGGTCTTTCTGGAACCAGCCGGATCCAGCAGGCAGCGAGGGGCTGCCCCTAACCCCCAGGTGCCTATTTGTACCTGGCCAGACACAAGAATATAGGGGAGCCCTTTTTTTTAATTATTTCATGAATTTCATGAAATAATAAAAAAAAAAATGTGTGGGGCTCCGCGCAATTTCTATGTCTAGCCAGGTACAGCTAAGCAGCTGGGGGCTGGAATCCGCAGCGCAGGGATGCCCAAGCTTTCTGGGCACCCCCCGCTGCAAATTGCAGCCCGCAGCCGCCCCAGAAGATGGCGTGTTCATTGAAGCGCCATCCTCTGGCGCTGAACCCCGCTCTTCCAGTGGCCCTGGTGGCGGTGGCACGCTGGGTAATAAAGAGGTTAGGGCCAGCTTTGTATTATCAGCTGGCCCTAAACCCGAAATTTATGGCGGTCACGCCAATATTAGACATGACCGCCATGAATTTCTATTAAATTGTTTTAAAAAAAACCAACACAGAGAAAAATTTTTATTAGAAATTTTAAAAAAAGCCATTAGGGGCTCCATCTTTAATTAAAAAAATCCTCTTCCGTCCGACGCAGTCCAAAACTCGATGTCCTCTCTGCTACATACCCTGTGCATAGATATAGATGTCTATGCACAGGGAATGAGCAGACTGAGAACAATCTCAGCTCTGCTACATCAGGCAGCAGGCGGGCTCTAGGACCCTAGAGCTGCGGCAGCCTGCACACAGAGCAGACAGCTGGACTCTTATCTGTGCGAGTTTCCCAGTGATTACTTGCACAGTAAACGAGTCCAATGCAAATCAATGGCAAAACTAGGATTGCTTCAGGCTGAAGCTTCCGAGACACATCTGTGATTTGTAAATCGCACACTACTCGCTATTACTCGCTTCCCCATTCATTAACATTGGACTCGCTAGACTCGCAACGAGTAGCGAGTCCCGGGCTCGGACTCGCTAGAGTCAAGCGATTCCGAGTAATTTAGGATTCGCCCATCACTAATCTTGTCCTTTAAACGAGAAATCCCTGGGGTAAGGGGCCACCCCCAGGAGTAGATCTGCCCGGCCCGCTGAATGGGTACAATAGGTACGTGGGAGGACGACCAATCCTACCTATCATGCTGGATGGGATCCCCATGAACGCTTTACTGGACACTGGGTCTCAAGTGACATCGATACCCTATATCCTTTATAAGTGCTACTGGGCGGCCTCTGATATTGCTTACCGCCCAGATGACTATTTTACCATATTTGCAAGCAATGGGCAGCCCGTGCCACAATTGGGATTCAAAGAAGTGACTATTAAAGAGGGGCAGGTGGAGCTGCCTGAGCAGGGTTGGATTATAGTAGATGTTGATCGAAGAGCAGATACACCAATTGTAACATTAAGAACAAATGTGATTGAAAAATGTTTGGCCGAGGTTATTGTATTGTTACAACAGGTTGCTGAGACCGCCAATACCGGGCAGCAGAGAACCCTGCAGAAAGAAATACGGATCCTGATGCAGATACAGCAGGTGGAGCTGTCTGGAGATGAAGTCGGCAGCGTGAGAGTAATTGACCCAATCCCCATTATAATACCTCGGCAGAGTGAAATGTTGATTTGGTGCAGGGCAGCCATAGGCCTCAGGTGGCAGGATTTCCACGTACTAGTAGAGCCCGTGTATTCAGATAGAAAGGGCCCATCATCTTGACAGCCAGAGGTGTAGTTGATGTCCGCAGGGGGAGGATGCCGGTACACATTCTAAATTGTGGGGAGGAGGAGGCCAAACTGCCACGGTATGCTACCATTGCCAAGCTGTAAACAATCAGTAACAAAGCAATCACAGCTGTGGAGCCCTTGGACTTGCTGTGGAGCCCTTGGACTAGGCAGACCCGAATGAGGACAATGCCCTGGAAGGGGAGCTGGAGGACTGGTGCCAGAAGCTCCATGTGGGCACCAGCTCTACCCCCTTACACCAGAAGTGTGGAGTATACCGGGTAGTCAGAGAATACGAGCAGGTCTTCAGCCAACACCCATTAGGCTTTGGGCAGGTGAAAGGGGTATAACCCACCCCAGGGTATGGGATACTCGTAACCGGGTGTTGATTTGCGGGAAATGTCACTGGGGCCTGTTGGGAAAACAGTCAATAAAAATAAAATAACTCCAGAAATGGACAAAAAGATTTTTAGATCCGCCCTGCTGTCTTTAATAACAGACTCTGTTGTTGCATCCCTGATGAAGAGGTCAGGACAATCTCGAAATGCATTGGAATAAAGAACAATTTTTTTAAGCACAGAGGAAGTTCGTTATTAAAGACAGCAGGGCGGATCTAAAAATCTTTTTGTCCATTTCTGGAGTTACTGAGGATCATCCATGAGGTGGGGATCCTGCTGCAACTGTGATGCTTTAAAACCGGTTGTGGGTCACACAACTGATTAAGGTGAGCAGTTCTTACACTGCACTTACACTTCCTACAAACGGTTTAGACCCATTGTGCCCTTGTCTACCACTTTTCTTTTAAATAAAAAATAAAATAAGTATTTTGTGACACCACCTACGGTACTGATACTGTTACCGGCGCTGTGGGACAGACCACCAGGGTGATGGTGGAACAGCAGGATGGTTACGCTCCCCGTAGGTGGAGCGGCATCCCTGGGAAGGGATGCGAGTTAATGATGGTTGTGGACAGTCTATGAAGGGAGCAGGATCAGGGGTCGCAATAACAGTCACACACACAGGGTTGTTGTTTTCATACCTTTACTGGTGATATGAGCAAGGTGAAGTCCAAGGTATAGTCCGGATAGGCTAGGAGCAGTTCGGGATCTCCACATCCGATGAGTTATGAGGCCTCCGTTTTACACTGTGTATATACTTTAGTTCTGGGCTGTCTGAAGCTAGGCCCTTACCCTCTCCTGTAGTCCTCACTTGTATGGTAGGCTGTGAGAGCTCTGCTGTCTTCCTGGTCTCTGGTCTTTACTGCTGAACTGACTGGACCAGTGCAGTCTTGGACTCCAGTGTCCAGCTGTCAACGTAGCTCTTCTGGGTCAAACCGGCATAGCTCCGCTTTCCCTTGCTAACTCACCTAGCGTGGCACCGTTCACCAGGTGTCTTCCTCAATACTGCTCCATACCGAACTGCCTAGCTCCTCCCCAGGGCCTGAATTTTTAGGGGACCTTGACTGAAGTTGGCAATTACAGCTCCCCCTTCAGGTCTGGGGTGGAAGGTGTTGTGTATAATTTGACTTGATGTGGAAATCCTTCCCTACTCCAGGTGTTCCTGTGGCAACCGAACCGTGGAGTGGGGTGCCACATTCCCCTCTAGTTAAATACAGTGCTCTTTGACTGAAAAACACAATTTTCAAACATTAATAACATTTAAATTGTACAAAGTCTCAAAAGTAAAAAATTTACAAAAGCCAATAAATGGGAAAAACAGTAAAAATGCAGTCCATATGGCGCCACTCCATCCGCCGCAGGCTGTTAAGAGGTTTTTGCCACAACCAGTCCTGTGACTAATGGTCCATGTTTAAAGTAAAAGTTCAAAAGTTCATAAATTAAGTCCAGTAAGGCACAATACGCTTAACGGTTACGGGTTCACTTGGTTGCAAATAATATACACAAAACATATTTACATTTTACCTATGGGCATCTCAGCTTTAGAGTCCTGGGTTCAATCTCCCATCTCCATGAACTTGCCTTCCTAACTTCCTGGGGATGAGTCCATTTCCTCCACCTTTCTGTACACTAGTATTTACAGTCTGACTATTTACACCCAAGTAGACCTATTTACACATTTTCCTTAGTACACTCTATTCTCTATACCTCAGTTGATCTGCATAACACTGGTGTCTCAACTGGTTGTGTACTAGTGTCTACTACTGGTGTCTCACTAATGTCTGTACCATGAGTAGGCCTATGTCTTACAGGTAGGATTGGCAGTAGTCTGCGACTCCTTAGTCTTACTGTAGGAATGGCAGGTTCACCGATTGCAGGATCCTTTGGTTCTGCTACAACAGGTGGTTCTTCTGGGACTTGAATTGGTTCTTCTGGTCTTCTTGGGACTTCCACTGGTTGCAGAAAAGTGATTAATGATACTATTATGGCTCCATTGTACTGAGGCCAACTTTTAGGGAAATCTCCAAGTACTGTGTGTATCACCTTCTCTTTCTTTTCTTCTATTGGTTGAAGTGTTCATGGGGACGACGTCTTTTTGCTTCAACTGTTCAGGGCTTTTCTTAAGATGGTCTCTAGAAACTGCTGTTGACATTTCTCCTCTGTCTTTGCTGATCAAGCAGACTTTCTTATTATCAAAGTTAAACGGCAATACGGTATAAGGTTCTGCTTCCCACTGGTCGTCAAGTTTGTTTGTTCTTCTTTTTATCTTCAGAACCATATCCCCAGGTATTAAGAGAACAGCTGGTGCATTCTTGTTGTAGTCTTTTTCTTGCTTCTCTCTAATTTGATTTAGACTTCGTTCTATGCACACTTGTACTTTCTTGTACTGTTCTTGGCATTCAGTATTCCAATCAGCATTAGGTGACCTGATTTCAGGAATGACAATTCCCATTTCGAGATCAATTGGTAATTTCCCAGGTCTTGCTTTCATCAAGTATGCTGGTGTGCCATTGGTGGAACTTACAGGGATGTTGTTGTAGATGTCCACTAAGTCAGGTAATTTCTCTAGCCACAAGTTTTTTTCTTCCAAGGTCAAGGTTTTCAACAAGTCTATGACCACCTGGTTCATTTTCTCGCACATGCTATTGGTCTGTGGATGGTATGGTGTGGTATGGATTTTCTTGCACTCATACCAATTGCAAAACTCTTGGAACACTTCAGCTTGAAACACAGGACCTTGGTCTGTCAACACCTGCTGCTTACAGAAGTAGGCTTGAAAGGTTCTTGCTGCAGTTCTTGCAGTTAAGTCTTTGACAGGTGCTACCACTAGGAATCTGGAATAGTATTCCACCATTTTGAGGGCATACGTTTAACCTGATTTGCTGGGTGTCAGCTTCACATGATCCAAGGCTACAAGTTCCAGTGGCTGTTTGGTGACAATTGGCTGTAGAGGAGCTCTTTGACTGTCACTATCCTTGCTTCTTAAGTTGGGGATGGGCTACAGTTTCTGCACCATTCCCCGATGGTGTTCCTCATGCCAACCCAATAGAATCTCTCGTGTAACAGTACCTCAAGCTTCTTCCACCAGAAGTGTCCTACTCTGTTATGGTAGCCCCCATAAAGTGCTTAAATAATACCAAAATAGAATGATCATATGCAAAACAAAATCTAATAGTAATGCTATAAGGGGTGTTTATACTGTTATAACCAGGGCTGCATGCACATGACCCACCCCAGGACCATGGGGCACTCGGAACCGGGCTTTGGGCACTTCTGGGGGTGTCACCGTGATCGAGACCCGGCTCCGTGACCCTGGGGATCAGTTTTGAAAAGTTCTGGGGGATAGGATTTAAGGGACAAGTGTCATGACGCCACCCGTGGTAGCCAGCCATTGGGGCCGGTGCTGCGGTGCAGGACCTCTGGGGATGATGGATGGGCAACCATGGTGTTGGCCCTCCCCACAGGTCGAGCGGTTCCCCGGGGCAACCATTAAGTCTATGGCAGTGGTAGGCCGGTGGGTTGCAAGACTCAGGGCGTTGAATAACCGACAGACATGCAGGGGTCGTTTCAGTTACCTTTACTGAAGCAGCAGATGCCAGGGTACAGTCCACAATTGATGTTTGAGATTTGGGTGGCCTGGAATCAATATAAGGATCTACTCACTCGGCTGTTTCTGAGGCCTCTCTGCTGCGCTCCTGTCTGCTGTTCCTGGCTGCCTGTAGCTGAACTGTGAACCTTTACTCCTGCTGGACAGTCTCTCACCAATATGGCAGGCAGTTCGAGCCTTTCCCAGGGAACACTTGTCTGACCACTGTCCCTGGGCTCTTCTTCACTGCTGTGCCTCCAGGTGCTTTGGTGGCTGGGAGACGTGGAATCTCCACACCTCCAGTTTTGGCTGCTGCTTTTGGAGCACCCATGCAACCTTGGACTCCAGTGTCCAGTTGTGGTGCTCCACTCTAGAGGTAAATCTATAACAGGCTCCTCTACCCAGGCCTACTCCTCTCCTCTATTCAGACCCTTGATCATGGGTCCCTCACGCTGGTTAGTGTGTATCCTCAGACGAGCCTGATACTGCTCCAGTCCTCAGGATGTCTTCTACAGTCCTCCAGCCAAAATTTATAGGTGATACTCCCTTTAACCTGAGTTAGAGCTCACCCTTCTGGTCTGGAATCAAGAAGGTGTTGTGTGCTGTGGGTTACCTGATGTGGATACCGTATCTTACTTCCAGGCATGACCCTATTCTTTGAGGGAGGCAAGGACATCATGGCAACCGGACTCTGGGGTGCCACACACACAGGTGACAGACCCCTGAAACCAACCCCATGTTATGCAAATATTTAATCCAATATGTGGAAATGTAAGAGGGTGAAAGTGGATTCTGGCCTCTATATAATCAGTTAAGGTACCGTCACACGCTGCCATATCACCGGAGAGAATGCTGGCAATTCCTGAATTCAGCGATGTGGAAACCACATCGCATGTGCGTAGTGGCGTGTGACTGGGTGATTCTACGGCGAGAAACCACTGGTGGAGCGTCGCCTGATTGCCCTGCCCTGCAGTGAAATCAGGCGATATCCACCAGCCGATATCAGCGCATCCTGGTGTGTCACAGGGCGATAACGACGTACAGAGTGATCCTGAAATCAATCCCGTAGGCGTGCTTGGATGGTATTTTTTTGCGCCGCTCCTGCGGCGATTGGTGGGTGATACTGCGTTCCAATTGGCTGGCCGTGTCCAAGGCGCCTTATTTGATGACGCAAGGCTGACTAATGGGAAAGCAGTTTCATCCACCAATTGCAGTGATAGGGGCGTGGTGAAACACACTCTAGCACGCCCCTATTGCAACATCTTGCCCACATCGCTGCTAAGATTGTGGCGTGTGAAGCGGCGATTTGTGAAGGGAAAATGGCTTCCGGTCTCCTGCAGGTGATTTACGGAATGCAGGATCGCCGAAGATCGCAAGCAAGATTGCTACGTGTGACAGCTCCACAGCGCTCTGAAAACGTGCCCGAAATGTGCGCTCTCACGTCAAATTGCCAGCGATAAGGAAGCCATATGGCGGCGTGTGACAGTACCTTTAGAGTTTTGTAATATGTTGGGCATGGTGCCCCCATGATTTCACATTGTTGCTTTGCAATGTGTGTTCCTATAAACCTTTGCATTTTACTCTCAGTCCACAAAACTCGTGGAAGAAGGTGATTACCTTTGGGAATTGTGTGTTTTCAGCCCTCACATGGGCTTAAGTTCAATACACTAGTCTATGTTTAATTGTTTACACATTTCCAGCTATATATTGTCTGCTGCAGGCCTGTCAAATTAAGTTATACTAAAGCTTCAGCAGCTTAGGAGTTAATGGAATAGTCCACTACTCGGATAACCAATTCTCAATCTCCATATTACCTCTGTGTAAAATAAATAAGATCTATACTCACCTCACAGTTGGTGCCTGCTCCTCCAGGGGCCCTGCAGCTAATCAGCAGTCACTTCCTTCAGAGGTAAATAAGATCTGGAGGAAGTCAGAGAGCATCAGCAGCACCTCTCACTTTATAGGCTGGTTTCACATAACGTTTTTGTGCCTGTCCGTGGGATCCGACTTTGAAGGAGGATCCCACGGACAGGCATGGATCCACACAGATCCCTGCAATCGGATGGCAAATAGCCATCCGATCCAATCCTATGCAGGATCCGTGTGGATCCTGCGGTCCCCTGTCTTTCCCTGCTTCTTCTCCTCCATCTTCTTCCCTCTCCTATACTATTCTGTGCCCTCGCTCCTCTATTTTGTGCCCCCGCTATTCTATCCTCATCTATCCCTATCCTGTCCCCTGTCCTCTTCCCTGTGTGTAAAAAAATAAAAAACCTCCTCCCGGAGGATACATCACCTGTCACCGGCTCCCACGCTGCAGCACCATCAGGACTGAAGAGCCTGTGATGATGTCACAGATCCGGTCACATGACTTGTCAGCTGACTGGCTCTCTTACATCATCACAGGCTCTTCTGCCCTGATGGTGCTGCAGCGTGGGAGAGGTGACAGGTGATGTATCCTCCGGGAGGAGGTTTTTTTAATTTTTTTACACACAGGGAGAGGACAGGGGACAGGATAGGGATAGATGAGGATAGAATAGCGGGGGCACAAAATAGAGGAGCGAGGGCACAGAATAGCATAGGAGAGGGAAGAAGATGGAGGAGCAGAAGCAGGGAAAGACAGGGGATACGGAGCCGACATCGGATCCGAGGTGAACTCGGATCCGATGTCCATAGGCTCCCATGCTGTGGGCCCTCGGAACAGCCTCGGATCAGCAGTGATCCGATGCTGTCCGATGTGAGTCACGGACACAAAATCGTAGCAGGCTAGATTTTGTGCCCGTGATTAAATCGGATGGGATCGGATGGTGGCAAAATCGGATGCCAATAGTGGCACATCCGATCCCATCCGATTCCCATAGGGGAACATGGGGTCCGATTTCGGATCTGATTGTATCCGTTTTGAAACGGATACAATCGGATGACTGAAAATCGTTATGTGAAAGCAGCCTGCAGGTCCTTCAGCCCTGATGGTGCTGCAGCGTTGGAGCCGGTGAGACGTGATGTATCCACTGGGAGGAGGTTTTTTTATTTATTTACACACAGGGAGAGGACAGGGGACAGGATAGGGATAGATGAGGATAGAATAGCGGGGGCACAGTGAAGAATAGCGGGGGCACAGCATATAGAATAGGAGAGGGCAGAAGATGGAGGAGAAGAAGCAGGGAAAGACAGGGGACCGCAGGATCCACACGGATCCTGCATAGGATCGGATCGGATGGCTAGTTGCCATCCGATTGCAGAGATCCGTGTGGATCCGTGCCTGTCCGTGGGATCCTCCTTCAAAGTCAGATCCCACGGACAGGCACAAAAACGTTATGTGAAACCAGCCTTACAAGTGTCAGTGTGGAGTGCTAAGGGCCAGGATACTAACCCTGCTGAGCACTGATTGCTTTATCACGGTGGTGGCCATCTCAGCAGCTATGGCCCTGGCTCACATTGAAAAAGGAGGTTAAAAATGGATAAATTAATAAAAGAAAAAGATAATTTGTGACTGTTGGGATGCTGATGATATTATGCTGCTCTTTCTTAGATCACTCTTTCTACCTGCTAAATTGTAGTATAATACAATATTTCAGTTAAATTTATCTCTATTTCACCTGGATTCTTAATTCGAGTCAGTGTGGTTAAGTTGGAACTATCTGAGGATGCTTGCATGTGAGTACAACAGTCAATACAATTACCTAAGGGAATGCTAATAAGGCATTAGATACTTGCACTGCATTGAAGAGTCAGAATAGCCAGCACTACAGTGTATCCCTGATGGTACCTTTACACGACGCTACAGAACCGGGTGTCAGAGACAAATGTATCTTTTACCGTCAAAACAACCCGAGGGAGCGTCGTGTAAACTAGGTTGTTGCCACCCGTCACTGTCGACACCTGTTTCAGAGCAGTGCTCTAAAACAGGTTGGTTTCAACCTGATGTAGCGGTGTCTAAATGAGGTACAGGAAGGTTTTTTCGTCACCTAGTTAACTCCCTGGGGCGTGACACAGCCTCCGGGAAAGGCGGTATCGGGTACCGTTTGCAACCGTTGGAACGTGCTCGTGCACGTGAGACACCCGGTTGTTTCCAACCTTCTGTAGCAGCGTGTAAAGGTACCATGAGAGATAGGTGGTAGTGACAGCACAGATGTTTAACCCTTCCCAACTAGGACTGGCACCAGGGAGATGAGGGTGATAAATGTGGTGGTGGTGGTGAGGTGCAGTGGAAGAAGAAGACACAAGGAGTCAGTTTTGCTTTACCTTTTAGTGTGGGCTGCTGCAGCAGATTCAGGGTACATATCCACCACCAGGCATGTGGTTTGGCCAGTCTGATGAGAACTGTAGTCCGCTCTGCTGCGGACTTCCCTTACTCTCTAGGTTTACTGATGCCTTTAGCCTTTCAGTACTTCCCCTTGGTTCCTGTGGATTACCTCCTGCCAAGCTGATAGTGTGGATACTGCAGGTATGTGTGCTCTCAGAACAGTTCCCTGATCCTCTGTGCAACAGTCACCCTGGAAGGTTCCTCTTGAGTGGCTAGTGCCATAAAACACACCAGCCTCCAGTTCGGCCACCAGACCCTGTAAGCCTGGATAGCCTGGGGACTGGTGCCCTGCATGCAGCTTGTCCTATTAGAGCAGCTTTCTGCTGCCTCCTCACTGGACAACTCCTTTGCCTACTCCATCTTTCCACACTCAGCTAACTCCTCTCCCACCAGAGAATGTGACACATGCCCAAATAAGGCATCCAGTCCTCAGTCTTCTAATAAGAGATAAGAAAGTGTATGTTCCCTTCAGATGTCCAGCAGAAGGAGCTTCAATTCTCTTCAGACCTGGCATTACAATGTTAAACAGTACCATTTGTGGCAACCACTAACAGGGGCACCACATCAGTTTCATCCAAAAGCAGTGAAAGTGAAGCGGACACGGATTGACTGCAGGGCCCCTGCAGAGCAAGCACCAATACTGATGACACTGCACCAACACCAGAGGTGAGTATAGCTGTTATTATTTTACATAGGGGGAAAATATGGTGATTGAAAAGGAATTATCCAAGTAGTGGAAAATCCCTTTCAAGTCCTTCAAATATTTTGGAGACAGATGTCACAGATCGCTCCTGCCAGAGATAGCATGGCCGTGTAAACAGAGCGACAGATTCTTTTCTGCTCTGACGGGGTGGGACAGTCCGACATCATGCTGTTTGACAGCTGGCTCCCCGCTACTTAATTGGGGGAGGCGGGTGTCAATCAGCATGTTGTCGGGTATTACGCTCATCAACAGAGTGGAGAAGCCGCCCCTCTGTCAACGTGATCATTGACAGGAGGGGTCGCAGTGAATGGCGGTGAACGATGCCAGGCACAACCGGGCAAATAGGTGGAAGCTACCTGCCTGTTAGTGCTTAGGCACATTTTTTTTTCTAAATCCCAGAAAACCTCCTTAATACATGCGAAGGAAATTAGAATCACTCCTATCATATTATCCAGTGGTCTACAAAAATAAAAATACAATTTTAGACTATTCCAACATCAGCATTGCCAAAAACTGAAAGGTGCTCAGAGTCCCACATCAGAACATCCTCACTCAACATGTCCCTTTTGTTTGTTTATATCTAACCTTCCGTAGAAGAAATCAGAATTTCCTATGTAATTGCTCATTAAGGAGACCTTCAGACCTAATGAAGAATTTGTTGATGGGCGGTCTTCAGGCAGTTTCCCATCCACAAACATATCTCCCAGAGGAGTTTACAAAACCTATATTATATATCCTATTAGTGAACAGAGAGGGACCCTGATCTCTTGGCAAAAGATGAGAGCAGCCACTTTCTCTCTAAAGGATCTATCCTATTCAGTATTACACATTGATTGAACCTATCAACATACATGAGCTCTGTGTAATACCTAATTTCCCCTATGGTAGCGATATAAGGAAACTGAATAATTTCTACCAGGGTAGGGTCACAGAACACTTTGAGATCAGATCATTATAATGTAGCAAATGTCCAAAGTAGACAACCCAATAAAAGTTGTATGGGGCCAACCTTTCTCCATGGTATTTCTCTCTTGCTTCTATTTTTCCAAGGGGCAAAAGTGTATTTCAATATATTTCTTCCCGTTTACAAATGTTGTAACGATCCAATGTATATTTTGTAATTCAGCTTAAAATGAATACCAGGCCAGCTGTCACCAGATTTCTCCTTTGTCAGCTTTCATCTTCCAGCAAACAATTCAAAGGACCATGTATCCTATACATATTGTCTCCCGGGAGCGACAAGGAAGTGAATATTCCTTAAATAAGGGGGAAAAAAGTGCATGATAAATCATAATTTTGTCTGTGCATATAAACAATCGGCACACTCAGGGTCAAGACCGCTGAAGTTCTGTCGTCTGACGGTGTCGGAAGGGCCAAGTATGAATAATATTTACTGATTGTGAAGCTCTTGAAGCCATTAGTGTTCCTGTAGCGTAGAATTTACATTGGACCATCGTTCTATAGATTACTACAGTGACAAGTTGTAATATTCTCCTTCGAGTGGTGAGCGCTTGGAGGAACACTTTCGAGAGATATTGAGAGCTTTTGGCTTCTAAAACACCGGTTACCATGGAAACAAGAGTCGAGAGGCTCGCAGTAGGAACGATGCTAAAAAAAAAAGAAAAAAAAGGAGATACGGGGAAATCTGTAATACTTTTAAGGATAATTAAAGCTGCAATCATATGGAAGAGACTTAGAATAGGTTACATACCGGTTTGTGCTAACTACTTAATTCTAATCATGGACAATAACACCATTAAAAAGCTATTTGCAGATTTTTATTCGCACTGCACATAGCTATTATCCAATAATCTCACTTTTCTTCACAGTAATCTGTATTTAGAATTGGAAAATGATTTAATTTGGCATAGTCATCAGGATCTTAGGAGTGATTTTAACATTGCCTAATTGTGATACAAAGTTGGCCAAGTGGCCAGCGCTCCTACCTGAAGGGTCCGAGTCTCTTCTTTGATTAAGATCTTTTCTTCAAGGAGAAAAATGGCACTCACCGGGATAGATGCTCAGTCGTTTTATTTTTGGTCCCCGTTACAAAGGTGCAGGGAGGGGGAGTCAGAGCGGTCCACCTCTCCCACTTCCCCTCCCTGCACCTTTGTAACATGGATCGAAAATAAAGCGACTGAGCATCTTACCGGGTGAGTGCCACTTTTCTCCTTCTTGAAGAAAAGATCTTGATGTTTTCTAAATTCCAAGCGTGCAACTCCAGGGCATCAACAGTCCCATTGTAACAGCTGTTACATCTGTTGCACTGAGTAATCAGTGTTCTAGGTAGTGGTGGCCAGCCCCTTCTCCATAGCTGAATCTCTTCTTTGATTAGAAAACTTGGTTCAACGTCACAATGATGACATTCGTCACGCTGACCAATCAAAATAAGAGCTGTGGATACCATCAAGTAAGAGGCAGTTCTCCTCCTGTTGTGGCTGATGGACTGGGGTGTTCAAATCGATTCTCACCAACTCTGATGTTCAATGCTAAACTGAGCCCCCCTTTGGGCTGGCCATACACATTAGATAGCTGTCGGCAGAACAACCATATGGCCTCAGCGCTCTTTCACTACTGTCTCATACATACTAATGCTTAGATAAGTTCTTTTAAGTTCTGTTTCAGAGAGCTGCTGCCAAAAGAATCATCTTCCCATTGAACAAAGTATCAGGCGACTGAATGCCATACAGACAAATTCTTATGCCCCCCCCTTTCCATATTGACAATCAGAATGTATACCTTGTTGAAATCTGCGGTTTGGGGGACTTTAATGTATATAGGGGTTTTTAGGGTATGCAAGAAGAAAAGGAAAAAAAAATCAGCTCGCTGATTGTATCAAAAATACAAGTAGCTGGTCATAGGCAGATGGAATGATGCAGGTGTTATTGGCCGATTCCCAAACCAGTAACCAGACTTATGTAATAGACAATAGATCCCCAGCTTCAACTGAATGCAAAAAAATCTTAAAACATCAAAAATGGATTAGATACTGTGGTGAATCGGCCACCGAACCTGGTAGCTCTACAGCTCCTCTTGTTAAACTCAGGATCGTAATGGAACTACCTGAGGCTAAAAGAAGAGCCGCAGCTGCCCTGTCAGTGCTGGTTTATTAAGGCACCTCTAGTGAGTCTGATAATGCCTTCTGGTCCGTAACCAGAAGCACATATAATAACCACCACCCCATCACTGAAGAGGCCCTGAATAACCCCAAGGACTAATTGATGCCACCAGTTCTTCATTTAATTTGTCTGGCAGTGATCAGGCTTATATTGGGTCAGAAACCAACCTAGGTACCGTTAAATGAGCACACGGACGTGAGGATCATGATCGAGATGAAAAGAACAACTGAAGATGAAATTTATATATTTAATCACCCTAATGGTACACAAGATTAATATTTACAGGTATAATTAATATATTACAAATATTACAGTCAGGTATGCAAATCAAAGATAAATGGAATACACACAGAATTACACACACATGTGATCAGTTACCTTAATGCTGATGACACCACAAGGGCAGCATGGGCCAAACTGGTTCCTGGGTATACTCTGGCTTGATGAAATTATGCCCTTCAGAAGAATACAAAATGGAGAAGGGGAAGCGTATTTTATACAGTATGAGGCTTTCCCTTGTTCACACCCATATCACACCTCTGGGATGTCTCATAACTCCCACCCCTCGAGTGGAGATATGAGATATACAAAAGTTATTATTTTCCATAGCTTTGCCTGGGAACATCATAGGCAGAAGACAAGGCTCTCATATTTTCAGTTATGATTTTAGCTTCACCTTGATATGATACGTGACTATTCTGATGGCATCCTACAGGCCAATATCAAGTTTAGGTACTTACGATCATCGCACATTTATGTAAATATAAGTGCTATGACCATCTGGATCTGTAGGTTCCATATTTCTGCTCAAAATTTTCATAGGACGGATGGCTTATGAAATATTAAGCATTATAACTTGGCTCCACATGTCTGAGCTGAGTGAAAGAATTTCCTTTCAACCTGTGGTAGAAGGAGATTAGTTTTCACACTTTGGTGTCACTTAATTATCCCTTCTGGAAGCTCTATTGCGTGACCACAATTTGGTGCTTCCTCAGGTTGATTAACATATTCCACTTCCCAGAGATTACTTGACTTGGCCAAAAAAGGTGGGGTCTTATCTCCTAGGAGTGAGTTATCTGAAAAACATGGCTGCCTTAAGGAATATATTGGTATCTGAACAAGATGGTTGTTTGTAAGAAATATAGTTTTTCCTTACAGATACTAATAAATTCTTGATGATTTTGCATTGAAGCTGGACTTATCATCTATTACATGAGTCTGCCTTTAAGGCAGAGATCTCTAACCTTCCCAACTTTGAGAGCCACATTTAGGTCTGAAAGAGCCAGATTGAGCTCTGAGAGTATGAGAAAGAGTTGCAAGCCACATCAGCTTCCACCCCCCTTAATGTAGTGACACCCAGAGCCCTCATTACAGTATAATGACAGCAAAAGCCTTTCCACATGAATCACACCACAGCAGTATACCAAGATCCAGGGTTTCCTACCTTACCTACATTCAGATCTGATCTTCTGTGCAGGGCTGCAAACAAAAGTTGCCATCTGGAGACTGGCTCTTCATAGCTGGTTGCTAGACCTGGAATACAGCCACAAGCTGCACATTAGATAGTGAGCCACAGGTTGGGGCCCCCTGATTTAGGGTATTCTAATCTCCAGAAGATAGAAATGTTCAGACAAATTGGAAACTAGAATGATCGAGGCTAAAATCCAAGAAGTTAGTGTCATGAGTGTCTCCCGTCATTTGGTGACTTGTGACAGTTTTGGATTTTAAATATGATTAATTTCATTGGACCAGCAAGGATTAATAACATTAATCCAGGTTAGTTCATCTCAGCTTGCAGGTTGTTTATGACCACTCCCCCTTTCCTTTAATTAATAAATAACATAATCCATCTCCTGAAGTCAGTGATAGAATCTTTCTAGGCTGACCATCATGGAGTGAGGAGAACTCTTGTGGCTGCTGGTGTTTCTACTACTGGATATCTGCTGCTTGGAGACATGGTTTTGTGCATCCCTGGTGTTTGGCTACAGCTATAAAGTTTATGCTGTATCCTTTATTGTCTCTGTCCCCCTCTCTGACTACCTTCCCCTGTGTCATTTTACTACAGTAGTGATGTCTAGTGCACTAACCAGGGTGAGTGGAGGAACTGGTCAGGGACTAGGCACATAATGTGGGCAAGGGAAGGACCCACTTAGGAATGATAGGGGAGCTTAGGGGCCAACACAGGTTGGTGTCAGAAGTTGTCCCATCGCTCACTCCCTATCAACAGCGTTTTCCTCTCCTATTCCATCCTATTGTACCTCTGTGTTGGGCCATGTGCTGGACATCCCCCAGTCCTTGCATGACTGTTTGAACCCAAAAATTGATATTAAAGATTGTCACGTAGACATAATGGGGGTGCACCAATAAGCCACTCTCCCAACCAGTTACATTTTTTAATGTAGCTGCCAAAAATCTAATCTCTATAGCCAGCTTTGTCCTACCATCAACCTTCGATCAGTGGGAACATGGAGCAATGGATTTTTATTTCACTAGATCCCTTTAAAAAAATAATAATAGCAGGACGCATAAAATAACAAATGAGAGTCCATCTGTTACATGATAAGAAATGTAATATTCATTTCACATACGGTGACAATAATTTCTGTGTTATCCAATAGTTTTTCAAACATGGAAAATAACTTAGTAGCCTCCGGATAGAAAAAATGACAGGTAGAGCTAAATAACAGTTTATGAGTATATTAAATCATATGGTCAATTACACTGGAGAGTGAGTGACGAGTTAGTGAAGTGAGGAATGGTATGAAACATTTCTTTATTACGGGGAGATGTTTATATTTCAAAGAATTTATTCTTTACTAGAAACATTTGATAGAATCTTATCTTATGTCAGTATTTTATATGATTTACAAGACTTTATTAGTACTTTTTTTCCTCTTTATAGCAATAGATTCTTTGGCTGTGCCCACACATTGGAGTTTTTTTTGCCACAATCAGAGTAGAACTTAAACATTTTTTGGAAAATCATAGGACAACAATGATTTTGATGCCTTTTCAGCAGAAATCTAGTGTGGCTGCCCAGTGGCGTATCTAGCTTGCTCCGGGCCCCGGTGCAAGATCTGCCCCGGGCCCCCTATCTGAGGACCGGGGGGTGGGGGGTTGCCGTCAGAGATTTTTGAGCCTCTCTTCCCCCCTCACATGAGGACCAGGTGGAGGGGGGGTGCTGGCGGAGTCTCTCCGTTGCCAGTCACGCTCACCGCGGCCGCTGTGCGCACGCAGTGTCTCGTGGTCCGCAGCGAGGAGGAGAGGAGGGGGCGGGCAGTGCTGCAGGAAGTGAGGTTTCTCTCACTTCCCGTCCTCCCTCCTCTCCGGCCGGCGCTATCGCGGTCGCTGTGGCCGGCTGTCAGCACGGGACACGGGGCCCCCCCAGGGGCGACCGCTGCGACCGTGGTAGTTACGCCACTGTGGCTGCCATGTGTGAATGCAGACTTAGGCCACGTTCACGCACTGCGTTTTTTTACGAGCGCTTTTCAAAAGTGCGCAATGGGCCTTGTGTCTGCCAGCAAAGTGAACTTCACTTTGCCCTACAGACATAGCGTAAAAATATGCAGCGATTTTATGGGAGAAAGCGTGGGCATAAAAAGAATTGACATGTCAATTCTTTACGCAGCAGCGTTGGCGCTTTCTCCCATACGGGCCGGCACTGCAGGATCTGATGTCACAGAGAGGGAGGAAGAATCCTGTTCCTCCTCCCCCCTGTGACATATGTGGCCGCCCCATTTGAGTTATTAATATACATTGCGAAACACAAATTAAAGTAAACCAAATGTGTTAAAACTAATAAAAATTAAATACCAGGTGTTTGTGGAGCAGGGAGCCGAGCCAAGCACAGGTGTGGAGCTGCCAGGACCTTGCGTGACATCATGGACACTGATTGGCTGCTCGCGGTCATGTGATGTGTGCGTCATATGACGTCACATGTCACATGACCGTGAGCGGCCAATCAGTGCCCATGACGCCACGGAAGGTTCTAGCAGCTCCGTACCTGTGCTTGGCTCAGTTTCGGATAGCCCGAACAGGCCATCGGAAGGGTAAGTTTTCATTGTTTATTATTTTTAATACATCTGGCTTACTTTTATTAAGATTTCGCAGTGTATATTTAATATACTGCGAAATCAAACAGGGGCTGTCACACATGTCAAGAGGGGAGGAGGAACCAGGATTTATCCTCCCTTCTGTGACATCACTTCTCCCCTGCGCATAAAAAAATGCGGTGTGTGAATGCACCGCATTCTTTTACAACGCTTTTTTGCGCGGCTGCTTTTTGCCGCATTTTGCGTGTGATCGTAGCATTAGGGTGTGTTCACACGCTGCGTATTTCCTGCGTATTTTTACGCAAGTGCTCTTGCAGTTTTTGTAGCCAAAACCAGGAGTGGCTGATTAAAACCAGCAGTGGGTGATTAAATACAAAAGTGCTTGTTTCTATGATACTTTTCCTCTCATTGTTCCACTCCTGGTTTTGGCTACAAAAACTGCAATAGCACTCACGTAAAAATACACAGCAAGTACGCAGCGTGTGAACGGACCCTTAATAATGTTTTTCTACATATGAGAAATATGGTTACACCTGAGGGATATGCTGTAGGTTGAAAGCATTAAGGTACCTTCACATGGGGCAATATTGCTAGGCAATTTCACTAGCAATTTGCTGGTTGCAGTGAAATCATGGACACATTGTTCTATTTTGTTGCTGTGTACAAATGGAACAATGTGTCCATGATTTCACTGCAACCAGCAAATTGCCAGTAAAATTGCCTAGCAATATTGTCGCGTGTGAAGGTACCTTTAGGGACCCAATCTCCAAGGAATAAGTCTCCCCATATGCCAGCCCCCTAGCCAGGGCCGGTGTCAGCACTCGGCGGGTGCACCCGGGCAAGTGCTGGGGCCCTTGCGTGTCTGAGGGCCCACGCTGTCTGGAGTAGGACAGTGTCCATTGCCCATTGCCCTCACTCTCACTTAGGCTAGGGTCACATTTGCATTATGACCTTAGCCTGACGGAAGCACTAAAAGCTTAGACATTACTGCCTCAGTGCAGAGCGTTAACAGCAGGTAACACTGTGCGCTGCGAGGCTATTGCTCCCTATGACAAGGCGATGTTTACCTTGCCAACGGGCTACATTCAAAGCTCCCGAATGTGCACTTTAGGACAGCGCACAGGAAAACGCTGCCGACCGCGTTTCCTGTGTGCTGTCCTAAAGTGCTCAACCGGGAGATTTGTGAGGAGCCGGTTGCTCAGGTACACATCGGCTTGTCATAGGGAGCAATAGGCTAGGGTCACACATGCCAAGCAGTTTTTGTAAGTGTTTTCCATGCCAAATCCGTTTTTCCTAGACTGCATTTCATGCCTCCTGCGTCCCTGGATGTTTTTTGGACTTTGTAATTTTTTCTTAAAAACGTGTATGCATTAACGCATGGTACCTATATGTACCATGCGTTAACACATGCATTTCCTATAGGGCCCCATGTTAAAAAAAAGCATGCTTTTTTTTACTGCACCCAAAAACGCTGCTAGTATCGTTTTTTGGATGCTGAACAAAAACGCATGCGTTTTTGAAAAATGCAGTGGCACTTAATTGCACCATCCGTTAAGGCAGTGTTTCGCAACTCCAGTCCTCAGGACCCACCAACACGTTGTGTTTTCAGGATTTCCTTAGTATTGCACAGGGGTTTGAATTATTCCCAGTGCAGGTGATTAAACTATCACCTGTGCAATACTAAGGAAATCCTGAAAACAAGATCTGTTGGTGGGTCCTGAGGACTGGAGTTGAGAAACACTGCGTTAAGGGATATGCATTTTTGTACTTAGAAAAAAAAGTCCAAAAAATGATTCCAAAAACGGATCCAGGGCAAAACGGATGGCATGTCTGACCCTGGCCATAGCCTCGCAGTTAACGCTGTGCACTGAGGCAGTAATGTCTAAGCTTTTAGTGCTTCCGTCAGGCTAGGGTCATAATGCAAATGTGACCTTAGCCTTACACTGCCTCCTCACCCTGATGGCTGGGGTCCCCTGGGCGCTGTGTATTTGCCCATGACAGGGGTTCCCTGCCCTGTGTGCAGCCCCCCCTCATTCTCCCTCCTAACCTTATACTGATAGCAGTGACTGACTCTACTGAAGGTGGGGCTACACGTTGCAATATCGTTCCGATATCGCAATTCAATGGCGCAGGAGCGCGCATTTAGTGTATGTTTCTCCCGCATCGCATCGGAGGTTTACACATTGCGATTTCAGGATCCAACGTCCGTATGAGGTCTACGCCCCCCAACCCAGGAACGACCATTTAACATGGGAGTGAATGGGTGACGTTGAACTTCACATCGGAGTTGGGCTGTCACACAGCACGATCCGGCTCCAATCTCCATTCAATATTGGAGCATTGAATAGCACGCTCATTCAATCCCCGATATCGCATTCGTATTGGACGTTCACACCATACAACGCAGGAACGATATCGGCTCCAACGATCGAACCACGTGACTTTTCATTGAAATTGGACGACGATATCGCAACGTGTAAAGCGGCTTTGAGACTACTTATTCCGATCTCCTTCACTTCCTGCTCCTCCTGCAGATCATAGAGATCAGCTGTTGGGTCAGTGCAGTAGGCCACAGTGTCAGCAATCAGCATTAGGTTAGAAGGGAGGGGAAGGGTTGCACACAGGGCAGGAGGCCACTGTCAGGTGCAAATATACAGCGCCCAGGGGCCCCCAGCCATCAGGCAAAATATCTGCACGTCACCCCACATGCTGGTGCAGAGGGGGGGCACCAGTGCTCTGCAGATCATGTGTGCACAGTGCTCTGCAGATCATGTGTGCACAGTGCTCTGCAGATCATGTGTGCACCGTGCTCTGCAGATCATGTGTGCACAGTGCTCTGCAGATCATGTGTACACAGTGCTCTGCAGATCATGTGTACACAGTTGTCTGCAGACTGCAGATCATGTGTGCACAGTGCTCTGCAGATCATGTGTGCTAAGTGCTCTGCAGACTGCAGATCAGGTGCACACAGTGCTCTGCAGATCATGTGTACACAGTGCTCTGCAAGCTGCAGATCATATGTGCACAGTGCACTTCATACTGCATATCATGTGTACACAGTGCTCTGAAGACTGCAGATCATGTGTGCACAGTGCTCTGCATACATTCAGGGGAGAGATAGACGCAGGGGATAGACACAGCACACAGGGGGAGACAGGCAGAGAGGGAAGACACAGTGCACGGGGAGACAGGCACAGAGAGGGGGACACAGCACATGGGTTGACACAGCACACAGGAGGGAGAAAGGCAGAGTGGGGCACAGTGCACAAGGGGGAGACATCACACATAGGGGAGACAGCAGACAGGGGTAAGACAGCACACAGAGATGGGAGACAGTGCACAGAGAGGGGAGACAGCACAAGGAGAAGACACAGCACACAAGGTAGTCACAGCACAAGAGGGATTATATTTGGTGGGAATATATATGTATATGTTACTGCTCGCAGCCTTTATATTATATACAGTGCCTACAAGTAGTATTCAACCCCTGCAGATATAGGTGGTTGACACATGCGGAATTAACTTGGCATTGTGACATTTGGACTGTAGATCAGCCTGGAAGTGGGAAATGCAGTGCAGCCAAAAAGATTTTTTAATTTTTTTTTTTTTTTAAAGCGTTAAAAGTTAATTCAGAGGGTCATTTATTATTCAACCCCTCAAACCACCAGCATTATGTTTGGTCCCCCTAAAGTATTAAGAAGTAGTTCAGGCACAAAGAACAATAAGCTTCACATGTGTGGATTAATTATCTCTTTGGCCAGCCTTTTCTGACTATTTAAGACCCTCCCCAAACTTGTGAACAGCACTCATACATGGTCAACATGGGAAAGACAAAGGAGCATTCCAAGGCCATCAGAGACAAGATCCTGGAGGGTCACAAGGCTGACAAGGGGTACAAAACCCTTTCCAAAGAGTTGGGCCTACCTGTCTCCACTGTTGGGAGCATCATCCGGAAGTGGAAGGCTTATGGAACTACTGTTAGCCTTCCACGGCCTGGACAGCCTTTGAAAGTTTCCTCCCGTGCCGAGGCCAGGCTTGTCCGAAGAGTCAAGGCTAACCCAAGGACAACAAGGAAGGAGCTCCGGGAAGATCTCATGGCAGTGGGGACATTGGTTTCAGTCAATACCATAAGTAACATACTCCACCGCAATGGTCTCCGTTCCAGACGAGCCCGTAAGGTACCTTTACTTTCAAAGCGTCATGTCAAGGCTCGTCTACAGTTTGCTCATGATCACTTGGAGGACTCTGAGACAGACTGGTTCAAGGTTCTACGGTCTGATGAGACCTTTGGTGCCAACCACACACGTGACGTTTGGAGACTGGATGGCACTGCATACGACCCCAAGAATACCATCCCTACAGTCAAGCATGGTGGTGGCAGCATCATGCTGTGGGGCTGTTTCTCAGCCAAGGGGCCTGGCCATCTGGTCCGCATCCATGGGAAGATGGATAGCACGGCCTACCTGGAGATTTTGGCCAAGAACCTCCGCTCCTCCATCAAGGATCTTAAGATGGGTCGTAATTTCATCTTCCAACAAGACAACGACCCAAAGCACACAGCCAAGAAAACCAAGGCCTGGTTCAAGAGGGAAAAAATCAAGGTGATGGAGTGGCCTAGTCAGTCTCCTGACCTTAACCCAATTGAAAACTTGTGGAAGGAGCTGAAGATTAAAGTCCACATGAGACACCCAAAGAACCTAGATAACTTGGAGAAGATCTGCATGGAGGAGTGGGCCAAGATAACTCCAGAGACCTGTGCCGGCCTGATCAGGTCTTATAAATGACGATTATTAGCTGTAATTGCAAACAAGGGTTATTCCACAAAATATTAAACCTAGGGGTTGAATAATAATTGACCCACACTTTTATGGTACCTTTACACGCCGCCACAACAGGATGGATACCAACGGCAACTTCACGTGCACGAGCACAGCCGAACGGTTACCAACGGGAACCGCACCCTCTTTACACGCCGCCACAAGGTGCGCTACGCCACGCTACATCTATAGCTAGCTACATCGCCGGGTGTCGCAAGTAGCCATCTGTAGCTCAATTACACACCGCTATAACCAGCTACTATGGGCGGACCTGGTGCAGCAGGGACAGCACATAGGCGTGCCACAATTGAGAGTACGAGCCGTCCGTACGCTGATAGGACAAAGCAATAACATCCTGATTGGCCAGGCATCGCAGGAGGCTGAGTAATACAGCACGCTCGAGCGATTGTGTAGTGTGACTCGTCAGCTCCTTAAATATGCCTCCCTATGCAGCGACTACCAATCGTCATGCAGCAGCTTCCACCAATGATCGCACATGGGGCGCGGTAACACGGAGCCAGGGTCACGCCTTAGCTACATTGCAGGCTGTCCCGAGTTCCCTTCCGTAACGTCTTTACACGCTGATACAGCTCGCTACAATCGGCGATGTAGCCATATGTTTATGGGCAGTGCACGGATACAGAGGTATCTGTAGCCGGCTGTGTCGTCCCGTCTTCACACGCCGCTACTACGGGCGATATTGGCGCGACAAGCTACATTTGTAGCCTGTAGCGGGTTGTATCCATCCTGTTGTGGCGGCGTGTAAAGGTACCATTATGTTTAAAATTGATTAAAATTCAACTGAGCAACATAACTTTTTGGTTTGTAAGATTTATGCTTCTGTTAATAAATCCTACTCTCGTTTGCAGTTTGAAGGCTCTAACTTATTTGCATCTTATCAAACCACCTAAATCTGCAGGGGGTTGAATACTACTTGTAGGCACTGTATATATATATATATATATATATATATATATATATATATATATACAGCCAGTATGTTAAAGGGGGCCCACTGAGACTCTTTTGCCCAGGGCCCACATAAACCTGGAGCCAGCCCTGCCCCTAGCCAGTGAAAGGGAATCAGTCAGGTGATTTTTTTAGTACAATATTAATAGTATCCTGAAATAGGACTTAAGCAGCCCTTTCAAGATCAGTAACTTTCAGTGCTGTAGATTCTCCAGTGATCTTGCTGTAATTTACAAAGAATTCAGCGTCATGTGACGATTAGTCAAGCGTATGTAAATCCAAACTGAATATGCACTGCTCCCCATTTCCTTTATACGCCCACCTCTCTGTTATTTAATATCATTGCTCCCAACGCCCACCTCTCAGCAGTGATATTAAATGGCAGTAAATATTTTTACTATCACAGATGCCAGTGCCATGAGGTATCAGATTATGGGCGTGGGGAGCAGAGCATATTCAGTTTCAATTTACATACATTTGATTGGCCATCACTCAATTCTCCAGAGTTTACAGCAATACAACTGGATGAGCAACAGCCATAAAAGTTACTGATCCTGAAAAGGCTGCCCAAAATTTATTTCAGGATACCATTAGTATTGTACTAGAAAATCCCCAGACAGATTCTCTTTAAAATAAAATTATAGTAGCACACCACCCCAGGGCCGTGGGATACTCAGAACCAGGCTAGTACTGCTGGGGAGTCATGGGGGTCTAGACCCGGCTCCATGACCCTGGCAGTGTCAATAAAAATTTGGGAATTAAGGTTTTAGGGGTGGAAGTCGTGACACTGTGGCGCCCCGCATGGTCAGGCGTCACAGAGGGGTATTAAAAAAGCGGTATAATTGCCCCAGCTGCAAGTGGACCCTAGGTTGGTGGGTGGGACCCATTTCCAGCACTCCCACATTAGTATAGCGGTTGGAGATTACCCGGGAGGGAAATATATTCACCCCCAGGGGAGCTCAAGACCGATTAGTTGGAGGAGGAGAAGGAGAGGAGTTAGGACGGTTGGAAAAGAGTGTGGAACAAGGCGGAAGGTCTACCCGGACGGTTTCAAGCCTATCCGGAGGAAAGGAGAAGGGGTCTTGAGGAGATCCTGAAAGAGGGCGCCCGACGAGCGGAGTCGAGGCCCTAGGGAGAAAGTTAGGTCCCCAGAGTGGAGCAACCATACTCCAATGGAATCTCCAGTCCACCACGGGAACGCCGGGTCCGAGGATCTGGCCAACGTCCATCTTTGCAGTCGGCAACCGGCTGCTGTGGTCCGTATATCGCCACAGCACACTGCCAGACAGAGCGGTCTGCCTGCTTCCTCACACCGAGGGAGAGGACCCCCAATACTACCTACACAGAGCCATTGGGTATAGGCCCATCCTAGGCGGGGAAGAAAGGACACGGGTTCATCAACTAAGGTACACCACGGGTTCCACCATACCACCTGGGATCCACTTGCAGCCACCCGTAGAGCTACCTGTTATTTTAACATCTGATGCTGGACTGTGAACTCTGTATGATGCTGCTACAAGTAAAGTACCGGGAGAAAGTGACTTTGCCACTGTGTGAGTTCCTACATCTACCTGTTCCCTTACAGGAACGCTGCCCCGGAGGAATTGCTCCGCCTGTAGGGTGCTTTGCCAACTTAGCCGCACTACCATCTACCTCCGGCAGACTGTGGCAGCGCTGGTGACCCATCACCAGGTACTACAGGTGGCGTCACATGACAAACTCTTATCCCCTGTAAATACACCCTTTTTGAAGTGTCACCCAGGCCATGGGCTCAGGCGCTGCCACATCCCAAGCATCCCACCGAGCCTGATACCCGAGTACCCCAGGGCCTGGGGCTCAACAATACCACCTGTGATGTTCGGCTATTGATGGCCAAAGCTGCGGTGCGGGACCTCTGGGAATGATGGACCGCAGCTAAGTTGATATCGATCCCCATGGGTGGAGTGGTTCCCCATGACAACCGGTATAGTGTATGGTGGTAGTAGGCCGTTGGGGTGCAGGACTGAGGCCATTGTCCGTTTCTTGTGTTCTGCTCTGGGGTGAGCCAGTACCTTGCTCTGCTCCCCATGCCCTCTTCTCTCCTTCCTCAGACCCTCTCCAATGGGTCCCTCACGCCTGCTGCTCTCTATCCTAAGACAAGCTCCTCCGGCTCCAGGCCCCAGGACGACTGTACTGTTCTTCTTCTCAGTCTAACTTCTCCTCCTCTGAACAGGAACACTAACTAACAAAGCCCTCCTCCAGACCAGAATTTATTGGGGAGTTCCCCTGAACCCGGGTCTCGAGCTTCCCTTTAAAACCTGGAGTCAGGAAATGTGTTGCATGCTGTGGGTTTTAGCTGGTGTGGATACCCCTTCTTGCTTCCAAGCATGACATCACTCTCCGAGGGAGGCAATACCATTGTGGCAACCAGACTCTGGGGTGCCACATTTCCCCCTAGTAAATTTCAGTACTCCGGGAATGAGGAAACATTTTTTTTTAAGACAACAATACAAAAATGTAAAAAGTCTCAAAATGAAAAATTACAAAAAAACAATAAAATATGAAAAACACAGTCACTACGGCACTTAGTCCTTCCATCGTTGTCCAAGAATTGTCTCTTTCCAGGTACCTGGACCAATAGCGAACTTTATACAAAATTGTATTGCCCATACACAGTTCTGTGATCTATTGGTCCATTTTTAAATGAAATGTTCAAGAATGCTCAAAAGTTCATACAGTAAGTCCTGAAGGCATGGTATGCTTGGTGGTTGTTTATTTACACAGTTACATGAAAACAAAACATATTTACACTTTAAGGCTACGTTCACACATTTGCGTATTTTGCTGCGCTTTTTTGCGCGCGCTTTTTGCCGCGTTTTTCGGCCGCGCAAAAAAGCGCAGCAAAACACGCAGGGGCTTTCACACACTGCGCTTTCTTTCCCCCAGAAAGCGCAGTGATGTCACAGAGGGGAGGAAGAATCCTGCTTCCTCCTCCCCTCTGTGACATGTGTGACCGCCCCACTAGACTTCACAGTGTATTAATAAACACTGTGAAATCTAAATTAAACAAAAGCAAGTGTGTGAAAAATAAAAGATGAATACATAACTTCGAAGTTGTGTAGCGATCACCGTTCGATCCCTTCTGCCGCTGTGTACGTCCCGTTCAGGAGGTCAATCCTGACAGGACCTGTGATTACGTCGGGGGGGCGTTACCGCTGGCGTCCCATCGCTGATTGCCGCTCGCAGTCACATGACCGGCGAGTGCCCGGGAACGCTCCCTCTCTGAGTACACAATGTCTTGTCAAAAGATTTCGACTTGAACCGGGATCGCACAGCGGCAGAAGTGCCGGAAGGTGATGTATTCATTCTTTTTATTTTCAGACATTTGCTTTTGTTAATTTAGATTTCACAGTGTTATTAATACATGTGAATCTAATGGGCGCACAGCTGCCCCAGAGGGAGAGAAGCAGGATTCTTCCTCCCCTCTGGGAGAATCCGCAAATAGCTGGTAAACAATTGACATATCATTGTTTACGGAGCTGCGTTTCTCCCGAAAACGCACTGCGTATTTTACGCAATGTCTGCACTGCAAAGTGAATTTCCCATTCACTTTGCAGGCAGACATAAGGCACATTGCGTATTTTGAAAAGCGCGCGTAAAAAAACGCGGCAAAATACGCAATGTGTGAGCGCAGCCTAACCTGGTTAAACTCACCACTAGGGATGGGCGAATCTACCCGTTAGGACTCGTTACTCTGCGGGTAGTAGTGGACTCGCAGGACTCGGTACTCTGAGAGTTTCCAAGCGATTACTCGCACAGTAACAAGTCCAATGAAAATCAATGGCAATCTGGTAGTTTAACATTAAAACCGGATTGTCCCTGTCCTCAATCCGGTTTCATAGACATAATATTTAAATTTAACCGGATTAACCTGAATCGTCACAAACCGAGACAATCCGGGTCAATCCAATCACATTTAACATTGCTGTGTATGGGACCGGATTGAACCGAATTTAACCGGATTGTTACAATCTGGTTTCACATTAAATCTTTATGCTTTTTAGCGACGGCTTCTAAACTATGATTAAATGAATTGCAGGTTGTTCCTCTGCTGCCAGACCTCTTTTTCTCTTTATGGGGTCCAGCAGCAGAGGAATTACTCGCAATTACTCGCTTCCCCATTCATTTACATTGGACTCGCTAGACTCATACCGAATAGCGAGTCCCGGACTCGGACTCGTTAGAGTCTAGCGATTCTGAGTAATTTAGGATTCGCCCATCCCTACTCACCACTTAACTAGCTAACAATCCCTGTAACGTGACCTATATTACTACAGGTGGATCTACACAGTACAGGATGGTCTGCTCTGATCTCTAGTGTCTTCTGCTGGTGTAGTGGATGCACTAGTCAATATTCTACGTGTGGACCTATGTAGCACAGCTATACCAAAATATCATCTTAGACTTACCATGGGATTGACAGATTCGCCGCTAGCAGGGGTCGATTCTCCTGTTCCACTGCAGGTGTGGCAACTGTTGCTTGAGATGGTAGTTCTTCAGGTCTTTCTGGAATCTCAACTGGTTCAGGTACGACAATCTGGGGAAAAGTCAATACGGGTACTACGATTGTCCCATTCACCTGTGTCCATGACTTGGGAAAGTCTCCAAGATCTGTATGAATCACCTCTTCCACTTTTTCTATGTGCTGAGGTGTATCTTGGATCTCTCTGTCTATTAATTGGTCAGGGCATATCTTTAGATGATCTCTTGAAACTGCCGCTGAGATTTCTCATCCATCTTTACTGATTAGACATATACAGCTCTGCCTCCCACTGGTCATCCAGTTTATGCATCCTTCTCTTTCTCTTTAAGACTTGCTCTCCAGGTGTTAAGGGAACTGCAGGTGTGTGCTGATTATAGGCTCTTTCTTGCCTTTCTCTTGCTTGATACAGACTTCTCTCTATGCACTCTTGTACTTTACGGTACTGCTGTTGCCGTTCTGTTTCCCAGTCTGCATCTGGTGGGTTTGTTACTGGACCTTGATCCGTAAAAACCTGTTCAGGGTAGCCATGGGGTCTGCAGAAATGGGTTTGAAAGACTCTAGCCGCTGTCTTTGCTGTTAAGTCTTTCATTGGTACAACTACCAAGAAATGGGAATAGTGATCTACGATGGTGAGGGCGTAGACGTAGCCCGACCAGCTTGGGGACAGCTACACTTGGCCCAATCTATGAATTCAAGTAGTTGCCTGGTTGCAGAGGAGCTCTCTGGCTGTCATGATCCTTCCTTCGTAGGTTGCACAGGCCACAATCTCTGCACCATTTCTCGATGACCTTCTTCATGCCAACCCAGCAGAATAGTTCACGCAACAGAACTTCCAGCTTCTTTCACCTGAAGTGCCCTGCTCCATTGTGGTATGCCTCCAGGACCATCTGGACATCTCTCTTTGGGACCACTATCTGCCAGACCAGTTCATGGGTTTGTGCCTTGATGTGCTGCCTGCACATCTTACCCCCATAGATTAATAATTTACTCTTTTCTCACCACAACTGTTGTGTCTTTTGCGGAGCATCTGGACCAGGGTGTAAGTCAGCTTGTGTCAACAACTCCTTGACTAAGCAGACGGCTTATCTTGCGTCTCTGCCCAACCGTGATGCGGTAACTGGTTGAACATGGCTTTTTGCATGACAGGCCGCTTTTCTCTCACACCACTCCATGGGAACACTGGGATGCACTGCTGCGGTGAAAAGCCGGTAGCTCTATCTCTTCCAGCTCCTCCGGGTCTTCTCCCGCATCTTGCAAGTTGGGCATCCTTAACAGCGCATCAGCATTGGCATTCTTATGCCCTGCCCGGTACTTGATGGTAAAGTTGTAGTTGGACAACCGAGTCATCCATCGCTGTTCCAGTGCTTCTAACTTCACGGTTTTCTAAATGGGTCAGTGGATTATTGTCCGTATAGATGGTAAAGTTTGCTGAAGTCAGGTAATGTTTAAAGCGTTCAGGTACAGCCCAGACTATGGCAAGGAACTTTATCTTAAAGGAGCTATAGTTGTCAGGGTTCCTTTCTGTAGGACAGAGCTTCCTGCTGGCATAGGCAATCATTCTCTCCTTGCCTCTATGAACCTGGGAGAACACGGCTCCCAACCCCATGTTGCTCGCATCTGTGTAAAGCACAAACGGTTGGCCATAGTCAGGGTAGGCCAGGATCTTGACCCCCGTGAAGGCCCACTTCAACTGGGTGAAGGAGTCTTCTACTGTGCTGTCCCATTCAAATGGAGGACTTGGGTTCTTGGCCTTCTTGGACTGGCCTACCAGGAGGTCTTTTAAAGGCGCTGCTACCTTTGTGAAGCCCTTGATAAACCTCCGGCAGTAGCCTACCAGTCCCAGGAACTGTTATACTTCTTTGATGGTAGTGGGCCTTGGCCAGACCCTGAATAAGCTGACTTTATCAGGGTCTGGTGCCACACCTTCAGTGCTGACCACGTGTCCTTGGTACTGTACCCTGGGTTTCAGTAAGTGGCACTTGGACAGCTTCACTTTCAGGCCAAAATTAGATAATGCCTTAAATACTTCAGCCAGGTGCTTCAGATGGTCTTCGTACGTCTTCAAGTAGACGATTACGTCATCCAGGTACAGTAACATAGTTTCAAAGTTTCTATGCCCCAGGCAGCAATCTATTAACCTCTGGAATATTCCCTGTGCATTGTAGAGTCCAAACAGTATGCAATTAAACTCACAAAGGCCCATCAGTGTCGTGAACGCGTTTTTTTCTCTGTCCACATCTGCCACGTGTACCTGCCAATACCCACTGGTGAGGTCTAAGGTGGAAAA
This sequence comes from Allobates femoralis, assembly GCA_033576535.1. Lineage (NCBI taxonomy): Eukaryota > Metazoa > Chordata > Amphibia > Anura > Aromobatidae > Allobates > Allobates femoralis. Next base: position 42,302,769 of record JARQOC010000001.1, read on the forward strand.
GAGTTAGCAATTCTCAGTGCAGCTAATGACTCTTCAATTCTGGGTAACGGGTAAGCATCCTTATGTGTAATGCGATTAATCTGCCTGTAGTCAACACACATTCTCATTGTACCATCTTTCTTCTTTAGAGGACTAGTGGAGCTGCCCAGGGGCTACAACTATCTCTGATCACTCCAGCCTCCTTCATTTCCTGTAACATCCCTTTGGCACATTGATAGTGAGCTGGTGGTACAGGCCGGTATCTCTCTTTAATGGGCGGATGGTCTCCAGTGGGGATGTGATGTTGTACCCCTTTTACCTGCCCAAAGTCTAAAGGATGTTTACTAAAGACCCGTTCATATTCTTGAACTACCCTTTAAACTCCATGCTTTTGGTGCGAATGGATGGAGTCAGTGCCTACTTGTGGCTTCTGACACCAGTCCTCCAGCCACCCCTCAGAGCCATTGTCCTCTGCCTGGTGGAACGGAATAAAAGGTTCCATTGCCTTTATTGCGTTATTAGTGACAGTGAACAGTTTAGCAATGGTATCATATCGGGGTAGTTTGACCTCTTCTTCACAGTTCAAGATACGTACAGGTATCCTCCATTGCGGACATCGATACTCCCCCTGGCTGTTAGGACAGTGGGCCTACTATCTGACTACACGGGTCCACCAGGGCCTGATAATCTTGACCCCTAAGGCCCACTACTGCCTGACACCAGATTAACATTTCACTTCTCAGGGGTATTGCAATGGGAAACGGGTCACTTACTCTCATACTGCTGATTTCTCCACTAGACAGCTCCCCTGCTGCCTCTGCATCAGGGCCTTTATCTCTTTCTGCAGGACTCTCTGCTGCTTGGAGCTGTCAATTTCTGCTACCTGTTCTAACAAAGCAATAATTTCTCCTAGACAATTCTTAATTACATTAGTGCCTAGAGTAATCATTGGGTTACATTCTCGCCGGTCAACATCAACAATTATCATTCCCTGGGTGCTTAGTTCTGCACACCCCACCTTAATGGTCGCCTCTTTGAACCCCACTTGCAGCAAAGGTTGCCTATTGAAGGCGTATATTGGAAAACTTTAATCTGGGCGACGGGTGAGGTCAGAGTCGGGCCAGTACCACTTATAAAGAATATAAGGCATTATTGTCACCTGCGAACTTGTGTTCAGTAAAGCATTCATGGGGATGCCATCCAGCACGACAGACAGAACCGGTCATCCTCCCACATACCTATTCTGTCGGCCAGGTCGTCTCATTCCTGGGTGGTGGCTCGCTGCCCCAGGGGTTTTTTTCGTTCAAAGTTCAAAACCTTGCAATCTGGCCCGCTTCGTTGCTGCGGTGGCAAATGGGTTGTTCTGTACACTAATAGCGATCACTGGCTCGTCCTCTGGTCGGTGGATTCCTCCTCTGGCGTAACCACAGGATGTCATCAGGGCTGGAGGCCAACTGTATCTTCTCTGATGGTTTATGGCCCTGCAATGACTGTACAGCCTTTGTTAGTTCAGTCATATTTTTGGTTAGCTGCTGCACCTGCAATCATAAGTCGTCAGGGGTAACAGTTTCTAGAGGCCCCCACGGTGGCCAGGGAAGAGGGTGCCACCTCCGTGTAATATATTAGAGCCAGTCGCTGGAAGGGTGCTCTGCTACTCACAGTTGGTTCTCACAGTGCTCGAATGCCCGATCTTTAAATTGTACAAAGTCCATGACAGGGTTTTGTAGGGCCAATATACGTAGCTGAGTCCGGTGGGCATGAAACAGGAACCCTGAATAAACTGCTCACTCAACAACTTGTTTTCATCTCATGAACTGTCAGGGTCTACTTGCTTCATGGCCCTCAACGCAACTTGGAGATTTAATGCATAGTCCCATACACTGTCCTGCACCTGTTGTTTGCACCCATAAAACCTCATTTTAATTTCTGCTGCAGTACGGGTGTCAAAGGCTTCTTTCAACCTGGCTAAGATTTGTTTAACATTTCTTTTGTCAGTGTCCCGCCAAAATTTTACCTTCCTTTGGGCTGCACCAGTCAACTTTCTGACTCTCAGACAGGGAATGTACTTCAAACAAGCTTTTCAGTCTTTCCCTGAAGTTGTTCAGGGTGTCTGATTCCCCTGAATATTGTGGTAACCATGTTGCTCCCGGAATAAACGGCATCGAGAACGACATGACTGCTGCTGCTGCTGGTGCCGCAGCAATGGCTGCAGCCAAGGCTTCCGCTGGGGTCGTGACTGGGGCTGCGGCGGCGACTGGTGCCATGGCTGGGACCACCGCAAGTCCTTCTCCCTCCATATCAGAGATCTTTCTCCCCCCTAGTGATCCTCAGCCAGGTCCCGCATTTCTCTTCCTGGGAGTCTGGGGTTAACAAGCAGCCACCCCGTCGGCGGGGTTTCTCTTTACGTGCTTTGCTGAGTTCCTCCCACAACAGAATGGCCCCTCGGCTTCCCACGCTCTGCATGGTACAGTAATAGTGACAGTCACACACAGTTCAATAAAGCTTACAGCACACAGAACCCAGGGGTACCAGGCCACGAAATCCTGTTTTTGATGCTAAGGTTGACGCGCCCCCCAGGGCTGTGGAATACTCAGAACCGGGCTACAGAACTGCTGGGGAATCACGAGTGTCGAGACCCAGCTCAGTTTAAAAAAAAATTCGGGAATTGAGGTTTTGGGGGTTGAAGTCGTGACGCCACCCATGATGTTTGGCTATTTATTGCCGACGCTGCGATGCGGGACCTCTGGGGATGATGGAATCGCAGCTAAGGTGATATTGCTTCTCACTGGTGCAGTGGTTCCGCAAGGCAACCGGTATAGTCTATGACGGTGGTAGGCCGGTGGGGTGCCGGACTGAGGGCGCAGAATTACCGACAGACACACAGTATGCAGTCTTCTTTACCTTTACTGGTAGTTGTAGGTTCCAACCAGCACACTGACCACAGGTGATGTTGTGAGTCCAGTCGGCCTGGAAGCAAGTTGGGGATCTCCTCACCGGTGAGGCCTCCCTGCTGCGCTCCTCTTTGCTGGTCCTGGCTGCCTATAGCTAAGCTGTGACCCTCTCATACTGCTTGTAAGTATCTCAGCCGTATGGCAGGCAGCTTGAACCCTTCTCCGGTACCACTCCTCTGACGGCTGTCCCTGAGCTCTTGGGTGCTGCTGTGCCTCCTGGTGCTTTGATGTGGCCGTGAGACGTGGACTTTCCTGTCCTCTGGTTTTGGCTGCTGGGTCTTTAGTACCCACACAAATTCGGACTCCGGTGTCCATTTCTGGTGCTCTTCTCTGCTCCCCAGGCCTTCTTCTCTCCTTCCTCAGACCCTCTCCAACGGGTCCCTCATGCCTACTGCTCTCTATCCTGGGACGAGCCCTACCGGCTCCAGTCCCCAGTACTGTTCTTCTCAGTCTAACTTCTCCTCCACTGAACCGAAACACTAAATAACTAACCACTCCTCCAGACCAGAATTTATTGGGGAGTTCCCCTGAACCTGGGTCTCGAGCTCCCCCTTCAGGCCTGGAGTCAGGAAAAGTGTTGCATGCTGTGGGTTTACCTGGTATGGATAACCCTACTTGCTTCCAAGCAAGACATCACCCCCGAGGGAGGCAATGCCATTGTGGCAACCAGACTCTGGGGTGCCACAATAGCATATGCATATTGTATCATAAAGAAGTCCAATAGCAGAAGTCTAATTATGAAAAGAGGGTTCTAAGTAGAGATGAGCTGATTGAGGTTGTGTTGAATTTCCTGTAATTTGTGGTTTCATGCAAATTTGAACATTTGAGATTCGGGATACGATGCCTCTCTCTATAGTTCTTTCAGGCCACATATGATTAATACCATTTACATTTGTCCATAAGGGTATAAAGGGTGTCTTCTGCTGAGCTGAAGAAGGCTTTGAAGGTAGGAGTATGGGCAATATGGCTGATTTTTCATTTTGAATCTATACTTACTACTTTCTTTTCATAATAGGACATCTGCTGTTGACCTTCTTTATGATACCAGTGCTTTAGTGACCTATTTGTCCTCATCTATCTAGAGTCATATACTATCCAAACGTTTTCCAATTTGGACACCATTACCAGTATTAGGCCCCTTTCACATCAGCGGTTTTCGCTGATCGCGGCAGTTGCGGTGAAAAAAACGCAACTGCCGTGATTGCCGCATAATGGCTGCACTTGTGGTTTACTTGCGGCAAGCCCTATACAATGTCTATGGGGCTTGCGGTAAGTGTGCGGCAGGTGCGGCAAGTGCAGTTTCGGCACTTGCGGCAGGTGCAGCAGCGAAAAAAAACGTGGCATGCCACGTTTTTTTTGCAGCCGCACCTGCCGCAAGTGCCGATACCGCACTTGCCGCACCTGCTGCCAGCCCCCATAGACATTGTATGGGGCTTGCCGCAAGTAAACCGCAAGTGCAGCCGTTATGCGGTAATCACGGCAGTTGCGTTTTTTTCACCGCAACTGCCGCGATCAGCGAAAACCGCTGATGTGAAAGGACCCTTACTCATAAACTTTTTTTTACATTTGTAGACCCTGAAGGTAAGCTGTTTCTATGTCTATTTATGGCCCTTATAATTTAGTTGTCTACTTTTCTGTGTCTGTCACCATTTTTTGTGTCTTTTCCATTTAAACCTTTTTGTATCAATATGTACACAATAAAGATTTCTCAAGACTGCTTCACAAATAATGCTACAAAAATGCCCCCTCTTTAAATAATGAATTAAAGGGAACCTGTCACCCCCAAGGCCTATTAAGCTAAAAGAGCCACCTTCAACAGCGCCTATGTTGCATTTTGAGAAGGTGGAACTTATTATCCTATCCCCCAGGAACACACAAATAAACACTTTATGAAATATTAGTTTAGGTCTGGGAGGTATACTCTCCTCCCTGGACCTAAACGCTTTGCTGACGTTACCCCTACTGTGTGGTCTGGGTCACTGCTCCTCTCTAACTATGGAGCGGCGGCAGTAGCGCCTGTGTAGTGCCCCACTGGTTATGCCGCCACCAGGAGTACTGCACCCCCTCTTCACTGCGGGGGTGTAGTGCCACTGTTCTCTGAGGAGACCGGGATGGTGGATCTGGGACACACACCTGCACCACACACCTAGATCCCCAAACAGAGACTATGGGCAGACCCGAAGGAGTGAGGGTCCAGTCTTTGAGAGGGGGGAACAGGGAAGTGTGGAGGAGTTGGGGGTAAGACAGAGAAGGAGAAGGCAGTAGAGAGTCAAGGAGGAGTGAGGAACTGACCATGTGGACTGGAGGAAGGTCACGCTTGTCCCAGGAGGGGAAGGAAACAGAAAGTAGAAAGGAAAGAAGTAGCCCTTGGGGTTTGGCAGAAGACGGAGATCACCCATACGCCTGTATCTGTCTGAGGTACAGAGGGGCTCATGGAGGAAAGAGGGATCGACCCTGAGAGAGGTGCGGCAGCTGAACGCCTGAACCGCCAAACTGGAGGTCATGCGTTCTCTAGGAACTGCGGTCACAATCCGACACACCTCGGAAACGGCAACCATACTAAGGCGAGGTACTAGAAAGGAGTGCCAGAGAAGCCTGTGGCTGCTAGATCCGAGCACTGTCCCCAGAGATTCTGCAGCAACGGCGGACACCTACAGCTTCACACCGCGGGTGGCATCACGAATACCCCTTTTTCCTGTAACCGCCGTCATCTAGTCCTGAACTTTTAATTTACACCGCCAGGGTCACGGACCCGGGTTGGCTCCGTGATGTCCCCCATAAAAGAACCAAAAGATCCGGCGGCCCTGGAGTTGGCGTGTTACCTGCGCATTATCTCAGCTCTCAGGCATCTCCATGAGCTATGGCCTAGTGCTGAGGTCACATGATATTACGCAGCACCAGATCCTGCCCTGTGGTGTATTATGCTTTATGGGAATCTGGTGAGGAGTTTCCACCACAGGGCAGAATCTGCTGCTGCGCAATATTGTGTAACCTCAGCACTCGGCCAGAGCTCATGGGGGCAGTGTGATATCTTTGATTCTCTTCGAGTAGACACTCCTTTATGGACATTGTTCAGATGCACTCAGTAAATAAATTGTGTTATTTTTACATGAAATGAAAACATAATATTATTGTCTTAAATCAAGGCAGCTTTTCCCAGAAAACCGTAAACAATATTGACATTTGGATTCATTTCCATTTATCTGAAATCTTCAAGGAATCTGCTCACCTAATCTGTAATCCAGCAACATTTCAAAGGCCATAATAAGACACTTGTGTTATAATGACATATACAGATAAACACCTAGTTTCCAGAAAATTGTTTTTCCCTCATAAGAAAAGCCACAATCCTCCTAGTTCTGACTATTCAAACATACTAAAGTAACAAAAAAAAGTAAAAGAATAACCAGTCAAACATAAAAAAGGCAATGATACTCCTCCGCCTACCTTTGTATCAACGATGTTGTGATAGACATTAGGGATGGGCGAGTCTACTCGCTAGGACTCGTTACTCAGCGAGTAGTAAGGGACTCGCAGGACTCGGTACTCGGTGAGTTTCCCAGCGATTACTCGCACAGTAACGAGTCCAGTGCAAGTCAATGGCAATCCTAGTTTTGTCAGAGTTTACTTTTTCTCACTCGCTAGACTCGCTATATCACATCGCTATGTAGCTTGAATCTCCCCAAATCGTTTAAACAATTGCACCGCTTCACGGATACCCGCTGTCAGCAGCGAGTCTGAGCGAGTCTGAGCGAGTCTACGAATCCGAGTCCTGTATACTGTATTCGGGTCTCGCGAATACAGAATCTGTTATGTTCCGACAAAGCTTCCGAGACAGCCTAGCGTGTTAGGTCAGAAAACTTGTGAAGATGGACAAGCATGTTAGCCAATCATATTCAGTAATGCCACAGCCATGTTGGTTGTGGCAGGACTATGATTGGCTTCTGTCCATCGTGATGCCTATGTCATGTATGAGAGGCGAGGCTGTATATAAGCCTTGTCACCGCCATTTCCTCCACATTCCTGTAAGATCTGACCTAGAGCAGGGTGAGGTAGATGCTGGAGCAGATCATAGGGAGTGTCAGTCAGTGTAGGGAAACTTAAAAATTCCTTATATTTAACCCAAACAGCTCTTGTGAGAGTTACCAGGAGGACAGAGGAGTACTGTGTAGAGGACTGTAGACAGGCAGGCAGGGAGGAGCAGCCTTACAGTGCACACAGGACCGACCTCATAGCTTAGCTTACTCATGCTGGGTTCATATTTGCGTTCCCCTCCGCAGCCTTCTGCAGAAGGGATCCGCAATGTGACCGCAGCGGCCGTGAGCTCCTATCATTATAATGGGAGCGCACGGTGCTGCGCTTGACCGCGCATGACCGTGCGCACCCATTCACTCCTATATGTGATCTGTGCGCAGTGTCGTCCGCACTAGGAATGCAACATGTCGTGTCCCTGGGGCGGACGAGACTGTGTGATTTGTGCGCAGGCGTCCGCCTGCGCACAGATCACATATAGGAGTGAATGGGTACGCATGGTCAAGCGCAGCACCGTGCGCTCCCATTATAAAGATAGGAGCTCGCGGCCGCTGCGGTCACATTGCGGATCCCCTCTGCAGAACGCTGCGGAGGGGAACGCAAATGTGAACCCAGCATCACTCAGCTGTCCTAATAGCTGAAGTCAGAGGCTTAGCTGAGGTACTATTTCCTATTTTTTTGCACCTGATAGATTTTGGGTCATAATAACCCCTTCAGCTTTATTTTCTCTGTGGCAGACCAGTGCGTTGCTGCTCTCCTACCTGAAAATAGCACGTACGCCAACTGCTTGTGCGACTACTTGTGCGCACTTAATAAATTTTGCAGGGACTAGTGTGCTGCTACACAGACACGGACACATTTCTTACTTAAGGTGCACTTTAAAATATAACCGGACAGACAGGGATGGGACAATATCCCTATTAAACCCTGTCTCTTGTTCTCTTGTTATCATATAATTTGGATAAAAACCACAGACACGGACACAGCAGCAAAAAACTGTTGCGAGTGGGCAATGCGAGCGCTTTCCGAGACATCTGCGATTTGTAAATCGCACATTACTCGCTATTACTCGCTTCCCCATTCATTAACATTGGACTCGCAACGAGTAGCGAGTCCCGGGCTCGGACTCGCTAGAGTCAAGCGATTCCGAGTAATTTAGGACTCGCCCATCACTAGTAGACATGAAAAATGGATCATGTGGTGTCTTTTGTTTCATAGTGAACAGTAGAGTTCCAAATAAGAATTTTTATTTCTGTAGCGCCAACATATTCTGCAGAGCTTTACAATTCAGACTCTTCCGGAAAAATGCCCTATTGACTTCCATTATATTTGGGTACTAAAGTTGCGCCCATCCAAATGTCTGTCTACTTGTTACAAGTACTGAGCACCCGAGCATGGTAGTGCTCACTCATCACTAATAATAATGCCAAAACTGAGATCAACTGATCACTACTAAAGGCCCCGTTACATGGTACGATATCGTGAACGATATCGCTAAAACATGACGGGTTTGGAGTCATTGAAACGACATCATTAGGACGTCGTTTCGTGTAACACTGAGATACAAGTACGATAAATCGTTGGATCGGTGATTGCAGATTTGACAACATGTTCTCAAATCTGACGATCCACGATCAGCCAACCTGCTGCATCGTTGTGTGTGACACCACAATAACGATGTCATTCATGACTTCGCCTATTCACATCAGTGAACAAGTATCGTCCGCTGGGTTGTGCAAACGATACCTGCTCACTACATCGTTGGTGTGTCGTGCACGATATCTACACGTGTGACATCTCACCACGATGTCCTAAGGACAGTGCGCCCATGAGATCGTTAGTGATATCATTTCAACATTGCAGCGTGTAACGGTACCTTAACTTGGCTTTTGCGATCCCCAGCAATGAGCTGATTTTGTCATGGGAGACCTTCACCATCCAGACATTTCTTTAGTAAACTATACAGGATAAATGTGGTATAACTTCTGACCACCCAGATGAATAGCACGAGACAGAATGGGAGCTATTCCTACCAACATAACGCAAGCTGCTTCGGCAATCAGCTGATCTACATTGGTCCATCTGATTAAAACTCTATGATCAGCTGATAGAACAAATGAGATCTTAAAAGGAGCTGCCTGCTTTCCATTACTCACATTACTGGAACATAAAAAGTTTTCCGCTAAGAGCTGTCTTACTGCAGTTTTGGGTCAGTTTTGGTGTAAGGCTTGCATGTGTTCACATGGGAGTGGGACATCTCTGATCTTAGTTTGCTCTACACAACTATACTATATGGACAAACATATTGGGAAGAACCTTTTCATTACTGGAATTCATGTAATTCATTTAGCCATTACCCTCCAGTGTATAACATCTGGGCCCTCGTCATGCCATCTACCTTTACTAACATGTGACAGAACAGCTGATGGTCTCAGTTATACCAGTGCAGTCCTGTATTAGGAGCCATCAGGGTACCAAGTCCGATCATGATATTTTCGTCCCACACCACCTGTGAGTGCTATAATTGAGAAGTGAAAGGAACCGCAGCAACTCAACTATGAAGTGGAGACCACGTGATGTGACGTTAGAGAGCGGGGGGACGAGTGCTGATGAGCAAAGGGCATAAAAGTCATCAACACTCTGCTGACTCCATAACTGCAGAGTGCAGACCTCCTCTGTAACATCAGCACAAACACTGCGCCCGCCGGGAGCTTCATGGCCGAGCATGCTGCAGCCTTAAATCCCCAACCACAATGCCAAGCATCAGAAGGAGTGGTGTAAAGCCACCACCACTGGACTCTGGGATAAATGTGTTCTGTGCAGTGACAGATCACAACTTCTCTGGTGTCTGATGGATGGGTGTGGGTTTGGCAAATATCAAGACATTACTTGCCTGACTGCATTCAGCAAAGATTGTTGGATGAGCGATAATACTATGGGGGTCTTTTTCAGGTGTTGGCCTCAGCCCCTTAGTTCTAGTGAGGGGAAATCCTAACAATTTGGTGAACCAAGACATTTTTGAGACTTGTATCATCCTATTTTGTGTGCAGTTCGGGAAAGGCAAAGGGCAAGATTTATAAAGACATGGTTGGTTGAGTTTGGTGAGGAAGAACTTGATCGACCCACCTTTTGTCACGGGGTGACACAGCGTTAAGGGAATCAGGTAGCAGGATGGTAAGATGGGCTAAGGGTGTTCAAGGAGGATAGTCAGACACGCTGGGGTCCCTGGCTCACCCTGCTCCCAGAGGTACCTCAAAAGGTGAGGAGCTCTGAGTTGCCATTCATTGCCCTATGCTTCTGATTATCTGTAGGCTAAATGTCCCTACCTCCTCCCACGGACCGGGAAACAGCAACTTCCCCAAGGAAGGTAAACTCCAGGCAGGGTCAGCAGGAAGGCATCAGCACACACAGCACTATGTCCTAACAGCACACACAATAGTGGCAGAATTAACTGTATCTGCGACAACTGGTGGAAGGAAGTTGAGGGAGTGGAGAACAGAATGCTCTGACACACCTCTCCACCTTCACATCCACCTGCAGAGCCGCACAGCAATACAGCAACATCTGCAGATTAACAACGTGCCAAAGGAAATTAGCTAAGATTTAAACCACAGCAGCAACACACATGGACTGCAAAGCAGTCAATACGCGACACCTTTGGTATGAACTAGCACAGAGATCAGAAGCCCGGCTGTATGGATCTTCTTTAGTCTCAGGCCTCATAACTGTTCTTCTGGATGAATGTGCAAAAATTCTCCAAAATCTTGTAGAAAGTCTTCTTAAAAGAGTGGAGGCTGTTATAACTGCAAAGGGACTTATTCCATATTAACGCCTGTGCATTTAGAATGAGCGGATATAAAAACACCTACAGGTATAATATGGAGGTGTCCCAATACTTATGACTAGTTAGGCTGGCTTCACACCACAGTGTGATCCAGTCTGGGGCTGTCCGGGATGACCCTGACAGCCCCGGACCGGATCAGCACACAGAACCGGAGGGCCAAATGTGCCCTCCGGTCCTGTGTGCAGCCGGATGGCTGTAATTGCAGCCGCAGCTGCTGATTTTTCAAGACCGCGGCTACCATGGAGCTAGCCGCGGTCCTGAAACAACAGCTGCATTCAGCCACTGGTGTCCGGTTCCCGGATCCTACCGGACCGGAGCCATGTCAGGGAGTGCCGGATTGCCCCGACCCCAGGAGGATCCAGGAGAATCTGGGATCCGGGAAATTGGGGATATTTTTCTCCCCGGACACAAAAATGATGCAAGTATTCTCCCGGATTGTCCCGAAGTGATGAAACTGGATGACAGAGAGCTGCCATCTGGCTCCATCCGGCCCCATAGGCTACTATGGGGCCAAAAACCGGTCGGGGCTGCCTGGTTTACACCGGACAGCTCCGGATCAAAAAAAACGTGGTGTGAAGCTGGCCTTAGTGTATCTGGAGAAGGGTTTGGAGTAATATTTCTAATAAATGTTCTAGAACACTAATGCTTTAAAATGGCCGCGCTTCCCAAACATGGACACTACATGAATTTTTATTAAAATAAATGTTTCATGTAAAGATAAATGAGCGAGAATAAGGAAACAATGCCAACCATGATGTGAACATTCTATTAATACCCAATGCAGTTGAGTCTATTGATAGCGGATTACATTCAGCAGACCCGAAATCCAGATTTCCTTATAAAACAGCAGTAAACAAGTCCTACGTTTTTGATGTAAGAAGTTCTAGATGTTCTGTGATGAATGTAAATCAGTAATGTGAGATAAAGTGATGTAATTACCAGGAATATAATGTTTTAATTATGGTAACGAAGGAACAGAAGGTTTGCATTTCGGGCTGATTTCTCCTCCAGCGGCATGAATGCTTGTTCTCCAATGAGTCTGCAAAGAGGAAACTGTCAAATGTAACTATTACAGAATGTTAATCTAAAACATGGGACTACTGAAAGCCCCAGAATGACCCTTTAACAATGCTCAGTTTATTCTGGGTGGCTATGAAATTGCCTTGACTCTTGCTCATTTCCCAATAATTACTGATAATTGTCCCATTCAAAACCAAGAAAAGGAACAACGGGCTCTTTCAAAGGACAGAGAGCGAGCCTTGTCCGACAGCAGTCCTTTCCGTTGTGAGGTGAGAGGAAGTGTGCAAGAAATTACATCCACAACATGGCAGAATTTTAATTGATTTCGATACTGATGAATGGAGGGGGGCACTGGCATCGTACCTCACTATCCACATGGCATTTATGGCATGCCAAGCATCACATCTCTGATATTAAAGGGAATCTATCACCAGGTTTTTGCCATCCCATCTGAGAGCAGCATAATGTAGAAAATAGAGACCCTGATTCCAGCGATGTGTCACTTACTGAGCTGCTTGCTGTCATTTTGATAAAATTAGTGTTTTCTCTGTTGCAGATTTAGCAGTCTGTGAATATGCCAGACTACCTAGCAGCAGGCCAAGTAGACTGCTAATGATAATCTCCAGCAGATTGAATAGTGATTTTATCAAAACTACACCGAGCAGCCCAGTAAGTGACACATCGCTGGAATCAGGATCTCGGGACCTATATTATGTTACTCTCAGATTAGGTTGCAAAAACTTGGTAACAGGTTCCCTTTAACTTGCCAAAAATAAGAAACCAGTGAAGAACAGATTACAGAATTACATTTTCAAGGGAAATGTGGGGGGAAAATAAGGAGTTGAAGAAATTTACGCAAAATTTTTTAAACACTCCCAAACCGCCCAAAACAGAACTTTTTTGCCAATTTATTTTAAAACTCTGTTAGTATTTATTAACGTGGCTGATAACTATTATGGCTGCCATCACAACTTGCAAATGGTATGCGCAATGGTTGGAGCCATAGAGGGTGCAGAGGCAGTACGGTAGGTACAAAGGTCTCTCTGCCATATGAGACATTGTACATGTGGGACACACGGAGCGTACTGTACCCAGGATGCAGGATATGGGTCGGATCTTCTAGCATGTGTCACGGGTGTTAGTGGCTGTGCCTGTGTGCTGGAGCTCCGATGACAGTGCAAGTGGCCACGCTAGCGGCCGCTATCTTTTATTCTCTTTCTGTCTGTGTACAGAAATCACGCGATAGCGCTGATTGGTCCGATTGTCCGGTTCAACCAATCAGCGCTAGCACATGATTTTGGCATCAGTCAGATGCGATTAGGAGATTATATAGTAGAAGAAAGCTATTGGATTTTTAAATTAGGCACCCTAGGCCCAGAAGGCCTTAACCTGACGAATGAAAATGCCATTCACTAAGAGACTTTAATATACTGTCCAGACCACTATATTGAACATCCACTGCAAGTTATTTTTTTATTCTGTAATTTATAGATCAGATAAGCATTTTATATGTTATAACATTTTATACCTTTTAATTGGTGATTTTAATTACAATTTTTTATTTTTATGTTATTTTCATTAATCTATTGAGTAGTTTGAAGTAATTTGTCCGACATGTTCATATTATTTTACCATGTGACTTTTTGTTTTTATCATGTGATTTTTATATCCTGTGATGTCATAATTGCAGGACTAGTCCTATTGAGTGAATGGGATATATAAAGTCATTGTTAATTCTGCTCTCTATCCACCTGATGAAGATAGCGAGGGCTATCGTAACGTGTAGTGGCGTCAGAGAGCATTTGCAATTGTATTATTAAATTAGGTCTGTATACAATCCTAAGCCTCCATTCCTGTTGCCTTAGCGCTCCATAACACCACAATATCCTCCTTTCTCCATATGGCAACAATTCTCCCTTAGGGGAGAGCGGTGTGGCAGTTGCTCTGGGCATCCAAGATCCTGACAGGACCTGTGGTGTGGAGGTATCCTGGACGTCTAGATTCCTGACAGGACCTGCGGTGTGGAGCTATCCTGGACGTCTAGATTCCTGACAGGACCTGTGGTGTGGAGCTATCCTGGTCGTCTAGATTCCTGACAGGACCTGCGGTGTGGAGCTATCCTGGACGTCTAGATTCCTGACAGGACCTGCGGTGTGGAGCTATCCTGGACGTCTAGATTCCTGACAGGACCTGCGGTGTGGAGCTATCCTGGACATCTAGATTCCTGACAGGACCTGCGGTGTGGAGCTATCCTGGTCGTCTAGATTCCTGACAGGACCTGTGGTGTGGAGCTATCCTGGTCGTCTAGATTCCTGACAGGACCTGCGGTGTGGAGCTATCCTGGACATCTAGATTCCTGACAGGACCTGCGGTGTGGAGCTATCCTGGACATCTAGATTCCTGACAGGACCTGCAGTGTGGAGCTATCCTGGACGTCTAGATTCCTGACAGGACCTGCGGTGTGGAGCTTTCCTGGTCAACTAGATTCCTGACAGGACCTGCGGTGTGGAGCTATCCTGGACGCCTACATTCCTGACAGGACCTGCGGTGTGGAGCTATCCTGGTCGTCTAGATTCCTGACAGGACCTGCGGTGTGGAGCTATCCTGGACGTCTAGATTCCTGACAGGACCTGCGGTGTGGAGCTATCCTGGACATCTAGATTCCTGACAGGACCTGCGGTGTGGAGCTATCCTGGACGCCTACATTCCTGACAGGACCTGCGGTGTGGAGCTATCCTGGTCGTCTAGATTCCTGACAGGACCTGCGGTGTGGAGCTATCCTGGACGTCTAGATTCCTGACAGGACCTGCGGTGTGGAGCTATCCTGGACATCTAGATTCCTGACAGGACCTGCGGTGTGGAGCTATCCTGGACGCCTACATTCCTGACAGGACCTGTGGTGTGGAGCTATCCTGGTCGTCTAGATTCCTGACAGGACCTGCGGTGTGGAGCTATCCTGGACGTCTAGATTCCTGACAGGACCTGCGGTGTGGAGCTATCCTGGACATCTAGATTCCTGACAGGACCTGCGGTGTGGAGCTATCCTGGACGTCTAGATTCCTTACAGGACCTGCGGTGTGGAGCTATCCTGGACATCTAGATTCCTGACAGGACCTGCGGTGTGGAGCTATCCTGGACACCTACATTCCTGACAGGACCTGCGGTGTGGAGCTATCCTGGTCGTCTAGATTCCTGACAGGACCTGCGGTGTGGAGCTATCCTGGTCGTCTAGATTCCTGACAGACCTGCGGTGTGGAGCTATCCTGGACGTCTAGATTCTTGACAGGACCTGCGGTGTGGAGCTATCCTGGACGTCTAGATTCCTGACAGGACCTGCGGTGTGGAGCTATCCTGGTCGTCTAGATTCCTGACAGGACCTGCGGTGTGGAGCTATCCTGGACGTCTAGATTCCTGACAGGACCTGCGGTGTGGAGCTATCCTGGACGTCTAGATTCCTGACAGGACCTGCGGTGTGGAGCTATCCTGGACGTCTAGATTCCTTACAGGACCTGCGGTGTGGAGCTATCCTGGACATCTAGATTCCTGACAGGACCTGCGGTGTGGAGCTATCCTGGACATCTAGATTCCTGACAGGATCTGCGGTGTGAAGCTATCCTGGACGTCTAGATTCCTGACAGGACCTGCGGTGTGGAGCTATCCTGGTCGTCTAGATTCCTGACAGGACCTGCGGTGTGGAGCTATCCTGGATGTCTAGATTCCTGACAGGATCTGCGGTGTGAAGCTATCCTGGATGTCTAGATTCCTGACAGGACCTGCGGTGTGGAGCTATCCTGGTCGTCTAGATTCCTGACAGGACCTGCGGTGTGGAGCTATCCTGGACGTCTAGATTCTTGACAGGACCTGCGGTGACGCAACACGTTGACACCCCCTTCGATCACGGGGCCAGTCATCTGACCATTGTGTGAGGATCCAATATCCAAGGCGGCCTCATCACAGTAGTGATTTGCCTCACCTACACCTCACACTCTAGTTGTGTAGGGGCTCAGCACAACTTTCCCAGAGGAGCGCAACTCCATTTAGCCAAACTTGTTCCTCTTTTAATACGGATCCTCACTATATGGCGCAATCTTTTTTCTGTTATATATAAATGCATGTTTCAAGCATGTATTTCACTCCACTTGGATTTTACTTTGCCATTTTCCAATAAATTATTTTGTTAAATGAATGGTGTCATTCAAAACTACAACTCGTCCCACTAAAAACCAAGATATCATACGGCTATGTCAATGGAAAATAAAATAAATGGAAGAAGGAGAGGGAAATATAAATGTAAGAAAGGGTTAAGATACCCCCTTCTTCCCCTGTAATCCAGCTGCAGGAATGGACCTTAATGTGCACAACGTAAGGTCCTGCTCTATAGATAGGAGTGGGTTTACAAATAGATTCTTTTTTATTGGGATCAGGAACATTATTAGGCAAAAGTAAGAAAAAGAAAAAGATGCATCTGAAAAAAATCCAAATATGTCATCTATTACAGATGTGTTAGGTCTCACATGAGACAGGAGTCTTGGAGTCTCGTCATTCAAGAGCAGTGTTGCCTTGAATGAATGACATACCGAACAGCTGCATTATTCCGGGTGGTCATGTATTCCAGCGCTCCAAGTTATTAAGTGTCCTTTAATGCCTCCTAAGTGCTACTATCCTTATTATAAAGCACCATCATTTATTACAACCCTGCAGAAACAAACTAGCATTGGTTCTTGTGCCACTGGAGCTTGCAATCTAATGTCCTATTAACTCACATAAAGTTTCATTGTAATACAACTTATCATACCTAATGAAGAAAGAATATATATGTCTTGTGCTCAGTATACAATGGACAAAGTGTGCTAAAATCCACACAGCAGAATATGTACTGTACCTTTTAAAGGGAACCAATGACCAGATATACGGTAAAAGCAGCGCCATACCGGTGCTAGGATGGTGACGTGAACCTTCAGTCTTCTAATTAGATATTTTATTGCAGAGATAACATTTGTCAAAGTTGAGGAAATATGTGCAGTGGTGATTGATGTGGGCAGTAGGGGGAAGGATATTGTGGGTCAGTCCTCCACTTGCATCCTCCTGATGTCCTTCCTCCTTTACGGTACGATTCATGTCACCATCCTTGCGTCTGTATGGCGCTGCTTTCACCTTATACCCTAAAATCATGGTGGTCGGTTCCCTTTTAAGGGGTTGTTTATTTTAGCAAATCCATTTCCTTTTAGGATGTCCTTGCATGGAAACCCCTATTACGTCTAATAGAATATGGAGGACCCAGCACATGTATTTAATAATCTAACTTCATTTTTTTTTTTCAATCAGTTCACTGCAATGGAGTTACTGGTCAAGGTCTTAAAATTGAATAACATATCACTGGTGATGAAGACTCGGCTCGCACATAGTCTGGGTTTTTCTGTAGTAACATATGGAAGAGAAACATGGACGATAAAGAAACAAAATAGAAGAAGAATCAAAGCCTTCAAAATGTGCTGCTGAAGAAGGATACCAGGGATGCCAAGAGCAACAAACAAATCAATTCTGGTACACATCAAGCCAAACCGGTCATTCGAAGTAAGGATTACCAAGCTTGTCTACTTTGGACACATCATACGGAGAGAGTAATCACTGGAGAAGGACATCATGGTAGGAAGAATAGAAGGTACAAGGCGAAGAGGAAGACCAGCAGTTCAGTGGCTTTAAACTGTGAAGATGACATCAGAGAAGACCATGGTGGACCTATCTAGGCTTGGACAAGACCCTGGTGACCTATCTAGGCTGCACTATCTAGGCTGACAAGATTGATCTTCCTGCTGAGCATTCATCCATCAAGTTGCTATAGCTCGAGATCGAGCTCAAAGTTGTTAAAAAAACAAAAACACTGCAATTCTTCACTTTACCTTCAGGAGCACTGCAGGGTGATATGAATATGTTTGTACTGTATATTGGCCATATAGTGTATTTACATGTACATTAATTCAGTACTACAGGTGTGTGGGACCTATTTTTTGCAAAATCACAGTTTCATCTGCTGCAGACCTGCCAGTTATCTGAATACTGAGCTCTGTATAACCCCGCCCACACCACTGATTGACAGCTTTCTGTGTACACTGCTCATAGGCAGAAAGTTGCTAATCAGAGGTGGGGGCGAGGTTATACACAGCTGATAAATATGAAGGACCACCTGGCAGCAGGGTTACTAGTCCTCTATTGAATCAGCTGATTAAACAGAGTGATTTTATCAAAACTACAACAAGCAGCCCAGTACATGACACAATACTGGAATTATGGAATTAAGTTCTCTGTCTACATTTTGCTGTCCTCAGATTATGTGGCAAAAACCTGGGGACAGATTCCCTACAGGAGTTCTCCAATTCAGTCAATAAACACTACCCTCCAGGCTTGATTATTGTCTTAGAGGTCAGGATTGGAAATATGGGGATCTTTTGAAAGTCAAAGTTGTCAATTTTTCCCCAAAAATCTATTTTTGCAAAGAAAATTAGCACAAATCTAAACACTGGAAAGATTGTAATTCCTCAGAAAATAATCGTCATGGAAAGGAAAGAGAGGGAGAGACGAAGAGGACACTGTTGACCATAAGAGCTTACACTCTACAAGAGAGAGAAAGTTTCCCAGTGACTCTGGAGATAGAAAATGAATCTGTCGCACAAACTGTGCCCTGCTGGAAACTGCTAATTTGTGATAGCTCCAGGTACTGACCACCATTCTACAAGGTCAGACAATGCATTGGATGTCATAGCTGGAGGACATTATGGGGTGACACAGCAAATCAAGATGACATTAGCCCAATCTCTGATGCTTCAGCTGTGTGGGTATTGGTGCTGGGCAAAGTTGTTTTTTGCAAACCACAAATTGAATCTCATCTATTTTCAGAATACATCATTACAAGTCAGTTCCAGCAACTCTGGACCTCTGGAATAATGTGCTGAAGAACTCAACACCAGTACATCTCATTTCAATGTACATGCCGGAAAGTATATTTTTAGGGACCAAAGGCAGGGCTGGCTCCAGGTTTTCCTGGGCTCCAGGCAAAGGAGCCTAATTGGGCCCCTTTAAAGAATAAAACAATTGATATATATATACTTTCTCCCTGTATGCTGTCATCTTGCCCTTTGTGCTCTCTTTTCCTCCCTGTACACTCTCTTTTCCTTCCTGTGCACTCTCTTCTCCCCATGTGCACTGTCTCACCCCATTGTGCACTCCCCCCCCCATGTGCTCTCCACCTGTGCGCTGTCTAACCTTCCGTGCACTCCCTTCTCCCCCTCCACCCCTTTGACCTCTCTCCATGTCCACTGTCTTCTCCGTACACTTCTTTCTTCCCATGTTCATTCTCCCCCTTCTCCCCTTGTGCTCTTTCTCCCAGTGTGACATCTTCTCTATTATGCACTTTCTTCTTCCCTCCTTCACAGGCTCTCTTTCCAGTGTACTGTCTACCCCTATATGCTGTTTTCTCCCCCAATGTTCATTCGCACTGTCTCTGTGCATTGGCACATTCTCCCTGTGCTGCATGACAGCGATGCAGGCGATCAGCACCACCCTGCAGGTGATATCACTGGTCTCTGCTGCTGGCTTATTAATATTTATGAGCTGGTAGCAGTCTGGAAGCTGTGCTTATTGCATAACGCAGGGGATAGAACACTGCGCACAGAGAAAAGCGCACAGGTATAGGGAGACATGGTTTCCCAAGGCCCCATACATACTCAACAGCGAGTGGGCCCTCCTGTTTGTCCAGGGCCCTGGCATTTGCCTGGGTGTGTCGGGTGCTGACACTGGCCATGACCGGAGGGCATGACACTTTAGACCACCAAGATGACTATTCACTGGTAACTGAGATATAGCAAACACTTTCTATTATTTTTCTAAATTAATTTGATACATTTTGCACCGATGTAAAGTTTATATAGCAATATCTTTAGAAATCTATAACATACCGTTAAACAGAATGGCGAGAGCTTGGGGGCCTAATATGTGGCAATGTTCTTTTTACACAACGTTTCAATGATCACATGTATATTTACTCCTTTTTTTCTATATTTTGGGGTAAAATTGTAGATAAAATGTCTTGATTTTATAGGCTAGCATAAATATCTGCAACCTGGAGTATTCTATAATGCTATAATGCATAACCATACAGGAGAATGGCTGAGGTCGTATTTCTAAGCTCTTTGTGTTTCGGAAAGACGTCTGTTCCATAACGATGCAGCCATCTGTTCTACATTCCAATAGGAAGTACAAGAATCATTGTTCTATGGACGAGGCAGAAAGTATGTGAATAATTTGTTGATAATTATGTATTGATTACTGCAGAGTATGGCCCAGTGTTGGGACCTAACATGACCTCATTGTGTCCTTCCTCAGGATTTCTGGGCAGAAGTCTTGCCCTTTGTCGGGAAGTCATCACATAGCTAAAGCATTTAAGAGCCCTGAAATCTGAGCCTCTAAGGAATTAATCCTCAAAGCATCCACTTTACTTTTTTATTCTTGGTATGCAGCTTGTACGATCAATTCAAAGTAAAATTTCCAAGAAAATCTGTAAAAAAAAATGTATGTTATTATATTAATACATGTAAAAAAACAGCAATTGTTGGAAGGAATGATTTTCCATGTAAGATTATTAATGTTTCCTGTTATAAGAGGAGCAGTAATGTAGTAATAGTTGTAGTACCGTATTTTCCGCACTATAAGGCGCACCGGATTATAAGGCGCAGTATCAAAAAGGGCCTCCTAAGTCGTCTTGGTCCACATATAAGGCGCACCTTATTACCATAAATAAAACAAAGCTCTGAACCCCCATCATTCTCCACTACCCCTCTGTAGCCCCACATCATCCTCCACTATTCCTCTGTAGCCCCCAATCATCCACTATTATCACTCTGTAGCCCCCATCATCCTTCACTATTCTTCTGTAGCCCCCAATCATCCTCTACTATCCCTCTGTAGCCCCCATCATCCTCCACTATTCCTCTGTAGCCCCCAATCATCCTCCACTATCCCTCTGTAGCCCCCATCATCCTTCACTATCCCTCTGTAGCCCCCTATCATCCTCC
The DNA here is from genome assembly GCA_033576535.1 of Allobates femoralis. Lineage (NCBI taxonomy): Eukaryota > Metazoa > Chordata > Amphibia > Anura > Aromobatidae > Allobates > Allobates femoralis. The sequence goes on from JARQOC010000001.1 coordinate 42,323,663, forward strand.
ACTATTCCTCTGTAGCCCCCAATCATCCTCCACTATCCCTCTGTAGCCCCCCATCATCCTCCACCATCCCTCTGTAGCCTCCCATCATTCTCCACTAACCCTCTGTAGCCCCCCATCATCCTCCACTATTCCTCTGTAGCCCCCAATCATCCTCCACTATCCCTCTGTAGCCCCCATCATCCTTCACTATCCCTCTGTAGCCCCCCATCATCCTCCACTATTCCTCTGTAGCCCCAATCATCCTCCACTATCCCTCTGTAGCCCCCCATCATCCTCCACCATCCCTCTGTAGCCTCCCATCATTCTCCACTAACCCTCTGTAGCCTCCCATCATCCTCCAGAATCCCTCTGTAGCCCCATCATCCTACAGTATCCCTCTGTAGCCCCCATCATCCTTCAGTATCCCTCTGTAGCCCCCCATCATCCTCCACACACACAGACACATAAACTGCTTCTCACTGGTTCTTTACTGCTCCTCAGTGGTCCTGCTCTGGTGGTACTGTAAGGCAATCACAGCGCAGGAGCCCTGAGCCAGTCACAGCGCAGGAACCGCGTACCAATCAGAGGTTATAGACTGACGTCAGCTGGCCTCGGATTGGCTCACGGTTCCTGCGCTGTGATTGGCGCAAGGCTCCTGGGCGGAGATCGGCACACAGCTCCAGAACTGTGATTGGCTGCTGGGCTCCTGGGCTGTGAGCTACGCGGCTGCTGGCCCGATTTTGAAATAAGAAAATGCAGCATAATGAAAACAGCGGCTGGCACCGGACAACGGGGACGTCGGGATGAGTCACAGCTGCATGCCCGGGTCTTGTGATCGGTGGCATGCTGATCAGCAGTAGAAGCAAGGTATGCCTTATTTTCAGCAGGGTGTCTTATATTTGCAGGCACATGGGATCCCCTAGCTTGCCTTACTTTCAGGGAAACACCATATATAAGGCGCACTACAAGGCGCACACTGTTTTCTGGCAGAATTTTATATAAAACTGTCAATTTTGGTGGAGTTGGAGTCGGAGACAGAGTCAGTTGAATTCAGGGAAATTGAATAGTCAGAATCAGAGTCGGAGTTGGATGTTTGGCTTACCAAGACTACAACCCTAGCAGCAATGCCACTAACATATTTTTTAGGTTACTGTGCCTTTAAAAATTAATGATTACTGTCTATGTGTGTAAAGAGAAGGCAGATGGTGTCTCTGGTCAGCTATGGCACCTCATGTCTCCATTGTAGGACAGAGGCCTTGTTCACACATATCAGCTTTTTTGGCATTCTCTGCGTATTTTAGAGGTTTATAAACAGGTACACTTAAGTGTAGCTGCGTTTTTTAACAACACATGCGTTTTTTTCCACCATTCCAAAAAACACTGCATGCAGCGTTTTTGGGTGCTGTAAAAAAACGCATGGGTTGTTGAAAAAAGGCATCGTTTTCTTAACATGGGGCCCTATGGGAAACGCATGCGTTAACGCATGGCACATTTAGGCACCTGCGTTAACGCATGCGTTAACGCATATGCGTTTTTAATGTAAAAATGACTAAGTCCAAAAACGTCTCAAAAATGTTCAGAACCACAGGGGACACTATTTGGCACACTTAGAAAAACTGATCAGTTTTTCTAAGGGCTAAAAAACGCATTGGTATGTGTGAACAAGGCCAGAGGCTAGTCTACATCTATAGGGATGAGTTTGGGTGGCTCTTAGGGTAATATTGACGGCGATATGTCGCCCTGGCTGTCAAATTGCCTCCTTTTTGCAGCGTGTAATTGGGGAATTTGACGGCGATAAAATAACTGTCGCCTGGTTCCGATTTCACAGCACTGCTCCAAAATCAGAGGCAATCATGAAGGCGAGATTCCCTGTTTTTAGTGTGTGAACGATAGTGATGGAATCAGCGTCGCCTATTGATTTCCCGTAGGCGTGCCACAGCGTGCTGGAGTCCGCGCCCCGTCAGCAATGATTGGTGGTGGCTACTGTATTTCCATTGGCTGTCACTTCACAGGGCGCCATATTTGAAGAGCTGTCATTTCAGCACCACACACATCTTCACCTACACAACCATCCACTACATGCGTCCTATTACGCGCGCATTGAATAGCGCACGCTATGTTGGCCGCGTATACTGGAAGTTGCACTGTGTCCACTATACTGCCACATATGACAGGTCAACTGTTGGGTTACACATAGCACATGACTACCATGGACACATTGTTACATTTGTACACAGCCACAAAATGGAACAATGTGTCCATGGTTGCACTGCAACCAGAGATCTATTCAGAAGTTAGACACAGAAGTTGGTGCTGGTAAAGCGTCCCTTAGTGTCCTCAACTTTGTTTGGCAGCGCCAGTGTGCATTGGTGACGTCATCAGTTTATTTTCTATACTCCCTGCCTGCCATGTGCCGGCCCCTCCCTGCACATAGGAGAACAGTCATGGCTGCCGCACAGCGCGCTGCCACATGGGGTCTGGCAGAGCTTATGGTGCTCATAGACCTGTGTGACCGCCATGACTATTGGTGTCACCAGTGTCACACCACCCGCGGCTGTGCAAGCGCAGCATACTCAGGCGGATCCAGCGGGCACTGCCTCCAGAACCTGTGTGTGTCATTACTTTTGAATCCAGGACTGTTACACATAGCTTTATGCTGTGCACAGAGGTATGTGATCCGTAAAATGGTATTGATGGGTTCGTGCAGCATTGTGTGGTAATATCCAGTACACAGGATCCAGCCTATTATGATGTGTTTGGGGCAAATGGGAACATGTTCACACACATGAGCAAGCAATGGTGTTTGTGGGGGATGTAGGTACAGTCCAGTACACACTCACAAACATGTGTACACACACACATAGTTCAGTTCTGCCATGGCAGCTGTGCCATGGCATGGACCAATGTAAGCACATACGGGCATAGTTTTGTTTGTATGTTCCTGCCATCAGCTACAGACACACACATAGCAAGCCATTGTGTAGTATAAGCCACTGTCCTGCACAAAACCGCTCCTGTGTGACGCTTGAGTGGCTCGAAAGTGTGTTGCAGCCACTTTCGACGACACGAGTGTGTATTCATCACAAACTCCAGGACAATGGCGTCAGGTATTAGCCAGCCTTCCAGCGCAAGCTGGCCAATCATAACGCTATTGCGTTGTCCAAATGAGCGTGTTTGGGGCGCAGTGTAAAACAATTTTGGCATGCCTATGTTCTCGCCATGCTGAACATGTACGCCCACATTCCTTTGGGGATTGCGGCGTAGTGAATCGGCGAGGGGAAGTCGACCGGATGTTGCCCGTCTGTAGGTGTGGCGATTTCCGGTGCACGCGACACATCGCCTTAGGATGAGGGTGAAATTGAGACATGTAAAAGCGCGATCGGCGATCTGAGGGGACCATGAAAAAACATTGCACGCGCACGTTAGATCGCCTCCTACCGCCACCAAAATTTGCGGCGTGTGTAAAGGTACCCTTAGGGTACCAGATAACACCCGGACACCTCGCTGGAGATATCGGCGGCGATGCATGGGAGCGTGCACATTTTTGGCGCCCTGTTTAAAGCGGCGATACCTCCGGCAACGCACCGGCGATGTTACAGGCGCCATCGCCACTGGGATGTCCACAAACCCCAGCGGCGATCCCTGTGACATGGGAGCCTATGGCTCCATCGCCTGTAACATCGCTGATCGCCATGTTACATGGGAAGATGTGTACACATACGCCCCAGAGTGCTCGCCTGGTGTCAGAGCAGTGCTGCGAAACCAGGCGACCACTCTAAGGCGATTTTCGGCTCATTATCGCCCTTTACACTAGGCGACGCACTGGCGCTGTCGCCGGCAATAGGCATGCCCCCCTGCATCGCCTGTGAAATCGAGGTGTCCAGGTGTGACGGTACTCTCAGGCCACGTCACACCAGGTGACGTCGCTGGAGATGTCCGGCGTGTTTTTGGTGCCCCACCAGTGTCGCCGTTGCATGTTTACATGCAGCGAACAACTCCGGCAACGCACCGGCGATCTCACAGGCGGCGCCGCTGTGGTGTCTGAAAACCCCAGCGGTGATTTGCTGTAACATGGGAGCCTATGGCTCCCATCGCCTGTGAGATCGCAGTCCAGCGTGTTACATGGGCGATGTGTACACATCGCCCCAGAGTGCTCGCCTGGTTTCACAGCACTGCACAGTGGTGCGCTGCCATGCAATCAGAGGAGCGGCATTCAAACCACGCACGGCTACCTCTGATTGGCCGCCGCGTTCAGCAGCAACCAATTAGAAATAGCGCCGCGCGCCATGGCACCATATTTCAAATACCCTGTACTAGGCGTACTTGCCAAGCGCCGCTCCTCTGATTGGTCAGCCGTGGCAACCATATGAGAGATGCGGCATTCAAACCCGCACGGCCCAAGCCCCGCTACTTCTCTGATTGGTCGCCACGGCTGCGTCATCTCCCGGCTGGCTCGCTGAGGAACTCTGTGCAGCAGGTGGCCGCAGCTGAGCTGCTGCCGCACAGAGGTCAGCGGCTCGCCAGCTGGGAGATGGCCGGCTGATGCCAGTCATCTCCCGGCTGGTTCGCTGCGGGACCTCTGTGCGGCAGGTGGCCGCGGCTCAGCTACTGCAGCTCAGAGGTCAGCGGCTCGCCAGCCGCGAGATGACCGGCTACGCCGGTCAACTCCCGGCTGGCTCGCGCGCCCTGTGGCCGCCGTTGGGAGATCCGCTGATCTCCCGACGATGGCCGCGGCCATGACGTGTGTATCCGGGTCGCCGGGTTTCAGCTTGGCGCAAATTTTGAATCAGGAGCTCTTTTGCATACTCCTCGCGGAGGATACTTCACCTGTCCAGCGCCTCTGGGGATGCAACCGTCTGGCTGCACGGACCTCTTGTCACATTACCGAGCTGACCAGCTCACATGTCAGCTGATCGGCTCAGTGACGTAATAACAGTTCCTACAGCCCAGATGGAGACGGTCGCATTCCCGGAGGCGCTGGACAGGTGAAGTATCCTCTGAGGAGATTTATTATTTTTAACATACCGGAGGAAAGAGGAGGGGAGAGGACAGGGAAGAAGAGAGGGGGAGAGGAGACAGGAGGAGGGAGGAGCAGGTGGAGAACAGGGAGACACAAGGTTATGTACCGAGCAATGCTTCATGGGCATGCTCAGTACATAACAACGGAACCACATCGGATCCGATGTTGACACGGATCCGATGTCCATAGGCTCCCATGGTAACTTCCAATGGACCAATACGGTTCTGTGTGTCCGATTTTAGAGATGGAGAACCAAATCGTAGCAGGCTACGATTTTGGCTCAGTGACTAAATTGGACAGCAACGGATGGTGCTAAAATCGGATGCAATGGGGTACTATCGATCCGATCCATTGCCATAGGATACATGGGAGGCAACATCGGATCCTTGTGTATCCGTTTGACATGGATACACCGGATGCAGACAAAATCGTGATGTGAAGGCAGCCTTAGAAGGCTAATGGAAGTTTAGAAAGCCCTAGAGAAAGCCTTGTACAGGTTAGCACAGCTGAAAATGGTTTGGCTGATTATGAGAAGCTATAAAACTGAACTTCCTTTGCATAGTTGAGGAATCTGGAGCATTACATTGTTTGCTCTATGAAACTCTCAAAATGGCCAGAAAAAGAGAACTTTATGTGAAACTCGACAGTCTATTCTTGTTCTTAGAAATGAAGGTTATTCCATGCGAGAAAATTGCCAAAAAACTGAAGATTTCCTACAACGGTGTGTACTACTTCCGTCAGAGGAGAGCAAAAACAGGCTCTAACCAGAGTAGAAAGAGAAGTGGGAGCCCCACTGCACAACTGAGCAACAAGACAAGTACATTAGAGTCTCTAGTTTGAGAAATTGGACGCCTCATAGCTCCTCAACTGGCAGCTTCATTGAATACTACTGCCAAAATTCCAGTATCAATGGCTATAGTGATGAGGCGACTCCTGGATGCTGGCCTTCAGGGTAGAGTGGCAAAGAAAAAGCCATATCTGAGACTGCCTAATAAAAGGAAAAAGATTAATATGTGCAAAAGAACACAGAACATTGGACAGATGGAAGATTGGAAAAAAATGTTATGGACAGAAAATAACATAAGTTTGAGGTGTTTGGATCACACAGAAGAACATTTGTGAGACTCAGAACAACTGAAGAGGAAAATTATTATTTAAAAAAAAATCATTATTTTCTAACCTTGTCAATGTCTGGACTATATTTTTTATTCATTTTGCAAACTCATTTGATAAATAAAAGTATGAGTATTCATGGCAAACACAATATTTTGGCGTGACCTCAAACTTTTGAACGGATAATGTACAACCAAACACCTCCAAACTCCTGGCCAGGGAGATGCGGGTGGAAAAGGGCTTGCTGATAGAGCAGTCCCCATCTGCTGGCTGGAGGGAGCAGTTAGTTTAGGGGTAGGGAGTTAGTTATTTAGTTAGTTAGAGGGAGGATTGAGGAACGAGCAACATTGAGGCAAGATGGATGTGAGTTCTAGGGAAGTCAGGCGGCTAGGGAAGAGCAAGACCCATGCAGGAAGATCGGGCTGCTAATCTCCAGGCCTGAGGACCAGTATCATGCAGCTGGCTGATGGCACGGGCAGAGGAACGAGATGCACAGGGTATAGTCCCCAATTCGGTCGGTATCTTCAGGATCAGCTGAGAAACCGAAGGTCACTGAACTTCACATGCAGGTGGACTCACCCACGCAAAGGTACTGTAGAGGGTCAAGAGAGAACTTGCAATGCAGTTGTCGCAGGACCCATAGTCACCTGCTTTGGGACTTGTAACCACCAGGATACTGGAAGGAAAGGGTAGCAAAGTATCAGACAGTAACAGGCAGCAAGGAAAGGCCTTATACCCCATGTCTCAGGCAAGGTGACCTGGACTACTTGTGAGCTGGCCAAGCTGCAGCCTTGGAGAATACAGTATCCGGATGGGTTGACTCTGCACTAGACTGCACTAGACTGAAAGTAAAGGTGACCGGTAAGAGCTGCAAACCCCCTGTGTCTGTCTACTCCTTTCTCCTTTCTTCCTGTACCTGCAACTAGTACCACCATCATCTACATCACCCCTTCACTAATCCCAGGCCTCTGCTCTATCTGAGGGGAATGCTCTATCAAGCTGCTGTCGAGCCCAGGCTTTGGGGTGCTCGGGTATCAGGCTCCAAGGGGGCTCATGTGTCACGGGGAGTGGTGGCGCGCCCTGATCCCGTGTCCTGGGAGACTTCTTTGAAAAAGGGGATTATATTTAAAGGGGATTTTATATACAGTTTTCGTGACGCCATCTGTAATTTGTGGTGAGGAGTTACCAGCGCCGCCACAGTCCGCCGGAGGTAGATGGTAATGCAGCTAGTTGGCAAAGTCCTCTACAAGTAGGGCTGGACCTCCGAGCCAGCGTTCCTGGAAAGGGAACAAGTTAATGCAGAAAAACGCAGGCGGAAGCAAAGTCACTTTCTCCCGGGTACCTTACTGTTAACTTGAAGCAGCAGCAGTTACAGTTCACAGCTCAGCACTTTAGATGTTACAAAGACAGGTAGCTTAACGTTTGGCTGCAAGTGGATCCCAGGTGGTATAGTGGAACCCTTGGTGTACCTTCGTTAACTAACCAGTGTCCGTTCTTCCTCGCTTTAGATCAATCTATACCCAGTAGCTCCGTGTAGGTAGTGCCGGGAGTCCCCTTCCTCGTTGGTGAGGAAGCAGGTAGACCTCTCCGTTGGCAGGGCACTGCAGCTGATGAACTAGCCACAGCAGCCAGTTGCCGACTGCAAGCTGGATTTGGCCGGTTCCTAGGGCCCGACTTTCCCCTGGTTGGACTGGAGTATCCCCTGGAGTATGGGTGCTCCATTCTGAGGATCTCCCCTTCTCTCTAGGGCCCGTACTGCTCTTGTCGGCCACCCTTTTTCAGGACCTCCTCAAGGTTCCTTCCTCTCTCCTCCGGTGCGGCTTATAACCGACCCGGTGTGACCTTCCGCCTCGTTCCACTTAGTTGATCTCTCCTAATACCTTTCCTCTTCCTCCATCTCCTCCTGGTCCCTCAGCCGAGAGACCCTAAGCTCACAGGCTTAGATGCAAAGACCTCCTTGTTCCCCCTGGTGGTGAATGTATTACCTCCCGGGTAACCTCCCACCCTAAACTAATGTGGGAGTGCTTATTCCCTAGGGACCACTACCAGCAGCGCTGGTCCAATTTGACCAGACCCCTCAGGTGATGTCATGACAAACAATTCCCCTTTAAAACCCCCTTTAACATGTTTGGTCAGGGCCATGGCTCCTGGGGTTGCCACCGTGAACTTAAGACTGATACCCTGGATTGCCCGAGTACCTTGGCCCTTGCGACCGATGCATAACCACCAAGCTGTCATACTTTGTAATTAACAATCTTTGTGTCATAGAAAGTAACTAAAAAGCTATGTGTCTGAGTGTAACCACCAAGATGTGTGAAACCACCAAGATATGTACTATACAGTAAAAACACCGAGCTTTATGATATAGAGTGTAACCAACAAGCTGTGCATCATAGAGTGTAACTGTGGTACCCCAGAGTCTGGATGCCACAATGTCATTGCCTCCCTAGGGGAGTAGTGTCATATCTGAAAACAACAAAAGGTATCCACACCAGGTGAGCCTAAGCACATAACACCTTTTCTGCCTCCAGGTCTGAAGGGGGAGCTCTAAACCCGGGTTCAGGGCAGCTCTCCTATAAATTCTGGTGTAGGGCAGAGTTAGTCAGTTCAGTATGGAGCAGTACCGAAGAAGACATCCTGTGGATTTGAGCAGTGCTAAGCTCGTCCCTGGGTAGCAGAAACCTTGAGGGACCCATAAGAGAGGGTCTGAGGAAGTCGAGGAGAACCTGGGCAGTGGAGCGGTATTGAGCTCACCCCAGCGCAAAGCGCCAGAACCGGACACCGGAGTCTGAGGCTATCCAGAGCCTAACGACCCGGCAGCCAATACCGGAGGGTGGGAGATTACAGGTCTCCCAGCCATACCACAGTGTCTGCAGTAAAAGCACGATCCTTTATCCCTAAATCATTTACCCCTCATTTTTAGCGACTCTGCAGGGTCATGGAGCCAGGTCTCAGCCCCTGTGCATCCCCCGAGAGACCAAACCAGCCCGCTTCCGAGTACCCCACGGCTTGGGGAGTCATAACCACCAAGCTGTGTGTCATAGAGTGTAACCACCAAACCCTGTTTCATAGAGTGTAACCATCAAGCTGTGTGTCATAGAGTGTAACCATCAAGCTTTATAATAATAATAATCTTTATTTATACAGCACCAACATATTCCGTAGCACTTTACAATTCAGAGGTTCATATGCAGACAGTCATAAGTAACAGTTATAAAGAATACAGTAATTAAAGCAAAAAATAATAACGACCCTGCTCATAAGAGCTTACAATCTACAAGCTTTATGTAATAGAGTGTAACCATTAAGCTGTGTGTCATAGACTCTAACCAGCAAGCTGGGTGAAACTGCCAAGATATGTACTATACAGTGTAACCATGAAGCTGTGTGCTATAGAGTGTAACCATCAAGCTGTGTGTCATAGAGTGTAACCATCAAGCTGTATGCCATATAGAGCAAGCACCAGGCTGTGTTGTCATAGAGTGCAACTACCAAGCTGTGTGTCATAGAGTGTAACCATGAAGCTGAGTGCCCTATAGAGCAAGCATCAAGCTAAGGGTACTTTCACATCAGCAGCTTTCAGCATTTGCGGCAGATCAGGTAGATTTGCCTGATCTCCCGAAGACCGGAACACTTGCGACAAGACTGCGTTCGACCTAATGCATTCCGTATGGGACTTGCAGACATGTATGGCACTTGTGGTTTTTCTGCGATCTGGCCAATTCGGCACTTGTGGCAACAGTCAAAAAACCCTGCTAGCAGTGGGTTTTCAACTCGCCACAAATACTGCACATGTCCACAAGTCCCATAGGAAATGTATTAGGTTTAACGCAGTTTTGCCGCAAGTGTTCCGGCTTCCGGCAGAGCTGCAAATGCTGAGAATTGCTGATGTGAAAACAGCCTAAGCGCTATTGCCTGTTAGGTCAGATTTTTACATACCAGAGCCAAATTTGCCTGAATTACTGCGCCACCTGTGTGTTGAGAGACATACTAAGTAGATTTGGTGCAGATCAGTCTTCAGGATCCGGTCCAGCGGACTTGTGAGTAATCTGTGGTCATTGGACAGCTGCCATCAGAACCATCGCTTACGTGACGGCAGGGGCGGACTGGCCCAGGTGGCAGGGAGGCATTTGCCCCCCAGGCCGGTGGTTTAGTCCCAGTTTAGGGCCACCTCCACAGTGAGAGCGGCCGCGCACTCACTTGATTCATAGCGGGACCCTGGACACAGCAGGCGAGATCGGAGGAGTGGCGGGAGCAGCCAGCCGGCAGGTGAGCGACACAGCGCCAGCACACACACCCCTTCCGGTCCTCACTTGGCCGCTGGCTGCTGGGAAAATTGGACTGCCCCCCTGGGCAAGATCTGTCAGCCCGCCCCTGCCTGACGGCCTTCTTTGGATTCACTAATTCAATGTCACATGTACGTCATGACTCAACAATATCATCACATTAGCCAGGCTATCAGAAGGGGAGCCGGAGATGTTGTCAGATAAGAGGCTTCTCATAGCTCCCGTCCAGTGTCACACATTACTGACACGGCCACTTGACTGGGTCTTATAGATTGATTCGAACCAACTCTAGTGATAAACTCTATAGCTCTTAATCTCAATATCTAATCCATGTTTGTCTGATTGTATTGAAAATACCAATCAACTCTACTACTAAATCCTTTCAACAATTTTATCAGATTCCCAACCTTGATGCACCATGTTATCATTCTTTTTACTCTTTTAATATTTTAAATATCTTCGCTAGCGGTTTTTCTTAAAGCAAATGTACATTTCATTAATTTTTTATGGCCAAAATTCCATGCAGGTTCATTCCTAATGTATATTTTTAGTAACCAAAACTCAATTATTCTTCCTCAGAGTTGCAATTCACAATTCTTTCACCCAACTAAAAGTCTTCCTATAGCCACCACTAGTGGACGTTCAGGAGATTATTGCATACACTTGTATTATTGAGCTCAATTGTAGCTTTATTATTAATGCTTCTGGTCGGCTAGTAGAATTACATTTGAAGACATTTTTTGGACAGATTTGTTTTCTTCATTTAATGTCCATTTGACACATGCACAATATTGCTCCGCCATGCATACACCATTTTAATCTGAGTTAAATGTCTTTTAAAGTTCAGCTAAAGTTTAATCACCTTTTTGTCTTTTTAGGCATGACCTGTTTATGTGTACACTGCTTTGAAGTAAGCGGGCATAGGATATCCTGAAGCCAATGAGTTCAAGTTAATGATGGAGGTTGCAGTGGAGGAGTTTGCAATATTTATACAGGGTACTGAAACACCTAGTGAAAGTGCCCCTGATGGTTGAGCCCCTCAATATCCTCTAATGCTGAAGCAGCACCCTTTTTTTTCTCCATGAGCCATCCTCCTCTTTTCCCCTGGCTGTCACTACTTAGTCATCTCCTTCCCATTCTTGCAGGCTGACATGCCTACCATGAGTATAACAATTGAAACTACTATAACGGTGCATAAAAGGTGGCTGTTGTTCATGTATGACTAGAAAAAATGTTTACGTTACAATTATATAGGTCACAAACCTGAATTTTACTGTCATATGAGAGCTATATTTGGGTTGTGAGGTATACTGGTATACTTCTGATGCGATATGGAGCCAGATAGTTCACTGGGGCTTAAAGTACCAGAAATCTTATATTATTTTAAGGGCTGGTTTCATAGGATGTTCAGAAGTGATAGGAGGGACTGAACATCCACATACCTTCCATAGGCATGTCTCATGATTACAATGAAACTCCTGATGGATCACATGGTCTGTGATGTAAGGAAGGTCCTTCACGCTTCCTGTGTGAACCACATGGCAAGCAAGTATACCTGAGAGTGGAGCTGGCTAGTGGGGCGACCCACTGGTCAGTGTGCCACAGTAGGGGTACTGCACCCACAACAGAGTGTGCGGTATCCCAGTCATTGGAGGGGATAATATTGAACTGAGGCTCTTTTCCTAGCATCCCTACAACTATAGTAGGGGACCAATCAGCTGACCTGTTACCAGGGTAACCGGTCCCAGTGGGAGGAGAGTTAAGGTAGAAGGAGCGGGAAACAGAAAATGGACAGTTAGTCAGCGAAAGAGGAGCAGAGAAGAGGAGAGTCTAGTCTGAGGGACGACGCAAGGAACAAGTCCTAGAGGGACACCACAGGGAGGGAGCCCAAAAAGGAGAGGCGACCCAGACAGAGAGGGGAGACCCAGTGCCAGACTGTCCGAGTAAACAGTCTGTGGGGTGCAGGCTACTCCAGCCCTGAGCCGCCAATACCGGTGGGTCGTAGGTCTGCCAGGCAGCCCCCGACCTCATCCACAATATGCAGCCGCACCAGGTGTCCTCAAACCAGGTTGATCACCTTAGCGAAGAAGGGTCACCTCATCACACCCGACAGGCCTGGTAGGAAGTAGGTTGTACAGGGCAGCGCAAGGATATTAAGGAGGCGCAAGAACAGAGGACAGTGAAAGTACTAAAGAAGGAACATCTGAGAGCCTCAGAAAATCTTTATTCCCTCCGGTGACTACCCAGCCAGCTACCCGCAAAGAGTTTGTAACTGTGTACCTGAACTGCTGAAGAACAGTTGCCAGTAAAGTACCTGTACAGAGTCAGCAAGCCTCCGGTGTCTTATTCTGTTGAGTTAAGAAGTAGCTGCTGCCACATCGTCCAGCTAAGCAGCAGCACTGCCTCGGGAATCTCGCTCCGCATGCAGGGATCGTTATCAACAGGCTGCAATACCACCATCCCCGGCGGTCTGTCAGCGGCACTGGTGAGATCACCAGAAACTGCAAGTGGCGTCACAAGGCTTTATTCTTTATTTCTTTTTATTATTTTTCCCTTTTACCAAGTGGCCCCAGGGTACGGGTCCGAGCAGGCCACCAATGACATCCCCTTACAGTAAACGATACCGAGTTCCCAAAGACCCCTGGGCGGGTCATCTCTTTTGCGATCACGAACAGAATGGCCTGCCCTTTGTTACCGGGTACTGTGCGTCTTATGAACTTTTACACTTGGCTCAAAAAGAACTCAGATTTGTCAATATATGGCACAAAAGAACTGTTTCCCGCCATTTCCAGCGAACCCCAAAATGGCAGCCTAAAATGTGAGAGACAATGTGTTGGCCCTGGGATGTGCCTCGGTCCCTCACATGGGCCATATCAGAGGCACAAAACTGTTTGCCCGCCCAGATTGCCACCAAACAACCAAGGGGGGCGGGCCAGAGACTAAACTACCCTTGCCAGAAACTAAAAATGGCGGCAGGGACAGAGCTACGCAATGGAGGTCCAGCAACAAGGAGCTGGAACCGGGAGCAAGAGACCTGCCCATGGTTGAGCACCCGGTTACCAGAGGGAATCCGCCGGTTGAACCCTAGCCCATGATCAGCGCAGAAGTCAGGGCAGAGCCAGATGACCCTGAGGCCCTACCTGATTACAGTGGCAGCTATACCAGAGCGGAGCCCGAGGAAGCTGAGGAGGCGTCCAGCCAGCCAAGCTCCGAGGAGAAGGATGACCGGAGAGGCCACCCGGATCGGGACCTATATCGGGATGACCAGGTCAGTTACGAGCAACATGCAGGGCCACGAGGATGGTATGCCCTGCGTGTATCTAAAGTGTAAAGACACTATGGACACCCGGTCTTGTATATAGCCATAATAGTGTGAAAAGTTTCGCCCTTTTTCCTTAACAGTGAGACTCATAGACTATAGTGAGAACTCTAACCCCTTTTCCATTATGTGTGCCGAAAGTGGCCCAGCGGTGAGAGAGGACACTGTGCAGAGTGCAAGGAAAAATTACCACTGGTTCCGCAGATGTGTGCACCGGCCCCATTAGGCCGATGTTAAACTGTTTGCAACTTTATAAGAAAAGTGCCTCCCATAAAGGGAAGAAACATGATGAGTAATGTTTGTAAATAAAACCTGTTATTGTTTATGTGAATAATGCAAAAAGCTCTGTAACGGGTAGGGGTAGAAACATTTGAGGACAAGTGTGTTTCACCAAGGGGAATGTGGCGCCCTACAGGTCAGTGCGCCCACAACAGAGTGTGCGGTATCCCAGTCATTGAAGGTGATAATGTTGAACTGAGGCTCTTTTCCTAGCATGCCTACACCTAGAGTAGGGGACTAATTAGCTAGCCCGTTACCAGGGTAACTGGTCCCGGTGGGAAGAGTGTTAGGGTAGGAGGCGCGGGAAACAGAAAACGGACAGTTAGTCAGCGAAAGAGGAGAAGAGAAGAGTATAGTCCTAGAGGGAAACCACAAAAAGGGCGCCCGAAAAGGAGTGGTGACCCAGACAGAGAGGGAAGACCCAGAGCGAGAATGTCCGAGTAAACGGTCTGGGGGAATCCTGGTCCACAATGGGGTATCGGCTCCGATTCACGGTGCAGGCGAGTCTAGCCCTGAGCCACCAATACCGGTGGGCCATAGGTCTGCCAGGCAGCCTCCGACCTCATTCACAACGTGCAGCATCACCAGGTATCCTGAGAGCCTCAGAAAAACTTTATTCCCTCCAGTGACTACCCAGCCAGCTACCCGCAAAGACTGTGTATCTGTGTACCTGAACTGCTGAAGAACTGTTGCCAGTAAAGTACCCGTACAGAGTCAGCAAGCCTTCGGTGTCTTATTCTGTTAAGTTAGAAAGTAGCTGCTGCCACATCATCCAGCTAAGCAGCAGCACTGCCCTGCACTGCAGATAGCATTATCAACAGGCTGCAATACCACCATCCCTGGCGGTCTGTCAGCGGCTCTGGTGAGATCACCAGAAACTGCAGGTGGCGTCACGAGACTTTATTTCCTTTTATTATTTTTCCCTTTTACCAAGTGACCCCAGGGTATGGGTCCGGGCAGGCCACCAGTGACATCCACTCACATTAAACGCCTGGATACCGAGTTCCCAAAGACCCTGGGTGGGTCACTAGTACTCCGGAAGTCCGGGTGGTAAACGAGGCCTGGTGGATCTGGACTCACTTCAGGTGCCAAGACGGACCAAGTTAAAGGGCCTGGTGGATGATCCCTATGTGTAACTGTGGCGCCCTGCTCACGCAGCTAACCACAGATCTCTCTAATACACAGCTGGGTTTCCACAGCAGGTACCTACTACATACAACACCTTCCACCCCGCCACAGTAGGGGGAGCACCACTTGCTGACTTTAGGCAAGATCCCCTATAAATACTGCTGCTGGGGGGAGGAGTTAGTCAGAGTATGGGCAGACGCTAGGAGAGCTGCAAGGACGTCCTGGTGGTCGGTGCTGCGTTCAGGCCCAAGTCAGTGACCCGAAGTGGCCCTTCAGCATCCCGCCTGCCTAAGTGAGACTGAGGGCTAGGAGCAGAAAACTGAAAGGGAGCAAGGAAACACCGGATATTGGGGATCCGCACCTGTGGGACACTATAGGACCACAGAAAACGCCATTGCACTGTGGAGGCCTCGGCTACCCAGTCTGTCCCCCCCCTGTGAGTCAACAGAGGGAGCCAGTCACAGCAGGACAGAGCCACAGTGATCAGGAGAAGATATGCCAGAGACCGCACATGAGGAGAGGAAGACACTACAGTCAGGAAGAGAGAGGAGGCAAGTCAGGCTGCAAGCAGGCTGTGCTTCAGACAAACACTACATAGCAGAGGAGGCCTTATACCGACTTGCTGTGGGGACCCACTGTGCAACCTGTCCACCCGTCAGTGCCCTGGATCGTTTTACCTGCTTAACATCAGTAAAAGGTAAAAGAGACTTTCCTGAGTGTGTGTAACCTTCCTTTCCACTCCCAGTATTCTCCATAGACTGTTCCAACTCTCCCTATACAAACTCAGCTCCACTACTACCTGTCCCTCCTCACTACGCTGCCCCGGAGGTCCCAGTCCTGCCTGCGGAGGACTGTACCATCTCAGCCGCAATACCACCAACCTCCGGCGGACTGTGGCGGCGCTGGTGCTCATCACCAGAAACTGCAGGTGGCTTCACGACAACTAACTTTGTAAATAATTCCCTTGCACATAATCACCCCTTTTTCAAGAGAATAGTCCCCCAAGACACGGGATCAGGCGCGGCCTCCATTCCCGAGACACAGTTAACCCCTTCTGCCGCCTGATACCTGAGTACCCCACACCCTGGGGAGACACATAACCTCCTGGATGGAAAGACTGGCAGGAGCCAGTCTGAACCCTGCTAAGTTGAAAGAGTAGGTAAAATCAGAGTGGGAAGTGAAGGACTATATGTTATGTACAGCTTCTTGTGTGAACTGTGGTCATGGTTATCGGCTATAAAGCCTGTGTAGCGGTTGATGACTGATAATAAACCGGATAGACTATCTTTTATAGAAAGACTGCCTGTGTTTCTGAATTGCACTGCTAAAGAAGGTGTTCCCAAACACTTACAGCAGGCACTATCTTACAGGGTACATATGTATTAATAATGTTTGGATGCCACAGAGCAGAGATCCCCAACCTGTAGCTCGGCAGCTACATGTGGCTCGTGGGTTCGTGATGTGTTGCTCGCAGCTTTCTTCTATTTTGGTGTATGAGCACCAGATCTAGCAAACTTAGGAGCACGGTTCCAGATGGTGAACTATATGAGTAGTCCTGCACAGAAGAGCAGATCTGTATGGGGGTTTGCTAGGAACGCCTGGATCTTGGTACGATTTTTGTGGAAAAGCTTTGGCTGTCATTATACCGGTAATGGGGGCTATGGGTGTCACTTCTGCGAGGGAACGGGATGTGGGTCACGAACCTTTCACACAGCTGAATGTAGCTATCAAGGTCAGAAAGGTTGGGTCCTCTGTCTTAGAATGTGACATCCTCCTCATCACAACTGTAATACTTTGGGGGTGGGACAAAAGGGAGGTACTTTTGCAGTGAAAAACACTAAGGTGGCAATAGGTAATTTTTCTTCTTCCCTGGGTATAAGTGAGTGAAAAATTGGGAATGGTGTGTTAAAAGGGATCAACAGATATTTGTGTGTTTCATTCAGTAGAGATGAGCCCATGTCTGGAAGAAGTCATAGCGTTCTGCAATAGATGAAGAAGAAAATTAATTATTTCATTTTGAGACTACATCATTGAATCACTGTGTCAGCTATACACTTACACTATTTATTATCTATAGAGCTCGTGTGTATAATGTCACTGGTAATCACTGAATTTACCTGTACACTTTAATTACTATTAATACATCTCAATGAATGAGAACATCATCAAAAATCAATGTAGTATTGCCATGTTTTAGGGCGTTTCTGGGCGCCTGACACACGTTGACTAATAAATCAATATTATTTCACCCTTTGATGTCGTGTGAAATATGGTAGCGTGGATTTTAACCCTTCATTGTCCCTACATTAATTTTCTGAAACAATGACCTTTGGGTTTTCATTGGCTGTAAGCTATAGTCATCAACATTAACAGAACTAAACGCTTGAAATAGATCACTCTATGTGTAATGACTATGTAAGAGATGCATTTCACTTTTTTATTGCATTACTGAAGTAAATTAAACTTTTTGAATGATATTCTAATTCATTGAGATGCACTAGGTGTATTTACTATATACTAAGGAGTGTGTAGCCCCAATGAGGACAGTATTGCAAATGTATGTAAAGTGCTATGGAGTTAATAGTGCTATATAAATGAATAAATATCATTATTATCTACAGATCTCCTGTATTTAATGTCACTGCTGATTAATGTATTACCTGTACACTTACATTTTATACTATTTGCAGAGCTCCTGTATATGTCACTGGAGATTACTGTATTACCTGTACACTTACACGATATACTATATACAGAGTTCCTGTGTATAATGTCACAGCTGATCATTGCATTACTTATACACTTACACTATATTCTATCTATAGAGCTTCAATATATGTCACTGTTGATCACTGTATTCACCTATACTATTAGACTGTATACTATCTACAGAGTTTATGTTTATAATGCTACTGAATATGCTGTATTACCTGTACACTTACACTATATACTATCTGCAGAGCTCCTGTATGTATTGTCACTGTTTAACTGTATTATTTAATTATTTTTTTGCAGGGGGCGGGTGAATACACATGTCTTGGCGCACTACCACTAGGGTCCATTCATCTGAGCAGCATACTGTTCTGGGAATTCAAGTCCAAATTTTGTCTCAGGTCCATTAGGACTTTAGTTACACCACCGAATACAAGGCCTCTTATTTTATGTAGGAGATGGCACCCTATTGTATGAGTATTTGTGAAGTTTTAATAGTAGATATGAAAAGTGGGCAAATGATTGACTAAAGTTTCATTTACAATGCAAGATTTGATTTGTCACTAACAAACAATGATTTACTATATACAAGTTTCACTGAGGCCCCTTTAAGGCATATTTACATAGGCCGATACAAAATATATGAGGACAGAACAGTTCTATCCACTAATAGCTTGCATGTAGTGGCAGCACATCCTCTATTTTCATGCTGCAGACAACGATGATTCAATATCATACATAAATGATTAAATTAGCAATTAAACAAGCACTAGTGATGAGCGAGCAATTCAATACTTGAGTGTTCGATACTCGCAATGAGTAGTCACATGCTCAGATGTGCGCGACTCGAGCCCCGAGTATAATGGATGTCGAAGGGAAAAGTCCCATTTTTTGGGAAGTCTACTGGAAAAATGCTTGACCTTCCCCATTGGCTTCTAATATACCGTACTCGGTACTTGAGTCATGCCCATCCGAGCATCCGACTGCTCATTGTTTGCACCAAGCATTTGTGTATCTTAGTGCCTGCTCATCACTAAAAAGCACTTAATTCAAGCAATAGTTAGGAAGAAACATTTTTATTACCTTTGTGGAGGGGCCTTAATGGAAAACCCAATGACAGATTTAATAATATAAATATGAGGGTCCTTTATAGAGTTGGTGTGAAACGATTCAAAGGAACTGGTCCATCGGCCTTATCAGTTCTGTGAATGATGAATTGGAGACTTAAAAACCACCTCTTAACTGATGGCAATCCATTGCTCCTCTTTTGAGTAGAAGCTTGATACAATGTCATCGATGTGGTGTGACGTATATGTGACATCAAGAAGAGAATGTCTGTCTACAAATATCTCAAGGGCTTTCAGACTGTAGAGGGATCATCTTTATTCTTTTATGCCCAAGGAAAGACAAGAAGCAATGGGATGAAACTGAATGGAGGAGACACAGATTAGATATTAGAAACACTTTGACACTGAGGGTGATCAACAAGTGTAACCTGATGAAGGTGCCAGGTGGGCACCGAACGGTGGAGGAGATAAAGAAGGTTGGATCAAAACTTCGCTTGGGTCTTCCTTGTGAATTGGCAGCGCGACCGTAGCACCCTTCCTTCCCTAAATTTCTCGTTCAACAAGTGGAACAGGCGGCACAAGAGGTGGTGAGTCTCCTTCATGGAAGTCTTCACACAGAGGCTGGACACACATCTGTCTAGGATGATTTAGTGAATCCTGCTTTGGACAAGATAACCCAGGAGGTCCCTTCTAACTCTACCATTCTATGATTCACGTCGGAGGCGGATCTCAGGTCTCCGTGTAGGTACCACACATCACTGACGAAGCCATTTTACCGACTCTTGCTAATCAATTTGCTCCAACGTTAGTCCATTACGTAATTATAATAGCATAAAATCCATGATTGATGTTAATCATAAAACGTAATTAGTTTTTGCCTTCTGCCAATACACGAAATTAAAAACATTTTCAACCCACAGTATTTTTATAATATTGCATCAATCTATTTTCTTTTTCCAAAAAAAGAAAATGAGGGGGAGACCGGACATCAATGTTTTATAGTCTGTCGGAAGAACTTGTAGGATGTGATCACACATCTGAGCCAGCCCTATAAAGACTTATTTCCTTCTCCGCCATCTCCTATGAGTGAAACATCCCAATAAACAATTACTTGAACCCAATATCTAAAGGGTCATTTTCTTTTCCCTAGCAATTTAACTTACACACTATTAAGGTTATAGCATAAAAAAACAATGAGATGCCAGATACCGAGAGGCACAAACAATGAGTCAAGGGCAGGATATCCTGCAGTATCACTCGGTGCGTTGCGACTTTCCCTGCTGAAGTTATTTCTCCTTTTCCTCTGCTTTGAACTTGAATAGAAATAATGAGGCGTTATTCCTGATGTTCCATTAATTCTTCAGGACACATTTTCTCGGTTGCAGGATATTTTTAGCTCTTTTTGGGCCATCTGTTCTGTATCTCTCGAAATTTCAGCTCCTTGCAAAATTCTTGTTTATCTTTTCCTTTCTTTGAATGCACTAAATTTAGTCGTAAAAAACAAATCCTACCTACCTGATGTGAAATGGTCAATCATAGTGGCCTGTTTGGTGGTTAAGGGAAGGGGGGGGTTGATGTAGGGGTAAATTGCTTAAATACTTTCAGCTTTGGGGGGTTACTCATTATTTGTGAAAGCAGAGCATGCTTTGAAAAATGATTGCCTGCATTTGGGGAATGTCATTTAGTCAAAGCAGTTCTGTCATCTGTTTTCTAAGTGATTGACACTGGCTGGAGAGGTCTTAATTACGTCTAAAGAGATTTTTTTTCCCATGCTCATGTTACCTATATCAGTAGGTCTCTATAAGGGTATTCATGAGAGTGTGATATGGCCGAGCATTGCTCTATCCAACAGAAAGTCCTATTGATTGTGTGTTTGTGTTGGCTGGTTCATAGGTATCATGACCTACAATGAATGTAATGTTCTTTAAACACTGTGATGATTGTAGGCTTAAAACAATATATCCCTACATTATGTGAACTTATCCTATCTCAATGGAGAATTATTTACTAAGTTTGACATAGGTAAACCAAAGTAGCCTAAAATGTTCACCTCTTAACACTGGCTTATACATTGAATGAAAACCTCATACAAAGTTGAGTACCTTTGAAAATATTTAATATTATTTATTTTATGCTAAACCCAATCATCCTATATTATACTCTACACCAATAGCAGATTTGGCTTCCAGTACAATCTTTATGCTGACAACACACAACTATACCCTTCATTCCCTGACCTTTACCCCCGCTGTACTACAGAACAGTGACTGTCTGTCCACAGTTTCCAACAACATGTCCACTCTATCCAAAACACAAGCTTTTCAAAACTGAACATCTTCTGCTCTCGCTGTCTACTATCCTCCCTCTGACATCTCCCTCTCAGTGTGCAGCATCACAATAACGTCTAGGCAGCAGGCTCACTGTCTGGGTGTTATGTCTGACACCAATCTTTCCTTCACCTCCTATATACAATCTCTCGCCTGCTCTCCTCGCTTGCACCTGAAGAACATCTCTAGAATCCGCTCCTTTCTCACCATGGAAAGAACAAAGTCTCTCACTGATCCACTCCCGCCTTGATTATTCTAATTCTCTGTTAATTGGCCTCCCCCTCACTAGACTTTCCATACTTAATGCAGCAGCCAGGGTCATCTGTCTGGCCAATCGTTACTAGGACGCTTCCGTTCTGTGCCAGTCACTGCTCTGGCTGCCCATACACTATAGGATCCAACTTAAATTGCTTGTTCTCAGCCACAAAGCTCTTCACAGTACGGCACCCCTACATCTCCTCCCTCATCTCTGTGTATCACTCCACCCGTTCCCTACGCTCTACAAGTGGCTTTCCACTAACATCCACACTAATGCGAGCCCTCCTGCTACCGGCTCCAAGACTTCTCCAGAGCTGCACCAATTCTCTGGAATGCTCTACCCCAAGAAATTAGAACTAACTACAACTAATACAATTTTAGGCGCTCCCACATTTTTGTTATTGGACAAGTCAACATTTGATTGACAGAAACCCCCGCTAATATTTTATCAGAGCTCCTATGTTCATCTCCGAGCACAAATCACAAGAGATCTCTGTCCAGACACTGAATAAGCAAAGCAGGGGATAAAGTGCGATTTCAGCACAACAAAAATGTTCTTAATGGAGCATTACCATCAAGATGACCCCTTTTGTAAAGTAATCACACCTGGGTCTTCCAATAATCTATTTGTCCTTGAATGGCGAAAAATTGTTCAGATAATAATGCAGGACTGGCACTTTCTTATCAATTGTAAAATGAAATGTATCAGTCTCAGGTAAAAATGCGTTTCTAATGAAATTTCTGCATCTGGTACAATGAGACATCTCCAGTAGACATGAATGAATCTTTTGAAATTCAAATTCACCGACTTTGCTGAATTTTCCCCAAAAAATGTATTCACAGCCACAGAAAATAGTATTTGCTTGCTCTCTGATGCTTCAGCAGTGTGAGAAATGGTGTCAGGCATGGTTTTTTTCTGTGGACTGTGAAGTTCAGGAAATTAGTCTCAAACTCAATCTTCCATTAATTAAGCTGCTCATCTGTAATCTCCAGGGATTGTCCACCTTTGGAGATACTTTATTTTTTACTTAAAGTGCACCTGTCAGTTTTAGGGTGTTCTAAACCCTGCCCACCATCTTTAAGATGATGTAATTGGGGTTCCTGTAACCCCTTTATATCCCTAGTTGTCCAGATAACATAATTATAAACCTCCCAGTTAGAGCGATCTCACTGATAGCTTCTTAGTTGACTTATTCTGGAGCCAGCAATAGACATTGCAACACAGAGGCAAAATTTGCAATAAAACCCAATTGGAAAAATGATTTTTCTTCCAAATGAATTTATTCAAGTAGCATAAAAATCAAATTATTCACAAAGGGGGACAACCCCTGTGGGTATAGAAAGGTTTTAGTTCAGGATGATAAAGGATGATAATAAATGGCCGACCTAGACCAATTTCATGTTCTTAAAGATCGGTCTGATTTCATGGCAAGACCTTTGATGCTCCTTGCTCAAGAACATCTAGACAAAAAGCGTTTGCAGAGGACGTGTCCTACTAGCTGGATGTGAGGTATGGAACAGGACAAATGGCTTCCTTTGAAGTTCCTATTTCTCATGGTTTTCCCAGTCATTGTTTGAATTAATAGGAAATTGGCTATTCAAGCTCTGTGTATGAAAATCAATCCTGGAGCTGACATGTTTAATGCGATGTGATTGTTCTCCAGCCTCACAAAGTGACATCTAACAATGTGGAGAACATGTATGTCTAAGACAAACTGCAAAGACTAAAATACTTATTATGTCATATCCAGTTGCTTTGGTGATTGTCAGTAATGAACAATGTGGCACACAACTGAAATAACGTAATTATCTTGGTCTATGTTTTACCTTAATATTTTCTGAATATAGCCTTCATAAGACAGAGGCGTGTGAACGGCTGCTGCGCGGGAGCACGTTTGAGTCTTTGCGGCTCTGGACAATGGAGCAAAGCTCACTCTTTGAGCTGCCATATTGTTTTCTGTATAGTGCCAAATGTACAAGCTTTTTAATGTGGACCCGTACCACCACCGACTTTTCTTCCTGACATCCACTAGATTTCTGGAGGACTCAGCGTACACCCTGGAGCTTTGTCATCGTTTTCCCAGAGTCTCTTTTTTTCCAGGAGGATCCTGAACCTTGCGAAAGTGTTGGCAATTACGGCATGAGGCCACATTTTGTTTAGGCTAATGCGTTCCAAACTAGACTATTTCTGACCTGACTATAAAGTGCTTTCTGATTATAGGGGAGAATTTGTCATGTAGGTGGCATTGGTCTGAATTGAGCCCTTTATTAGCCCTTTATCAGGATATTTCACTCAAAAATCTTACCAGCAAATCAGTCATCCAAGAAAAAGCACAACCTTCCCCAATCCTTGGCATAGCGAATAGTGATGAACGAGCACTAAAATGCTCGGGTCATCGATGCTCGTGTCGAGGTTCTCGAGATGATCGGGTACTCAACCCAAGCACCGAGTTCAATGGTATCCTATGGGAAACCCGAGCATTTTTCCGGCATGACCGCCTGCAGCATGGATAAACCCTGAAAATGTCACAAAAGTATAACAACAGTGCTCAAATGACATGGGAACAGCATGGGGAAGACCCCTGTAAGCATTTCTGACTCCCAGGTCACTGCTGTGAACAATGTTGTCTGAGTATTACGCCATTTTTACAGACTCACAATAAAACGTCCAAAAATGAAACCAAAATGCATTTTCCTGGGGAAAATGTTAAGGGCTCATACTCACTTGTGAGACTGTTGCTGTATGATAAGTTTTTTGGATTACAGGAAAGTTTGTTTTTTTAAAATGCGTGGCACTCCGATGCCCCTGGAAAGAGACATGGATGAGGGCCTCTTTAAATAATGTGCCCATTAATAGAAAGTGGGTCTTTTCTGGTATTGCCCTAGGCAGTGCTGCCAAAAATTGGGAGGCACTCTGATACCCCTGGGAAGAGACGTGGAGGAGAGCATTTTTAAATATTGTTCCCATTACAAAGGAGCAGGTCTCCTATAATTGTAATGCCCATGCACTAAGTATGGACTAAAACACTTACCCCTGGGGGGTATACATGAACCTACTGTCCAACTTTTTAACGGTTAGGGGGCATCATAAACAACGTGTAAATAAAATATCTTTTCGTGGCATCATGGACCACGGTCGCCCTGATGATATGGTGGTGGCGGATGAGGAAAGGGAGGAAGAGTACAGCAAATAGCACAAATCAGGAAGTGTGTACCCATGTGTGGGTGTGAGGATATGCATCCCCAATAAATACAATGGCTTCAACTTTACATTACAAATCTACCTGTCTGGTCCTGACATCGCCTCCCTTCTATCCAAAATTCCCACACTGCCTGTCCGCCATTGACTCACCGCGGCCGGCTGACTCCGGTTTAGACAGGCGATTCTTCTTCCCTCCTTGTCACGGGTGGACCGCGCCTGCCGGTAGTGGGGCCCGGTGTAGTGCAGATCAAAAGTGAAGACGTCTTCGTGGAACAGATTAAAAGGGGTTTAATTTGTTTTATTCGTGACGCCACCTATGACTAGATTCGGTAAGGGCTACCGACGCTGCGGAACCCCCGGGGGATGGACAGCAGCAAGATGTTACGCTCCCCACAGGCTGAGCGTTGATCCCCGGGGGCTGGAGCTGCTTCAAGATGTTGTGCGGCAGCTGCGGTTACCTTAGTGTGCGGACGGATAGTTCATAAGGAAGCACGGACACAGGTAGTCTCTGCAACGGGTCTTTACTGTAACCAGCAGGCAGTACATGGCATACAGTGGTTGAGTAGTAGACCGGGTGGACTCAGCAGTGATAGTGTCCCTTAGAGATCCGCAGTGTTCCTCCATTCTACCTAACTTGATTTGTTGCCAGCGTCGCCCAGGAATACCAGGTCGGGTACGGAGAGGCTGCTTCAATGCCCTATCCATGATGTACGTCCTGGATGCTTTGGGGAGCCTTGGATCCCTCAGTGGGTACACCGCTGGTTAGACGACTGGAAACTGGCTGGTGGTGGGGTGCTCCTGTAAAGCTGATCCTCCACTCTTCTGGTTCGCGTGGCAGAGGTGAACTGCTGCCAGCTTCGGTACCAGTGAACCGGCTGTGAGTTGTGGGCACGGGAGTCTTTTGGGAACCCGTGTAGTTATGCCCATTCCCGGTGGTTAAGGCCTCAGGTGCTGACACCCGACCGGTGACGGCCCAGGGGCCCGCACGGGGTGCGGAGCCCCCGCTCCTCTCCAAGCTCTAGTCTGCTCTTGTCAGGTTCTAGATTCTCTTTTCTCTCTGACTCTTACTGTCCTGTCTAGATTATGTGTTCTACTACACTACCCTAACACTCCACCCACCAGGACCTATGATTGGTCCCCTGTTCTAGGTGTTGCATGTTGGGTTGGATCTCCAAGTTAACCATTTCATTGCTGAGTCAGAGAATATTGCGGCTGCAATACTCCCTTGTGACGCACTCGTTGCGGGGCGCCACACTCCCCCTTGGTTGAATATGCTTGTCCCCAAGCGTCACACTACTCACATTACAGAGGTTTTTGTATTTTTATACATATATGACACACTTTTATTAAAATGAAAACAGGTAAAGGTATGCTTTGGTGACATAAGCAAAGAAACAGGTAATCACTTTGTGCGGACCCGGAGGGCGGTCGGCTGTCCTTTAACTAGAGTCCAGGCTGTAGCCGCAAGATCTCACAGTCAGTGATTAACGGGAACAGAGTCATTGAGGAAGTTCAAGTTTTAAAAGTCACTGGCACGGAGAACGATGGCGCACCCGGATAGCGAACCACCCATCTGCACAAGCGTAGCGCTCGTAGGTGATAATATCGCCCCGGTATAGGTCGCGATCGGGATGTCCTCTTGGCAAGTTTGACTCAACATCCCGGCGCCCCACAAACACCTCCTCATTCAAACCCACCTCCCAAGCGAACCCCCACCCGGTATGTAAATTAAAGGTGGAAATTCTACCTTCACGGCGGAGTTCATCCGGCAGCGGCGGCTGGCGGCGAGCCTCGGCATGGGCCTGCATATTGGTGCGTTCACGGGCTTGCCACTCCTCTCGTCGTCTCTGGCGTACATCTCCGTCGTTACGGCTCGGGGTGTAGAGATGAGTAACGGAGCTGGTGGTTTGGCGGGAAGCTTGAACTTGGCGGGCTGTCTGTATCGGAACCCGGTGGAACGGCACAGGGGAAGGTGTCGGCATTGCACCCGACCAGTGTACCCGAGCTGTATGCCCGGAAGGAAGTTCCTTGTTGTCTCCCCAAGCAAACCCGGTGTCGAAATCCTCAGCGGTGCTGTGGGTCTCGTCGTCATCCTCTCCGACCTCTTCCTCGATGACCACATCAGGCTGCTCGTTGGCTGGAGACGTTGAAGCTTGTTCCGTTGTACAACAGGGCGGTGGTGCTGCGGATCCTTCCGTAGGGACGTCCTGCAGGGCTTCCAGGCAGCCCGCCTCTTCATCTGTTTCCGCAGGTAGAGGTGTTTCAATCCCGGTTACCAGGTAGGCCTCGGCAATGGCAAGGGAAGCCTCCGGTACGGGGACGAAACAGGCGACTGTCTCTGTAGTGGTGAAACATGTCGCGGGTTCCTCAGTGGGAACCTGGTAGAGATCAAGTTCTTCTGTGGAGCGTATTATGAGCTCCGGCTCAAGAACGGGGTCGGTTGCGATATTGGTCGCTGGAACGGGTCGA
This sequence comes from Allobates femoralis, assembly GCA_033576535.1. NCBI lineage: Eukaryota > Metazoa > Chordata > Amphibia > Anura > Aromobatidae > Allobates > Allobates femoralis. The sequence goes on from JARQOC010000001.1 coordinate 42,350,822, forward strand.
GTTGCGGCCTCCACCGGAATGACACAGTCTATTGGCTCTGGTGACGGAGCAGGACAGGTGGTAGGCGTCGGTGAGGCTGTTGAGAAGCTGGTGACGTCGTCTGGGCTTGGAGAAGCTGTACCCGGTTGGCTCTGCTGCATCGCATGGTGTAGTCGTCTGCCTAGGGTCGCACTCCAGCTGCGAATCGTCCATTCCACAGTCTCTAGTAACCGCACCCGGAGGTCTTGTAGAGCCTCTAGCCAGAAGTCGGGGCTGCCGTCTATGGTAAGGGCAGGATCCGGACCCGGTTGGCTTATGGCTGCTCTGGCCCCCGCCTCGACCTCCTGCATTAGGTCTTGGAGTCTCATGCTGGCCATTCTCTTCCTTGGAGGGAAACCACACACCCGTTCAACCGGTAAGACGTTCTGGTTGAGCTGGTGAAGAAGTCTGTCTGACTCTCTCACTCCCATTTCCTGTGGGCTTTTGTAGTCCAATCGTGGGAAAAGTCTTTGGGGTCCGCCCCCATGGTTGATTCGAGCAATCAGGGCGGACAAAGAGTTTGGCGCCTTTTGTCTTTAGCCCTCCCACGATGAGGGGGGGGTTGACTCACTCCTGGGCTTGCACGTGGCGGCTTCTTGTGGCGGGAACGCCATCTTGGGCGCCATCTTGACCCAATGGTGTAAAGGCGGGAAAGTTCTTTTAGGGACGAACAAAGTCCAATTGTAGACAATAAAGTCCAGTTTAAGCACAATATACCCGTTGGGTAACGGGCCTGCTCGTGTCCTGTTCGTGACGCCATTTTCTGACTCACCGCGGCCGGCTGACTCCGGTTTAGACAGGCGATTCTTCTTCCCTCCTTGTCACGGGTGGACCGCGCCTGCCGGTAGTGGGGCCCGGTGTAGTGCAGATCAAAAAGTGAAGACGTCTTCGTGGAACAGATTAAAAGGGGTTTAATTTGTTTTATTCGTGACGCCACCTATGAGTAGATTCGGTAAGGGCTACCGACGCTGCGGAACCCCCGGGGGATGGACAGCAGCAAGATGTTACGCTCCCCACAGGCTGAGCGTTGATCCCCGGGGGCTGGAGCTGCTTCAAGATGTTGTGCGGCAGCTGCGGTTACCTTAGTGTGCGGACGGATAGTTCATAAGGAAGCATGGACACAGGTAGTCTCTGCAACGGGTCTTTACTGTAACCAGCAGGCAGTACATGGCATACAGTGGTTGAGTAGTAGACCGGGTGGACTCAGCAGTGATAGTGTCCCTTAGAGATCCGCAGTGTTCCTCCATTCTACCTAACTTGATTTGGGCCAGCGTCGCCCAGGAATACCAGGTCGGGTACGGGGAGGCTGCTTCAATGCCCTATCCATGATGTACGTCCTGGATGCTTTGGGGAGCCTTGGATCCCTCAGTGGGTACACCGCTGGTTAGACGACTGGAAACTGGCTGGTGGTGGGGTGCTCCTGTAAAGCTGATCCTCCACTCTTCTGGTTCGCGTGGCAGAGGTGAACTGCTGCCAGCTTCGGTACCAGTGAACCGGCTGTGAGTTGTGGGCACGGGAGTCTTTTGGGAACCCGTGTAGTTATGCCCATTCCCGGTGGTTAAGGCCTCAGGTGCTGACACCCGACCGGTGACGGCCCAGGGGCCCGCACGGGGTGCGGAGCCCCCGCTCCTCTCCAAGCTCTAGTCTGCTCTTGTCAGGTTCTAGATTCTCTTTTCTCTCTGACTCTTACTGTCCTGTCTAGATTATGTGTTCTACTACACTACCCTAACACTCCACCCACCAGGACCTATGATTGGTCCCCTGTTCTAGGTGTTGCATGTTGGGTTGGATCTCCAAGTTAACCATTTCATTGCTGAGTCAGAGAATATTGCGGCTGCAATACTCCCTTGTGACGCACTCGTTGCGGGGCGCCACACTATCTCATCCTTCTTCTCTGCTCGCTTCCTTAAGCTGAACATGGACAAAACCGAGTTCATAGTCTTCCCCCCAAGACGCTCCCCCTCACTACCTGACCTATCCATCGTCATCAACGACTGCTCTCTCTCTCCATTCCCCCATGCCAAGTGCCTCGGAGTTATCCTTGACTCTTCCCTCTCCTTCAAGCCCCACATCCAGGCCCTCGCCACCTCCTGCCGACTCCAGCTCAAAAACATCTATAGGATTCGCACTTTCCTTGACCACGACACTGCTAAAACCCTTATTCACGCTCTCATCATCTCCCGCCTCGATTACTGCAACCTCCTGCTCACCGGCCTCCCTAATACCTCCCTTGCACCTCTCCAATCTATCTTGAACTCCGCTGCCCACCTAATCCATCTGTCTCCCCGCTACTCCCCTGTCTCCCCCCTCTGCCAAGCCCTTCATTGGCTCCCTGCTTCCCAGAGATCCCGGTTTAAAATATTAACCATGACATACAAAGCCATTCACAACCTGTCCCCTCCATACATCTCTGACATGGTCTCCCGTTACCTACCCTCACGCAACCTGCGATCCTCCCAAGAGCTTCTCCTCTACTCCCCCCTCATCTCCTCTTCGCACAACCGCATACAGGATTTCTCCCGTGCTTCACCCAGACTCTGGAACTCACTGCCCCAACACATCAGACATTCTCCTACCCTGGGAACCTTCAAAAGAAGCCTGAAGACCCACCTGTTCTGCCAAGCCTACCACCTGCAATAAGACCCAGTCCACCACACCACCTCATGACTGGAATTTCCCCCTCCTACTGTATCCCCACCCGCCCCTCGTAGACTGTGAGCCTTTGTGGACAGGATTTCTCCCCTCTTGTTTCTGTACAACTGAATTGTCAACATTTATTGTTACTTGTATTGTTACTATGTTACTTGTCCTAGTCTGCCCTTTTTAACATGCAAAGCGCCATGGAATATAATGGCGCTATATAAATTAATAATAATAATAATAATAATTACGCTGCTATCATTTGGTGGTGTGCTGAAGTCAGGTCCAATCCAACACTTGTTCATCTTGATCAGAGTCAGCCTGTCAGCATTTTCAGTTGACAGGCGGATGCATTTATCAGTAATGATTCCACCAGCGGCACTAAAAACCCGCTCTGACAAAACGCTGGCGGCATGGCAGACCAGGACTTCCAAGGCGTAGAGAGCCAATTCATGCCACGTGTCCAGCTTCGATACTCAAAAATTATAAGGCACAGAAGAATCCCGGAGCACTCTTGTACGGTCATCAAGGTACTCCTTCACCATCTTTACAAACTTTGCAGTCCTTGTGACAGCACCCCGTGCCTCAGGGCCTGTGCTATCGGAGGGGCTGAGAAAACTCTCCCATATCTCTGAGAGTGTTTCTCTACCTCTGCTGGATTGGAGTTGTTGCTCTCTCTCCCGGACGCCTTGGTTGGCCACTGAACTGTGACCCCTGCTGCCAGCGTTTTCCGAAGGGAATTTTTTACTAATCCCCCAACAAGGGCCTTCTGGTACTGCAGCATTTTTGTAAACCTAATAAAAGAAATAAAGTTCTCCTTGTAGCATGGGTCTAAAAGTGTCACCAGCCAGTAATGAGTGTCCGCCAAGATGTTGATAACGCGAGGGTCACAGGACAGGCAGTGTACCATAAAGTCAGCCATGCGCGCCAGACTGGTAATAGGCAAGACTTCAGGGTCATCAACAACAGGATGACTGGCCATGCTGGCCTTATCCTCCTCATCCCTGTCCTCTGGCCATCCACGCTAGACCAACGGTATGACGGTTGTGCAGGTAGTACCGTCAATTCCGCATGAAACTAGCTCCTATTCTTCTAACTCCTCTTCCTCATCCTTCTCCTCGTCATTGTTCCCCAATGCATGTTGGGATGAGATGAGGCTGGGCTGTGTGCAATCACCCACTATGGTTCCTTGCTCCATCTCATCGTGCTCCGCCTGCAATGCATCGTGTTTGATTTTGAGCAGAAATACGGAGAAGCGGAATGGTGACGCTAATGATGGCGTCGTCGCCACTCACCATCTTGATGGAGTCCTCAAAGTTTTGGAGGACTGTACATATGTCAGACATCCATGTCCACTCCAGAGGCCTTATGTGTGGAGTTTGAACCGAATACCGACAGCCTAGTTGATACTGGTAGTCAACAACTGCCCTCTTCTGCTCACAAATCCTGACCAACATCTGCAGATTTGAATTCCAACGCGTGGGCAGATCACACACCAGTCTGTGAGCCGGAAGCTGCAAACGCTGCTGAAACTCGGCAAGGGTGGCCGAAGCAGTAGGTGACTTTCTAAAATGGGTACACAGGCGGCGTACTTTGACGAGCAGATCCAGCAGCTCCAGGTAGGATTTAAGAAACCGCTGGACCAAAAGGTTGAGCACATGGGCCAAGCATGACACTTGTGTGAGCTCACCTCGCCTCAGAGCCGCCACCAGGTTGCGGCCATTGTCACGCACGACCAAAGCCTGGCTCTAGGTTCAGCGGTGTGAGCCAATAATCTGCTTGCTCTTTCAGAGCTGTCCACGACTCATCAGCATTGTGGGATTTGCCACCTAAGAATATTAGCTTTAGCACAGCCTGTTACCGCTTGGCTGAGGCAGTGCTGCAGACCTTCCAGCTTGAGGACTGTTGTGGAGGCTGAAGAGGAGGAGGCTGAGGAGGATGACATTCTGGAACTGTAGACTGTGGGGGCAACCCTGACTGAGTTAGGGCCTGCAATCCTTGGCGTCGGAAGGACGTGTTCCGTCCCAAGGTCGAATGGGACCCGGCTTCCACTATATGAACCCAGTGTGCCGTCAGCGAGATGTAGCATCCCTGCCCACAAGTACTTGTCCACGTGTCCGTGGTTAGGTGGACTTTGCCGGAAACACCGTTGTTAAGGGCACGGCTAATGTTTTGGGACACGTGCCTGTGTAATGTGGGGATGGCACACCGGGAGAAATAGTGGTGGCTGGGGACCGAGTAACGAGGGACGGCCGCAGCATCAAGTTGCGGAATGCTTCCGTCTCCACTAGCCTAAAAGGCAACATTTCCAGCGCAAGCAGTCGCGAAATGTGCGCATCTAGGATTGTGGCGTGTGGGCCGTTGGCAGCATACTTGCGCTTGCGTTCCAATGACTGGGGTATTGATATCTGAACACTGCGCTGGGACAAGGACGTGGTTGATGGTGGTAGCATTTCTGATTGAGCAACGACAGGTGCAGGACAGGAGGCATCTTCACATGCACTATGGACAGGGGATTGGCTTGCATGCACAACAGTGGAAGAAGCAGCGGTGTCATCCGCAGACACTGCTCCTGGACCCTGTGGTACGTCCCACAAAGTCGGGTGCTTTGCTGCCATGTGCTAGATCATGCTGGTGGTGGTCAGGCTGCAACTATTGCTACCCCTTGCTGATGCTGGCATGGCAGGTGTTGCAAATGGCCTTTTTTTTATTCTCTGCAACACCTTAAAAAACAGCCAGACTCGGGAAGACCTAACTGTTGTACTGGCAACTTGCGTTGTGTTGCTGTTACGAGGAACGGTTGCCCGCCTTCTGTCTACAGACACCACTCTGCTTCTTCCGGTCTGTCGTGATGCTATGCCTCCCTCCTCCTGTTCGCAGCTGTTCTCGCTCTGCATGTCCTCCTGCCAGGTTGGGTCAGTTACTGGATCATCCATCTTGTCGTCTTCCACTTCCTCCTCCTGACTGTCTGGCAATTGTTTTACATCATCGTCCACGTCTTGTTGTGACACATTCACACCGTTGCCTTTGTGCGACTGTGGCTGCTCAAATACTTGGACATTGCTACATATGATCTCCTCAGGCCCCAGTCAAGTGGAGTGGGCAGAGGCCGAATCTATGAAGGGCATACTGAACAGATCTTCAGAGTGTCCAAGTGTGGGATCACACTCAGCATGGTGGGAGGAAGGAGGATCAGGGTGACGAATATGCGGTCCAGTCTCATGGCTACTGACACTTGACCATGTGGAAGACAAGGTGTTTGTGGTGGTACCTAACTGACTGCAAGCATTATCTGCTATCCAACTAACAACCTGTTGACACTGCTCTTGATTTAAAAGTGGTGTATTGCTGCGGTCCCCTAGAAATTGGGACAGGAAGGTCGAGCGAGATGATATTGGCTTTCTCGTGGCCCAATTCGAGCTTGCCCATGGCCTCAGCCTCTGCATGCACCACCATCACGTCCACTTCCTGGTCCCTTGCCACCGGCCTTGCGCATTTTGAATGGTGTGCTATATACACTTCCTGTATAAAACTAACTGAAGGATTCCAATAAATGCTTGATTGATGAAATTAGATAGTACAGGCTAGACACCTGCTACAAATGCTGCGTACAGGTAGAAAGTGTCTTGTGAGGTATAGACAATTAGCCCATTTTACCCCTCCTGACTATACAGATTTAGGCTAGGGTCACACTTGCATGCATTTTTTAAGGTTGTTCCTGACAGCCTGCGTACCATTTAGTGCCATGCATTTTTGCATGCATTTCCCATAGGGCCCCATGTTAAAAAAAAGCATGCGTTTTTGAAAAAGCACCAAAAAACGCAGCATGATACCTTTTTTGGTGTTGAGCCAAAAACGCATCCAAAAAACGCATGGCACTTTAGACATGGTTTTTGCCACTGGGGCATGCGTTTTTTGTATTGGGGCCTATGAATGCATTTTTGCATGCGTTTTTCACAAAAGGCAAATGTGAAAAACGCATGTAAGGCTAGGGTCACACTTGGCATGCGTTTTTTAAGGTGCTTTTTGGCAGCCTACGTTTTTGCATGCGTTTTTGCTGATAGGTGTTTGAAGACCCTTAAAAACACATGCAAAAACGCATGCAAAAACGCATGTACCCTTTAGTGCCATATAAAAACGTATGCGTTTCTCATAGGGCCCCATGTTAACAAAAACGCCTGCGTTTTTTAAAAAGCACCAAAAAATACTGCATTTTTATAATGCGTTTTTGAGTGCTTTTTCCAAAAAATCATGCATCATGCAGTATTTTTTGGTGCTGAGCCAAAAACGCACCCAAAAACGCATGGTACATTCAGACATGCGTTTTTGCTATTGCAACATGCGTTTTTTACATGGAGGCCTATGGATGTGTTTTTCCATGCGTTTTTCATAAAAGACGTGTGAAAAATGCATGGAAAATCTGCAAGTGTGACCCTAGCCTAAAATCGCATCCAGCCCTCAAGTGTGACCGTAACCTTAGATTAATCCTTAAAAGGACTGTTTTGGCATGGACAGATGAAAAATTAGATATTACAGGCTACACACCTGCTACAAATGCTGCGTACAGGTAGACAGCGTCTTGTGAGGTCTAGAAAATGGAGCAATATACCCCTCTTGCCTATAGAGATCTAAATTAATCTATAATAGTCCTGTTTTGGGATGGAGAGATGAAAAATTAGATATTACAGGCTACACATCTGCTACAAATGTTGCGTGCAGGTAGACAACATCTTGTGAGGTGTAGACAATTGGCCTATATTACCCCTCCTGACTATACAGATTTAAATTAATCCTTAATAAGACTGTTTTGGGATACAGTTAGACAGCGTCTTGTGAGGTCTAGAATATGGAGCTATATACCCCTCTTGCCTATAGAGATCTAAATTAATCCTTACAAGGACTGTTTTGGGATGGATAGAGGAGATTTAAAGCCAGCACACCAGCCACAGATGTGATGCTGGCTGGTATACTAGCACACCTAACTTTCCTATAGACCCTGTCTCCCTGCCTGCTTATATACAGCTAATTAGCCTTCAGAAGGACTGTTGTGGTATTAGATTAGCAGCCCTGGACCTACACTAGCTGAAAGGCACGAAATCTTTCCCTGAATCAGCAGCAGCTCTCCCTACACTGACTGTCTATGGCGCAGAGTGACGAGCACACCGCGGTCAGGTCTTATAAAGACCTGATGACGCTGTGCGGCCAGCCAATCACTGTAATGTCACAACCAACATGCTGTGCATTACAGTGTTTGGTAGCCAATCCCTGCATGTGGGCTCTGTAGAGAGTGACAACATGCAGGGAGGTGGACCTGAGCATGAGCACGAGTATCGCGCCATTACTCAGTGCTTGCCAAGCATCCCGAGTAGCGTGATACTTGTGTGAGTACCGAGTAGTGGCGAGGATGCTTGCTCATCACTAATAGGGAACCATTTTGCATTTTTGGCTGCTTGAGATGAGCGACTCGTTTGAAATGTGATTTGAAATTCCTCCAAAAATTCAATTTGAATATCATTGCTAGAAAGGAAGGGGAGGGAGGAGAGACACCACAAGACATTTTATTTCAGTATGAATTGTCTAATACACTTACTCAATGTATGTGGTGATGGAATCCCACCAGTCCTACACCTAACTGTGCCCCACTGGGAAGTGCTGATCCCCAGTTAACTAGGGGTGTCCTGACCACAACTGTACAAGGTATGATAACCCACTTGATTAACCCGGATGTGATGTTGCAGCTGTTGATTCTGCTGCCCAAAATGTCCGCCTTCTCTCTGATTCTTCAAAACTGTAGGAAGAGGTACCAGACGAGCATTTTTTTTTACTTCTGCAAATCGACTCTCAAAGTATTTGATATCATGTGAAATCTTCAGTGAATCGATCTGCTCACCTCTAATGACTACCCAAACCTTCAAGTTATTTTTTATGAACAATGTCTTGTTAAATTTGTTCATTTATCCTTCTTTCAATTACATGAAGTTTGCCAATGCCGTATTCTGAAAAACAGACCCACACCATGATGTTCCTGCTCCAAACTTCACTATTAGTATGGTGATTTTTTTTGGGGGGGGATATGCAGTGCCATTTGGCCTCCAAACATGGTTTGTATTATGGCATCCAAAGAGTTACATTTTAGTCTCATCTGGCTGGTCTATATTCTCCCAGTAATTTCACAGGTCTGTTCAAATGTTGTTGAGCAAACTAAAGGCCCCATTACACGGCACGATGTTGCAACGATTTCCGCAACGATCTCATGGGCACGCGGTCATTAGGACATCGTTTTGACAACGTTGGTGAGATGTCACACATCTAGATATCGTGGACAACTCACCAACGATGTTGTGAGCAGGTATCATTCGCAAACCCTGTGAACGATCCCTGCTTATTGCTGTGAATGGGCGAAGTCGTAAACAACATCGTTATCGCGGTGTCAAACACAAAGATATACCAGGTTGGCTGATCGTTGATCGTGTTGTTTGAGAACATGTTCTCAAACCTGTGATCAATGATCCAACGATTTATTGTTACAACTTGCCAGAGTCACACACAACGAGGCGCAATGAGGTTGCTGGAACGCCTCCTAACCCATGACAAATCAGCAATGTCGTTAATGATGTTGTGCCATGTAACGGGGCCTTAAGTGATAGCTAACTAGTTTTTCCTATCCTGAGATGTTTCTTGTGTGGCACCTTGGTAGTGAGACACCTTTTTATAGGCCGTCAGTGGACCTAGCTTATTCACTAAATGGCAGGATTGTTTCTCATACTGATACATTTCACTTGGTGTCATGACTTTCCATAACTTTTTGCACCTCTCTGTGGCGCCACTGCGACCAGGGTGGCCACAGGTAGGAACTGTTGCCAGGAGATAGTGACAGTTTGTATAACAAACACCTCTAAAACACACATCCACTGACATTGACCCAACCCTGAGCCTGGGACTCGAGGGAGGAAGGGTTAGTAGAGCCAATTATAAGTGAGTGAGGCGTTAGTCATGGTAACGAACCAGTATAAAAAGGAGAAACAGGAAGTAGATAGCCAGTAGGCGAGTGCCGAGCAGCCAAGACAAGTAGGCCAGAGTGAGCTGAGAGGAAAAGACCAAGAGGAGTAGGCGAGTGCTGACAGAGTGACCAGTAAAGACAAGAACAACAGAAACCGGACCGGTGCCAGCAGGTCTGAGGAAGACGGTAGCGCTGACAAATTACTGACAGGCAGACTCTCCTGAAGTACACGGGAAGTTACACAGGTAGGAAAGAGCCCAGTGATCCCTTGCAAGACATGGACACCCAAGGCTAGGCTGGGACCTGAGTGTCGGCTCTGAGGGGGACTGAAGTCTCATACCGGCTCCCCAGACAAAGTGACGGGGAACACAGATTCCAGATCCGTGTTCCCACTACAGGGTTGGGGGCATAGCAGCAACTAGGAGGACCCGGCTTACCGTCCATACACTAGGGGGAAGCTACTTTGAGGGACCGAGCTGCCACTCCGCAATCCACCCAGAAGAAAAGAGAGAGAGAATTAGCCTGAAAGGACATATAGAAAGAGTGAGGAGTCTCAGAGTGACAACCTGGCTGCAGAGGGTTCAAGTGTTACCGGAGTCAATTGTGTAAAGCTGTTAAGAACTGTATTGTACCGTGCACTGTGTGACTTGGAAGAATTGGAAAGTAAACCCGGTAAACCCTGCTTCAGTGTCCGTGTCTGATTCCAGGTATACAGAACTGCTATTTCACCATTTTACCCTGTCAGGAGCAGCCCCGACCCGCGGCGGGCTCATCCACCTGGCTGCAGCATCCATCCATCCTCCTGACAGAAGCACACTGCAGCGTGGTCCCCTCATTGACCACAAACCGCGGGTGGCATCACGACAAACTTCCCTGTAAATATCCCCCTATTTATTGCGGAACCCGGGACACGGTCCAGACCCAGACCGCCGTGACATCCCCAGCAGTACCCCGGTCCGGCATCGAGTACCCCGTCCCAGTGGGCTCCACAACCCTTTCTTCATGTGTTCAATACTTTTTCCCTATGTCATTTCTCATTATTATACATAAACTTAATGTATCAAAATCTATAGTTTGTTTTCTTTGTGAGTGTGGATTGGATGGGTTGTTACCAACATCTTGGTAGAAATGCATGTCAATAGCAATGTTAGAAATATATACAGTACTTATTCAATACTTATTTCACCCACTCTATATTGACCTTACTATGTTACCCCATGTTTGACAGTCTCCATGAGTGAAATGTTCCTATGGACAAAATGTCATTGCATTGCCCTGTAATTGGATGGAATGGTCTGGAGCTACAAGGGAGAGAAACATATACATACATACGTAGTAATGTTGTAATCATAATGACCCATAGAATGAAGTGGAAAAATGTTACTCCTAACATATTAACTTATCACATATCCATAGGTTAGGAGATAACTTACTCATCTCTGGTGGACCAACCACTGGGACATTGTGCAATCCCGAAAATGGGGCTCTGGAACTCTCTGCAACGCCTCCTAATAAATAAATCATAAATCAAAGGTGCGTATAGGACTGTCAAAGGATATTGAGTACAAAATTCTGCTACTGCTGGCAACCCCACTGAGAATGAATGGAGCAGAGGTGGTGCCTGTGCTTCTTGGCCCAATTCAACACAAGGCTCTAAAGAGGGTTTGAAATACCCTGATGAAGGTGCCAGGAGAGGCGCCGAAACGCGTTGGTGAAATAAAGGAGAGTGTTACTTTTGGAACCTTGCATTCCTTGTGACTTCTTGGATCCTTACATTCCTTGTGATTCCATTGAGGCAGCAGCGCGGACCGTGATACACCATCTTCCCAAGATCTGAAAGCCTTGTTCTTGGGATCTCTGGGGTTCCTAGGGGTCAGTCTCCCAGCAATCACTAATTTATCACCAGTGGTGTAATTTGAAGCTCATGGGCCCCGATTTGAAAACTCCAACGCATTACTCATTTGCATTAATCTATTTCAATAGGTCAAAGGGACTTTTAGAGCCCCCTTAGATCCAGGACCCGAATGTGATTGCAACCCTTGCACCTATTGTAGTTACGCCCCTGCTTATCACTTATCCTGTTGATGGGGAATAATTTACTATTTTGATAAATAATCCTTTAACTGTATTCATACTTAAAAGTTAAGCAACCTATAAAAATCCCCAAAAATAGAATTACTGGTTATTTTCCAATATTCCTGCCCACAACATAACAATAGTTAATAAGTTTTATTTGCCTCAAAATGTGCAAAAATTTAACTCATCTTGGAAACAAACTAGTTGTAAGATAAGATAAGATAAGATAGGATAAACTTTATTGATCCCAGAGGAAATTACAGTATTACAGCAGCAGAACAAAGATCAAGAACATTTCACACTTTACAAAATAAGTCTATATGGACAGCAGATGTGGGTAGACTCAGGGCCGGTTTTAGGCAAAGTGGGGCCCTAGGCAAAAGGTTAAAGTGGGCCCTAAATGCTCAGGCCCCTTTCACATCTAACGCTTTGCTGCATTTTGCTCAATTTGCATTTCCATGCGTTTTTAAACGCATGCGTTTTCAAAAACAGAAAACGCATGCGTTTTGCCAACGCTGCCCAAAACATCGGGGAAGACGTTTGTGCTGCGTTCGCAAAAATGCCTGCGTTTTGCGTTTTTGAAAACGCACATGCGTTTTGCATGCGTTTTTACATGCGTTCCCATTGAAATCAATGGGGGGAAAAACGCTAGCGTTTTTAATGCGTTTTTAGCGGTAAAAACGGCTAGAAAGGCAAATTTAGCAAAACGCACACCAACCTTAGATGTGGAACAGGCCGTAGTTATATGGTAAGAGTGACTTCATAAGTTGATTATCTAGGTCAGAATAAGAACATACTGAACATCATTTTTATTTCAATCATAAAAAAAAAAACAGAAATTTGTAAAAAAAAAAATATTTTTTTTTTTATTTTCCGAGACCCATGATGTTTTAATTTTTGAAGATACATAGATATGTGAGGGCTTACTTTATGTGCCCTGAGCTGACATTTTTACTGATACCATTTTGAGTCAGATACAACATTTTTATCGCCTTTTATTGCATTTTATTGTAACAACGTGGTGGCCTAAAAAACATAATTCTGGCGTTTTTATTTTTTTCCCATTACGCCATTTACCAATTGGATTAATTTACTTCATATATTGATAGCTTAGATTCTTACGAACGCAGCGATACCAAATATGTGTATTTTTACATTTTTTTCACTGTTTTATTGCTATTTTCAGTTCAGCTCCTTGGGGGCCCCTAAGAGAGTGGGGGCCCTAGGCAACTGCCCAGTCTGCCCCCCCCTAATGCCGGCCCTGGGTAGACTGGTACATGTACCTTCCCTATTCCCCCCATACACATAGAAGTTCACATAGTCTTGGGACGCTTTACACTTATACATTTGTTAAACATCCCCCCAGCTGTCGGAACAAACAATTTTCTGTATCTTTCCTTTTTACACATTAGTTGGATTAGACGCTTGCTGAATGTGCTCTTCTGCTTCGCAAACAGTTCAGAGAGCGGGTGTGTATTGTTGCTCATTATAGCCTTGCATTTCTTATTAATTCTATCCTGTAATACCTCCTCGAAAGTCCTAAGTTGTAGACCCACCGCCGCACTAGCCTTCTTGATAAGTTTATTCAGCTTATTAGCGTCAGCTGTGCGCACACTACTACCCCAGCATATTATTGTAGCAAAGATTGCACTCGCCACAATAGATTGGTAGAACATTTCAAGCATTTTGCTACACACATTAAACGACCTTAATTTCCTTAGGAAGTAAAGTCTACTCATCCCTTTCTTGCAAACCTTCTCCATATGGCACCTCCAATCAAGCTTGCTGTCCAGGTGAACCCCCAAATATTTGAAATTCTCCACCATCTCCACATCCTGACCATCAATAGTAATAGGTAAGCAATCCTTCATGCACCTTCCATAACTCAACACCAACTCCCTGGTTTTCTTTACGTTGAGTTCTAAATGGTTAGCCTGGCACCAGTCAACAAAGTCCGAAACCACCCTTCTGTATTCCTCCTCCCCCCGGCCTCTCTCAATACCTCCGACTATCACTGAGTCATCAGAGTACTTCTGAAGGTGACAAAGGTCTGATTTATACTGAAAATCAGCTGTGTATAACGTAAAAAGGAATGGCGACAGCACCGTTCCCTGAGGGGCTCCAACACTGCTCCGAACACTATCGCAACGTAATATCGTAATATAGCAACGTTGTCAGGAATGAAAATCTACGACTTCTGGGACGCGATGATGAGCGGACCAGAGATCATCACGGCATAATAACCCTATATTGTATGGATTATATTTTTATTAGCATTTTTACTAATATTGATATCCATTATGTCGTAAATACACACACAGTTGTTTTACGTCTTTGTTGTTGTTGTGTTTCTTACATTCTTCTATGGCTGACATGATTAATGTCTATGAAATCATACCCTGGCCCTACAGGAATGTAATCTCTCCTCTTGCTATGAAGCACTTGTTGACTGGAGAGGACTTTCTAGGACTTGGATGAAGAATGCTTTGTTTAACATGCTCAGTGTTTATTTTGTTTCTTTTAAGCGTTTATTTTCCAGGTAGGCCACACGGGCTCCGCCTGGGAGAATGGAGCAGCTGTTTGGAGTGAAGTGTCACTTGTTATCTACACTTCCTGCTTTGAACATTGAACACGTTGACAAAGTGAAGAAAGTAGTTATGACTGGGGTGAAATGGCCCTTTATCAAAGCCCAGAAGACCAGAAGCCTTCAAAGAACTAAAGGGCGACCTCAAATAGTGCAAACACTCAGCTCGCTAAATACCATTGTCAAACACTTTCCTTTTACTCCTCCCTAGTAAAATAGATTTTTGTATTTAAAAAAAAAATCAAATATATCGTATTATCATACCTCTTAATTTATTTATCTATAAAGATATGTTAAAATTATAGTAGATAGATATACTAGTGCTTCTCAATGAATTAGAATGTCATCAAAAAGATCATTTATTTCAGTAATTCAATACAAAAAGTGAAATGGTGATGATTACGGCTTACAGCCAATGAAACCCCAAAAGTAATAATCTCAGAAAATTAAAGTAAGGAGAATGAAGGGTTAAAAACTATGCTGCTGTATTCCATGAGACATCCAAGGGTGAATATAATATTGATTTATTAGTCAGGGCTCCCAGAAACGCCCTGAAACATGGCAATATTACATTGATTTTTCATGATATCCTAATTCATTGAGATGCAGTAGTATATTATATTATTCTATGACAGATAGATAGATAGATAGATAGATAGATAGATAGATAGATAGATAACCAGAAAAAAGTTCTCTGCAGCACTCAGCTACTACCAATGACGTACAAATGCTATAAGCTATATATATCTGAGAAAAAAGTTCAAAAACTTACGTTTTTTCAAAAACTCAAAATCTTATTTTTTTATTTCTGAAGTTCTTGGTACACACATTGGCCAATGTCTGCTTGCTCATCAACTGCGACAAAGTGACTTCAGGTCTGATGAGTCCTAACGCTGTTATCCCTATCCTCCTTGTCCACCCCCCACCTCTCAGTGGGCAGACTCCATCTAGACCCTAGATCACCTTTTTTTTTTGTCTAGATAGATAGATAGATAGATAGATAGATAGATAGATAATAAGGGGCCGTCACACACAACGATTTTGTGAACAGTGACACCTACGATGTCAGGGGTGCGCACTCGTGGACAACATTGTTAGTGAGGTGTAACATGTATAGATATTGTGACACCCTGCAGGGGATTGCCACAGGATCCACCAGTGCAAAGAGGGATTTACACCTTGGTACACACAGCACACAACACCTTCCACCCCAGACCTAAAGGGGGAGATCTACTGGCTGCCTTAAGCCAGATCCCCTATAAAAGATCCAGGCCTGAAGGGAGGAGTCAGTTAGTTTCAGTTAGTTCCAGTTAGTTAGAGAGGAGAGAGCAGAAGTGAAGGAGCTGGTCACTGGGATAAAGCCAGGCCCAGGACCAGGGAACACTGACCCAACTGTGCTGCACCCAAGGGAGAGGGTCGGAGGCCAGTGGATGAAGGAGGGAATTAAAGAAGGGAACAAACCAGGTTTCCCTTTAGCTCACTCGGACACTGGAGTCCGACACTGCTACACATTCACTGCAGCAGGAAAAGCCCGGAAGGACCAGGAGGAATTAACCCCCTGATGAACAAAGTAAGAGACACTCAAAACTGACCAAGCACAGGACCAGGGACCAAGGAAAGAATAGGGACCCTGCAGAAGGACCTCATTGTCAGTGATAGAGCAAAACCCTGGGAAGGAAGAAGGAGCGGCGAGTTCAGTTGCAGGCAGAACTTACCCCAAAACCACAGTACACAGTGACAGAGGAGGCCTCACAACTCTCCAAGGTGAAAGTCCCAAATTTAACCAGGGACCTGGTTACTTCTCTGGACTGTACCTGTTACCCGTCATCATTAAAAGGTGCCGAAATAAAGACTACTGTGTGCGTGTGTGCGTGTGTGCGTGCTTAACTGCAGCTACCCACAGCTTTGACCGCAGAGAAGCTACTACGACTCCCCTCATCCATCCCCGCTGCCCTGAGGTAAAGCTCCACCTGTGGGGAGCTGTACTACACTGAGCTGCAGCTCCATCATTTCAGCGGCCGGCCGCAGCACTGGTATACACTTTACCAGGTACCACAGGTGGCGTCACGTAACCAATCCCCTTTACCACCATCATTCCCCACCATCCCCGCCATTGAGGGTCCAGGGCACGAGACCGGGGACCAACCAGCCGTGATCCCCCATCCAAGTCGCCATCAGCCCTGGTATCCGAGTACCCCCTACCCTGTCGATCGCCTCAATATCGTTCAGGACACAGCAACGATGTTGCGTGCAGGTATCGTTCGCAAAACGATGCTTGTCAATGAAGTGAATAGGCAAAATCGTTAAGGAGATCGTTGTCGCAGTGTCACACAGAGCGATGCAAGCAGATTGCATGATCGACATCATCTGATGTGGGGACCGGATCTCATATCTGCGATGAACGATCAGATCACTTATCGCTTGTAAGATTCATGTGTCACACGCAACAACGTCATTGAGCGACTGAACACCCGTTAATGATATCGTACCGTGTGACGGCCCCTATAGATAGATAATACACAGACAAATAGACAGACTAATGGTACCTTTACACGCAGCTATAGGTAATAGGTTTTCCACAGGTAACTTACTGGCTGCAGTGAAATCATGGAGACATAGTTCCATTTGTACACAGCAACAAGATAGAACCTTGTCTCCATGATTTCACTGCAACCAGTAAGTTACCTGTGGAAAACCTGTTACCTGTAGTTGCGTGTAAAGTGGCCATATGAGATAGATAGATAGATAGATAGATAGATAGATAGATAGATAGATAGATAGATAGATAGATAGATAACAAGAAAAAAACTGCACAGCACTCACAGACTAATGTGAACTGCTGCTAGCAAAGACGCAGGGTCAAATAATTTAATAAAAATTCTTGCAGCACACAGCTACTATCAATGATGTACAAGTGCTATAAGCTATAAGCTATATGTATATGAGGAAAAAGTTAAAAAACTTGAGTTTTTTTCAAAAAACTCAAAAATTCTAATTTTTTATTTCTTAACTTTTTCCTCATATACATATAGCTTATAGCACTTGTACATCATTGGTAGTAGCTGTGTGCTGCAAGAATTTTTATTAAATTATTTGACCCAGCGTCCTTGCTAGCAGCAGTTCACAATAGTCTGTGAGTGCTGTGCAGTTTTTTTCTTGTTATATATCTCATGGAGTTGCAGGCTCCATGCTGCAATTTGCACCCTCATTACCTACAGATGATCGAGGGTCTAGATGGTGTCTGCCCACTGAAGAGTGGGGGGCTGGACAAGGAAGACAGGGATGTCAGCGATAGGACTCATCAGACCTGAAGTCACTTTGTCGCAGTTGATGAGCAAACAGACATTGGCCAATGTGTGTACCAAGAACTTCAGAAATAAAAAATTAGAATTTTTGAGTTTTTTGAAAAAAATGTAAGTTTTTAACTTTTTCCTCATATACATATAGCTTATAGCACTTGTACATCATTGGAAGTAGCTGTGTGCTGCAAGAATTTTTATTAAAATAGATAGATAGATAGATAGATAGACAGAAAGGTTTCTTCTGCCCGTAGGAGAGGGGGTTAGGGAATACACTATAGTGCTGGTAAAGACCCTTAGGTTCGCATTCGCCAGAAGGGGTCCAGCCAGGGAAAGTCTCACTCCATCACATGCCAATGGTGATAACCCTATACCTTGATAGCTTTGCGGCCTGGCCATTTGCCTGTACTTTAGCTCCTGCAGTATACAGACACTCATCTGAGGGTTTGTCTCTAGCCCTCCAGTTATTTCTGTCCGATGCTGCAGTCAACACCTGAGAATCACGCTCTCACACTCTGGTCTTAACGTTGTTACCATGAGTCACCCACCTTATGTGGCCTTCATGACCTGTCAGACTCGTACGTCCATACTAATTACTAGTGGATCCCTATCTGTTCTATAAGGAAACTGTCTCTTACCCCAGAGGCTAACTCCTCCCCTTGTGGGCTAGTCCCAAAACTTAACTATTACCTGCCCTACAGTCTGTTGCTGGGCAGAACTTCTTTACCAAACATCATAAATTATAGCTATCAACACACTATACATTACATCTTAGTGCCTCGTCCTGCTAGGGGCCGTGGGCTACTCGGAGCCGGGCCCTCTCCCTCTCTCTACTGGTGATGTCGTCTGTGGCTTGGGGTCCTTAGTAATGTCACGGTGGCAGACCTGGTCCATGGTCCCGGAGCGGTCAATAAAAAGGGAGAAAAGGATTAGGGAATAGGGGATTTTGGGGGGTGGTTATCATTACGCCACCCGCGGTATACGGCTATTAGTGGCCGCAGCTGCTGTGCTGGACCTCTGGGGATGATGGGATGGCAGCGGGGATGGTCTTGCTCTCCATCGGGTGGAGAGGGTCCCTAGGGCACCGGTATAGTCTATGGTGGTGATAGGCCATTGGGGTGCAGGACTGAGGGCGCGGAATGACCAACAGATACAAGGGTTGATGTCTCGTTTCCTTTACTGATAGAAGTAGTAGGTTCATCCAGGGTACCGTCCACAAGAGATGTTAGTGACCCGCCCCAGGGCCGTGGGGTACTCGGTTTCGGGCGTTGTTTCATAGGGGAATGTCATTGGGGCCTGTGCTCAATCCCGTGGCCCTGGTGGTCACTAAAAAGCCAGGGAAAATGATAAAAATAAAGGTAGTTTGTGACACTACTTTGGTTCCGGTATGGTTACTGGAGCTGCGGATCAGACCTCCGGAGTGATGGTAGGGCAGCCAGATGGTTACACTCCCCGTAGGTGGAGCGGAATCCCGGGGCAGTGGTAGAAACTGAAAGTTGCAGGACAGTCTATGAAGGGAGCAGGATCAGGGGCCGTAATAACAGTCACACTCAGGGTTGATGTTTCAGTACCTTTACTGATGTTCCAAGTATAGTCCAGGGTACCATCTCTGATGTTACAGGCCCGGGTGGTCTGAAGCAATTTGGGATCACCACACCCGGCGAGTTGTGAGGCCTCCCTGTGGTGCTGTGTCTGTTTTGGTCCTAGGCTGCCTGAAGCTAGGCCCTGGCCCTCTTCTACTGTCTTCACCTGTATGGCAGGAGGTGGGAGCTCTTCTGCAGGGCCCTGAGCGCAGCTTTGCCTTCAGGTGTTGCAGTGGCCAGGAGATCAGGAGTCTCCTTGGCCTCCGGTCTTTACTGCTGGGTGCTAGACCCTTGCAGTCTCGGACGCTGGATTCCGAGTTTTTGCACTGTTTCTCTGGGGCGAACCAGTATAGCTCCACTCCCCCTCAATACTCCTCCTTGCCTCCGACCCTTGCTGTAAGGTCCCTGACGCTGGCTAGTCACTCTCACTGGTACGGGTTTAGCGCAGCTCCATCACCAGGCTGTCTTCAAAGTCCTCCCTGGAACTGTACTGCCTGGCTCCGCCTCCAGGCCTGAATTTATACGGAATCGTGCCTGAACTCGGTTTGTAGAGCTCCCCTTTCAGGTCTGGAGTGGAAGTTGTTGTGTGCGGGCTTACCTGATGTGGAGATCCTTCTCTGCCCCATTTGTATCTCTGGCAACCAGACCCTGGGGTGCCACATTCCCCCTAGTTAAATTCACTACTCCAGGACTGAGGAAACACAAAATTGTCAAAAACATAACAACAATATAAAATGGTACAAAGTCTCAAAAATGAAAAATTACAAAAAAAACAATAAAATGGAAAAACAGGTCAGGAGACCAAGGACTCAACTGGTAAGCAGTCCATACGGCGCTAGCAGGCTGCGGATGAATATATGCAAGAAAGTTTTTGACCACAACCAGTCCTGTGATCTTACTGGTCCACGTTTAAATAAAAGTGCAAAAAAAGTGTAAAGGTTCATGCAATATGTCCTGCAATCTCAATACGCTTTGTGGTTACAGGGTCACTTGGTTGCAATAAATAAACACAGAAAAACATATTTTCATTTCACTTTTCCCAATGGGCGTCTCGGCTTAGGAGTTCTGGTTTCTACCTTCCACCTCCAGGAACTTGCCTTTCTAGCTTAATGTTCCTGGGGTTGATTCCTCCACCCTTCTGTACACTATTGTTATTGGCTAACTATTTACACACACCACAAACATACATGCACTTTTTTCTTTCCATGTTAAACGTTATTCCCTGTACCGGACCGGAAGCTGACCCAAGTTGCTATGGCTGGATCTATGCAACACTGATGCCTCTACTGGTTGGAATGGTGTACTAGTGTTTTCGTCTGGTACTGTACGGGCACTCTTTGCCAGTCTGCGTGTGGATCTACGCAATATTGTTATGCCTGAGCGTCTTTCTTACCATAGGACTGGTAGGCTCACCGATAGCAGGATTTCCTGGTTGCGACTGGGGGTTGTTCTTCCGGAACTTCAACAGATTCTTCTGGTCTATGAGTGAAAGTCAATATGGGTACAATTATGGCTCCATTGCACTTTCAGGAAAATCTCCAAGTACAGTTCGTATCATTTTATCTTTCTTTTTCCTCTTTAGGTTGAGGTATACAGGGGATGACTTCTTTGGCTTCAAACTGTTAGGACATTTCTTAAGATGGTCTCTAGAAACTGCTGCTGATTAGTGATGAGTGGTACTAAAATGCTCGGGTGCTCGAAGCTCGGGCCGAGCATCCCAAGATACTCGTGTACTCGGCCGAGCACCGAGCCCAATGTTTCCTATGGGAGCCCGAGTATTTTTCTGACATGACCCCGGCAGCATGGAAAAACGCTAAAAATGTCACAAAAGTATCAGGACAGTGCTGAATGATATGTGAACAGCATGGGAAGACCCTGGAAGCATTTCAGACCCAAGGTCATGATGTCAACAATGTTGTCAGACTATTACACCACTTTTACGGACTGTCAAGAAAACGTTACAAAATTAAACCAAAACGGATTTTATGGAAAAAATATTAAGGGCTCATACCCACTTGTGAGACAGAGTTGGTGTATGTTAGTTTTTTGGATTATATGAATTTTTTTTTTTTTTTTAATTGTGTGGCACTCCCATGCCCCTGGGAAGAGACGTAAATGAAGGCCTCTTTAAATAATGTGCCCATTATAAGGAAGTGTGTGTTTGTAGCATTGCCCTAGGAAGCCTTTTAAAAAAATGTGGGACATTGTAAGCAAGTGTAACTGCGTAGTATTTCCTAGGCAGGGAAGCCAAAGGTTTGGAGGCACCAAGATGCCCCTGCTAGAGGCGTGCATGAGGGCCTTTAAAAAAAAATGTGCCCATTGTAAGCAAGTGTGTCTTTTTTAGTATTGCCCTAGGCAGGGAAGCCAAAGTTTGGAGGCACCAAGATGCCCCTGGATAGAGGCGTGCATGAGGGCCTTTTAAAAAATGTGCCATTGTAAGCAAGTGTATCTGCTGTAGTATTGCCACTAGGCAGGGAAGCCAAGGTTTGGAGACACCAAGATGCTCCTGCATAGAGGCGTGCATGAGGGCTTTTCAAAAACTGTGCCCATTGTAAGCAAGTGGGTCTTTTTTAGTATTGCCCTAGGCAGGGAAGCCAAAGGTTTGGAGGCACCAGATGCCCCTGGATAGAGGCGTGCATGAGGGCTTTTTTAAATAATGTGCCCAGTTGTAAGCAAGTGGTGTCTTTTTTAGTATTGCCCTAGGCAGGGAACCCAAAAATTGGGAGACACCAATATGCCCTGGTTAGAGGCGTGCATCAGGGCCTTTTAAAAAAATGTGCCCATTGTAAGCAAGTGTATCTGCTGTATATTTCCCTAGTCAGGGAAGCCAAAAATTGTGTAGCACTTCTATGCCCCTGCATAGAGACATGCATGAGAGCCTTTTTAAATAATGTGCCCATTTAAGCAAGTGGGTCTTTTGTAGTATATCCCCTAGTCAGGGAAGCCAAAAATTGTGTAGCAGTGTAGCACTTCAATGCCCATGGATAGAGACGTGCATGAAGCCTTTTCAATAATGTGCCCATTTGAAGGGCAAGTGAGTCTGCTGTACTATTTCCCTATTCAGGGAAGCCAAAAATTGGGAGGCATTGCGATGCCCCTGGGAAGAAACATGGAGGAGAGCCTCTAAAAATTGTCCCATTACAAAGGAATGGGTCTCCTGTACTTGTAATGCCCATTCTGGAAGCATGGACTAAAACATTTACCCTGGGGGGTATACATGAAACTAAGCTAACTTTAAAACGGTTAGGTGCATCATCATCATAAATATGATATAAAAAATTATGGTTTTGTGGCATCATGAACCACGGTCACACTGATCATATGATGGTGACTGGTGAGGAGAAGGAGGAGCAGTAGAGCAAGTAGCCAAACACATGAAGTCTGTACGATGTGTGGGTGTGCGGAGGTGCATGGGAATCTACCGGCACAAATTTAAATTCCGCTATCATTTGGTGGTGGTGTGGTGAGTCAGGCCCATCCACCCTTGTTCTTCTTGATTAAAGTCAGCCTGTCAGCATTTTCAGTTGACAGGCGGGTGCGTTTATCTGTAATGATTCCACCTGCGGCACTAAAAACACATTCTGACAAAACGCTAGCGGCAGGGCAGGCCGGGACTTCCAAGGCATGAGAGGCAATTCTGCCACATGTCCAGCTTGGATACCCAATAATTATAAGGCACAGAGGAGTCTAGGAGCACTTTAGTATGATCAGCAAGGTACTCTCTCAGCATCTTTGCAAAATTTGCATTCCTTGTGACACTACCCCGACACTCAGAGCTGTGGTGCTGAGAAAAGTGTCCCAGATCTTTGAGAGTGTTCCCCTACCTCTGCTGGATTGGACTTGTGCCTCTCTCTGCGGACACCTTGGTTGTCCACTGAATTGTGACCTCTGCCGCTAGCGTTTTTTAATAATTCCGACACTAGGGCCTTCTGGTACTGCAGCATTTTTGTAGACCTCTCCGCTTCGGGAATAAGAGAAATAAGTTCTCTTTGTAGCGAGGGTCTAAAAGTGTCACCAACCAGTAATGAGTGTCCGTCAGATCTTGATAACCAGAGGGTCACGACACAGGCAGCGTAACATAAAGTCAGCCATGTGCGCTAAACTGTTAACAGTCAAGACTTCTGGGTCTCCACCAACACGCATGACTGGCCATGCTGACTCCTCCTCCTCCTCCTCTCCCCTGTCCTCTGGCCATCTACGCTCAACCGACGGTCTGACGGTTGTGATGTATTACTGTCAATTCCGAATGAAAGTAGCTCCATTTCTTCATCCTCCTCCTCCTCGTCATAGTCTCCAATGCACGTTGGGATGAGATGAGGCTGGGCTGTGTGTAATCACCCAGTACGGTTTCTTGCTGCAACTCATCCTGCTCCGCCTGCAATGCATCGTCTTTGATTTTGAGCAGAGAGCGTTTTAGAAGACAGAGGAGTGGGATGGTGACGCTAATGATGGTGTGGCGCCCGCAACGATGTGCGTCACAAGAGGTATTGCAGCCATAAAAGCAAGCAGCAATATTCTCTGACTCAGCAATGACCTGGTTAATTTAGAAATCACACCCAGCATGCATCACCTAGAACAGAGGGCCAATCTAGGTCCTGGTGGCGGAGTGCTAGGGTAGTGCAGGGAACAGACAATAGTCTAAAAAGAGAAAGAGCCTAGAACTCAAGGAGAAGGGTCTAGAATCAGAGCTTGGAGAGGAGCGGGGGCTCCGCACCCGTGCGGGCCCTGGGCCGTCACCGGTCGGGTGTCAGCACCTGAGGCCTTAACCACCGGGATTGGGCATTTCTACCGGGTTCCCAAAGACTCCCGTGCCACAACTCACAGCCGGTTCATCTGGTACCGAAGCTGGCAGCAGTTCACCTCTGCCCAGCGAACCAGAAGAGTGGAGGATCAGCTTTACAGGAGCACCCCACCACCAGCAGTTTCCAGTCGTCTAACCAGCGGTGTACCCACTGAGGGACCCAAGGCTCCCCAAAACATCCAGAACTGTACAGCATGGATAGGGCAATGAAGCAGCCTCCCGTACCCGATCTGGTATTCCTGGGCGACATTGGCAATCACTTAGCTAGAATGGAGGAGCACTACGGATTTCTAAGGGACACCATCACTGCTGAGTCCACCCGGTCTACTACTCAACCACTGTATACCATGTATTGCCTGCTGGTTACAATAAAGACCGTTATAGAGACTGTCTGTGTCCGTGATTCCTTATGAACTGTCCGTCATTAACTAGAAGGTAACCGCAGCTGCCGCACAACATCTTGAGCAGCTCCAGCCTCCGGGGATCACCGCTCAGCCTGTGGGGAGCGTAACATCTTGCTGCTGTCCATCCCCCGGGGGTTCCGCAGCGTCGGTAGCCCTTACCGAACTACTCATAGGTGGCGTCACGAAGAAAACAAATTAAAACCCCTTTAATCTGTTCCGCAAGACGTCTTCACTTTTGATCTGCACTACACCGGGCCCCACTACCGGCAGGCGCGGTCCACCCGTGACAAGGAAGGAGAAGAATCGCCTGTCTAAACCGGAGTCAGCCGGCCGCGGTGAGTCAGAAAATGGCGTCACGAACAGGATACGAGCAGGCCCGTTACCCAACGGGTATATTGTGCTTAAATTGGACTTTATTGTCTACAAATTGGACTTTGTTCGTCCCTAAAAGAACTTTCCCGCCTTTACACCATTGGGTCAAGATGGCGTCCAAGATGGCGTTCCCGCCACAAGAAGCCGCCACGTGAAGCCCAGGAGTGAGTCAACCCCCCCTCATCGTGGGAGGGCTAAAGACAAAAGGCGCCAAACTCTTTGTCCGCCCTGATTGCTCGAATCAACCATGGGGGCGGACCCCAAAGACTTTTCCCACGATTGGACTACAAAAGCCCAGAGGAAATGGGAGTGTCTTAGACAAACCGACAGAGAGAGAAGACCTTCTTCACCAGCTCTACCAGAACGTCTTACCGGTTGAACGGGTGTGGTTTCCCTCCAAGAAGAGAATGGCCAGCATGAGACTCCAAGACCTAATGCGGGAGGTCGAGGCGGAGGCCAGAGCAGCCATAGGCCAACCGGGTCCGGATCCTGCCCTTACCATAGACGGCAGCCCCGACTTCTGGCTAGAGGCTCTACAAGACCTCCCGGGTGCGACTACTTGAGACAGTGGAATGGACGATTCGCAGCTGGAGCGCGACCCTAGGCAGAAGACTCCATCATGCAATGCAGCAGAGCCGACCGGGTACAGCTTCTCCAAGCCCAGACGACATCGCCAGCTTCTCAACCGCCTCACCGTCGCCCACCACCTGTCCTGCTTCGTCACCGGAGCCAATAGACTGTATCATTCTGTGAGGACCACAGCTCGACCCGTTCCAGCGGACGAAACCGCAGCCGATTCTGTTCCAGAGCCGGAGCTTTCAATATGCTCCCACGAAGAAGCCGACCTCTACCTGGTTCCACCTGCGGAACCCGCGACTAGTTTCCACATTACCGAGACTGTCGCCTGTTTCTCCCCTGAACCGGAGGCCTCCTCTGCAACTACAGAGGCCTACCTGGTGACCGGGATTGAAACACCACTTCCCGCTGCTACAGAAGAAGAGGCAGGCAGCCTGGAAGTCCTGCACAACGACCCAGACGAGAACTTTGCAGCACAGCCACCCACCGATCCAGAGGATTCTATCCCATCGTCTTCGCCAACCGAGCAGCCCGACGTAGTCATCGAGGAGGTCGAGGAGGATGACGAGGAGACCTACAGTCCAGCTGAGGATCTCTACACCGGGTTCGCCTGGGGAGACACAAGGAACCCTTCTGCCGGGCGATCAGCTTGGGTGCACTGGTCGGGTGCCGCCGCAACAGTATCTTCTCCGGTTCCGTTGAACCGGGCTTCACTCCAGACTGCCCACCAAGCTCGAGCGGTTCAACAACCAGCACGCCGTAGTGACTTTATCCACACGCCGCATCACTCCGACGAAGAGGTACGTCGTATCCGGAGAGACGAGTGGCACACTCGACTGCAAGCCAACATGCAGGCTCGTGCCGAGGCTCGCCGCCAATCTCCATTGCCTGAACAATTCCGTAAAACCGGGTGGGTAAGCACATTTAACTTGTCCACCGGGTGGGGATTCGTAAGGGAGGAGGGTGTGAGTACTGAAGTGTTTGTGGGGCGCCGTGATGCACCTACCGCGAAGCCATCCAAGTCGAGACTTGAATAGAGGGGACATAGTAACCTATGAGCGCCATATATGCCGTGATGGGTGGTTCGCTATACGAGTCCGGAACACTGCCATTCATCAGTGACTTAAGTTGTTGTTTGAACTCTGCTATTAAAAGAGACTTCTTCCTGTTTGCACCGTAACACCGCGACTTGGCGGCTACAGCCTGAACTTTTATTCTAAGGACAGCCGACGCCCCGCCGGGTCCGCGCAATGTGTTAACCTGTTTATCTACCTCACTTTTATGCATATATGACCTGTCATTAATAAAAGTGTATTACCTGTTATAAAACAATAAAAACCTCTGTAATGTGAGTAGTGAGACGCTTGGGGACAAGCGTATTCAACCAAGGGGGAGTGTGGCGCCCCGCAACGAGTGCGTCACAAGAGGGTATTGCAGCCATAAAAGCAGCCGCAATATTCTCTGACTCAGCAATGACCTGGTTAATTTAGAAATCCAACCCAGCATGCATCACCTAGAACAGAGGGCCAATCCTAGGTCCTGATGGGCGGAGTGCTAGGGTAGTGCAGGAGAACAGACACATAGTCTAAAAAGAGAAAGAGCCTAGAACTCAAAGGAGAAGGGTCTAGAACTCAGAGCTTGGAGAGGAGCGGGGGCTCCGCACCCCGTGCGGGCCCCTGGGCCGTCACCGGTCGGGTGTCAGCACCTGAGGCCTTAACCACCGGGATTGGGCATTTCTACACGGGTTCCCAAAAGACTCCCGTGCCCACAACTCACAGCCGGTTCACTGGTACCGAAGCTGGCAGCAGTTCACCTCTGCCACGCGAACCAGAAGAGTGGAGGATCAGCTTTACAGGAGCACCCCACCACCAGCCAGTTTCCAGTCGTCTAACCAGCGGTGTACCCACTGAGGGACCCAAGGCTCCCCAAAACATCCAGAACGTACAGCATGGATAGGGCATTGAAGCAGCCTCCCCGTACCCGATCTGGTATTCCTGGGCGACATTGGCAATCACTTAGCTAGAATGGAGGAGCACTACGGATTTCTAAGGGACACCATCACTGCTGAGTCCACCCGGTCTACTACTCAACCACTGTATACCATGTATTGCCTGCTGGTTACAGTAAAGACCGTTATAGAGACTGTCTGTGTCCGTGATTCCTTATGAACTGTCCGTCATTAACTAGAAGGTAACCGCAGCTGCCGCACAACATCTTGAGCAGCTCCAGCCTCCGGGGATCACCGCTCAGCCTGTGGGGAGCGTAACATCTTGCTGCTGTCCATCTCCCGGGGGTTCCGCAGCGTCGGTAGCCCTTACCGAACTACTCATAGGTGGCGTCACGAAGAAAACAAATTAAAACCCCTTTAATCTGTTCCCGCAAGACGTCTTCACTTTTGATCTGCACTACACCGGGCCCCACTACCGGCAGGCGCGGTCCACCCGTGACAAGGAAGGAGAAGAATCGCCTGTCTAAACCGGAGTCAGCCGGCCGCGGTGAGTCAATGGCGTTATCGCCGCTCACCATCTTGGTGGAGCCCTCAAAGTTTTGGAGGACTGTACATATGTCGGAAATCCATGTCCACTCCTGAGGTCTTATGTGTGGAGTTTGAACCGTATACCGACGGCCTAGTTGATGCTGGTACTCAACAACTGCCCTCTTCTGCTCACAAATCCTGACCAACATGTGCAGTGTGGAATTCCAACGCGTGGGGACATCACACACCAGTCTGTGAGCCGGAAGCTGCTAACGCCGCTGAAAGCCGGCAAGGCGGCAGAAGCAGTAGGTGACTTTCTGAAATGGGCACACAGGCGGCGTACTTTGACGAGCAGATCAGACAGCTCCGGGTAGGATTTAATAAACCGCTGAACCACGAGGTTGAGCACATGGGCCACGCATGGAACATGTGTCAGCTCGCCTCACCTCAGAGCCGCCACAAGGTTCCGGCCATTGTCACACACGACCATGCCTGGCTGTAGGTTCAGCGGTGTGAACCAGTGATCTGCCTGCTGCTTCAGAGCTGTCCACAACTCTTCAGCGTTGTGGAGTTTGTCACCTATGCATATTAGCTTCAGTACAGCCTGTTGCCGCTTAGCCGAGGCAGTGCTGCAGTGCTTCTAGCTAGGGACTGGTGTAGAGGTTGAAGTGGAGGAAGAGGAGGAGGAGGAGGCTGAGGAGCATGACGTGCCAGAGCTGTACACTGTGGGTGAAACCCTGACTGAGTTAGGGCCTGCAATCCTCGGTGTCGGAAGGACGTGTTCCGTCCCTAGGTCAGACTGGGTCCCGGCTTCCACAATATTAACCCAGTGTGCCGTCAGAGAGATCTACCGGCCCTGCCCACAAGCACTTGTCCACGTGTCCGTGGTTAGGTGGACTTTGCCTGAAACTGCATTGTTAAGGGCACGTATGATGTTTTGGAACACGTGCTTATGTAAAGCGGGGACGGCACACTGGGAAAAATAGTGTCGGCTAGGGACCGAGTAACGTGGGACAGCCGCCGCCATCAGGTTGCAGAATGCTTCCGTCTCCACCAGCCTAAAAGGCAACATTTCCAGTGCAAGCAGTCGCGAAATATGTGCATTTAGAACTGTGGCATGTGGGGCGTTGGCAGCGTATTTGCGCCTGCGTTCCAAAGATTGGGGTATGGATAACTGAACGCTGCGCTGGGACAAGGACGTGGCTGATGATGGTGCTACTTCTGCTTGTGCAAGTACAGGTGAAGGACAGTCGCAGTATGCAGTATGGACAGGGGATTGGCTTGCATGCACAACAGTGGAAGACGCAGCTGTGTCACCCGCAGACAATGCTCCTGTAGTCTGCTGTACATCCCACAAAGTAGGGTGCTTTGCTCCATGTTCCTGATAATGCTGGTGGTGGTCAGGCTGCTAGTTTTGCTATCCCTGCTGATGCTGGCATGGCAAGTGTTGCAAATGGCCTTTTTTGAATTATCTGCAGACACCTTAAAAAACAGCCAGACTCGGGAATACCTAGCAGTTGTACTGGCAACATCACTTGTGTTGTTGTTCCGGGGAATGGTTGCCTGCCTTCTGCCTGCGGAAACTACCCTGCTTCTTCTGGCCTGTTGTGATGCTACGCCTAACTCCCCTGTGCACTGCTGTCCTCGCTCTGCATGTCCTCCTGCCAGATTGGGTCAGTTACTGGATCATCCACCACGTCGTCTTCCACTTACGCACCCTGATCCTCCTCCTGACTTTGTGGCAATTGTGTCTCATCATCGTCCACCTCTTGTTGAGATACGTTCCCACCGTTGCCTTCGTGAGACCGTGGCTGCTCAAATATTTGAGCATCGGTACATACGATCTCCTCATGACCCACCTCAACTGGAGCTGGCGAGAGGCCAGAATCTATGAATGGATAAGTGAACAGCTCTTCTGAGTGTCCAAGTGTGGGATCAGTTATGTCCGGGTCCGGGCACTCGGCATGGGGGGAGGAAGGAGGATCAGGGTGTGGAATGTGCAGTCCAGGCTCACGGCTACTGACACTTGACCATGTGGAAGACAGGGTATTTGTGGTGGTGTCAAACTGACTGGAAGCATTATCCGCTATCCAACTAACAACCTGTTGACACCTAGAGGAGCAGCACTTAGATGCAAATTTAGTGTAGACAAGAGTAGGTTTTTAGCACGAGCCTAAGTTTTGAAATTAAGGCCCTGCAGGTGGACTAGTCAGACACAAATGCTGACTACAATAGCGAGTCTTTTGGCGTATCCTAATTTACGGTGCAACAGACGGTAGCAGCACTTAGATGCAAATTTAGTGCAGACAAGAGTAGGTTTTTAGCACGAGGTTTTTGGTGTACCCTAATTAACGCTGCAACCTAGAGGAGCAGCACTTAGATGCAAATTTAGTGCAGACAAGAGTAGGTTTTTATACGAGGTTTTTGGTGTACCCTAATTAACGCTGCAACCTAGAGGAGCAGCACTTAGATGCAAATTTAGTGCAGACAAGAGCAGGTTTTTAGCACGAGGCTTTTGGTGTACCCTAATTAACGCTGCAACCTAGAGGAGCAGCACTTAGATGCAAATTTAGTGCAGACAAGAGTAGGTTTTTAGCACGAGGTTTTTGGGTACCCTATATAATGCTGCAACCTAGAGGAGCAGCACTTAGATGAAAAATTAGTGCAGACAAGAGCAGGTTTTTAGCACGAGGCTTTTGGTGTACCCTAATTAACGCTGCAACCTAGAGGAGCAGCACTTAGATGCTAAATTAGTGCAGACAAGAGTTGGTTTTTAGCACAAGGCTTTTGGTGTACCCTAATTTGAGCTAAAACCTACTCCTGCCTATAGTGAGCTAAATAAATCCCTAAAAGCACGGTTTTTGGGATGGATGAGCCTGGAAACCAGCCCCAGATGCGATGCAGGCTGGTATACTGGCACAGTGAAGTTTGATAGATACCCTGCCTCCCTGCCTGCCTGTATACTGCTCTATTAGTCCTCAGAAGGACTGTTGTGGTAATTAGACAGGCAGCCCTGTGCCTAAACTAGCTGAAAGCCACAAATATGTCCCTCAATTAGCAGCACCTCTCCCTACACTGACTGACTAATGGCACAGACTGACGAGCACAGCGCGGTCAGGTCTTATAAAGACCTGATCACGCTGTGCGGCCAGCCAATCACTATAATGCCACAACCAACATGGCTGTGGCATTACAGTGTCTGCCAGCCAATCCGTGCATGTG
The DNA here is from genome assembly GCA_033576535.1 of Allobates femoralis. Classification (NCBI taxonomy): domain Eukaryota; kingdom Metazoa; phylum Chordata; class Amphibia; order Anura; family Aromobatidae; genus Allobates; species Allobates femoralis. The sequence goes on from JARQOC010000001.1 coordinate 42,381,873, forward strand.
GGCTGGCTCTGAAAACAGCGCCAACATGCAGGGAGGTGGACCCCGAGCATAGCAAGAGTATCGCGAGATTACTCGGTACTCGCCGAGTACCCGAGTACCGTGATATTCGTGCGAGTACCGAGTAGTAACAAGCATACTCGCTCATCTCTACTGCTGATGTCTCTCACTTATCTTTGCTGATTAAGCAGATTTTCTTGTTATCAGAAATTAGAGGACAATACTGTATAGGGTTCTGCTTCCCACTGGTCATCAAGCTTATTTGTTCTTCTTTTTCTTTTTAGAACCATCTCTCCAGGTATTAAGGGAGCAGCCGGGGCACTTTTGTTATAGTGTTTCTCTTGCTTTTCTCTAATTTGGTTTAAGCTTCTTTCTACGCCTTCTTGTACCTTTTTGTACTGCTTTTGGTGCTTGGTGTTCCAAACAGCATCAGATGAATTGGTTTCAGGCTCTACTATTCCCATCTCTAGATCAATTGGTAATTTCCCAGGTCTTGCTCTCATTAAGTACACTGGCGTGCAATAGGTGGAACTTACAGGGATGTTGTTGTACATATCCACTAAGTCAGGCAACTTCTCTGGCCACGTGCTTCTTTCTTCCAAGGGCAAGGTTTTCAACAGGTCTATGACCACTTGGTTCATTTTCTCACACATGCCATTGGTCTGTGGGTGGTACGGGTGGTTCGAATTTTCTTACACCCATAAAAGTTGCAAAACTCCTTGAACACTTCAGCTTCGAAAGCAGGACCTTGATCAACACCTGCTGTGGGTACCCATGTAGTCTACAGAAGTAAGGCTCCAAAGGTTCTCGCTGCAGTTCTTGCTGTCAAGTCCTTTACGGGCACTACCACCAGAAACCAAGAATAGTAATCCACCATAGTGAGGGCATACATATAGCCTGATCTGCTGGGTGTCAACTTCACATGATCCAAGGCTACAAGTTCCAGTAGCTGCTTGGTGACAATTGGATGTAGTGGAGCTCTTTGACTATCACTGTCTTTTCTTCTTAAGTTGCATGGGCCACAGTTTCTGCACTATTTCTCAATGGTGGTTCTCATGCCAACCCATTAGAATCTCTCGCGTAACAGTACCTCAAGCTTCTTCCACCCGACTTGTCCTGCTCCATCATGGTATGCTTCTAGCACCATCTGAACATCTCTATGCGGTACCACTATCTGCCACACCATCTCATGGGTTCGGGATTGATGTAACGTCTGCACAGCCTACCCCCGTAGATGAATAACCTGCTCTTTTTTTCCACAGGTGCTGCGCCTCAGGTATGGCATCTGGGATAAGACGTGAATCCACTTGGATTAACAGCTCTTTCACTAGGCGAACAGCTGGATCGCTGTCTTGCATTTCCATCCACCAGTGGTGAGGTAATGGATTCAGTGTGGCCTCTTGGTGCTTGTCTTTAGCACCTTGGTTACACTGGGATACACTGTTGTGGTGAAAAGCCGGCAACTCTGTCTCTTCTAGCTCATCTGTGTCTTCTTCCGCTTCTTGTAAGTGAAGCATTCTTGACAGTGCATCAGCATTGGCGTTCTTGCAGCCTGCCCAGTATTTGATGGTAAAGTTATAGTTTGACAACTGGGCCATCCATCGCTGCTCCAGTGCACCTAGCTTCACGGAGTCCAAGTGTGTAAGAGGATTGTTATTCGTGAAGAGACGTAAACTTCGCAGTCGCCAGGTAGTGCTTAAACCGTTCGGTGACAGCCCAGACTAAGGTAAGGTATTCCAGCTTGAACGAGTTGTAGTTTTCTGGGTTTCTCTCTGTAGGACAGAGCTTCTTGCTTGCATAGGCAATTACACGTTCTCTGCCTTTCTGCACCTGCAACAACACAGCTCCCAGTCCCATGTTACTGGCATCCGTGTACAACACAAACAGTAGATTATAGTCAGGGTAGGCCAGGATTTCTTCACCGGTCAGGCCCACTTCATCTGTTTAAAGGAGTCTTCTTCTTTCTCACCCCAATCAAATGAAGGGCCGTAGGTATTGCTCTTCTTGGTCTGGCCTACCAGGAGAGCTATGCAAAGGCACTGCCATTTTCGTGAAGCCCTTTATGAACCTCCTGCAGTATCCTACCAGCCCCAAGAACTGACATACCTCTCTGATGGTTGTCGGTCTTGGCCAATCTCTGATGATAGTGACCTTTTCAGGGTCTGGTGCCACACCTTTTGCACTGGCCACATGCCCGAGATACTGAACCTTCGGCTTTAGCAAATGGCATTTTGATGGCTTCAGTTTCATACCAAACTTCGATAATGCTTCAAATACTTTGGCTAGGTGCTCCAGATGTTCCTCATACGTCTTGGAATACATAATGATGTCATCAACATACAGCTGCATGGTCTCGAAGTTTCGGTGCCCTAGGCAACACTCCATCAGCCTTTGGAACATTCCTGGTGCATTGCAGAGTCCGAACAGCATGCTATTGAACTCACACTGACCCATCGGCATTGTGAACTCGGTCTTCTCCCGATCTTCTTCTACCACGAAAACCTGCCAATACCCAGTGGTTAGATCTAAGGTTGTAAAGTAATTAGCAGCTTTCAGTGCAGCAAGTGATTCCTCAATGCGGGGAAACTGGTAAGCATCCTTGTATGTTACGCGGTTTATCTGCCTATAGTCAACACACATCCTCATTGTGCCATCTTTCTTTCTTACTAGGACAAGCGGAGCTGTCCAGGGGCTACAACCCCAATATCCCCAGCCTCCTTCATTTCCCATAACATATCTTTAGCACGCTGATAGTGAGCTGGTGGTACATGCCTGTATCTCTCTTTATAGGTGGATGGTCTCCTGTGGGTATGAGATGGTGTACGCCTTTTATCCCACCAAAGTCTAATGGTTGCTTACAAAAGACCTATTCCTGCACTACCCGATAAACTAAGAGATTTTGGTGAGAAGGGGTGGAATCAGTGCCAACATGGAGCTTCTGACACCAGTCCTCCAGCTGTCCCTTGGAGCTGTTGTCCTCCGCCTGGTTGGACGGGGTCAAGGGTTCCACTGCCTGGATTGAGTTGTTGACAGTGAACAGCTTGGCAACGGTAGCATATCTGGGCAGTTTGACCTCCTCCTCTCCACAGTTTAAAACTTGTACAGGTACCCTCCCCTTGCGCACATCGACTACCACCCTGGCTGTCAGGACCGTGGGTCTACTATCTGAGTACATGAGCTCTACCATTGCCTGGTAATCCTGCCCTCAAGGGCCTATTGCTGCCCGACACTAAATCATCATTTCACTTCTTGGGGGCAACACAATGGGGAACGGGTCACTTACCTGTACTCTGCCGATTTCCCCACCAGACAACTCTACCTGATGGCTCCGCAGGAGGGCCTTGATCTCTTTCTGTAAGACCCTCTGCTGCCCACTGTTGGCAGCTTCTGCAACCTGTTGGAGCAAGAAAAGAACATCGCCTAGACAATTTTCAATAACATTAGTGCCTAGTACATCATTGGGTTTCTTTCACGGCGATCAGTATCCACTACAATAAGTCCTTGGCCCTTTAGCTCCACCCTCCCCACCTTTATTGTCACCTCCAGGAACCCCACTTGCGGTACCGGCTGTCCATTAACAGCATATATAGTGAGGTCCGGGTCTGAGCTCAGTATCATCCCAAAATCTTTTATAAAGGATATGTGGGATCAGTGTCCAGCAGAGCAGATGTGGGAATGCCATCCAGCACAATAGATAGGACTGGACGTCCTCCCACATATCTATCACGCCAGTCTGATGGGCCTGGTCATTTAATTCCTGGGGGTCGGCCCTCTGCTCCAGGTGTATCTGTGGCAACCGGACAGTTCCTGGGGTGCCACATTAGGAGGCCGGGTGACTTGAAAGCAAGTTGGGATTCTCCTCACCCGGTGAGTTTCGATGCATCCCTGTTGCGCTACTCTTGGTGGGTCCTGGCTGCCTGTAGCTAAGCTGTGACCCTCTCTCCTCCCCCGTACAGTCTCTTGCCTGTTTGACAAGCAGCTCGAGCCATCTCCAGGTCACACTCCTCTGACTACTGTTCCTGAGCTCTCTGGCACTGCTGTGTCTCCTGGGCTTCATTGTGGACAATAGACTTGGAATCTCCCACACTTCGATGTTGGCTGGCTGGGTCTAGAGTCCCTTACAACCTCTGACTCCAGTGTCCGCTTCTGGCGCTCTGCACTGGAGTGAGCCTGGCAACTGGCTCCACACCCCAGACTAGCTCCTCCACTTCCTCAGACCCTCTCCAACGGGTCTCTCACACTGGCTAGTCTCCGTCCCGGGACGAGCCTTCCTCTGCTCCAGTCCACGGGACCTCTTCACAGTCCACCTAGGAAGTGCCTAACCACTCCCCCAGGCCAGAATTTATAGGAGGGGCCCTCCCCCTGAATTCAAGTTTCAGAGCTCCATCTTCTGGTCTGGAGTTGGGAAGATGTTGTGTGTGGTGGGCTTACCTGGAGTGGATACCTTCGCTTGCTTCCAAGCACGGCAGGATCCCCCGAGGGAGGCAATGCCATCGTGGCAACCGGACTCTGAGGTGCCACATTAGCACTATGCATTACATTACCTATCTTACATTATAACTTATCTTATACCTAAACAACACATTACATAACAATACATTAATGCAGTTGGTGTCTTCAGGGAGGAACACCATTTTCAGTCCACCTCCTTACATGTGTAAAATGGATGTCACACATATGGACTTTTGATGGGGGCTTAATTCAAATGAGCAACTGATATATTCATATATTTTCAAAGTTAGTACACCAGCTTCATAGAGTCCAAAAGTTCTTAATAATGCGTTGAGTTTGCATTGTGTAATCTTGTGACAGATAAGCTTTTATAATTGGATTTTACAAACAGTGTAGGAATATATGGACTTTTTTCTTCTTAAACAATACCATTTCCATCTCCATCATCTCCTGCAGGTTTCCTGTGTTTGTACATTTGAAACCACTTGTGTTAATCCTGGAGTAGCTTGGAAATAGGGCCGCCAGCACTTTGCAGACTTTGCCCCTTTCTCACAGTCATCTGAATGGGCCATAATTCAGGAGTACAGACAGGCCCTTGCCAGCTTCTGGAAGTAGTCTCTCTTAATGTCAGATCAGACAGAGCTATGACCTCTGTGGTACATAAACACAATTCGAAGCAACAGCTGGTTCCCTGTTTCAGTGTTTTCCCCCTCATCCAGGACTGGTCATTAAAACACAAAGGGTGGGCTCATTATCTGTGGCGTATGGTAAAGAATCAACACCCTGGACCAACAACAGCATTACTTCCATTACTTCCATTCATCTGCTTCACACATGCCAAGAGATGGATTAATACATTACAAAGCTGCGGTAAAGTTGGTGAGAGATGTAGTAGGTAAACATTCATGTCAGCCAGTTATTAAGAGTGTGCATGCTTACAAGTTATGCCCTATCCTTACCTTTGCTCAAACTTTTATAGTCACTGTCGCTTCATCAAACTTTGCATAAATCAATAGAAAAAGTGATTACAAGAAAATCTGGAATACATCTGTATCAGATAAATCTGCTTATTTCTCCACTTATGAGCCACTTCTTCACCTGATCATTCAAAATCTAAAGAATAACCAGCTCAAACCATTCTTGATCAAATCAAGACTGACTCCCAGCACAGTGAGATTTCACCTTATGGAAAGATTGTGCTACTGCTTTCAGCTGCATTTCACTTCAGCGTTGGATTCACATCTACACTGCTTAGTACTGCTGTATAATATCCCCATGCTGCTGCAGCTTCTCTCTTGGTGCTAAGTAGAGACAGGAGAGGAGAAGACCATCTCTGTGTGTACTGTGCATGGGAGACATCATAGCAGCTTGCTAATTTTTCTCCAGCACAAATCTATATGTCATGCACTGATATGCGATATAAGAATTGTGAATCCTTCAGAATTTTCCATAAGTCTGCATAACATTGACCTAAAACTACAGGGTGGGCCATTTATATGGATAATAATAATAATAATACTTTATTTATATAGCGCCAACATATTCCGCAGCGCTTTACAATGTAGGGTTAGAGTACAGAAAATATAATACAGTAAGTAATTACAATAGAGAACAAATAAAGTACAATAATTGGATACAAAACAATAGGTATAGAATCAATGTGAAAAAAAAAAATACAATAAATAAAGCAAGAAATGAAGGTGGCCCTGCTCAAAAGAGCTTACAATCTACAACGGGATAGGGGTTGCACAAGGTACAGGGGCTTATTGCACTGGTGGTCCAGGCATCTTGAGGAAATGGGGCATAGGGCTAAGCTTACATGGATGGTCATTATACAGTCTGTGTAGACCTTTATGGTTTGGTGGAGTTTGTAGAAGAGTAATGTCCAGAGGGACAGCCCATTCACTGTCTACAGTACAATGGACTTATTAGGGAGTATGATAGGCCGCCTTAAAAAGATGCGTTTTTAGGGATCGTCTGAAGCCATGCAGGTTGTGGATAGTCCTGATTTCTTTGGGTAAAGCATTCCAGAGGTTTGGTGCAGCTCTGGAAAAGTCTTGGAGCCGGGAGTGGGAGGATCGGATTAGTGCAGATGTTAGTCGAAGGTCATTTGAGGAACGTAGAGAGCGGGTGGGGTGATAGACAGAGATGAGGGAGGAGAGGTAGGGGGGAGCTGCACGGTGAAGAGCTTTGTGGGTGAGAAGAAGCAATTTGAATTTGATCCTGTAGTGTACGGGCAGCCAGTGCAATGACTGGCACAGAGCAGAGGCATCTGAGTAACGATTGGCCAGATGGGTGATCCTGGCTGCTGCATTAAGGATGGACTGGAGAGGAGAAAGTCTGGTGAGGGGGAGGCCGCTTAATAGAGAGTTGCAATAGTCAAGGCGGGAATGGATTAGGGCCACGGTGAGGGTTTTTGTTGTTTCCAGGGTGAGAAAGGGGCGGACTCTAGAGATATTCTTCAGGTGTAAGCGACAGGAGCGGACGAGAGATTGCGTGTGGGAGAAGAAGGAGAGATCGGTGTCAAACATAACTCCCAGACAGCGAGCCTGCTGCCTAGGCGTTATCGTAGTGCCGCATACTGAGAGAGAGATGTCCGATTTAGGGAGGTTAGTGGATGGGGGGAGCAGAAGAAGTTCAGTTTTGGAAAGGTTTAGTTTCAAATAGAGAGTGGACATGATATTGGAAACTGCAGCTAGACAGTCATTGGTGTTCTTTACTACCGCAGGGGTAAGGTCAGGGGCTGAAGTGTATAGTTGTGTGTCATCAGCATAAAGATGGTACTGAAAGCCAAATCTGCTGATGGTCTGTCCAATCGGGGCCGTGTAGAGAGAGAAGAGGAGAGGTCCAAGGACTGACCCCTGAGGGACTCCAATAGTGAGGGGAAGAGGGGAAGAAGTGGAGCCAGCAGAAGATACACTGAAAGAGCGGTCAGAAAGATAGGAGGAGAGCCAGGAGAGAGCAGTGTCCTTTATGCCAATGGAGTGCAGCATAAAGAGTAGGAGCTGATGGTCGACAGTGTCAAAAGCTGCAGAGAGATCAAGGAGAATAAGCAGAGAGTGGTCACCATTACGTTTTGCTGTCAGAAGGTCATTGGTCACTTTGATGAGGGCAGTTTCTGTGGAGTGAAGGGGGCGGAAACCAGACTGTAATGGATCTAGAAGAGAGTGAGCGGAGAGGTAACGGGTGAGGCGGGAATAGACCAGGCGCTCCAAGAGTTTAGAGATGAAGGGGAGATTGGAGACTGGTCTGTAGTTATTTGTGCAGGTTGGGTCGAGAGTGGTTTTCTTTAATAATGGAGTAATGATCGAGTGTTTGAAGGAGGAGGGGAAAATGCCAGAAGAGAGGGAGAGATTGAAGATTTTGGTTAGATGAGTGGTGACGACTGGAGAGAGGGACTGGAGCAGGTGTGAGGGAATGGGGTCAGTAGAGCATGTGGTGGGACGAGAGGAAGAAAGGAGCCTGGAGACTTCTTCATCTGTGACTGGGTCAAATGTGGAGAGTGAACCGGAGGAGATGTGGGGAAGAATGGGGGTGTCAGCGCTTGGATGCACCTAAATAAAATGGGAATGGTCGGTGATATCAGCTTCTTGTCTGTGGCACATTAGTATATGGGAGGGGGGAAAACTTTTCCAGGTGGGTGGTGACCATGGCGGCCATTTTGAATTCGGCCACTTTGGATCCAACTTCACAGCATAGACAATTGCCTTCAGATGAGGGATGAGACAAACTTTTTTGTGAATGGTGAAGTTAACAAACAAAACCAGCGCTATTGGTCTGACACTAACCCACAGTGGATAGATCCCCCCAAGACTGCTGGAACACAAACATTGATGGTATCGTGTGGTATATGGGGTACAAAGATAGTGGGGCCAACTTTATCAATGGAAACCTCAATGCCACTGAATATCTGTGTTCTGTCTCTGACATTCAATCCATCTCCAAATGTTTGTTTCTGTATAATTTGTTATTAATTCGTATAGCTGTAGATTTTTAATGAGTTTTCCCATATGTAGTGTTCTGGCTCCCTCGAGCGGCCAATGCTATGTTTGCAGTCTTTCTGTCTAATTCTCCTCCCTCTTGCAATGCATTTGGTAGCCCAACCTCCATTTTACTTTCTTTTCTGGAAGGAAGAAGGCACTCAGTATTACTGTTCCCATGCGATTGCATTGCCGGTATGTATTCATGCCTTCTTTAGTTGTTTACTGCTCTAGTTTTAGCCTGGCTCATATAGTTATAATCTAGATTAGTTACTAGTTCATTCATATTGTATATCCATGTATAATGTGTATTCTGCTGTACCATGCACTGATTGTTCTGTATTCTGATTGTTTCCAGTTTTACCATATACAAATATACTGCAACGTTCAATAAAAGCACAGACTTCACCACAGTCTTCTCATTGGACTCAGTATAAAGGTTTAGCTGTCTGTTTAAATTCATGAGCCCCCGGCCCATTTAGTGAGAACAGAACAATCTGAATCATGTAGCAATTTTAGATATCCAGTGTCATTGAAGAGAAGTGTTATGTTTGAATAATGAAGCACATATGTTGTACAAAATAATGAATGGTCAAAAAAGAACAAAGTTAACATTTTGGAATAGTCAAGTTAAGTCCTGACCTTAATTAAATCATGAATAAAACAGAGGTGAAGCTGTTTTCTAGAGAGGAATGAGCAAAAATTCCTTCAAGCCAATGGGCAGGACTATTCAACAATCACCTGAAATGGCTATGTACAATTATCGCTGCACAAGTGTGACGCACACATGGTAACTTTCATGGGAAAATAAGGCCTATTTCAAAACTACTGCACCTGACGCTACTGGTTCCTGTATAGACTAAAGTTCCCAGCTACACAGTTCATGGTGAAACCTGAACGGACTAACCGCAAAACTAGGAGATGGCAACTCAGACTTGGCTGCCTAATAGGACATAGAGAGTTCCTTGTATCTCCTTTGGGATCGGTGACAGCCCTATAAACCTGAATAAGGAAGACGTGCAGAAATAGAAGAGATCCTAAGTGAGAAAACTTAAAATATGGATACAAAGTGGAAAAAGTAAAGTACCACTGCAAGAAAGGAAGGCCACCTCTAACTCTTGGCAGGAGAAAGGAGAAGGATGGATAGGTGTGACAGCAAGATAATTAATTAAGCTTTGCATAAATCCTTGGCCATATATTCTTGAGCTCTGAGCAGGATTCACATTGGAACATCACCAGAGGAGAAGACCTGGAAGGGAATAGGACTGACTGAATGATAAATAAAAACACCTGCTGACTGAAAACAATGAAACAAAGGTAAAAGATAATCAGCACTGAACCTGTTGTGGCTTATCAGAAATGAAGCCGATTACACAGCACAGAGTCAGTGGATCGAATCCCAGGGCACAACAACAAAGAGGTCAATCCAGATACTGAAAGCATATACTTTTGTTACTCACATATATGAAACATTGGGTCATTTTCATCATTTAAAAAAGTACAAAGTTTGTTGATTTTTTTCTAGTTTCAGGACTTGTGTGTTTAAATTTTAAGTTTTAGATCAAATTTTTGCAGAAATATAGAAAACTAGCTGTGAGCCCGATTCTAAAGAATCGGGAGTCTAGAATCTGTATATAATTTTTTTAAGAGTTTTAAATAATAGACTTAAAAACCAGATATATGACTAAGTAGGCGATGTAGGCAAAACTGTGAGGGTAACAATATAGTGGAGGTGTAGAAAGAGTTAATGTCCGACTAACAGGACTATAACAGAGTAGGAACTTATAATGATATAAAAAATGTTATTGAAGGAGTTAATATCCCACAGGCACTCCCACAACAGACTCAGCGCTGTAAATTATATCCAAAATGGTGTTCAAGGGGTTAATGTACCAGTGGCAGTAGTTATAAACACTACCAAATATGCAGTTAATGCTGAATTAGTATATAATGGGTTAATTTCGCAGTGTCATTACAACTATACACTGTGTAATAGAAATAACAACAATAATGGCATATAAGGGGTTAATGTTCCTACTGGCAGTAGTAATAGAGACTACAAAGTATGGAGTTAAGGCAGAAATGGTATATAAGGGGTTAACTTCGCAGTGGCAGTACAACTACACACTGTGTTATAGAAATTACAGATAAAACGGAATGTAAGGGGTTAATGTTGCTACTGTCATGAGTACAATGAGAGAAGCGCCTCACTGGCCATTGAGATACATGGAGGACTTTGAGTTTGACTTTGAGTAAATTTGAAACTCAAAGTCCTCCATGTATCTCAATGGGAAGTGAGGCGCTATTCTCATTGGTCGCTGTGTGCTAGCGCCGACCAATGAAAATAGCGCCTCACTTACAGCGGTAAATTTGAAACTCAAAGTCCTCCATTATATTTCAATGGGAAGTGAGGCGCTACTCTCATTGGTCGTTGTGTGCTGGCGCCGACCAATGAGAATAGCGCCTCACTTACAGCGGTAAATTTGAAACTCAAAGTCCTCCATTATATCTCAATGGGAAGTGAGGCGCTATTCTCATTGGTCGCTGTGTGCTTGCGCCGACCAATGAGAATAGCGTCTCACTTACAGCGGTAAATTTGAAACTCAAAGTCCTCCATTATATCTCAATGGGAAGTGAGGCGCTATTCTCATTGGTCGCTGTGTGCTGGCGCCGACCAATGAGCATAGCGCCTCACTTCCCATTGAGATATAATGGAGGACTTTGAGTTTCAAATTTACCGCTGTAAGTGAGGCGCTATGCTCATTGGTCGCTGTGTGCTGGCGCCGACCAATGAGAATAGCGCCTCACTTACAGCGGTAAATTTGAAACTCAAAGTCCTCCATTATATCTCAATGGGAAGTGAGGCGCTATTCTCATTGGTCGCTGTGTGCTGGTGCTGACCAATGAGAATAGCGCCTCACTTACAGCGGTAAATTTAAAACTCAAAGTCCTCCAATATATCTCAATGGGAAGTGAGGCGCTATTCTCATTGGTCGCTGTGTGCTGGCGCCGACCAATGAGAATAGCGCCTCACTTACAGCGGTAAATTTGAAACTCAAAGACCTCCATTACATCTCAATGGGAAGTGAGGCGCTATTCTCATTGGTCGCTGTGTGCTGGCGCCGACCAATGAGCATAGCGCCTCACTTACAGCGGTAAATTTGAAACTCAAAGTCCTCCATTACATCTCAATGGGAAGTGAGGCGCTATTCTCATTGGTCGCTGTGTGCTGGCGCCGACCAATGAGAATAGCGCCTCACTTACAGCGGTAAATTTGAAACTCAAAGTCCTCCATTACATCTCAATGGGAAGTGAGGCGCTATTCTCATTGGTCGCTGTGTGCTGGCGCCGACCAATGAGAATAGCGCCTCACTTACAGCGGTAAATTTGAAACTCAAAGTCCTACATTATATCTCAATGGGAAGTGAGGCGCTATTTTCATTGGTCGCTGTGTGCTGGCGCCGACCAATGAGAATAGCGCCTCACTTACAGCGGTAAATTTGAAACTCAAAGTCCTCCATTATATCTCAATGGGAAGTGAGGCGCTATTCTCATTGGTCGCTGTGTGCTGGCGCCGACCAACGAGAATAGCGCCTCACTTACAGCGGTAAATTTGAAACTCAAAGTCCTCCATTATATCTCAATGGGAAGTGAGGCGCTATGCTCATTGGTCGGCGCCAGCACACAGCAACCAATGAGCATAGCGCCTCACTTACAGCGGTAAATTTGAAACTCAAATTCCTCCATTATATCTCAATGGGAAGTGAGGCGCTATGCTCATTGGTCGCTGTGTGCTGGCGCCGACCAATGAGAATAGCGCCTCACTTACAGCGCTAAATTTGAAACTCAAAGTCCTACATTATATCTCAATGGGAAGTGAGGCGCTATTCTCATTGGTCGCTGTCTGCTGGCGCCGACCAATGAGAATAGCGCCTCACTTACAGCGGTAAATTTGAAACTCAAAGTCCTCCATTATATCTCAATGGGAAGTGAGGCGCTATGCTCTTTGGTCGGCGCCAGCACACAGCGACCAATGAGCATAGCGCCTCACTTACAGCGGTAAATTTGAAACTCAAAGTCCTCCATTACATCTCAATGGGAAGTGAGGCGCTATTCTCATTGGTCGCTGTGTGCTGGCGCCGACCAATGAGAATAGCGCCTCACTTACAGCGGTAAATTTGAAACTCAAAGTCCTCCATTACATCTCAATGGGAAGTGAGGCGCTATTCTCATTGGTCGCTGTGTGCTGGCGCCGACCAATGAGAATAGCGCCTCACTTACAGCGGTAAATTTGAAACTCAAAGTCCTACATTATATCTCAATGGGAAGTGAGGCGCTATTCTCATTGGTCGCTGTGTGCTGGCGCCGACCAATGAGAATAGCGCCTCACTTACAGCGGTAAATTTGAAACTCAAAGTCCTCCATTATATCTCAATGGGAAGTGAGGCGCTATTCTCATTGGTCGCTGTGTGCTGGCGCCGACCAATGAGAATAGCGCCTCACTTACAGCGGTAAATTTGAAACTCAAAGTCCTCCATTATATCTCAATGGGAAGTGAGGCGCTATGCTCATTGGTCGGCGCCAGCACACAGCGACCAATGAGCATAGCGCCTCACTTACAGCGGTAAATTTGAAACTCAAATTCCTCCATTATATCTCAATGGGAAGTGAGGCGCTATGCTCATTGGTCGCTGTGTGCTGGCGCCGACCAATGAGAATAGCGCCTCACTTACAGCGCTAAATTTGAAACTCAAAGTCCTCCATTATATCTCAATGGGAAGTGAGGCGCTATGCTCATTGGTCGGCGCCAGCACACAGCGACCAATGAGCATAGCGCCTCACTTACAGCGGTAAATTTGAAACTCAAATTCCTCCATTATATCTCAATGGGAAGTGAGGCGCTATGCTCATTGGTCGCTGTGTGCTGGCGCCGACCAATGAGAATAGCGCCTCACTTACAGCGCTAAATTTGAAACTCAAAGTCCTCCATTATATCTCAATGGGAAGTGAGGCGCTATTCTCATTGGTCGCTGTGTGCTGGCGCCGACCAATGAGCATAGCGCCTCACTTCCCATTGAGATATAATGGAGGACTTTGAGTTTCAAATTTACCGCTGTAAGTGAGGCGCTATGCTCATTGGTCGCTGTGTGCTGGCGCCGACCAATGAGAATAGCGCCTCACTTACAGCGGTAAATTTGAAACTCAAAGTCCTCCATTATATCTCAATGGGAAGTGAGGCGCTATTCTCATTGGTCGCTGTGTGCTGGTGCTGACCAATGAGAATAGCGCCTCACTTACAGCGGTAAATTTGAAACTCAAAGTCCTCCAATATATCTCAATGGGAAGTGAGGCGCTATTCTCATTGGTCGCTGTGTGCTGGCGCCGACCAATGAGAATAGCGCCTCACTTACAGCGGTAAATTTGAAACTCAAAGACCTCCATTACATCTCAATGGGAAGTGAGGCGCTATTCTCATTGGTCGCTGTGTGCTGGCGCCGACCAATGAGCATAGCGCCTCACTTACAGCGGTAAATTTGAAACTCAAAGTCCTCCATTACATCTCAATGGGAAGTGAGGCGCTATTCTCATTGGTCGCTGTGTGCTGGCGCCGACCAATGAGAATAGCGCCTCACTTACAGCGGTAAATTTGAAACTCAAAGTCCTCCATTACATCTCAATGGGAAGTGAGGCGCTATTCTCATTGGTCGCTGTGTGCTGGCGCCGACCAATGAGAATAGCGCCTCACTTACAGCGGTAAATTTGAAACTCAAAGTCCTACATTATATCTCAATGGGAAGTGAGGCGCTATTCTCATTGGTCGCTGTGTGCTGGCGCCGACCAATGAGAATAGCGCCTCACTTACAGCGGTAAATTTGAAATCAAAGTCCTCCATTATATCTCAATGGGAAGTGAGGCGCTATTCTCATTGGTCGCTGTGTGCTGGCGCCGACCAATGAGAATAGCGCCTCACTTACAGCGGTAAATTTGAAACTCAAAGTCCTCCATTATATCTCAATGGGAAGTGAGGCGCTATGCTCATTGGTCGGCGCCAGCACACAGCGACCAATGAGCATAGCGCCTCACTTACAGCGGTAAATTTGAAACTCAAATTCCTCCATTATATCTCAATGGGAAGTGAGGCGCTATGCTCATTGGTCGCTGTGTGCTGGCGCCGACCAATGAGAATAGCGCCTCACTTACAGCGCTAAATTTGAAACTCAAAGTCCTACATTATATCTCAATGGGAAGTGAGGCGCTATTCTCATTGGTCGCTGTCTGCTGGCGCCGACCAATGAGAATAGCGCCTCACTTACAGCGGTAAATTTGAAACTCAAAGTCCTCCATTATATCTCAATGGGAAGTGAGGCGCTATGCTCTTTGGTCGGCGCCAGCACACAGCGACCAATGAGCATAGCGCCTCACTTACAGCGGTAAATATGAAACTCAAATTCCTCCATTATATCTCAATGGGAAGTGAGGCGCTATGCTCATTGGTCGCTGTGTGCTGGTACCGACCAATGAGAATAGCGCCTCACTTACAGCGGTAAATTTGAAACTCAAAGTCCTCCATTATATCTCAATGGGAAGTGAGGCGCTATTCTCATTGGTCGCTGTGTGCTGGCGCCGACCAATGAGCATAGCGCCTCACTTCCCATTGAGATATAATGGAGAACTTTGAGCTTCAAATTTACCGCTGTAAGTGAGGCGCTATGCTCATTGGTCGCTGTGTGCTGGCGCCGACCAATGAGCATAGCGCCTCACTTCCCATTGAGATATAATGGAGGACTTTGAGTTTCAAATTTACCGCTGTATGTGAGGCGCTATTCTCATTGGTCGGCGCCAGCACACAGCGACCAATGAGCATAGCGCCTCACTTCCCATTGCGATATAATGGAGGACTTTGAGTTTCAAATTTACCGCTGTAAGTGAGGCGCTATGCTCATTGGTCGCTGTGTGCTGGCGCCGACCAATGAGCATAGCGCCTCACTTCCCATTGAGATACATAGCGGTCTTTAGAGCTGTGCATGGCCGGGCCCTTGGTTCTATTTTCAGCCACGGCGCTCGGCTCTCGTCGGTCGTCGCCGGGGCGGGAGACTCGCAATGGCCGCTGCGCGGCCATTGCTCGCGCCCCTGCAACGGCTCGCAACGGCTGCGTGGGCAATGCTTCGCTGGTCGACGACGGAAGTAGCGCCGAAACGTACGGAAGTGATTTAGGGGAATTATATATTAGATACTGAAGGGGTCACAAACTTTCAAGCAGCACTGTATGTAGAGTTGAATTTATGTTTACACGTAACTAAATATTTAAATGATTTTTGATGTGTTTTAGCTCCTTTAAATTACTATTGATAAGTCGTGGAAGAGCCGAACAATCAATCACACCAAGGGGCAAAGCTAGGGCGTGATCACATGTTGCATTTTTCATGTGTTTTTTTCAGTGCATTTTTCAAAAACATTTTAGTAGCAGCAAAATGTAAAAGATTTGTAAAATCTCATTAACGCAATGCTTTTTTATCTTCTATTTTTGACTGGTTGTATGGTTTAAATATAATGTAGCATGTCACTTCTTTCAGAGTTTTTACTGCAGTATTTCCCAATTGAGAGTAAAAGATATTAGCAGAAAAATAATGCACTAAAGAAAACATAGAAAACATCCAACACTTCCGCTGTGGTTTTCTGGCTATCTTTTAATTAATTCATTCATTTTCTATACAGAAAAATAAAAACACATTGAAAAGCTACATGTGAATATATCCTTACATAGCCAGTAAATCTATAAACCTACTATTGAATGTGTGGATTGATCATATGTCAATAAAGCATATGGTGAGTGCTTGGTTTGAGAGATCAGCGGAGGTCTCATCCCCCAGACCCCCAAGTGTCAATAGTACTTGACATAGGAAACAATAAATCAAAATCATTTTTAAAGTTTAATTTCACATCAAAGTAGATTTGACAATCATGCTTAAATTATTAAATAGATCTCTTAGACCTGATGGGACTGTTATACTCACTTTGACAATCCCCATCAGAATGACAGTATAATACAGCTAATTAGTTTAACTAACCCTGTACTCACGATGTGCTGATTTTAAAGTGAATCACCAGGGTTTTGCTCCCCTATCTGAGGGGAGCATGATGTAGAGACAGAGACCCTGATTCCAGTAATGTCACTTACTGGGCTGCCTGCTGTCATTTCGATAAAACCAGTGTTTTCTCTACTGCAGATCTAGACGTTATTTGATTGCTGAGCTCTATAACCCTGCCCACACCAATGATTGGCAGCTTTCTGCACAGCACAGAGTTCACAGAAAGCTGCCAATCAGTGGTGGGGGGGGGTTATACAGAGCTCATGAATATGCTGGACTACCTGACAGCAGGCCAATAGTCCTCTATTCATTATCTCCTGCTGATTAAACAGTGATTTCAACAAAACTAAATTAGGCAGCCCAGTAAGTGATAAATGCTGAAATCAGGATCTCTGGCTCTACATTATCTGGTCTATGATTACATGGCAAAAACCTGTTGGTAGATTCCCTTTAAGGGATTGTCCAATACTTGTACAACACCTTCTTAAATGTTGTTTGCCCTATGTAAATTAAAAAAAGAGATACTCATCTCCCGTTCCTGTAATATCAGTGTTCGGGTCTGTCGTGCTCAGGTGACATTGTTACACTACCTGAGGTGCTGATCACGGATGTCCAAGTTTCGTCCGAGGGACAAGTAACTGCTGCAGCCTTGTATCCACCACTGATCGGGGTATCGTTACTAATGGGACAAAGGCACAAGCAGACTCACTGCCGACATGACTGGAACAACACCGGGGTAGGAAATGTCGATTTTTTCTACTAGGGGACAATTGTATTCAAGAAGAATTTGTAGGGTACTTTCAAAAATGGAGAACATATCTTTTCTGACATGAATTTCTCAGTAAGTAGATCAGCCTCATCAAATCTAAGGCCGGCTTCACAGCATGGCACAATCCGATCCGGGGCGGGTGTAAACGGACAGTCCCAGACCGGATTTTGGCCCCATAGTATTCCTATGGGGCTGGATGGAGCCGGATGACAGCTCTCTGCCATCCAGTTTCCATGTGTCCGGAGAATCCGGAGGAATCGATTTTTCTCCCAGACAAAAACCAGAGCATGCAGCATTTTTGTGTCCAGGAAAAAATCTCCCCAAACGATCCTCCCAGATTTTGCCCCGATCTCATCCGATGACAGCGCTGATTATCAGGCGCTGGCTGAAGCCATGCCTAAGCGCATTTTAATATTGATGGTGAATTAGAGGCATTCCACTGCTAAACATCATGACCTTCTAGAGAGTAGAGCCCATAGTAATGCCCCTGTTCTGGATCCAGATAACGTTAGGCTTCATGTTCACCTACTTGACTAGCCCTGGATCGATCACACTTGCCGCCTAAGCAAACCACAACGATATGACTGGTTAAGGACGCTGCCACGTCGTTAAAAAGTTCGCGTGAATTTCAGGAGAGTAAGACCCTATAATGATCCACCACGATACGGCGACCCGAATAACTACCTCATCTTGTACTTTGGGTCCCGTCCACACGCGACGTCCAGTCTGATCTCAACAACATACACTGGTGCAAGGGGTCTCTGAACGTCAAACACCAATGCATGCTGCCCAGCGGAACCCGACAATCAAAAAATGGTCCAGAACATTCCAACACTGATCGGCGATGTCACAGCTGGGGCCCGTTGTTGCTAGTGTCAAGCATAGCGAGATTGCTGGCGAGGTCGCTGTTGCGATCACAAAACCTGTGACGTAACAGTGATCTCGCTAGCGATCTGCTATGTGTGACGGGGGCTTAAGGATATATCCTCAACAGTATTTTCAGACTGAACAAACCAGGGAAGAGAAATCCATCTCTAGGAGACGCTACCTACTAAGTGCAACTGTCATGAGAAAGGCCCAAGTGGCCAAAATACATTGACATTCAAAGTTGCTCCTTTTTTGTATCTTGTACAAATACATTTATTTTTGTATTCAAAAGGACTGTGCGATTGTTCTCTACTCTACATGGTCAATGAGGGATCGCACCAGTCCCCTCAATCAGCACCTCCAGTAGCAAAATACCTCAGTGTGCATGCCATTAATTTTTTCACGATTTCCTTAGGAGAGGTCATCAATGTCTGATTGGCCAGGGTCCGACACCCGTTACACCTGCCGATCAGCTGCTTTCAGTGCCAATGATGGCAGCAGGTGGCCAGAAATGCTCCGTCTTCTGATAGTGGCCGGTCGTATTGCACATCCGCTGCTTATCCACATCAATAGGAGGCGGATGTGCAGTATCGGCACGATCACTATCAGAAGACAGAGCAGCTCCTGAATTGAGTATTTTCGCTACTTGTGGCCACTGCTGGTGCTGAGACCAGCTGATCGAGGCGGTGTCGGGTGTCAGACCGAGGGCAATCAGACATTGATGACCCATCCTAAGGAAAAGGCCACCAATGTCTAAGTAGTGCAAAACCTCTTTAACATTCTGTAGCTGGATCTGTAGTCTTAGGCTGGGTCATACAGCAGTATAAAAATAATCTTCCAATTTTCAGCCAGAAAAATGGGACAATTTTTTTCTGTTTATTCCTCCATGTGCTAATCTGTTTTTTTTCTCCACAGTGTTTAATATTTTACAGGACCATTCACAGTCTGCTATGCTTCAGAATTGCAATATACTGTATCTGTAATAATCATATGGATGGTTTACTGTAAAATCCGATTTTTCTCGGACCCATAGACTTATATGGATGCGTCTCATCTGATTTCAGATTTAAATTGTACATTCTGGGATTTTTCTTTCCAACACAGAATCTGTCAGAGAAATGAATGTCATCTGCACAGCCTCATGAATAACATGGGACTGAGTGCTGTCCATTTTTTTCCTAGGCCGGCTTCACACCGCGATTTTTGGGTCCGGGTCTGTCCGGTGTGACCCAGACAGACCCGGATCTGAATTTGTCCCCATGTATCCCTATGGTGCCGGATTGACCTTATTTGGCCTCCGGTTTGGGGCTTTTCCAGGAGGATCCAGTTTTGTCTGATTTTTGCATTGGACACAAAATTGGAGGCTGAAGCATTTTTTGTGTCCGATGCAAAAATCAGACAAAACCGGATCCTCCCGGATCTGGCACTCATAGCATGGAGTCTATGGGCGCCGGATTGTCCCCGGATCCCGACAAAAAATAGGACCTATTCCCGGATACATGGTACTGAAAAGCAGCGACTGTTAAAAGCGCCGCGCTCATTCAGCACCATAGACAGAGCTCCACGGCTGAAATATCAGCACAGCGGCCAGCTCTCCTTCACTTGTGGTGCTGAAATTTCAGCACTGGACAGCGGCAGAAATTAAGCCGGCAAAAAGCAGGATTGGAGGGCAGATTTGCCTTCCGGTTCTGCTCGTTCGGGGCTGTCAGGTTGTATCCGATGCATCATGCAAAACACCGGGCACCTGACAGCCGAAAATCACGGTGGAACAGCCAGCCTTTGATAAGGCAGTTTTCACACAACATTTTTTTGGAATCTGGAAATGCAGTTAAACCTGTATATCTCTCCACTGATTACCCCAGAACTGTGAAACGTGATGCAATAGGATGCATCCGCTCCGTATTTTTCCATCAGACAGATCAGTGACAATACCGATGCCGGTGCATCTATTGCATCCGGTTAAATAACCGGGTTCCATAGAGCCACATTCACATTGAACCCCTAGTGCACTGGATCCAGGTGTTCTCGGTTTTGACACAGACACCAAAATCGCTACAAAGTGCGATTTTGGTCTCAGTAAAAAATATGTGGAGACCCAGATCAGGGGGAACCATACAGAACTGGTGCACATGCAAGTTCCTGCGGCCCCATTAAAAGTCAATGAGGCCGAAAACGGACGCGGGTGCATCCAGTTCCACCTGGAATTCACATGAATACTGAGAACCGGTAAGATGATACAAGCCTTACCCAGACAGCACTCAGATCGAAAAATACGGTTGTGTGAACAAGACCCTAATACAAAAACAATAGTGTTCAAAAGACCCCTTGTTCACACATTTATAGAGCCCCGAAGGTAAGACGGTCACTATATGACCTTATGTCTAAAGTCGCAAATTTCCTTCTGAAACTTAGAAATGTTGGTTATTGCTGATTTTTCTTTTTAATGTATGGGGATTTGGTCATTTGTTTTATGCACAGGAGCAACTTTATGTTTTTGTTTTTCTATAACTCCTCATTTCCCAGAGAAGCCCTCCAGCCAGAGGAGTCATTTACACACATTAGCGGCATCTCGGGAAGAAGCGGTTCCAGCATCTTTATGTGTTATCAATTCCAAATACATTCTCATCATGTGATCTTTTGCCATTTTCACCTTGAGCTTAATCTTGTGTTTCAATATATAGCAAAGTGCGCCACCTAGAGGATAGAAGAGCGAGGTACCTCTGCCTGGCACCGCACCCTGGGTGGGATGATTCAATGTCCATGGAAATGGATAGAATAAAGAACTAAAAGAAAGTAAATAAATACATATAAAATAATCATCTATCTGTATTCATCTCGTATACTGTATATTCATGTATCCAGGGGCTGGCCTGGCACATTTTGGCCTGGGGGGCAATGACTGAGCTGTGGCCTGAAGTTGTGACAGCCTTTCTTTAGCCCGATTATCTCTGGCTGCTACATTAAAGTAGGACAGGTAACATTTGCAGCTATAGGATTAATCTGGAGATAAATAGCATTTTAACCTTGGTTAGCCGACTTACAGGAACAAGTGTTCTTGAGAAATTACATTTATTCCCTTGATGCCACTCGCTTCCTGTCATAGGTTCCAAGCAAGGAGTCGTTACAGTCACCGCTCACTATAAAGTGAGAGTGCCTAATACATTTGTATTGGAGGGACATGTGTGGCACCTGCGTTTTCATCGTGATCCGCCACTTCAGGCACTGGACAAATACCGCTACTAACTGCGGTTTTAAAATGGCGATGAAAACGCAAGTGACGCACATGTCCGGAACTCTATACAAATGCATTGCACTGAACAGAAAAAGAAAATGTATCCCTAAAACCCCATTGGTACAGAAACACAGTACAACTACCCTCATCAGTACAGAAATCCATAATCAGAACCACCAACAGTACATAAAGAGAGCACCCCAACACCCATTAGTACAGAAATACATGACAAGACCAAGAGCAGTACAGAAATACATCCCCATAGTAACCACTAGTTGAATACATCACCAGGACCACCATTAGTATATGAATAAATCAACAAGACCATCATTATTACATAAACCATCAGAACCACCATCAGTACATGACTAAATAACCAGGACCACTATTTGTACATGAATTTGAGAACCAGGACTACTATCAGAACCTAGTACAGCAATTATAACGTCAGGTCAGACCTGTATATATTTGTACTGCATGAACCTACAACTTCCAGTATGTTTTTAATAATGGTAAGAAGATACAGGGAGTTGTTGTCATCATCATCAGACAGCAGATCATACAGGAACCTCAGTACTGATGAGACGCAGGCAGGATCACAAAAAACATTTACATCCTGGTACCTTGTAGGTGACATCTTCTCTGGTTCTTTCCCTTTCTTCATCTTGTCCAGACGCCATGATGACTCTTCATATTTACAGCTCGTCTATGCAGACTTCCATCTTCTCCAGTCTTCAGCAGTATGTCCCGGCATGATGCCTTTAAAAATAACAGAATTATTATAATGCTCCTGAATAAAAAAAATCTGCTCTACAAGGTGCCCCTGAATAAACATGATTTACGCACTGTCCCTCTTATGGGACATGCTCTCCACACTGTCCTCTCACACTGTGTCCCCCTATACTGCCCAGTCTCTATAATATGTCCCCTCATCACACTCCCCTACCTCAGCATTCTGTCCTTTCCTTGCTGCGCCCTCACACTATCCTCTCTTGCAGTCCCCTCTTTTCTACCCCTATGATGTCTCCTCGCATATTTGCTCATTCACTCTCCTTATTATCTCCATATATGCAGACAGTGCCCCCTGCCCACCCCCCAGATAGGACACTGACATACACACATTTTATTAAAAAAATACATACAATTATATATATGCAGATATGCACACACACATTACACAGACCTATACACATGCAGCACAAAGACATGGAGACAAGCACACATACACCTACAGGCATACACATACAAGCAAACACGCATGCACATACACATACAGGCATGCACATACACATAAAGGCAAACACACACACATACAGGCATGCACATACACATACAAGTAAACATACATACACATACAGGCATGCACACATACACATACAGGCATGCACATACACATACAGGCAAACACACATACACATACAGGCATGCACATACACATACAGGCAAACACACATACACATACAGGCATGCACATACACATACAGGCAAACACATAAACATGCATAACCAACAAAAAAAGAGAGTAGTTAAAGAGATGCGCACACCAGATAATAGAGTAGATTTCTAAAAAAAACAACAACAAACTTTACTATATACTAAAGGGACATATAAAACCAATTAAAAACATAATATGATGACAATAAGCAACTGCAGAAAGAGCCCTCCTAGCATAAATATACGGACCTAATCACAGGACAATACAATAAAGCAGCAGCACTGATAGGTGGCAGAGCAGTTAGTGCTCATAGAATTCTATGGAAAGTCAAGAGCGATGAATACAGGACTAGATTCCAGCATTCCAGCACATAGATCTGGTATGGGGATCTTGCCCTGCCTATTTATAGTTTTTTTTGGTCATTTTTATAGTTCTGTCTTGACTTTCCATAGAATTCTATGAGCACTAACTGCTCTGCCACCTGATTATAAGACGCACCCCCAAATTTGGTGAAGGAAAAGAGAAAAAGTAATGTTTAATGGTAAATGGGGTCCGACTTATAATGCCAGTATTCGTCTAACAAATCATATAGCGTATATGTCCCTCATAG
Source organism: Allobates femoralis (assembly GCA_033576535.1). Classification (NCBI taxonomy): domain Eukaryota; kingdom Metazoa; phylum Chordata; class Amphibia; order Anura; family Aromobatidae; genus Allobates; species Allobates femoralis. The sequence goes on from JARQOC010000001.1 coordinate 42,405,305, forward strand.
TACCCTCATCCTGGTACATTGTCCCTCATCCTGGTACATTGTCCCTCATCCTGGGATATAGCCCCCATCCTTAAATTAGCCCCCTTAATCTGGATATGGCCCCTTTATATTGGATATAGGCCCTTGTGCTGGCACACATCCCCCAGTGATAGCACATGTCCCCTATTGCTGGCACACGTCCCCCATGGCTGGCACACGTCCCCCATGGCTGGCGCACATCGCTCGTGGCTGGCACACGTCCCCCATGGCTTGCACACGTCCTCCTGTCCTGGCACACGTCGCCTATTGATGGAACTCATCCCCCATGGCTGGCACACTTCCCCCGTGGCTTGCACACGTCCCCCATGGCTGGCACACATCCCCTGTGGCTGGCACACATCCCCTGTGGCTGGCACATGTTCCCCATGGCTGGCACACGTCCCCCGTGGCTGGCACATGTTCCCTATGGCTGGCACACGTCCCCTATTGCTGGCACACATCCCCTTTAGCTGGTACACGTCCCCTGTGGCTGGCACATGTCCCTTGTGACTGGCACACATCCCCTGTGTCTGGCACACAGCACACGTCCCTTGTGGCTGGCACATGTCCTGAGTGGCTGGCACATGACACATGTCCCCCGTGGCTGGCACTCATCCTCTATGGCTGGCACATGTCCCCAGTAGCTGGCATACATCCCCTGTGGCTGGCACACGTCCCCTATGGCCAGGGGCGGGCAGGAGCACCTAACCCTGGGTGGCATGTTGTCAGCCCTAGGTGAGGATCGGGGGGGGAGGGGTTTGGGGGGTGCTAGTGGAATTTTTCTAGGTGAGGAGAGGGGGGGGGTTGGGTGCTAGTGAGCGAGGGGCGAGTGCTAGCAGAGTTTTAAGAGGTGAGGAGCAGGGGAGGTAGCTGTGCTGTCAGCCCGCGCGCCGGGCTGTCCGGCTGCTGTGAAGTTAGCGACCCCCCTGCTACCTTGGCCAGTCCGCCCCTGCCTATGGCTGGCACACATCCCCTGTAGCTGGCACACGTCCCGTGCAGCTGGCACACATCCCCTGTGGCTGGCACATGTCCCCTGTGACTGGCATTCGTCCTCTATGGCTGGCACATGTCCCCTGTGGCTGGCACATGTCCCCTATGGCTGGCACATGACCCCTGTGGCTGGCACTCATCTTCTATGGCTGGCACATGTCCCCTGTGGCTGGCACATGTCCCCTGTGGCTGGGACTTGTCCTCTATGGCTGGCACATGTCCCCTGTGGCTGGCACATATCTCCTGTGGCTGACACATGTCCCCTGTGGCTGGAACTCGCCCTCTATGGCTGGCACACGTCCCCTGTGGCTGGCACACATCCCCTGTGGCTGGCACATGTCCCCCATGGCTGGCACATGACCCCTGTGGTTGGCACTCATCCTCTATGGCTGGTACATGTCCTCTGTGGCTGGCACACGTCCCGTGTGGCTAGCACTCGTCCTCTATGGCTGGCACATTTCCCTTGTGGCTGGCACACGTCCCCCATGGCTGGCACATGTCCCCTGTGGCTGGCACTCGTTCTCTATGGCTGGCACATGTCCCCTGTGGCTGGCACATGTCTCCTGTGGCTGGCACATGTCCCCTGTGGCTGGCACTCGTCCTCTATAGCTGGCACATGTCCCCTGTGGCTTTCACATGTCTCCTGTGGCTGGCACACGTCCCCTGTGGCTGGCACACTTCCCCTGTGGCTGGCACATGTCCCCTGTAGCTGGCACTCGTCCACTATGGCTGGTACATGCCCCCTGTGGCTGGCACACATCCCCTGTGGCTGGCACACGTCCCCTGTGGCTGACACACATTTCCCCTGTGGCTGGCACACGTCCCCTGTGGCTGGCACACATACTCTATGGCTGGCACATGTCCTCTGTGGCTGGCACACGTCCACTGTGGCTGGCACACATCCCCCCTGTCCTGGCTAAAGTCAGCAAGTAATAAGAGACAGTTGTAGCCCCTGGGCAGCGCCTTTAGTGTTGGTTAGAAAGAAGTATGGGACCATGAGGATGTGCGTAGATTACCGGCAGATTAACAGCATCACACATAAGGACGCATACCCGTTATCTAGGATTGAGGAGTCATTAGCTGCATTAAAATCTGCTAACTACTTTTCTAACCTTGATCTGACTAGTGAGCACTGGCAAGTTCCTGTGGCAGAAACTGACAAGGAGAAGACAGCATTTACTACGCCAATGGGCCTCTGTGAGTTCAATTGTATGCCGTTTGGACTCTGCAACGCACACGGTACCTTCCAACGCCTGATGGAGAGCTGCCTAGGACATAAGAACTTTAAAACTGTCCTCCTGTACCTAGATGACGTCATAGTCTACTCCAATACATATGAACAACATCTACAAGACCTGGCAGAAGTGTTTGAGGCCTTATCCGGATATGGCATGAAAATCAAGCCATCCAAGTGCCACCTTCTCAAGCCAAAGGTACAGTACCTGGGACACGTCGTGAGTTCAGAGGGAGTAGCACCGGATCCTGATAAAGTCACCATGATAAGGGATTGGCCAAGACCTACTAATGTGAAAGAAGTGAGGCAATTCCTGGGCCTGGTAGGCTATTACAGAAGATTTATCAGAGGATTCACGAAGTTAGCAGCTCCCCTACAAGACATCCTGGTAGTGTTATGGATTAATATTTTATAATATTAATGTTAATAAGTTGCTGCTCCTGACCAAATCAATATAGACCAAGCGCCGGCATTGAAAAGTAGTAGACACCAGACACATAGAGTCAGATGTACACCCTTCCTTGGTCAGACCCAAGCTCCAAGTGTCTGTTTATTATAAGACATTTGGTTTTTACTCAAAAAGGGGCTCGGTCAGCCCTACTCAGATGTATTCATTGGTCCATGGGCAATAAGGGGCTCGGTCAGCCCTACTCAGATGTATTCATTGGTCCATGGGCAATAAGGGGCTCGATCAGTCCATGGGCGGATCCATGAGGTCATCAAGGGGTGTGGTCTTGATCGAGTATGTTATTCTGCGATTGGTCCGTCTTGCCTGACCTCCAGCTTCGGTGATTGGTCCGTCTTCTTTGGACTCCATCTTGCTCTCAGCACATGGTGTGATGTGGCAGGAAATGGCAGCCATGTTTAAATCACAACTTATACAATGTAAAATAATACACTATATATATCATTTCTCCCATGCCCTTATGTCTTAGGCTTAATGAAGTATTTTGATCTTAAGGCTCTCCTTAACAGTAGGACAGTCGAAAAGGTCTTCAACCCGTAATCCTCCTTTCCAGTGGAGTGAAGAGAGGGAAGACTCCTTTAAAAAGCTAAAGTGTGCATTGACAGGAGAAGAGTTCCTGGCGTATCCAGATTACCATCAACCCTTCATTCTGTACATGGATGCCAGCAACGTGGGACTGGGAGTAGTACTGCCACAGAAGCAAGGAGGCAAAGTGAGAGTTATTGCCTTTGCAAGCAGGAAACTCCGGCCTACGGAAAGAAACCCTGAGAATTACAGTTCCTTCAAGTTAGAACTACTGGCAGTGGTTTGGGCTGTAACCGAACATTTCAAGCATTACCTGGCAGCTACAGAATTCACCAGCTACACGGATAACAACCCGTTGACCCACCTGGACTCAGCAAAATTAGGTGCATTGGAGCAGCGATGGATAGCCCGGCTGTCTAACTACAACTTTGTCATCAAATATGGGGCAGGCTGCAAGAACGGGAGCGCAGATGCCTTATCCCGGATGTCGCACCTGAAAGACTTGGAAGAGGAAACGGAGGTGCTGGAAGAAATTAAATTACCGGCCTTTCACCATTCTAAGGTAGAAAAATATCAATCCAGCATCTATCAAAGAGAACAGCAGGCAAATCTCAACCCGTTAGCACACCATGGATGGGCTGACACCCAGGATAGCGACCCGGCTGTGAAGCTTGTGTAAGAACTGCTTACACAACAAGGTGCGTACCCTAATCAGAACGCCCCAGCTGAGACCCAACAACTCTGGAAAGAGAAAGGCAAGTTGTTCCTGTATCAAGGGAAGCTCTGCAGAAGGCACACCAACCCTAAAAGCACATGAACTAGTCTGGCAGATAATCATACCCAAGTGAGACGTCAAAATGGTCTTAGAAGCCTACCATGACGGTGCAGGACATTTTGGATGGAAGAAGTTGGAAGTTCTCTAAGAGAGAGACTCTACTGGGTTGGCATGAGGAAATCAATTGAAGATTGGTGTAGATAATGTGGCCCGTGCAACCTCAGAAGAAAAGATCAACAGAGAGCCCCACTCCAGTCCATAGTAACCAAGCAACCACTAGAGTTAGTTGCGTTAGACCACGTCAAGTTGTCACCAAGCCGGTCAGGCTATGTCTATGCCTTAACCATCGTGGACCATTACTCCCACTTCTTAGTGGTGGTACCCGTCAAGGACCTGACAGAGAAGACGGCTGCAAGAGCAGTTTCAGACGCATTTCTGTAGACCTCATGGCTACCCGGAACAAGTCCTGGCAGATCAAGGTCCAGGTTTTGAATCAGAGATTTCCAGGAGTTCTGCAATATGTACGGTGGAAGAAGATCCGCACAACAGCGTGCCATCCCCAAACAAATGGCATATGCGAGAAGATGAACCATATTGTAATTGATCTGTTAAAAATATTACCAGCGAAAGAAATCAATGGCCAGAGAAATTACCCGATTTGGTAGACCTGTACAACCATGTCCGGTGAGTTCTACAAACTGCACCCCAGTCCTACCTTATGCGTGCAAGGCCCGGTAAGCTGCCAATTGATTTAGATATGGGAGTTCTAAAACCAGACGCAGAAGTTGAAGAATCCAATTGGGATACCCTACGTCAACAACAGTATCGCCAAGTACAAGAGTGCGTAGAGAAAAATCTTCAGCAAGCTAGAGCAAGACAAGAGAGAACCTTTAACCAACGTACTCAAGCAACTCCCTTGCAACCCGGTGAGCAAGTTCTCAAGAGAAAGAGAAGCACCAACAAATTGGATAATCAGTGGGAAACCACCCCATATACAGTCTTACCATCCAATTTAGACAACGCTAAAATGTGTCTAATAAGCAAAGACGAAGGAAAGACGTCAGCAGTTGTGTCAAGAGACCATCTCAAACCATGTCCTGAAACCCTGAAGACACCGGAAGTAACGTTACCCATACAGGTCCAACCTGTCAAGAAGAAGAAGAAGTATTCCATACCGTCTTAGAGATTTCCCCAAAACATGGCCAAATTACTATGGAGCAGTTGTCGTTCCCATGATTGCTTTCCCTTTTGATGGTAGAACCAACACCAGAACCTGTACCACCAGAAGTCCCAAGACCTGACGAACTGGAAGTAGAACCCATACAGGAAGAACAGATTCCTGGTCCCAATGAGCTTGCCAGTCCTACTGTCAGATCTCCATCTTCAGTAGTAGCAGATACTCCAAACAGGTACACATCCACCACATATGCTAAGTACATCCAGTATACCAGTCTTACGCAGATCACAGCATAGTACCAAGGGTCAGTTACCAGCTAGGTACAAAGACTAAAGTGGGAAGTAAATGTGAAATGTAAATATGTTTGTGTAAAGTAAATTGAACTGTTTAAAGCTGAATTACAGGTGTAATAGATGGGTTATCACCACAAGTAAAACGACTCTTCTACCCATAGACTATGCAAAAAAGAGAATCCTGGTTTATATGTTTCTTGCCTATTTATTCAAATATTAAAATTGTATTCTTAAACAATCTTTTTTATTTAGTGGACATACAGTATACCTGCTGATTTTGGGGTTTTTTGATAATATTATAGCCACCAAGACTAAACCCCGAAAACATCTATTTGCTTTTGGACTCTTTGAATTTATAGGATTTTGGTTTTAATTTTGACCTGTATTTAATTGTATTATAACCTTGTTCTTTTATGGAGACGTTTAACCCAGCGTGGAACACCAGGGTATCCCAGTCTCCAAGGGTAATCACAACCAATGGACCCTTAGCCAAAGATGTTGGAGTCCTGTAATATTCTGGTCTAAGAAGTAGATGGGTTTCTTACCTCATACAGAAGCCTAGAAGCCAAAAGGTCTACTCCTACAGGCACTGTATATTTCAACAACATCAAGAGTAAAACCAAGATATTGGTATATGATTGCAATCGCCCGAGGTTGCCGCATCAACCGATACCATCGAATCGTGACTGAACAGGCAGACAGTAAAACACCGTGATATGAGTTCATAGATTACATGTACCAGCGTAAGCAAAGCTGGGTATAAGCACACGATGGTTTCCACAAGGGTTGTGGGAGGACAGGGCAGAGTGTGAACGGAATGGTCCAACACACAGGCAGCGTGAACTGGGTGAAGTGGGCACGCCCGTACAGATCTGGGAAGTACTCACTGAATACCATCACATGAAACTTAAAACTTCAAAACCCGTTGAGTATATGTGTGATCCTTTCTCAAATTGCGTGCCACAAATACCATCACTTTTACTACTCTATCCTCAAAATAGCTCCCTGTAGCTATTATTCCCAGCCTACCGCGAGAGATTTATGTGGAGGTCACAGTGTAGTCATCGCTTCCATCTGTCTGATGATCTGGTATTATATCTTCTAATCAAAACACAAACATATTAGTGTATCTGTTGTTATGATTAGGGGTAAGTGATTTAGTAAAAGTACCTACCCTCTTCCTCCAGTTAAAGCATTATCCTGTTCTCCTGTTTACGTTAGGCAATAATAAGACCATACATCTGTTACCTCCCTTCAGCATCCCTTAGTGGGGGAAGAAATTATGGGGTTGTATTAAGTTTAAATCATCTCTCATCAATTTAAGACAGGCATAAGTGTTGTTTACTAACCTTATTCTTATTATGTCTGAGAGCACAGTTGTTTTTTTGATAGAAGAGGACACTTATCAATCTCCCTTTCATTAGGTTTTTCTGTCTACCAAGATCATTGGTCAGACAAGGGTTAATGATTCCAGAAGTGCCTGTATTGTTGATAACATCCACATTAAATATCTCACAGATCAATATTGAGGCCAGAACTGTAAAGTTCTATGTGTAACAAGTTACCTCAGTCTTTCCCATGTGTAGTATATCCCATGTAGTCCCGGTTCTACTCCTTCTTTCTGGAGGGGAGCATGGACCTTTTCTGTGTCTCCTGTCTCTCAAAGCCGGCTGAGGTGCTGCTCTCTGCTGTCCGAGCTAACAGCCCCGGCGGCTCAGAGATCTTCCTGATATAGTCCGCCCCTATGTGGGGTGGGTTCCCGCCCACCGGAACTTGCTGGCATGTCTTAGAGCAGCGTGCGTTCCACCTGGAACGCACATCCTCCTACTGCGCGTGTGTGCACTTCCTGGATCACTTCTGCCTCTATTGCGCAGGTGCGGATCGCAGATCAGAGGGACTACATAGACTTTAGGGATAAAAAAGCATACCCTACCTATTGGACTCACAGGGGACCCCAACTGGCCCACAACCAATCCAACCAATACCAACACCAATACCAACAGACGTATCCTCTTCGGAGGGAGAAACGTCAGAAAGTGAAAACAATCAGGTAGTCTTGAGTGAAAGACTTGCCCGTTTGGAGAGGGCAAACAACGAGAGGCCCCTAAAAACTCTAAGGGAGGGGACGGGGAAAGGGCAAACCAAGATGGGGAACACCAAGACCAGATCCCAGACCAGGTCCTATAATACCACAGCAACCTTCTACCTCATTGGGTGTCTTTTCTACACCTGCACCTACACCGTCTTTTTTAGAACAGGGTTTACATCAACGGGATACGACCTAAGGGATCGTACAGGGATACCCACCCCCCGCTACCAGTAGACAGACACTGTTTAGCGCAGAAGAACCGACAAGGAGATAAGGATGAATTGAGAATAATAAATCTGACTACTATTCATCTAAATGAGACGGAGATAGAAGTTTTGAAACGAGGGCTGTCATTTGTTCCTACTAATAATTTTGACGCATTTGAGTGGGTGAAAGATGTTAATCTTTTCGCAAGAAAACTCAAATGGCGCCAGTTTTTTTAGAACAATGACAGAGAGAAGTGTTTAGAACTTGGTATCACTGAGGAGGACCTACCTACTGTACGGGATATGCTGACTTTATCTAATTCTAACGATAGTGGCCTAGGACCCTTCACAGAACTTAGACCTAAAAGCACTCGGGCACCCCTTCTACAGACTGTAGCAGCATTGACATATTCACTAAGCTTGTTTGTGAGGACCTTGAAAAATTACAGGGACTTCACAAAACATTCCATCTAAATTTGGACCGGTCCGGCAGAGAGGCTTTGGAGAAACTCTCGGCTCGTAAGGACATTATTCTAAAACCGGCGGATAAGGTGGCAATCTTGTGATTATGAATCATGACTTCTACACCAAGATGTGCTATGACATACTGAAAGACCAAACCACATATGCTACTTTACGAAGGGACCCCATAGAGGGATACCAAAAAGACCTGAAAAACTTACTGGATAGGGCTTTTGAAGAAGGTATCTTGAATAAAAACGAATGGAGATTCATGGATACTAAATTTCCGGTGACACCGGTCTTTTACTCCCTACCTAAGGTGCACAAAGGCTTCTCACCACTTAAGGGTCGACCTATAGTATCAGGCAATGACTCGCTCACACAGAATGTGAGCATATATCTAGACAAGGTATTAAGGAGTTATGTTTTGACTCTGCCATCTTACCTCAGAGACACAATGGACTTGTTAACAAAACTTGATGGCGTTACCATTGAGGAAGACACATACTTGGCCTCCATAGACGTGGAAGCTCTCTACAGTAGCATACATCACCAAGCAGGGTTGGAAGCTGTCAAATACTTCCTTAGTGCCAGAGGAATGCAATATGAGTCTCACAATAGGTTCATCTTAGATGCAGTTGAGTTCATGCTAACACATAACTATTTCAAGTTCAATGGAAAATTCTACCACCAGCTCAGGGGCACTGCGATGGGCAGTTCTATGGCACCAACTTACGCAAATCTGCTCCTGGGCTGGTGGGAAGACACAATAGTCTTCGGAGGTGAAGGTTAATAACGTCTTGGTGGTGCCCCCAGATAATCTTCTGGGGGCACTTTATAGACGATATCTTCATTTTATGGTCAGGTAACAGGAAAGCTTTGACAGGTTCCTGAGGGATCTTAACATCAACGAACTAGGCCTAAAGTTCACCTCCGAATTTCAAGAGAAACAACTGAATTTCCTAGACGTGACCATTGAAAGAGGTATTGATGGACATCTCAGCACACGAACATTTAGGAAAGCAACGGCTAGTAATGACCTATTGCATTGGAGGAGTCACCACCCAAAGAGCCTAAGGACGGGAATACCAAAAGGCCAATACCTTCGCATTAGAAGAAATTGTTCAGACAACAGACAATTCTTCAGGCAGGCGGAGGAACTTAGGACGAGGTTTCTGAATAGGGGATACCCTCAACAGGTACTAAGCAAGGCTTACAAGACAGCAGAAACTAACCCCTCGGGATGAACTCATGAAACCGAGAATGAGAAAAGACGACCCGACGATGAGGATCATCGGCAAGTATGACAACTGGGCCATAGAAGTGAAGGAAATCATGAGGAGACACTGGCGTGTGTTGCGAGCAGACCCCGGACTCCACAAGCTGATACCTCCGTACCCCTCTATAACATACCGACGAGGAAGAAATTTGAGAGATCAACTTGTACATAGTACATACGAACCACCTGAAGTGAAGAACACCTGGCTAGAAAATCGCGCCAAAGGCACATTCCGGTGTGGAAAATGTATATTTTGCATGTACATAAACACTGACAAGGAGCTCATCAGTAGAAATACTGGTAAAATCTATAAACTCCGGCATTTCGCGAATTGCAAAACGGTTGGAGTAGTTTACTGCTTCAGATGTGTATGTAGTATTGAATACATAGGGAAGACCAAAAGGGAGTTTAGGAAACGGATAGGCGAACATGTTGGGGACGTCAGAAAAAGGAGAGACACCCCTATTGCTAGACATATACTTCAAGAACATGGAGGGGCACTTGACGGATGTACCTTTATGGCAATTGAAGTTGTAACACCACCTACAAGAGGAGGTAACTGGGACAGACTCATCCTGCAAAAAGAGTGTCGCTGGATCCACCGTTTGAAAACAGTAACACCTTATGGTCTTAATGAGACACAAACATACGCGTGTTTTATCTGATATCCTTCGAAACTAACAAGCCCATGTCTTTGAGCTATAAATGTTGCGTGGTTTCATCAAAATACATACCTTCACTATTGACTAACGAAGGGTTCCCCAAAAAAACTTCTCCTCCACGGCCCAGAAGGGCATAGGAGGGTAAAAATAACTGGGTAGGACTGGAAACCCAGACCATATCTAACATTGTATGAGACAAAAAACTTTGCACCAGTAGCCCACAGGTCCTACTGGGTATGGGGAAATAAGATATATATAATCAATCATAAATGTAAAGACACGAAACTCTAGAGGTAAACAAAAGGGTATAATGTAGTTGCCATTAATTGTTGTGACGTCTACTATATCCACTGACAATAACGGGTTGGATCAGGATATATACATGCTTATATGTCGTGCATCCTTTGGATCCGCATATGAGACATTGTCCATACAAGCTATAATCATAAATCTAGTGTAGCCCATAGTGTAATATATGAATCACCCCCTCATGTTGCGGATATAGTACTAAAGCATGTTTTTCAGCATAAACTACCCTAAAATGTGTGCCTCTACTTACAACCAACAGGTAAACATATACCTTAAATAACATAACTTTACATCTTCTAGACCATGAAGAACCTAGAAATCTGTTTACTGTGTTGTAAGTTTTTCCCTTCCGCATATAAGAGGGAGGTTTCTTCCCTCCCACTGCACTGACATTCATTGCATAGATGCTTTTAACTAAGGGGCCGCGATCCGCACCTGCGCAATAGAGGCAGAAGTGATCCAGGAAGTGCACACACGCGCAGTAGGAGGATGTGCGTTCCAGGTGGAACGCACGCTGCTCTAAGACATGCCAGCAAGTTCCAGTGGGCGGGAAACCCACCCCACATAGGGGCGGACTATATCAGGAAGATCTCTGAGCCGGCGGGGCTGTTAGCTCGGACAGCAGAGAGCAGCACCTCAGCCGGCTCTGAGAGACAGGAGACACAGAAAAGGTCCATGCTCCCCTCCAGAAAGAAGGAGTAGAACCGGGACTACATGGGATATACTACACATGGGAAAGACTGAGGTAACTTGTTACACATAGAACTTTACAGTTCTGGCCTCAATATTGATCTGTGAGATATTTAATGTGGATGTTATCAACAATACAGGCACTTCTGGAATCATTAACCCTTGTCTGACCAATGATCTTGGTAGACAGAAAAACCTAATGAAAGGGAGATTGATAAGTGTCCTCTTCTATCAAAAAAAACAACTGTGCTCTCAGACATAATAAGAATAAGGTTAGTAAACAACACTTATGCCTGTCTTAAATTGATGAGAGATGATTTAAACTTAATACAACCCCATAATTTCTTCCCCCACTAAGGGATGCTGAAGGGAGGTAACAGATGTATGGTCTTATTATTGCCTAACGTAAACAGGAGAACAGGATAATGCTTTAACTGGAGGAAGAGGGTAGGTACTTTTACTAAATCACTTACCCCCTAATCATAACAACAGATACACTAATATGTTTTGTGTTTTGATTAGAAGATATAATACCAGATCATCAGACAGATGGAAGCGATGACTACACTGTGACCTCCACATAAAAATCACCGGTAGGCCACTGGAATATACCACAGGACACCTCTTTTGGTGGAATAAACCTAGTAAATCACTGGTTTAGTGGCACTACATACTCGGGTGAAGGTCACACATATAGCTAACAGCATTATTGCTAAGAAAACCGTTATTTCATGTTGTTTCCAGGTAATTCCAAGACACAACATCTGATGATTGACAAATTCATCAACACTCCCCGCCAACATCCCACAACCCGGACCACTGTGGGTTAATACTACCAGACTTTGAAACATAAAGTGTCATATTGTATCTATGTGACACATATACCTGATGTAGCATACTGTCTAAGGCCCCTGATGAGCCTCCTATGATCAGTTGGAGGAGGCGAAACGCGTCGGGCGGATTGCTATCACTATACCATATCAATGGTTATGTATTGTTGAACTTATTGTGCCTGTAGGTTGTAGGACCTTTGACTTTAGGGTGGTGGGTTGGACCCTTCTGACTTAGGGACAATATTGAAAAGACCCAATATTTGGGCAACCTGGGACGGCATTTGGTTGTGATCACCCTTGGAGACGGAATGTGTCCAGGCGAGTCACCTTCCAAAAAGAACCGTACACCATAAAACTGTCTTATTGTAAACCAATCCTATTACCGCCCCCACAGGCAATATTTATGTTTTGCGTTTGTTCTTGGGTGGCTTGTCTTAGTAAAAACACTGTCAGCACTGTATCACCTATCCACACTGGATTTTTAAAAAAATTTTGAATAAAAGAAAGAAACATAACCAGGATTATCCCTTCAATTTTATGTAAAGTAAATTGAACTCGTTAAAGTGTAAAGTGTACAAAAATGGTGGGAGTAGCATGGTGTTAGGTGGCAGCCACGGAGAGTAAGAACTTGACTTCTTTTGCGGTGACCCGAGGGCTTAGGAGCCTACTGCGCTTAAAAAACAGAGACACCCGTAAGTGTTTATATGTGTTTGCAACGTTAAAAGCCAGTACCTAGAGAGACTATCCTGTAAGAACTCTGCATATTCTTGAACATTTTCTTTTTATTTATTTATGGACCATACAGTATATACCACTGTACTGATTGTGGTAAAAACTCTTTTGTAAATATTTATCAGTCCGGAGGCAATAGACTAAACCCCCGGAAAGACTGCTTTTGAACTTTTGGACTCTTTTTGAATTTTAGTGATTTTTGTATATTTATTTTTTAAGACTCTGTAAATATTAATTGTATTATTAACTCTTTGTTTGTCTTTCTACAGTCCCGGAGTACTGTCTTTAACTAAGGGGGAATGTGGCACCCCAGGGGTTAATGTGCCACAGTAACATCACAAGGGTTAACTCCCCACACAACACTGGACACCTCAAGGCCAGAAAGGGGAGCTCAAGGAGCTCCCTGATATATTCTGGTCTGAGGAGGAAGTAGATTGTTGATAGTTGACAGTTGACAGTTCATTTTAGTGCAGAGAGCACTAGGAGGAGGACCTGTAAATGGGAGCAGTGCTGAGCTCCTGACAGGGACCACTGTTTACTTTCAGGCCTGAAGCCAGAGTCTGAGGAGAGGAGTACAAGAAACAGAGGAACATATCTGGGAGACTGAGTTACCTCATAACTCGCCCCAGAGGGGCGCAGAAACCGGATACCGGATCCGAATCTGTGACTGAAACAGGCAGCACAGAAAACACCGTGATAGTGGAGGTTATAGATCTACACTGTACCTCAGCGAAGCAACACGGCGGGGTCAGAAGCACACGGAATGACTCAAGTTGCCTAGCAAAGGGGGTACCTGTGAGGAGAGACAGGGCCAGCAGCCTAGCTGAAGCGGCAGCAGGGCCACACACACAGCGCAGCAGTGGGAAGCTGAGGACCCGGACAGCGTGGGAGCAACCCGGCCCCGGTACAGACTCTGTGGACAGTACTCTACTGAATACCATCACCAGTAAAGCCTTGGAAAACTTCAAAACCGTGAGTGTGTGTGATCCTTGTGCTCAAACATTGCGTGCCCTCACAAACTACCATCATCTCTTCTACTACCTCTATCCTGCAACATCCATAGCACCATCTATAGACTATTACTAACACTGCCCCAGCTCTACCTGCGGAGAGCCATTACATCCCCCAGCTGCCCAACATCATCTCCGGAGGTTCTGCAGCAGCGGTGGTACCCTCACTGACCACAACCGTGGGTGGCGTCACAACAAACTCCCCTGTAAATATTACCCCCATTACTTGCGGAACCCGAGACGCGGTCCGGACCAAGACCGCCGTGATACCCCAGCAGTACCCCGGTCCGGTACCGAGTATCCCGTCCCAGTGGGCACCACACCTACAGGCCGTCACATTCACATGTGTGAATATTGCCTCTAGATCAAAAAGTTTAAGGGTTCTTTTGATCTTCCAAAATGGGTAAATAAGGTATAAAGCATTGCCATGGGAGGGGGGGGCAAATATGTTTTGTCATAGGGATTCTAGAGACATCTATGATTATTGAGTCTTTTTTGTTCCTAATTAATGTTTTGGCCAAAAATAGCACACCATACATATACATATAGGGCCAGTTCATTGATTGCAGGGTTGTTGTCACTCTTCTATTTTGCCTTGTTAAATGAATAGATATTTACTTTGCCAAAATCATAAAAAAATCTGCATGTGTTTTATGAATTTAGGACAAAATATTAAATATTTATTTTTCTATTTTATCTCGTTCTCACATTTTTAAAGCAAGAACACGACAATCAATGCCCTATACTTTTTTGACCCATCTTGGATGAGCAGGAGAACGGCTAAACCTTTGTAATGGACATTGCATCCTCTGCTAAAACGTTGCAAAATTTCCTTTCAATTTCAGGTGTCCATGAAGTCACTCAAGTGGGGACTGGAGGACGTCTGCAAAACATTCTGCGACCTTTTAAAAAGTCGTAATTGATAAATTAGCCGGAAAAAAAAACTGAAAATCAAATACATTACTAACATTGAGGAGCAGGGACGTCGCTATGCATTAAGAATCGGGGCTGCAGCCCCGATTCTTTTGCATAGAGCCCCGAATCTCGCCGCCCCGGACCCAGCGCCGCTACCAGCTGATAAACTGAAGGGCCGCTCTATCAGACACTGCCTTCGGCAGCTCTTCTCTCCCTGACATCCTATCTCTCCTACAGTGCCTCTGCCGCTCTATGCTGCGGGAACCTGCACTTTTATGTGTGCACTGTGCAGCAGCTTTTACCCTCCTCCGGGTCCAGCAACTCACAGAGGGGCCGTGTCCACCACATGACAGCTCTCCTGCTGGACAGTCCTCCTGGCAGAAGAGTGGGGGGAAGTGCTCAGCTGCTGGGAGCAGGTAAAGCACATGTACACCAGCCCCACTCCTGCAGCACAGAGGAGTGTGTGTCTCCATGTGTCTGTGTTTGGGTTGTGTGTCTGTGTATGGTGTCTGTGTATGTTGTCTCTGTGTGTGTATGTTGTCTGTGTGTGTGTGTGTATGTTGTCTCTGTGTGTGTGTGTGTATGTTGTCTCTGTGTGTGTGTGTGTGTATATGCTGTCTCTCTGTGTGTGTGTTTGCTGTCTCTGTGTATGTTGTCTGTGTATGTTGTCTCTGTGTGTATGTTGTCTCTGTGTGTGTGTATGTTGTCTCTGTGTGTGTGTGTGTGTATGTTGTCTCTGTGTGTGTGTATGTTGTCTCTGTGTGTGTGTGTGTGTATGTTGTCTCTGTGTGTGTATGTTGTCTCTGTGTGTGTGTATGTTGTCTGTGTGTGTGTATGCTGTCTCTGTGTATGTTGTCTGTGTATGTTGTCTCTGTGTGTGTATGTTGTCGCTGTGTGTGTGTATGCTGTCTCTGTGTATGTTGTCTGTGTATGTTGTCTCTGTGTGTCTGTGTATGTTGTCTCTGTGTGTATGTTGTCTCTGTGTGTGTGTATGTTGTCTCTGTGTGTGTGTATGTTGTCTGTGTGTGTGTGTGTATGTTGTCTCTGTGTGTGTGTATGCTGTCTCTGTGTATGTTGTCTGTGTATGTTGTCTCTGTGTGTGTATGTTGTCTCTGTGTGTGTGTATGTTGTCTCTGTGTGTGTGTGTATGCTGTCTCTGTGTATGTTGTCTGTGTATGTTGTCTCTGTGTGTGTATGTTGTCTGTGTATGTTGTCTGTGTTTGTTGTCTCTGTGTGTGTATGTTGTCTCTGTGTGTGTGTGTATGCTGTCTCTGTGTATGTTGTCTGTGTATGTTGTCTCTGTGTGTGTATGTTGTCTCTGTGTGTGTGTATGTTGTCTCTGTGTGTGTGTATGCTGTCTCTGTGTATGTTGTCTGTGTATGTTGTCTCTGTGTGTGTATGCTGTCTCTGTGTATGTTGTCTGTGTATGTTGTCTCTGTGTGTGTATGTTGTCTCTGTGTGTGTGTGTGTGTGTGTGTATGTTGTCTCTGTGTGTGTGTGTATGTTGTCTCTGTGTGTGTGTGTATGTTGTCTCTGTGTGTGTGTGTGTGTGTATGCTGTCTCTCTGTGTGTGTGTATGCTGTCTCTGTGTATGTTGTCTGTGTATGTTGTCTCTGTGTGTTTATGTTGTCTCTGTGTGTGTGTATGCTGTCTGTGTATGTTGTCTGTGTATGTTGTCTCTGTGTGTGTATGTTGTCTCTGTGTGTGTATGCTGTCTCTGTGTATGTTGTGTGTGTATGTTGTCTGTGTGTGTATGTTGTCTCTGTGTGTGTGTATGTTGTCTCTGTGTGTGTGTGTATGTTGTCTGTGTGTGTGTGTGCTGTCTCTGTGTGTGTATGCTGTCTCTGTGTATGTTGTCTCTGTGTGTGTGTATGCTGTCTCTGTGTATGTTGTCTCTGTGTGTATGTTGTCTCTGTGTGTGTGTGTATGTTGTCTGTGTGTGTGTGTATGTTGTCTGTGTGTGTGTGTGTATGCTGTCTCTGTGTGTGTATGCTGTCTCTGTGTGTGTATGCTGTCTCTGTGTATGTTGTCTCTGTGTGTGTATGTTGTCTCTGTGTGTGTATGTTGTCTGTGTGTGTGTGTGTATGTTGTCTCTGTGTGTGTATGTTGTCTCTGTGTGTGTATGTTGTCTCTGTGTGTGTGTGTATGCTGTCTCTGTGTATGTTGTCTCTGTGTGTATGTTGTCTCTGTGTGTGTGTATGTTGTCTGTGTGTGTGTATGTTGTCTCTGTGTGTGTGTGTGTATGTTGTCTGTGTGTGTGTGTGTATGTTGTCTCTGTGCGGGTTGTGTCTCTGTGTGTGGGTTTTGTGTCTCTGTGTGCGGGTTGTCTCTGTGTGCGGGTTTTGTGTCTCTGTGTGCGGGTTGTGTCTCGTGTGTGGGTTTTGTGTCTCTGTGTGCGGGTTGTGTCTCTGTGTGCGGGTTGTGTCTCTGTATGTGTGTGGGTTTTGTATCTCTGTGTGTGGGGTGTGTCTCTTTGTGTATTTAGGATATATTTTGAGTATACTGAAGTGTGTATATACACATGTTCTGTGTATATGATGTGTACCTGCTGTGCATCTGTTATATAGTATGTGTGTACTCTGGACATGTATGATGTATGTAATGAGCATGTGTTGTCCAGTACATGTGTGCTGTATGTAATGTAATTTAACCCTTTCACCACCTTTGACATTCATATACTTCAAAGTATGGGGAGGCTGCTGTAATACTGCTGGGGCCTGTATATACCACTGGGGGGAGGCTGCTGTATACCACTGGGGCTGCTGTAATACTGCTGGGGCCTGTATATACCACTGGGGAGGCTGGTGTATACCACTGGGGCTGCTGTAATACTGCTGGGGCCTGTATATACCACTGGGGAGGCTGCTATATACCACTGGGGCTGCTGTAATACTGCTGGGGACTGTATATACCACTGGGGAGGCTGCTGTATACCACTGGGGCTGCTGTAATACTGCTGGGGACTGTATATACCACTGGGGAGGCTGCTGTATACCACTGGGGCTGCTGTATATACTGATGGGGCCTGTATATACCACTGGGGAGGCTGCTGTATGCCACTGGGGCTGCTGTAATACTGCTGGGGCCTGTATATACCACTGGGGCTGCTGTATACCACTGGGGCTGCTGTATATACTGATGGGGCCTGTATATACCACTGGGGAGGCTGCTGTATGCCACTGGGGCTGCTGTAATACTGCTGGGGCCTGTATATAACACTGGGGCTATTTTTTCCTTAACACAATAGATAGAATTGTATCCTAGAGGAGTGGATCAAAGTAGTAAGAAAACCCTTTAGGGCTTATTCAGATAAGCGCTTCTCCCCGAACACTAATCGCGTGCTTTTAAAGTACCCAATTTTCGCCGGGAGCACGCCCCATTCATGTCAATGGGGTCAAGAAGCGACTGCTAAAAATCCGTCATTATAGAACATGTGTTTAATGGCGTTTTTTTACAGCGAAATTCATGCACTTTAAAATCACGGTATTAACGCCAGAAAAGTGCTCATGTGAAAGAAGCCTTAGGATTACTTGGATGTTGGCCTAATACTGTTATATTTTGTGTATTTATTGAGTGCATGTTGGCAATCACTATAATGTTTTAAAGCATTAAAACTGTTAATATTATATATGTAGAGTGTCACTGCTTATTTAAGTACCATACATTTTACTTGGGTTTTATTTAAATTTATTCCGAAAAATGCAGCTCAGTGGGCCCGAGCCCCGGATGTTTTTTGACCCTAGCAACGCCCCTGTTGAGGAGCATAAAAAAATCAAGACCAAGTAAAAAAGACTCAAGTTTAAAGAAGAATTTTCAAAAACAACAAAAATTAGACAATAAAGGAGCAAATGCAAAATTTAATCAGGCCCATAGCGTTCATCACATTACATCTACTCAATACTATTCCTGGTTTTATATCAATAATCTCTGCTTCAAGAAAGATATAACATTTCCTAATATCTTTGTGTTTCAATGTCTTCCTATTTTTAAGACCTCTGCTTGCAAGTATATTTGTGAACTATTTTTATCATATGCATTTTGAGAGGTCCAACTCCAGGGGTTTTGGTACCATGACAGCTGAATCCAGGGGTTGAGCTCCTACAGACAGGTGCAGTCTTTGGGTAGGTGCAACCTGGTCGACCGAATGCAGGCAGGTACAGTCTTAGAACAGATGCAGCCAGGACAGCCGGATAAAGGCAGGTACAGTCTTAGAACAGATGCAGCTAGGATGGCCGAATACAGGTGTGGAGCCCACTGGAACCCGGGACACGGTCCGGACCAGGACCGCCGTGACATCCCCCAGCAGTACCCCGGTGCTAAGCGCCTCTCTGGGGTGAGTTTAGGGTAACTCCTTATCCCGGGTGTGTTCCTCTGTTTCTCTGACTCCTTCCCTCAGACCTCTCAGGACCTCCACTCCAACTCGACTCTCCTCCAACTCCAGACTCAAACTCAACTAAACTAAACTCAACTCAACTCAACTCAACTGACTGTCACTCCTGCTCTGAAGTAAACAACATTAGCTCCTCCCACTCTTGCAGGTGCCTCCTAAGCTCCTCCCACTTTCTAGTGTAGTGTTGTGTGGGAAGTAAACCCGTGTTGCTGTTTCTGTGGCACATTAACCCTTGGGGTGCCACACAGGCAGGTACATTCTTAGAACAGATGCAGCCAGGACAGCCGGATGCAGGCAGGTACAGTCTTAGAACAGATGCAGCCAGGACAACCAGATGCAGGCAGGTACAGTCTTAGAACAGATGCAGCTAGGATGGCCAGATACAGGCAGGTACACTGTTAGAACAGATGTAGCCGGAACAGCTGGATACAGGCAGGTACAGTCTTAGAACAGATGCAGCCAGGACAGCCGGATGCAGGCAGGTACAGCCTTAGAACAGATGTAGCTAGGACAGCCGGATGCAGGCAGGTACAGTCTTAGAACAGATGCAGCTAGGATGGCCGGATACAGGCAGGTACAGCCTTAGAACAGATGTAGCTAGGACAGCCGGATGCAGGCAGGTACATACAGTCTTAGAACAGATGCAGCCAGGACAACCAGATGCAGGCAGGTACAGTTGTGGCACCCTGGCACCTGTTGGGCACCACAGAAATCCTTAGGGCATGAATGGAGTTAACAGCAAAGCATCACTCACCAACACCAAACAACACAACAACACCTTAGAACACCTGGTTTCACCCCGAGCCTCTAGGGGGAGCTCCACTGGTCACTTTGAGCCAGTTCCCCCTATAAATAGAGTCTTGCAGGGAGAAACTTCAGAGTGTGCAGACGCTAGGAGAGCTGCAGGGTGTGTGTGATCTCCACTCTATGAGACACATACTAGGCCCAACCAGTCATCCAGCCAAGTGAGGAAACCCTTGCAATTGGGGTTAGAGGACAAGGAGAAGCACCTCTCAGGGACACCAGAGTGATCATAACTCTCTCCCTTAATAACCGGTTACTGGAACCGAAGCTGTGGAAGCTACATAGCCACTGCAGAGAACCAGCATACTTCACAGGGAGTCTAGCCCCCTGTTCACCTGTCGCACCTACCAACGAGAGCCCAGGGAAGAAGGTAGAATTATCATCACCCCTTTTACAGTGCCCTCAGTGCTGACAACCAGGTGAAGTCCGTTCTATTGAACACACTGCCCGGTCCGGCTGGATTCCATATCCACCCGACCTTAGCACCAGAAGTATAGAGAGAAGGAAGCCTACACAACTGCTTGCTGTGAACCTCCAGGATTGCTAAACTTCACGAACCCGGTCTGGCGTACCTGAAAACCACCAGTAAAGGTACTAAAAAGACTTTGGCGTGTCTGTGTTCGACTCCTGGGCCTAACAGCAGCATTACCGCAGCTGCCTCACAACATCTTGCGCAGCTCCCGGCTCCGGGGACTCCCACTCATCCTGTGGGGAGCGTCCCATCTAGCTGCTTAACATCCCCGGAGAACCCGCAGCGCTGGTAAAGTTACCAGAACACCCGCAGGTGGCGTCACGAGACAAGGTTAACCCTACTGTTCCGCCATCCCCCCTATTGATCTGGACCACCGGGCCTACACCACCGCAGGCGCGGTTCCGTGACTGGAGGAGAAACAACGCCCGCTACGTGTACCCCCGGCTACGGTGAGTCACAGTCTTAGAACAGATGCAGCTAGGATGGCCAGATACAGGCAGGTACAGTCTTAGAACAGATGCAGCCAGGACAGCCGGATGCAGGCAGGTACAGTCTTAGAACAGATGCAGCCGGGACAGCCGGATGCAGGCAGGTACAGTCTTAGAACAGATGCAGCCGGGACAGCCGGATGCAGGCAGGTACAGTCTTAGAACAGATGTAGCTAGGACTGCCAGATGCAGGTGTGGAAGGCTCTGAGTATGACACCTGCACTGATGCAGATGGTGTGGTTACAGGACTGGTTCGGAAGCACAGTGGAATTATGAACAGACAAATTCAGGTAAGGCATAGACACAGGATACACTAAGGGAACCTGACAATTAGTAACATGTCTCTTAAGTGTATACCACACTGCTCAGGCACCTTCCAATTATGAAAGGCACCTTAAACACTCTGTGCTTCTCAGCTACAAACTGAGAAGCATTTTGGGTAGGGCGCGCTGGCCCTTTAAGAAGCACAGGCGTGCCATGTGCGTGGCCAAAAAGCATTCCTGTGCAGTGTGCACATTCCCTGGGAGCAGGAAGTATCAGATGCTGCCCAGGCAGATGCCATGGGACCACTGCAGGATGAGTACTCCAGCAGTTTCTCTGCTGTGGAGATGTCGGTGATGTGGCGAATGTAACAACCAGACTATATTAACCAACTATTTCACAGGCTTGTCTAAATGTTGTTAAGCAAACTTTAAACCCACTAAAACATTCTTTTTATTCAGCAATGGAGTCTTGCATACAGGAGCGTGCATACAGACCATGAAGGGGGATTGCACTACTTTTTGTTTTCTTTGAAACAATTGTACCTGATGATTTTAGGTCTTTTTGTAACTCTCCAAAGGCGGGTTCTTTGCTCTTGGACAACTCTTCTGATAATTCTTTTCACTCCTCTGTGTGGAATCTCGCGGTGAGCAGTTAGTCGTGTCCGGATCATGGTGGCGTTATATTTTTTCCCCTTCCGGGATTATGGCTCCAATAGTGGACACTGGAACTTTCAGTATTTTAGAAACTCATCCGTAACCAAAGCCGTCAGTATGTTTTGCAACAATAAGGTTTTGAGACAGCTCACTGGTTTTACCATTCAAAGAGTGTTTCTTGTGTGGCACCTTGGTAATGACACGCCTTTTTATAGGCCATCAGTTGAACCAACTGATATTATTTTTCACTTAGTGACAGGATTGCTTTCTAATGACTGATAGATTTCAGTTGGTGTAATGACTTTCCATCGCTTTTTGCACCTCTCTTTCTCCATGTGTTCAATACTTTTTGCCTGTGTCATCTCTCATTATTTCACATTACTTAGTTTATTGACATCTATGGTTGGATTTATATCCCTTTGTTGATTGGATGGGTTGCTACTGACATTTGATGAGAAATTTATGTCAATAGCACTTTTAGAAATATATTTACTTAGAAAACTGGTGACATGTTCATTAGTAATCTCATCTGTTGTAACTCCCTCGATTGTTCCACACACAGAATCACTTGCATTGCCCACGCTACTGTGTTCTCCATGAGTGAGCCACTTTCAGACATTTCTTAAGGCCCCGTCACATCTGGCAACGGGGCTGGAGATGTCGGCAGAGACTGGTGGGTGCGCGCACGTTTTTGGCGCCCCCGCCAGCGTCGCCGTCCCCCGTTTACACGGGGAGACATCTCCAGCCCTGCGCCGGCGAGCTGTCAGGTGGCGTCGCCGCCGGGGTGTCTGAAAACCCCAGCGGCGATGCAGGACAATGGGAGCCTATGGCTCCCATCGCCTGACAGGTCGCTGGCGGCTGGTTACATGGGGCGAGGTGTGCACATCGCCCCATGATGGTCGCCTGGTTTCAGAGCACTGCTCTGAAAGCAGGCGACCGCCCGGCAGCACCGACATCGCCCCTTTACATGAGGTGATGTAGGGGTGATGTCGCCGCCGATAGGCCACGCCCCTAAGTCACCTATGGTATCGGCGGCGATGTGGCCTGGTGTAACGGGGCCTTTAGAGATCAAAAAGATTGCAAGCTTAAAAATCGGACATGCCAAATCTTTATGTCCATCAACATAATCAGTCAGGGGTTCAACAAACCTTTAGATGATGGTAGATATAGCCAATGGTAGTCTAATGTGAGAGCCAGCCTAAAACGTTTTGACCAACACGTAGCATACATACAACAAGCCACTATAGCCTCTTTGAGGGATGGGGCACAGCCCTGGTTGGTCCGATCTTCTCTGCTACTTGGTAGCAAGACTACAATTTCCAGAGGAAGCGTATTGTCGAGTAACAAGAATGTAGGGAATTGCCCCAAGGGTCACGGAAAGCAAAGAGACCAATACTTGGCACTTTCTTAAAGTGACATAAAACGGAGGCCATTTTGATCTTTCCTATGGTCGCCCCTCTTACATGTGCATTGAACACATCGGTTTTCACCATTAATTTTCAAACTCAGACATGAGATTTGAAGAATGAAAAATAAAATAGTTTCACTATTGACCTGGAGGAAATCCTTTCTCTAAGAGCATCCTTTCCATATGTTACATACATTGACTGTTTACATAGATGTCCCGTTTCCTGGTGAAATTAATCTTTGTTAATTATTGCAAACTTCCATTTCACTTCATGAATGAAACCTTCAGGACACATTCGTTGGACAGGAAAGTGAGTGAAAATTTTGAACCCGGCCAGACATGATGGCTTCCGCATAGAATAGGAAGTCTAGCGGGTAAAATCACATTTGGGAGCTCTGAGTGATAAACTGAGACTATCTTCGGCATAGGGCATCAATCTTCACAGTCGTTGCAAAATTTCAATTAAATAACACAATAATCAGGATGTCTCGTGTCACAAAGGGATATCACGGCAGGAAAAAGGAAAATGTAATTATATACTGACAGAAGTGAAGTCTAGACACAAGTGCGTTAATACAACGACGCTTCCTGCAAGATACAAATGGATATAGTCCAATATGCCACTCGCCAAGTACTCAGGGCTACAAGTAATACTGCTTATAAGAATACTTCATATTAATTGCAGAGTAGCATTATTAAGAGAAGTCTTTTTATATGGGATTGAAAGATAACTACAGCAATGCTGCTCTTACGTACCCATTGTGTGTTCAAACAAAGAGATGAACAGTTGCTTGAAATGGCAAAGCAGGACGGCTTAGAGCAGGGGTCTCAAACACGCGGCCTGAGGGCCACATGCGGCCCCTGGGGCTTCACTATGCGGCCCGCGGCACCTTGGACAACTTAATGATGCATCGCCCCAGTGCAGAGGGCCGCTGCAGTCCCCGCTTTGTGATGACTTCCGTCCGCGGCACTAACAAGCTCTGCCACTCAGCAAAATCAATGCAAGTTGCCACCAATGAAAGGTTCGCAGATTAAGGCGGAATATGACGTCACATGCGGGCCTCTGGCTGGCAGATTGCATTGATCTTGCTGAGCAACAGAGCTTATCTGAGCGGCGGCTGGAGGAAGTCATAGCACAGCGGGGACCGCGGTGGCCCCCTGCACTGGAGTGATGCATCATTAAAGTGAGAAAAGTATGAGTGTATGTGTGAGAGGTGTGTGTGAGTTTCAGTGTGTGTATGAGAGTGTGTGATTGTGTATGAGAATGTGTGAGAGTATGTGTGGGGTTTGTGTGTGAGTGTGTAAAAAGAGGGTAAAACAGGATGGGGGCCATAACTATAAAAGTAGATCAGGATGGGGGACATCAGTACAAAAGGGGACCAGGATGCGGGACCTCACTTCAAAAGGGGTCCAGGATGGGGACATCACTACTAAAGGGGATCGGGATGGGGGACATCACTACTAAAGGGGATCTGGATGAGGGACATCACTACTAAAGGGGATCTGGATGGGGGACATCACTACTAAAGGGGATCGGGATGGAGGACATCACTAGAACAGGGGATCAGGATGGGGGACATCACTACAAAAGGGGACCAGGATGCGGGACCTCACTACAAAAGGGGTCCAGGATGGGGACATCACTACTAAAGGGGATCGGGATGGGGGACATCACTACTAAAGAGGATCTGGATGGGGGACATCACTACTAAAGGGGATCTGGATGAGGGACATCACTACTAAAGGGGATCTGGATGGGGGACATCACTACTAAAGGGGATCGGGATGGAGGACATCACTAGAACAGGGGATCAGGATGGGGGACAACACTACAAAAGGGGACCAGGATGCGGGACCTCACTACAAAAGGGGTCCAGGATGGTGGACATCACTACTAAGGGGGATCGGGACGGGGGACATCACTACTAAAGGGGATCTGGATGAGGGACATCACTACTAAAGGGGATCTGGATGGGGGACTTCACTACTAAAGGGGATCGGGATGGAGGACATCACTAGAACAGGGGATCAGGATGGGGGACATCACTACAAAAGGGGACCAGGATGCGGGACCTCACTACAAAAGGGGTCCAGGATGGGGACATCACTACTAAAGGGGATCGGGATGGGGGACATCACTACTAAAGAGGATCTGGATGGGGGACATCACTACTAAAGAGGATCTGGATGAGGGACATCACTACTAAAGGGGATCTGGATGGGGGACATCACTACTAAAGGGGATCGGGATGGAGGACATCACTAGAACAGGGGATCAGGATGGGGGACAACACTACAAAAGGGGACCAGGATGCGGGACCTCACTACAAAAGGGGTCCAGGATGGTGGACATCACTACTAAGGGGGATCGGGACGGGGGACATCACTACTAAGGGGGATCGGGACGGGGGACATCACTACTAAAGGAGATCAGGATGGAGGACATCACTAGAACAGGGGATCAGGATGGGGGACATCACTACAAAATGGGATCAGAATGGGGGACATCACTAGAAAAGGGGATCAGGATGGAAGTCAGCACTAGAAAAAGGGATCAGGATGGGGAACATCAGTAGAGAAGGGGATCAGGATGGGGGTCATCACTAGAAAAAGGGATCAGGATGGGGACATCAGTACATTACTACAGGATGGGGACAATACTACAAGAAGGGGATCAGGATGGGGCATCACTACAAAAGGGAACTGGGATGAGGGACATCACTACTAAAAGGGGATCAGGATGGAGGACATCACTAGAACAGGGGATCAGGATGGGGGACCACTACAAAATGGGATCAGAATGGGGGACATCACTAGAAAAGGAGATCAGGATGGGGGTCAGCACTAGAAAAAGGGATCAGGATGGGGAACATCAGTAGAAAAGGGGATCAGGATGGGGGTCATCACTAGAAAAAGGGATCAGGATGGGGGACATTACTAGAAAACAGGATCAGGATGGGGGACATTAGTACATTACTACGGGATGGGGACAATACTACAAGAAAGGGATCAGGATTTGTACTTTACTACATTGAGGAAAGAATTCTGGTATTACTGAAAATATCACTTAGTACTACAAGGGATGCGGCCCCCCGCTAGAAATGTTTTTCTATGTGCGGCCCACCAACCCAGCCGAGTTTGAGACCCCTAGCTTAGAGGTTAGCAACACTGTTTTATAATTATATAAGCTCAAATTAAAACCAAAGAACATCAGGCTAACTACAGAGCTACCTCCCTCCCCAACAAATCCAATGAAGAAAACTACAATACAGAGACGCAGGTTAGGACTGGCCCACCAGAGTACGAAGGAATTCCCCAGTGGGCTTCCCACCGTCCAGTGGGCCTTTGAGCTAGGGCATAACAAACATGGTCTGAACACTACCAGGCCCGGGGCAGAGAAGGACCTAATGGGATAATCACACTGCTAAGTGTGATTTGCAATATCATGGTGGTGGCCTCCCAGTGTCCAGTGGGCCTTTGAGCCAGGGCATAACAAACATGGTCACAGATGGTCTGAACACTACCGGGCCGAGGGCAGAGAAGGTCCTAATGGGATAATCACACTGCTAAGTGCGATTTGCAATATCACGGTGGTGGCCTCCCTGCGTCCAGTGGGCCTTTGAACCAGGGCATAACAAACATGGTCACAGATGGTCTGAACACTACCAGGCTCGGGCAGAGAAGATCCTAATGGGATAATCACACTGCTAAGTGCGATTTGCTATATCACGGTGGTGGCCAGGCTCAGCAGCTGTGATCCTGACTCACATTGAAAAGGGAGGTTGAAAATGGAGATATAAAAAAAAAAAAAATAATAAGTTCATGACGCCAGCTGGGATAATCAGCCAGATATGGCTGTCACTGAAGGAGATCCCTGGGAAATAGGTGGAGTGGCAGTGCAGTTATTAAACCGTTCCCAACCAGGGTTGGCTCCCAAGGGATGGTGATGATGAGGGTGGTAGTAATGGTGCAGGGTAGCAGAGAAATGAACAGCAAGAAACAGTCTTTTGCTTTACCCTTTACTGAAGTTCTTGCACAGCATCCAGGGCCAGTCTGATGAGAACTGTAGTCCTCACTGCTGGGTGAGAAATATGGCATTCCTGCTGGTACCTGGTTTCTTGGTGCCAGATGCTCTCCAGTACTCCCTCTTAGTCTCTGTGGGTTACCTCCTGCCAGCCTGGTAGTGCGGGCCCTGTTGTTAGATGTGTCTTTCAGCAATTCTCTGACCCTTTGTACTATTGGTGCCACAGAAAATTTCACTTAAGTGGCTGGTGAGCATAGAACCCACCCAGCCTCCTGTTTCCGCCTCCAGGCCCTGTAAGCCTGAGTAGTCTATGAACTGCTACCCGGCTTTGCAGCAGGTTCCTTCAGCTACCCAGCTCTCTCTTCACTGAACCCTCTCCTTCACGTTAGTCAATCTTAATAACCACTAAACTCTAACCCTTCCCCCCTCACAAGTGAGTGAGTCACATGCGCAAATAAGGCATCTAGTGCTCAGTTTCCTAATAAAGGTTCAGGCAGTGTGTGAATGCTTCAGACATCCAGCAAAGGGAGCTCCGATTTCTCTCAGACATGGTATTACAGTTGATGTCGAAGAAATACCATATGTGGTAGCCAGACCACAGGGTGCCACAGTGCCTCTGTTACTTTCAGTTGGATGAGAATCCTTGCAAACAAATCTTGCTGAAATTATTGCAGAGCAGAAAAACACTGGATAGTTGAGTAGGATCGCGTATATTTTTTTTTTCATTTCCATGTAAAGAGCATCACATTATACTAAATGGGGCCAAAGAATGGGGCATTTTCCTATATGGATGGTTTTGACAGCTGTGGTACCCCAACAGCAAGCAGTGCAAATTCAATGGATGGTGCTGTTCGATCCACGCAAACCATATGAAGATGATAGGCGTCATGGTTGCATCTTCTGATGAAGGAGCGGGGACATGCTTTGAAACACGTTGAGCATAAAGGCACTACTATTCTTTAATGCATTGAAGTCTATCATCTTTATACAGTTTGCGCGGATTGAACAGCACCGTCCATTGAATTTGTATCAACCGCCATAGCTAACGTGGAGTGTGGATCCGGCTGCAGCTGTACTATATGCGTATACTGGTTGTGGTCCCACAACCTAACCAAGTGAGCAGCTATCATAGCATTCATTTTAAATTGTAGGCAAAAACACATGGAGGAAAGTGAAAGGTAAGTTTGTTTTGTATAGAAAGAGGGGAGGGAGGTCTGAATTTAACAAACCTAAAGCTGTTCATGGTTTAAAAAAAAAAAAAAACAATAATATAATAGATAAGCAAAATTCATCAAATTATCAACTTAAAAAAAATAATTAATAAGAAAAAAATGCACTAAAATTTGACTTAAAGGAAACCTGTCACCCCCCCAGGGCCTATTAAAGTAAAAGAGCCACCTTCAGCAGCACTTATGCTGCATTCTATGAACATGGTTCTTATGTCTATACCCCCCAGGGACATCAAAAGAAAGACTTTTTTATAAATTTCCCACCATGTTTGCAAATACGTCTATTAGGTCCGGGAGGTGCGTTCTCTCCCCATGACCTAAACGCCTGCCTGCTGTCAATCATCCTCCTCTGGCCTCTGGGTGCCGCCTCCTCTTTTCCTTCTGACGTCTTCAGCGCCTGCAGACATCACTCAATTCTCAGGCATGTGCCGTGCATGTTGCCCGAAAACCTAGATCACATGATTTAATCAGATCGCACCTGCTTATATAAGGTGCCCCAGATCCCGCCCTGCAGTGCGTTATGATGTATTCACACTGCGGGGTGGGGAGGAAAGAGGCGGAGAGAGATGGGGACAGGCGCAGGGATCCTCTTTGCGCAGGCACCAGATTCCCAGCACCGCAGTGTGAGGGGGTTCAGCTTCCCTTTAAAGGTAATCTGCAAGCTCATTTTACCACCCAACCAATGACGTGTGTTCAGGTTATAAGAATACAAGTGAATTCATAGCTTTATTAAACATAAGCTCTGTTCTATTAAAGTGAAATCCACTTTATGTTCAATCGGTTTTTATTGAAACAGGGAAGGGGACAAGGGTAATAAAGTACATACATAGGAGACAACATATCTCCTGTAAACATCAATACAATGTGGTTCGTTATCATCCAGCGAACTCAAACAATGTCCTAGTATGACTAGAAAAAAAAAAAAAAAAAACTCATGAGTTCGAGGCTGTAAAAATCCTTCTTATAGAAAAATAATAAAAAGAAAAAGCAATTAGCAATTAAAATAGTCAATAAAACAAGAACAAGAAAAGAAAAAGAGTTGTTTTCCTCTATATAACGTTAAATCGTCTGAAATCATTTAAGTACGTAAAGTGTATTTCGTCAGTTACTATAAGGTATAAATCTACTTGGAGAAATCCGAATGTGGGTATCTGTCCTCTATAGGATTTGTGATTCTCATCTACAATATGGTTGGTTTTCTGTTCACTGGACTCATTCCATAAGAATGTAGTGAGAAGGAAAGTAAAGAAAGTGAAGAAAGTTAAGAAAGGAGCATATATAAGGGAGTCAGAGGTATAGTAGAAGAGAGAAGGTAGTTAAGAAGACCGATAAATTAGGGATAGATGAACTGAAGAAGAAGAAGCTCCCCCATACCTATGCACCCGTAACTCCTATCGAACCTCAAGGTCCTCTAATCGCTCAGTATTCTAGTCTATCTACTCATTGAGGAGCAGCTCTCTGCAGTTGGGGGTATCCAGAAACGTAACCCATGAGCTCCATATCTTTAAGTACCTGTCCCTAGCATCGGTGACTTCCGCCGTCAGCTCCTCCATTCTGTGAATTCTACCCATTTCCTCCAACCACTCTGTCAACGTTGGTGTGTGAGATGTTTTCCAGTACCTTGGAATGACCGTTCTGGCTGCCGTCAAGAAGAATCGGAGTAGATCACCTTTCTGAAATTTGATAGATCCCGGGAGGACAGAAAGTAAAGCCAATTCTGGAGTCACAGCCAAATCATGTCCGCTCACAGCCTTATAGAACTTAAAGACAGAGTCCCAAAATGGTTTAATCTTGTTGCATTCCCACCATATATGTAACATTGACCCTCTAGCGGTGCCGCACCTCCAGCAGCTGTCAGAGGTTGAGGGGAAGGCCGCGTGTAAGTTCACAGGACATTGATACCATCTCGAGAGAATTTTAAAGTTCCTCTCCTGTGCCAAGCATGCCATTGATAATTTATGGGTGAACAGGCATGCTTTAGTCCAGTCCTCTCCCGTCAACTCTCCCTCCAGCTCTGTTTCCCAACTAGTAAAATATCTGGGTCTATCTTCTGGGTCTTTATGGAGTAACTCTGAGTAAATGAAAGAGACTAAATGTGTAGGGGAATTTTCCTGGGTGTAGACTTTCTCAAAATGGGACCTCACCGCAAAGAAGTTCCCTTCTCGTTTGAATTTAGCTATGAATGATTGTAGTTGGGCATGCTCCATCCAAGATCCTTCTGAATCAGGTCCCATCAATATCCCGGCTGGTACCAGACCTCCTCTTCCAGATATTTGGAACATTCTAGGGTCATCCTCCAATTTCCATTTTAAAAATGACGTCTTTTGCATTGCCGGGGGGAACAGTGGGTTTTTGAAGAGTGGTGTCAAGGGCCCAAGTTTTTTGGTTAGTAATCCCCTCCTGACCTCAAGGTCCCACAGTTTTAGAGTTGTTATAACAGCGTAATTTTCAGGGTCTATCTTGGGTCTATCTGAAGGTCGTAACCAGGGTAAGTACCTAAGAGGGGTATCTGAATCCCCCTGTTCTAACGTCACCCATTGTTTTGTGGTGTGATGAAACTGCCAGTCAAACATTCTCACCAGAACTGTCGCCCTGTGGTACAATTTAAAATTAGGTAATCCAGCTCCCCCCTGGAGTTTATGTCTGAACAAGTTTTTAATACCTATCCGTGGTCTACGTCCTCCCCAGACGAACCTAGTGATTAGAGTTTTTAAGCTGTCAAAGTAACTAGATGGGATATCTAGCGGACTGTCTGGAACAAAAAGAGAAATCTCGGTAGTATGTCCATTTTTATCGCATTGATGCGACCGAACCATGAGATGTTTCTTTTATCATATTTCTGTAAGTCATTAGTCGTTTTCCGTAGAAGTGGGAGGTAATTTAAGTCGAACCATCTACTTGGGTCTTTGGGGACAAAGACTCCCAAATATTTTAGTGCCTCTGACTTCCATCTAAATGGAAAATATTCCATCAAATGAGACTTCTCAATCACCGGGAGGGATACATCCATGGCCTCTGTTTTAGCTATATTCACCTTAAAGTTGCTTAATTTACCGAATTTATCGAATACTTTCATTATAGAGGGAAAAGAGGTCCTAGGTTGGGTGACACATAAGAGCAGGTCGTCCGCAAATAGCGCCGCCTTGTAGGAGTGAGAATTCCAATCTAGGCCTTTAATGTCGGGATTTTGTCTAATTGCATTTGCGAGGTGTTCCATTATGATGACATATATTAATGGGGACAGAGGGCATCCCTGACGCGTCCCGTTTCCAATAGGGAAAGCCGTTGATAGAGATCCATTCGCTCTAACCTTTGCAGTGGGGCCTCTATATAGAGACATGACCTTATTTATGAAACTTTCCCCCAGCCCTATCTGTATCAGGGAAGCCCTCATAAACCTCCAACTGACCCGGTCGAAGGCCTTTTCCGCATCAACTGAAAGCAGACACATCGGGATCTTCAAGGCCCTCGACCGGGCCATCAGAAGCCTCAATTTATTTGTATTATCTCTGGCCTCCCTCCCCTGGATAAATCCTACCTGGTCGTTATGTATAATTTGAGGGAGGAAAGGAGCCAGACGATTAGCCAGAATCTTGGAGAACACTTTTACATCTATATTAATTAAGGAGATGGGTCTATAATTTGCTGCCTCAGTATGGTCTTTTCCAGGTTTAGGAATAACACTGATGTGTGCCTCCAATGATTGGGGGACCCATGGATCATTAGGGGAGATTGAATTGAAAACTCTCGTTAGGAAGGGAACAATCAGGGGGCAGAACTGTTTAAAGAATTTAGCTGTATAACCGTCCGGACCAGGACTCTTTCCTCCTGGGGAGCTCTTAATGACCTCGGTCACCTCAGCCTCAGTAAATTCCGACTCTAATGCATCAGCATCGCAGGGTTTTAGAGTTGGTAACGCGGTCGCCTCAATATAATCCCTAATCTTCTCGTCTCTCTGAGTCTGGTCTATGTCATCATAATGACCTTTAATATTATACAAATGACTATAAAAATCTCCAAAAGTCTGTAGTATTTCGTCCGGATTCTGCGTTAAGTCTCCATTTGGTCGTCTGATTTGGGGGACTCTACCCGGGGCACTCCTGGGATGTAGCTGTCTTGCAAGTGGTCTACCACACTTGTCACCGTATTCATACATAAACCTATGTAGTCTCTCCTTCCCCCGGAGGTATCGCTGATCGATCAGACGTCTCAAGTCATCTCTGACAATCACCAGTTCAGCTAATGTTTGCTGTGATAGGGACTGTTTGTGGGAGCACTCCAGGACTGATATTCTATCCGTCAGGGAGTCAATTTTCTTTTGCTTTTCTCTCTTAATTCTAGACCCGTGCTTAACTAAAACCCCTCTAATGACACATTTTAAAGTCTCCCATTGAGTTGGTATAGTAGTGGGATCGCCGGCATGTATGTGGAAGAACTCTGTAATGACTGTTTTGATCTCTGTAACGCATATCTCGTCATTGAGGAGATTGTCATTCAATCTCCATGTCCACTGTTTGTTTTGTTTTCCCCCCGGCAACTGCATCTGACAAAATATTGGTGCATGATCAGACATGCAAATCTGGCCTATGGAGGCCTGAACTCGCCAGGTTAGGGATATCTGACTCACTAGTAGCATATCGATTCTGCTGTAACTCTGGTGGATAGGGAGAAGAAAGTGTAATCTCTGTCATTGGGGTGGAGGGCTCTCCATACGTCTACTAGGCCCAGATTTTGTATTTCTCTCCTGATCGCTCCCAACTTTGCGCGTGAAAATCTCCATCCTCCCGAGGAGCTATCTATTGTGGGATTAAGAGTAAAATTAAAATCTCCCCCAACCAACAGAATCCCTTCAGTAAACACCGCTAGTTCCTTGAGGAGAGCTAAGCATTTGTCTAGGGGGTTACTGTTAGGTAAATACCAATTTGCCACAGTAAAAATGGTAGAATTCACCTTCATTTTCAGAAATATGTATCTCCCCTCTTGGTCTATAACAGAGTCCAGCACGGTATGAGCCAAGGATTTATGAACTGCTATAGAGACTCCCCGAGAACGTGCCTCCGGGTTGGAGCTATGTAGCCAGACGTTGTATCGTCTATCACCGATGCCAGGGACATGACCCGTCTTGAAATGCGTCTCCTGTAAAAGCAATAACATTACTTTTTGTCTATGCATTTCTTCAATTATCTTATTACGTTTTTGAGGAGTGTTAAACCCTTTGATATTATATGAGCACATTTTCAGCTGATCCATCCTGAGGATCTAGATC
Organism: Allobates femoralis; assembly: GCA_033576535.1. Classification (NCBI taxonomy): domain Eukaryota; kingdom Metazoa; phylum Chordata; class Amphibia; order Anura; family Aromobatidae; genus Allobates; species Allobates femoralis. The sequence goes on from JARQOC010000001.1 coordinate 42,438,968, forward strand.
AAACAATCTACTAACACGTCAGCTGGTCTTAGTGGGAATATCTCCCAAACACCAACGGGTGCTATAGGGGCGCAGGGAGCTTGAAGAGAAAAGAAGGTAAGATAGAGAAAAGATCTAGTTTTGAAAGACAAAAAAAAAGAATAAAAAGTCTTTACAGTATAAGAATTAAGAAAAGAAAACAGAGGCCCAACCTAGTCGGCCTCTGTCAGTTTATTGTATGTAAAACAATCTTCTAAATCACTGAAATGGTAGGGACAATCTAATCCCTGCACGTAAATGTGCTTTGGGAAATCCCTTTTGGGGAAGGGCCTTCTATCAAGGAGCCCCCCGTCCCAGGCTATGTATTCCAAATTACAAATATTTTTCTATCTTATATTATTAACGCTCACTCTGTGAGTTCAGATCGTCTTCCGTGAGTATGTCAGGGAAGGGGACCGAACCATCTATTAACAATTATATTTCACTTACATAAAAATAAATGTACTCCGTGACACTTGTTGGTACTCAATCAAGCTCACTAAAGATTTACTTGGGTAGACCCATCCATCGTCCCAGTAAGTAAACAATGACTACACACCCCCTCTCTGCTTCCTACGTGGAAGATTAAGCTATCCGCTGGTCTTGGATAACAGGATGGTAAGATAAGGAACGAAGGGGGTGTCTGAGGGAGGGGTAAGAGACAAAGGGGGGAAACAAGGATGGGGATATGGAGAGGTAACATGAGGGTAAGGATAATTCTACTAATAAACCCAATATTATAAAATAACGGTTGAGAAATCAGGATACTTTTTCTTAAACCAAGCAACTATCTCTTTGAAAGTGGGTATCTAGCAGGTTGTCCCTCTAGCGCGGCCGTCTCCGGTCTTCATAGTTTCTCTGTTCTCGACGTGGTGCTCCCATCGGTCTCTGGAAACCTCCTGCAGCTCTCAAAGGATACTCCGGCCACCCGTTGATAGATACCGGCGGCAAATCCAAATCAACGGTGAACGACTGCAGATCTGCTGGGGATCGAAGAATGAACATTCGGCCTCCCTTTCTCACTTGTAGTTTAAAGGGGAACCCCCAGCTGTAGTTCAAATCGTGGTCTTTAATCACTTCAAGCAGTGGGCGTAAGGCCCTCCTTTTCTGGAGAGTTAGACTCGACAAGTCCGGTAGAATCGCCAAAGTTTTATCTCTGAATCTGCAGATCTTTCCATTTCGTATCTTAGCCATAATGGCGTCTTTGATGACGTAGCGATGTACCCTGCAGATCACATCTCGGGGCCATTCAGGGTCAGATGGTTTAGGGCCCAAAGCTCTGTGTGCTCTATCAAGTTCAATAATGTTGGTGGGGGGATCTCCCAATATTTCGTTAAACAGGGTCTGAAGCACCTCTGGGAGATCTCTGGACTCCACAACCTCGGGCAAACCTCGTATACGAATATTGTTGCGTCGTCCTCTGTTCTCCCCGTCATCTAATGCTTCAACCAAATGGTAGATCTGTGTGGACTGCGTTTGCAGCATGATCTGCTGAGATCTACATACTTCCTCTAAGGCTGTGATTCTATGAGCATGGTCCTGTCCCTGGGAGTCGACCCTATTAACTTCGCCTTTAAGACAGGAAAGTTCACTCCGGTACGCCTGTTCCAGACGTGTAATGTAAGACTCCATGTCCTCCCTTGTAGGGATGGAGGCCATGCGAGCCCGGAGGTCCCCCAGCTCTGTCAGTACACTGACCCTCTGGAGATGATCCTCAGGGAAAAACATCGCCCCTGTGTTGTGCAGCACCGGTTGGAATCCAGGTCCTCCCGAGGTGGACCCCATGGGACCCATCAGAGCCGCGGTCGGATCTGCGTCATAGTCTGGGGGTATCTGGGGTGTCCCATCTGCTCCCGTTTGGGCTCGTCTGGTGTCTAGGGTCCCGGGGTCTCCAGCGGGAGACCCATGAGGGCTCAGTCCCGCCATTTTGTCTTCCTCCATGAGCTCAGCACTGGCACCCATCCCAGAAGGGACCCCCTCCTCCTCCCGATACCTTGGCTGCGAGCCCGCCGCTTCCTCCGTCATCCCGACTTGTCTGCTGCTCGCTCTCCTTGTCTGCACACCCTCTGCTCGGCGTTGTTCCTCGCTTGGGTGTCTGCTAGCCCGATCGCGAGGTGAAGCTTCCGTTGCTGTAGCTGCCGCTCTGGCGGGCTCCGCTGTTCCTCCTCCCCTCTGCCTCGCGGCCATCTTAGTTGGGGCGCTTCTGGCGGGAAGTCCGTCTCTTTTCTCAAAAAAACGGTGAATAGTGTTTCCCGGGGTCCTCTGAGTCGGGAAACTGGTGCCCGATGGTCTCGCCGACCTCCCCTTACTCATGGCCGTGACTAGAACTCCGATAGCTGGATATAAGCAGCAGCTACAAATGCCCGGGAGCGGGAGCTAGTACAACCAGCGTCCTCACTCCTCCATAGCCAGGCCACGCCCCCCGTGAAATCCACTTTAAAAGTGATATGTAAATGAGGCTGTAAATGCTGGGTGAGGCTGTCTGTACTCCCAGCTCCATTCTCAGCATAGCTCCGCCTCCACTAGGTCTGTGACAATTAGGGCTCATTCAGATGTCTTTGGTATTTGGAGTACAAAGATAGTGGAGCCATTTTTCATCAATGGAAACCTCAATGCCACTGGATATCTGAAATTGCTACATGATTCAGATATCCAGTGGCATTGATGCTTCCATTGATGAAGAATGACCCCACTACAGTCATATGAAAAAGTTTGGGCACCCCTCTTAATCTTACTCTTTTTTTTTTGTTTAAAATTGTTTTTTTGCAACAGCTATTTCAGTGTGATATATGTAATAACTGATGAACACAGTAATATTTCAGGATTGAAATGAGGTTTATTGTAGTAATCAAAAATGTGAAATATGCATTATTTCAAAATTTGACAGGTGACAAAGTATGGGCACCCTTCTGATTTTCATGATTTGAATACTCCTAACTACTTTTTACTGACTTACTGAAGCACTAAATTGGTTTGGTAACCTCATTGAGCTTTGTACTTCATAGCCCGGTGTATCCAATCATGAGAAAAGCTATTTCAGGTGTCCACTTGCAAGTTGTTCTCCTAGTTGCATCTTCTCTGAGGAGTGGCATCATGGGCTCCTCAAATCAGCTCTCAAATGATCTGAAAAAAAAGATTGTTCAACATAGTTGTTCAGGGGAAGGATACAAAAAGTTGTCTCAGAGATTTAACCTGTCAGTTTCCACTGTGAGGAACATAGTAAGGAAATGGAAGACCACAGGGACAGTTCTTGTAAAGGCCAGAAGTGGCAGGCCAACAAAAATATCAGACAGGCAGAGAAGAAGAATGGTGAGAACAGTCAAGAACAATCCACAGACCACCTCCAAAGACCTGCAGCATCATCTTGCTGCAGATGGTGTCACTGTGCATCAGTCAACAATACAGCGCACACTGCACAAGGAGAAGCTGTATGGGAGAGTGATGCGAAAGCCGTTTCTGCATGCACGCCACAAACAGAGTCGCCTGAGGTATGCAAAAGCACATTTGGACAAGCCAGTTTCATTTTTGAAGAAGGTCCTGTGGACTGATGAAACAAAGATTGAGTTGTTTGGTCATACAACAAGGCGTTATGCATGGCGCCACAAAAACACAGCATTCCAAGAAAAACACTTGCTACCCACTGTCAAATTTGGGGGAGGGTCCATCATGCTTTGGGGCTGTATGGCTAATGACAGCACCGGGAATCTTGTTAAAGTTGAAGGTCGCAGGATTCCACTCAGTATCAGCAGATTCTTGAGAATAATGTTCAAGAATCAGTGTCAAAGTTGAAGTTACTCCGGGGATGGATCTTTCAGCAAGACAATGATCCAAAACACCACTCCAAATCTACTCAGGCATTCATACAGAGGAACAATTACAATGTCCTGGAATGGCCATCCCAGTCCCCAGACCTGAATATCATTGAACATCTGTGGGATGTTTTGAAGCGGGCTGTCCATGCTCGGCGACCATCAAACTTAACTGAACTGGAATTGTTTTGTGAAGAGGAATGGTCAAAAATACCTTCATCCAGGATCCAGGAACTCATTAACAGCTACAGGAAGCGACTAGAGGCTGTTATTTTTGCAAAAGGTGGATCTACTAAATATTAATGTCACTTTTCTGTTGAGGTGCCCATACTTTTGCACCTGTCAATTTTTGAAATAATGCATATTTCACATTTTAGGATAGTACAATAAACCTCATATCAGTCCATCAGTTATTACATATACCACACTGAAATAGCTGTTGCAAAAAAAACATTTTAAACCAAAAAAAAAGAGTAAGATTAAGAGGGGTATTTTTCATATGACTGTATCTTTGTACCCCATATACCACACCATACCATCAGTGTTTGTGTTCCAGCAGTCTTGAAGGGATCTATCCACTGTGGGTTAGTGTCAGATCAATAGCGCTGGTTTTGTTTGTTAACTTCACCATTCACTAAAAAGTTTGCCTCATCCCTCATCTGAAGGCCATTGTCTATGCTGTGAAGATACGAGATGTGCAGCATCTGAAACAACGGATACTGGAAGCCTGTGCTAGCATTTCTTCTGTGGTGTGGCTATCAGTGTGTCAAGAGTGGGAGAAGAGGGTTACATTGACAATCCAACACAAGGGGCAGCACTTTGAACACATTTTATAAGTGGTCATAAACTTACGTTACGTTAAAACCAAACACCATTGTTTTTCTTATGAAATTCTCAATTAGTTTGATGTGTCACATGAGCCTCTTCCCATTGAAAAAAATAAAGTTGGATCCAAAATGGATGACTTCAAAATGGCCGCCATGGTCACCACCCATCTGGAAACGTTTTCCCCCTCCCATATACTAATGTGCCACAAACAGAAAGTTGATATCACCAACCATTCCCACTTTATTTAGGTGCATTCATATAAATGGCCCATCCTGTATAATATAGGAGAAAAACTGATTTATTCAGCATATTTAAGAGCCTACACTGCCTTCTTCCTCTTGAACACTTCACATGTGATTGTCCCTGAGGAAGGAGTCAATGTAGATGCTGAAACATGTTGAATAAATCCACGATCCATTTTACTCCTGGTTTATGTTAGGCTGGTTTCACACTACAGGTTTTTGGAATCTGGGTGAATGCGGGTAAATCCTGTATACCCCGGATCCCCACGCAATCGTTTATCATGATGCAACTGGATGCACCCATACCAGTATTATCACTGATCCATCTCACGGATCAATGATAATACCGCTGGAAGAGCATCTCGCTGTATCAGGTTGTGTACCTCTTCTAGCTGGATCTGGTGGAAAATGACACGCCTCCAAGTTGGTGCGTCATTTTAAACTAGGTTTTGGACATGCTCAGTTAAAAAACCCAGATCCGACGTCTGGATCCAGCCTGCTCGAATTCCACCGGATATGGGGTTTCTTTAGAGCACAATTGTCATTGAAGCGATGGCCAGGGGACCAGCGCGGTGCAGAGGGAATTACTGTACACAAGACGAGGTACAAATAACAAAGGGTGAATTTATTAACAGGCAGGGAATGATGTGGATAGGGCAGGTTCAAACAGGGGGTGCAGTGGCAAAAGATGATTTAACAAGGTTTTATATTCTCTAGCTGGGCCGCTCAATAACACGGTGCTCCAACTATTACAGGACCAATATCACACCGGTAAGTCCAAACAACGGCAAAGTATGATGCTACTCTACATATAACCTCACTGGCCTCCACTAAACAGGCCACACGGCTGCCGTGTTCTGGCTATTGAAGCCTACATAAGGCCCTGACATGTACACAATCAGAAATAAACTCACTTGTTGTGGACATGGATCCAGTCCCAGAGCACGTCATGTGATGACCTTGGAAAAAGCACAAGATTTCAAACTTCGGCACTTAGATGCCGGCATTTGCAATGGGCGCGGGGTTCCATCATCCATAGGGATGAATTGGCAGTGTTACCTTTCCGGTAACACTGTACTAATGCTGCCAAATTCTAAGTTTTAAATGGAACCCCCCTGAACGCATACCATAACGCTGGTGTGACCCTAGCCTAAGGGAGCAGCTCTTCTGTTTACTAAAGTTATACAGTTACTTGTATTCTAATAATTTAGATACATGGCTTTGGTTTGGGGGTGGGTGGGTAGAGTCAGAGGTGAGATTCCCTTTAAAGTAAACCTGCAAGGTGGAAACATGCTATTAACCTCCAGATAGGAGGCTAATCTGCAGGTTAACAGCATCCTGAACCTGTCCAGTACCTGCACATTAAATCTAACTGCCCGGAAGAAATGAACTTTATTCCTCCTGTCAGCGTTCCGGTTTCAGTCATGGAGGCGGCACCGGTGTGGGATCAGTCACTGCTCTGTGTATGGAGAGTGGCGGATGTAACTGTGCCTCCTGCACTGACTGACAGCCATTCTGCATTAGAGGAAGCTGTCAGTCAGTGTGGGGTGTTGAGGTTATTGTTTTTAATCTTTGTAGTGTTTATGTATGTCTTTTTTGACACATTTTTTCGCTATACTTGTAATAAAGACTAATTTTAAGTGAATCCCTTGGGTAAAAAAGCCAAGAAGCCAGCGCTGCCTGTGGTTAGCACGCAATACAAAAAGTGCATATGCTCATGTTAATTTCTAACTGTACTTTAAACTAAGACATTTAGCAAACAATTGATCAAGTCTTTCATCTACCCTGCCACGTCACGGCATTCTCAGATGGGGCAGTCCTTCTTTATGTTTTTTACATACGCTGTGCCAACTCCTTGGGTAGTTGCATAGCTTATTTTCTCTTTATATGTATGCATAGCTGTTACAACCGGTCTGTCCATGCACAGAGCAGTGACTGACCCCTCACCGAACAGGTTATGAATGCTATTAACCTGCAAATTAACCCTTTATTTTTGGATTAATAACATTTTTTCCATGTGAAAGGTTCACATTAAGTTCATTTTAGGACTCTTGTAGCAGATCAAGTCATGGCATAAAAGTCTCACCCAGTACTTATGTAGAAATGTGCGATAACTGATTTTATATCCAAAAATAGCCATCTTATCCCAAAAATGTATGTAATAAAACGTACAGAGCTCCATTCACAGCACAAGGGCCGGAAAAATGCAAAAACAATTCTTTTGGATGAGCCGTATTTTCTTTTGAATTGCCAGCTCTCCGGTTCTGCACGGCTCAAGAAGAGGAAAAGGTGAAGGAATATTGGTTCAAATAAAAGGAGCATAGTGAAGGAGAGTGTTTTCTTTAGTATTAAACAGGAGCGAAAAAAAAGCTCCTGTCTCCAGTAGCCCCGCACTCCTTCACTTCTCCGCAAGTTATACGATCCCTGACTATTTTCATAGTGTATAGTCCAACTATTCTTTCATGTATGTGCAGCCATCTCCAGGGAAGCTCTGTACACATCGGATTCTGGAGACAAGAGGTTTTGCCATTTTCCGACAATAATCTCCTTATGTTAATAATGATCTTATTATGCACAGATGAAGCGGCGGTGCATTTATCACAAAAAACATCCAAAAATGTCCTATTCTTTGCATCACAAATTTTATATTATTATTTGTGCAAATTCATCATTATCAACTTTTTTAGGTCAATTTTACTTCTTCTTTTCTATCTTGTGATATTCGTTGCCTTTTTTTGCACCAAATCATATAACATGGCCCATGCTATAAACATTGAGCAAAATAAAACAATGACCTTATTATTAATTAAAAAGTAGGTGAGCACATGTAAAATATACGGCAAAAAGGGGCAAAAATGAAAAGAATTTGGCACAAAGGCACCAAAAAAAACTAGATGAAAAAGGCATAACTGCAATGAGGACACAGGTCTTTAATGTATTTAAATAAAAATTTCAATATTTTTTCAAAGCCTTCAAAATAAATTCATGGGTTTTCTCTCTCCCCCCCCCCCCCCAACTGCAGTTTGATTTAAAAAAAAATGAAATAGGGATAGCAAGTACCGTACTATTCGGAATCGCTATACCCGCAACGAGTAGGTCTTGGTACTCGCTACTCATGTGAGTATAGCGATTCCGAGTACTTTTGCAGTGTATCAATAGATACATTGCAAAAGTCCTGTAAAAGGATGAAAAGTGGTTAGAAAATAAAAAATCGATACTGACCTTAACCGACGGCTGCACCGGATCGGCCGATGGACATCATTCATGTTAAAGGATCTTTCACTCTAACAGCCATCAGATGGCTGGAGAGATCTGGCCAATCAGATGCCGCCACGTCACAATGACGTGATCGCTAGCGCACCCGATTGGCCAATGGAAAGGTCCTCGGTGTACCTGAGAGGACCTTTCCATCTGGCCAATCAGGTGGCTGCTAGCGATCACGTGATTGTGACGTGGCGGCATCTGATTGGCCAGATCTCTCCCAGCCATCTGCCTGGCTGGAGAGTGAAAGGTCCTTTAACATGAAAGATGTCCATACGGCCTGTCCGGTGCAGCAGTCGTTAAGGTGAGAATCCGATTTTTTAATTTTCTAACCACTTTTCATCTCTTTTACAGGACTTTTGCAGTGTATCTATTGATACACTGCAAAAGTACTCGGTACTTGCTACTCCCGAGTAATCCTAATTTGCTCGGCGAGTAGCGAGTACACGAATACCGCTACTATTCGGCGAGTTCGAATAGTAGCGAGTATACTCGCTCATCCTAATGGAAAACAAAAATCTATACTCACCCTCTCAGGTCCATCGCTGAGTCTCTGCCACTGCTTCCATCCAGTGTCTGTATTGTCTACAATGCTGACATCACTTCAGCAACACTGCAGCTAATCAGTGAGACCGCTGAGCTCGTTTATTGGATGCATCACCAGGGCGGCAGCAGAGACTCATCTCTGGACCTGGGGAGAGTGAGTAAAATGAGTTTGTTATTTTTTAGAAAAATTGTTGTTCCTTTTCAGCTTGAGATATTTAGAATATGGGCAGGGTAGGCATTCTTATTTCTCACAGAGCAAAAACTCCAATAAAAGGTATTAACTGTAGAGAAATGACACGAGTTCACACCACCGACAGTAGGTGATGGATGCTGTGCAGTTCATCCTCGCTCTTTCATACCCCTGGGCACAGTGACCTTTTTTTTTAAGAAGTGCAGACGACCATGATCCTGTTGGCAGGTCAGTATTCTGTGGCCGTTGGACGGTAACCTCGTGAATCCCCTCCTACCTGCCGGCACTCATGAGCTCCTCTTTTCATTAGATGGTCCGGCACAATGTCGTGGATGCAAAATGCCGCATAGTTGACATTGATCCACCTATGCCGGTTAATCAAAGGAAGAACCACGGATGACGCCAAGAAGGAGGTGGTACTGAGAGCTTCTGTCCAATGGCCACCAGATACTGACAAGACGGACGAGATCATGCAAATGTATCCGCTCTTCTCTAAAAATCAATGCATTCAATTACAATGTACCGTACTATTAAGGCTCTGTTCACACTACAGTAATGGCTTCCAAATATTAGAAATGAATGCTTTTTCCGATGTAACAGATCGACTAACAGAACCATCGACTTCAGGTTCAGCAAGGTTTTTTTTATTTTTGAAAACTTAAAATTACATGTGTAATGTGGAACTCTGAGTACAACAAAAGCAATGGACAACCTCATTACTTCTGAATTCTGGAGTGGAATATTTCAACATGGTCCAATCCTCTTTTTCTTCTTTTAATGCATCGCTGGAGTGGTGCTTTTGTAAGCAGATTATCAGATGCGACAACGCAGAGAACGCAGACAATGAGGAGGCAGTGGTGACTGAACCAATAACGGTTTACTAACTGTATACAAATCAAGGGTTAGCATTTTAAATCTGAAAAATTAGAATAGCACAGGTAACAGTATTAAATCAGATTATTTCACAGTGGATTAATCAGCGGTATAATTATATGGAATGTAATCACAGTATTCGTTACACAGTATTGTTCTTACCACTAAGTATCAGTCACTGTCAGTGATGAATTAATCCAGATCCTTCTAGCATGGAAACTCAGTGTCACTCTATTCGTTACATTGTCTACTTATCTAAACAATACTATATAGTGTGCAGACTCTAGGTCAGAGACACTACTTGCAAGGCTGCAAGTCCAAACTGCACACACTTGATGGGCTGGCCGCTTTCATACTATGATGCACTGCCTAAGTCCCCAATCAATACTGTATCTCTATGCAGGAAGCAATGACCAAGCTCTGGATCTTGGTCAGCGTAGTCTGCGGTTTAACCACAAAGTCAGGGCTATGGATCTTGACTAGCTAAGTCTGGCTTTCCTCAGGTACTTTTACTGGCACCGGTCACAGGCTTCACTAGCTTTAACAACGGTTCTTCTACCCAGCTCAGGTCATCCATCTTCTTCTCAACTAAGGTCACAGATCCTCCTCTCTACTTAGGTTACGGATGTTCGCCTGCAAGCCTTCTCTGCTGCTCACACAACTGCTTGCTTACAAATCTAGGTGCCGACTCCTGCTCTTCTTGGCCCGGCCAGGCCTTTTACATTTAGTAACTGTGACACAACTGTCACCTGAACCAGCATGTCTTCTAAACTCTTCCCAAGATGAAACATGCATTGAGCTCTTTAGTTCTTGTTTGCTCTTATTATCTTCAGCCAGCAGATGGCAGTGATTACTTGCATTTAATTATGCACCCCCTTATATATTAAATTTAAGCACCCTGATTATACTCACCTTCCAAAGGATTCATTCCCTCTCGCAGCACCAGTGAATATATATATCTTACCAGTAAATTTAGAATGTTTAGGTTACTACTGTATCACTCCTTCTTGTTCTTGAGGTCCAAAAATACCAAATTTCCCTGAAAAATTAATATTTACAAGGGTTTTCCCAAATTGCATCTTCAGGAAGGCACCGCTCCTGACCCCGGGATTCCTGCTCAGCCGGGTGCAGTGCGCTTCTGAAGATTGACAGTTCAGACTAGCGAGATGGTCGCACCGAAGGATTAAACTAAGTGTTTCGTAGGCTGCTGGCAGAGACAACATTGTATCTGAAGCATGGGAGAACTAATGCTGGTCGAAACTAATGTCTGTAAAGCACAGAGCCTAATCAAACTACACCCCCCCATCAAGGTAACCGACCACGTTGGGACTGCAGGGTGGCCGATAACCCAGGTAATGAGCAGTACACCTTAAAATTAAAGAGCTTTCCATTCTTGAGAACAAAGATGATTTTTAATAAGGCATACATTTTGAATGTTGCTTGGTTTTACAAGTGAACATACACAACCCCTTAAACCATAAGATGGACCCTAAGGGTCATGGACACTTAACAAACTTACTAGAGCTATGATTCCCTTGGGTTTGGTAACCACTTTACATACCTTGTAGTCAGAAATCTGGAGCTGTGGGACTTATGAGGACATGGGTCCTTGGGTGCCCGTCCATCAGAATGGTCATATTGCCTGTGCTTGAGTTGTCCTTATGTAGTGAGACATCTACCGTATGTACCTGGTAACTATGTAGGAGCACTTAAAAAACAATTTTCCTCTTTTTAAAGGGCAGTGACGTGCAAAGATTTTCTAAAATCAAAGATCACCTAAATCAATAGAAGAGAAAATATACTCCTTTTTGTGCAATTACTCCTGTTCCAAGACCACCTTCAACGAATAACACAAGAACTAAAGTAAGTCTTGTATTTCCTAACAAAGAGGTTCATGTTTCAAGTTTCCAAACTGACCTAGATTGCACTTAGTCAAGCATATTAAAACTTCAGAGCTGAAATCACTTATCATTACGGAGACAAGCATTCACATCCAGATCAATAGAGCATTGTAACGGAGATAAGTGGTTTTTGAAGGCGCATTATTGATGCAGAAATATGTACATACAGTAAGTAGATTATCATGGAGAAGTCAGGTACATTGCAGATGTAAATTATTGATGTGGGAGGCAATTGCTTGATACAGATGAAAGTATTAAGTGTTCTTTAGTATAAAGAACTCATTTAAATATATTTAGTAATGCAATTCCAATGTCATTATAAACTCTTTACCGGAATATCAGTACCTGTTAAGGCCGCCTATTATCAGTCAGGATCGGAAGTACATGGTTTACGGAGCCGGAATAGCACAGCTCCATGGCTAGTGCAGTGGCCATTCTTGGGTACTGCAGCTCAGCTGCGTTGTGAAACCTGAGTGCAATCACTACAAAGTAAAGCTCTACTTTTCCAGCACTGTTAGGTCATTAATGTCATATATTTGATGTTGAGTCATCGATATTTTTGCTCAGGGCAATGCTCCCAGCCTTTAATTAGTAAAGAGTGGTCCATTTGAGTGGTCCAATTTCTGCAAGTATGAAAGGTAGGTAACTGTTCGGTTGGTTAGCATCCTAGCTGGACCACCCCTCCCTCCTCGATGCATCGCAAACTGTGCGAAAAGTATAACATCGGCGCACTAATAGATGGACAATGGTCATATTGTTTCATCTACCGTATATACTCGCGTATAAGCCGACTTTTTCAGCCCAAAATTTGGGCTGAAAAGTCCCCCCTCGGCTTATACGCGAGTATATGTATATATACAGCCGCAGCCCCGGAGGTATACAGGCCCCCCCCATCAAGCTCCAGGGCCCCCCCCTTGAGCGGCGTCCTGTAAAGGAATATCATACTTGCCAGTCTCCTGTCGCGCCGTCCGCAGCTGCCGACACGCGATCCCGGGCTTCATTCAGTGAGAGGTGTACTGAGAAGACCTGTGGTGACGTCAGAGGGGGGGCGTTCCCGGGGCGTTCCCAGCGCTGATTGGCTGTTCGCGGTCATGTGATATGTATCACATGACCGCGAGTGCCCGGGAACGCCCCTCTGACATCACCACAGGTCCTGTCAGAAGAGATCTCACTTGGAACTGGGGATCGCACAGTGGCAGAAGGCGTCGGACAGGTGAAGTATTGATTCTTTTTTATTTTTCAGACCTCAAGGGGGGGGCCCTGGAGCTTGATGGGGGGGGCCTGTATACCTCCGGGGCTGCGGCTGTATACAGCCCTGGGGCTGCGGCTGTATACAGCCCTGGGGCTGCGTCTGTATACAGCCCTGGGGCTGCGGCTGTATACAGCCCTGGGGCTTCTGCTGTATACAGCCCTGGGGCTTCTGCTGTATACAGCCCTGGGGCTTCTGCTGTATACAGCCCTGGGGCTTCTGCTGTATACAGCCCTGGGGCTTCTGCTGTATACAGCCCTGGGGCTTCTGCTGTATACAGCCCTGGGGCTGCTGCTGTATACAGCACTGGGGCTGCTGTATACTACCTAAGGGCTGCTGTATACTACCACTGGGGCTGCTGTATACACCACTAGAGCTGCTGTATATACCTCTGGGGCTGCATATACCTCTGGGGCTGCATATACCTCTGGGGCTGCATATACCTCTGGGGCTGCATATACCTCTGGGGCTGCATATACCCCTGGGGCTGCATATGGGGCTGCATATACATATGGGGCTGCATATACATATGGGGCTACATATGGGGCTGCATATACCTCTGGGGCTGCATATGGGGCTGCATATACCTCTGGGGCTGCATATGGGGCTGCATATACCTCTGGGGCTGCATATACCTCTGGGGCTGCTGTATACTACCACTGGGGCTGCTGCTGTATATACTACCACTGGGGAGGCTGCTGTATACCTCACTGCTGGGGGTTGTATACCTGTGCTGGAGTCCACCCTCGGCTTATACGCGAGTCAATAAGTTTTCCCAGTTTTTGGGGGCAAAAGTAGGGGGGTCGGCTTATACACGGGTCGGCTTATACACGAGTATATACGGTATTTAATGTAAGCAACACAAGCTTAGAAATCTAACATGAATATTGAGACTGAAATTACTCTACAGGAATTTCTGAAACATTTGTCAACAGAACTCGTAAGAGCTCATAAAAGTACGAAAGCAGAAATTTTCACCTTGCACAATTTCTCAAAAGACCATGCAAAGATGACACCAAGCCTTCTTGTCCTGGCAATAGCCCAAGTCCAGGAGAAAGTCGATGTCATTTGTGAGTGAGCTCTAAAGATCGAAAAACCATAACCAAAAGTGATAATGTAAGTGTATGTGGAATGAGCAGCATAAGAATATATGGGATTCTTGTGCCCAGGGCTGCCACTAGGAATTTCGGGGCCCTTACTGTCAAACTTTTGGGTCCCCCCTGAGACTCTACCCAGCATCCAACCGACTCCACCTCCACTCATGCTCCGCCTCCACCCAAACATATAGAACAAGAGAATTTTGTGGGAGTAGCACATAAAGGATCAACCAATCCCACGCTAGACAAGAACGTTAAATTTTAAGGAAAAGGAAATCATGTATGATGGATTGGGATCAAGCCATATATCAAGTGAATCAATAAATTTTGATTAAAGTGTATACAAAATTACAAAGCAATCACTTTAAAAAAGTAAAAAAAAAGGCAGGAATCTGCATACAAGAAATCCTACAGCCCAAACACATGACAAATTTAAGCTGGACACTGTATAATAAAAGATCAGGTATAATACAGCAAATGCACAAATGCACATCAAATGATATTCTCATAGATCAAATGTAATATAGCAATTGCACAAGTGCAAATACAAATTAATGTGCCATCAAGTGTAACAAGCCTGAGATCGCTATAGAGCCAATATCTTACTCCAATAAGCGACTATGATATAAAAAAAACTCCTCAAGCTAAAATAGAGCCTATAATGGAGAAAGCATGATGGCACAACAAGACCAGAGATAATAAACAGAAGTCATGAAAAAGCAGTGTCCATTTTTACCAGAGGCGTGCAATGCACTATGATGGCAGATTTGGGAGCGGATCCCACACCCTATGCGTGTCGCCCCTCAACAGGGGGCTTCCTCAGGGGTCAGAGGGGTGTAGGTGGTAACTGCAATGCAGCTTAAGTATACTTCCTATTAAGTGTAGAAACGCATCAGCTGTTGCTGAGCGCCCGCTAAGCTCAGATACCCGGAAGTATGATTATCCACGTCGCGATGACGTCATCTTTGCGGGCATTGCATGCGCAGAACGGCTGGTCAGGTGGAACGCATTGATCCTAACCACACATGTGCGGCAGGACAATGCGTGTAAAATGGATCTAGCAGTTGCTATGGAGAGCGGAGGAGGTAAAAGAGGGCAGGGCAAAGCGGAGCAGGCACAATAGCACCATGGTGAGCCTAAATTGCAATAAAAACAGTCCAAATGCAAGAACAACAATAATTCCTAGCAATTGCTATATTACATCTGATCTATGAGAATATCATTTGATGTGCATTTGTGCATTTGCTGTATTATACCTGATCTTTTATTATACAGTGTCCAGCTTAAATTTGGCATGTGTTTGGGCTGTAGGATTTCTTGTATTCAGATTCCTGCTTTTTAAATGTGTTTAAAGTGATTGCTTTGTAATTTTGTATACACTTTAATAAAATTTATTGATCTACCCAAACATATATTTATAGTGAAAAGTTGAAACGGCACCAAAAATTACCTCAATTTATGTGCAAAGCTTTCCCAAGCAGCAATCCAGATGGTTCCTTACAATAGAGTAAAAAATGGAAAAACAGCCCAAAAAAATGGAAAAAAGTGGACTTTATTGCCCAATGCTTGACAACGCCATTTGCCAATAAAGTCCCCTTTTTTCTATATTTTGTGCTGTTTTTCCTTTTTTTACACTCTCTCTCAATTATATATTACATACACACACACACTTGAGACTGCTGTGGGCTGAATTCACAATAGCTGTATAAACAATACACAGTAGAAATAGCTGCTAAGCTGTATACACAATAGAGATGGCTGCGGGCTGTATAGACAATGGAGACGGCTGCTGGCTATACATATAGTAGAGAATACACAATAGAGACTGCTGCTGGCTGTACACAATAGAGAATACACAATAGAGACTGCTGCTGGCCGTATACACAAAGGAGATGGATGCGGGAAAAATGCACAATGGAGACGGCTGCTGGCTGTACACAACACAATAGACACTGCTGCTGGCCTGACCACATACACAATGGAGATCGTTGCGGGACAAATGCACAATGGAGATGGCTGTTAGCTGTACACAACACAACAGACACTGCTGCTGGCCTGGCCAGATTCCACAGTGGAGATGGGTGCGGGACAAATGCACACTGGAGATGGCTGCGAGACCTATGCACATTGGAGACTGCTGGGAGACGTATGCACATTAGAGACTGTTTCGGGATGTATACACATTGGAGACTGTGCAGGATGTCTACAATGTATATAATAGGCTAGCCCCTTCTGTAATGGGTCAGCACTGTACACAGTGGGCTAGACCTGTCTATAATAGGCTAGCCCCTTCTGTAATGTGCCAGGCCTGGAGAAATGAGGAAGCAGCTGGGTCACAAGCTTCTAATGCTCTCCAGTGTGGGTCACAAGCTTCTGGTGTGCTCTCCAGGTGTGGAGGGAGGGCACACTCACTCACCTCCTTGCCGTTGTCCTGAACTTGTCCGCCCAGAGTCTACTCTTGCTCGGCTCCTGGTGGCTGCTAGGAGGAGTCCTTGGCCACACTCCAGGGCTTCCCCCCGCACACAGAACAAGTGCTCTGCCACCTCCCCGGCTGGTAGGGGTGCCGGAGTGTGAGGGCACATCTGCAGGACTGGTCTGGAGCTATGGGGGAGTAGCTGCGGACCTGTGGCAGCGAGAGTTGGGCGCCACCATGTTCTTTGTGGCTGGCTGCATTCACTAACTGTGCAGCCGGTCGGTAGAAGTTCATACTTCAACAAAATGGCTGCGGCCAAATGGATCCGTGGCCACTGTGTAGAAGTCTCAACCTCTACCGACTGGCTGCCCAGTTAGTGAATGCAGCTGGCCACAAGGAACATGGCGGCGCCCACCGCTCACTGCCGCAGTACTCCCCCGCAGCTTCAGTGCCCAGCAGCCGGTGGTGATTGATAGAAGAGGGGGGGCCCGTGCAAGATGTGGGAGGCGGGGTCAAGAGGAGCTTGCTCCCTGCTCCAAATGGCCACGCCCCCTAGAGTCATGGCCGGGCCCCTGTGCCCCTGATCCAATGGCCACGCCCCCTGCAGTGAGGCTCCTTACTCAGTAAGAGCTGTGCTCCCCTAATGGCGGCACTGCTTGTGCCAAATAATTACCCGTATTGTGCTGATTAGAAAATTCACTTTTCCACCCAAAGATTTTGGAGGAAAATGCAAGGTGTGTTTTATAATCCGGTTGTAGCTTACCTGGGGGGAGGGCATGCGATGGTACAAGGTCGTAGCCGTAATGGCAGTGATCTCAGATAAGCATCAGTGGTGCAGGCTTTAGGGAAAAGGCTTTGAAAGCGGCACATGCGCAGATTGAGATCTCGACCCAATGACGACATGAGATCTCACACTGTGCATGTCCCCCTTCTGGTGCCATTGATCTCCCACATCGGTCTTCAGGAAAATGGCTCCCAGAGGCGTCGTGTGCACAGACTGAGATTGTTACATGCTTTTTGTCCTTGATTAGTTGGGAAGTCTGCAAAATTCTCCATGCAAAATGAGCCTAAACCAGACAGGGAGGAATCAACCTGAGTTATTTATCATGATATGCAGGGTATGGCAGTGGGGTAACAGGTAGGAAGATACAGGTTGAGGACCGCTAGAGAATGCCCCCTATCAATTTAAGGGGGTGACAAGCACTTCTATTTTGATGACCCCAAATGACAAAACAGAGAGGGTCCAACAACTCACATATCAACTGATCAGCTGTTTGCAGCCCTGGCAGTATACAGAGACAAAGCCATGCAGCTTCATACACTATGTACTGGCCGTTCTCAGTAATGCAGCTCAGCTTCCATTCAATTCATTAGAAACTGCAGTACCTCAGAGTGGCCACTACATGGTGTATGGAGCTGCAATATTCCAGCTCTGTACACTAGTTACATCCAGCCGCAGTGGGGACTGTATACAGATGGTTAGTGTGGTTATAAGGTGTCGGACCCTCCCCGGCTGAAAATGATGACTAGTCCTAAAGATAGGTCATCAATATATATTACCTAAGTCAAAGACAACCCCTTTAACTGGCTATAAACTCTCACATTGCAATGAAACATAATAGGTTCCTCTGCTATATTTAGATAGACGTATAGTGACAGTGCTGACTGTTATTTGAGTTAGGTACTTTGATATATACTTGCATGAGTAATATATATATTTAATGTTACCGCTAGAATTCAATCATGAAACATCCATCTGCTGGGGAAGGAACATCGTGTGATTTTACAGCATATATTTATATACATTTCTTCGCAGTCTGTTTGATGACAAACTAATAAATCAGCGGCCCGCAATCATTGCTACTTGTACATTACAGGATTTATGCCTTGTGAAACGTTATTTCGTCTTTTCCCCAGCAGCATTGATTTACCGCTTGTTGTTCAGTCATCACTCATTGATGTAGAAAAAAATAGATATTTTTTTTTCATGTATTTTAAGTTTTTTTCTACCTGTGGATGAAAGCTTGATATTTCCACCGACGTTCCTGAATCACAGTGATAATCCTTATATACAAAATGATACAAACCGGCTCCGATCATGGCTGCTTAACCGCCTCAATACATCTGTCAATCTCTGACAGCTGCATTAAAAATGTTTTTTAAGAAATATAAAGTTTGAATAATCTTTCTTTTCCCAGTTCAAAAATAAAGAAATAAACATATTGAACATGGCCCGATCTATGAAAATATAAAACTAAATGTACCCATATAGTAAATGTCATAAGGAGAAAAAAATGTCTAAACACCAGAATTACTGTTTTTAAGTTCCACCCCCCCCCAAAAAAAAATGCAGATCAAAACATCATACAGTGCTTTGAAAGCATGCATAACCCGTGAACTTTTTCACATAATTTCACATTACATGTAGTCACTGGTGGAGTACAAGAGGAGAGGTATGTGTTGCTAAGATTATTAGCCTCAGTGAAACCAGTATACTAGGTACTGAGAGGGTTCAATGGTTTTATCAGGGTTGAGTTTTTGTTAACACTTAAAGAGATGGGTGGGACGGCTGTTCACCATTTCTTCACCATAGGGTGTGGACCGGCAGGTAAAAGTAAAGGCTCCGTAACTGGGCTGGTTTATGGCTATGGGTAGCCACCGCTGCAGCAGAGCTTCTGGTGATGATGGATGGCAGCTAGGATGGAGCGGCTCACCACGGGCGGAGCGGATCCCCAGGGCATTAACAGACAGACTCATGTTTTGCTGGTTCCTCAAATCCTTTACTGGTGATACAAACTCAGGGACAGATGATCTCGATGGAAGCCGGCAACCTGGGAGCAACTCGGGGATCTCCTCAGGCCTCCCTGGTGCGCTTTCTCCTGTGGGTCCATTATGTTGCTTGAAGCTGAGCTGTGGCCCTCTCTCTCCATCTTTCCTGCACGTGCCAGTATGACAGGCAGCTCGAGTCCTTTATTAGTCCCAGTTCATGGTCGGCTACTCCTGTGCTCTTCATGCTGCTTTGCCTCCGGGCACTTGGTGTGGATAGGCAACTTGGAATTCCCCACCCCCCCAGTATTGGCTGCCGGGTCATTAGGCCCTGCACAGCCTTGGACTCCAGTGTCTGTTGTCTGACACTGACTCCTCTGGGGTGATCTTGACACCGATCTGCTCCCCAGGCTTTCCTCTCCTTCCCCGACCCTTGACTACGGGTCACTCAAGCTAAGTCTGGCCCTCCTGAGATGAGCTTAGCACTGCTCCAGTCCACAGGATGTCTTCCTCAGTCCTCCTAGGAACTGAACTGACTAACTCCGCCCCAGACCAGAATTTATAGGGAAGCTCACCCTGAACACGGGTTTAGGTCTTACCCTACAGGCCTGGAAGCAGAAAGGTGTTTTGTGCTTTGGGTTTTGCCTGGTGTGAAGTCCTTCTGTTGCTCTCAGGTATGACACTACCCCCCAGGGGAGATAATGACATAGTGGCATCCGGACTCTGGGGTGCCACAGAATCACTTAATATTCGATCTTTAGAGGGAGCAGGCCTGCAAAGCTAGTAGATCCTGAACTTGACTAAGGTGTTGACTACATAGTTAAAAACAAAAACTATGGCTCTTGGAAGAAGGGTGTAACATTTGCCAGGGTGAACGTCTGGGAGTGTATGGTCCATTGGTCCGAGGCACTGATCACCACCTGGAGGAGAAAACCTGATTGACCAACGAGTAAGGTGTTAGACAGGTGCTGCTCCAAGGAATCTCTGCACCATGGCAGCTGATTCCAGGAGTCAAACTCCAACAACAGACTACGGGTCCAGGTAATGGACAGGCAGGTGATACGCAATCCCGGTAGACCAATGTGGCAGGAGCGTGAAACAGTAGAGAAGCACGTGGGCAGCCGAGCAATGAGGGGAAGACATGCAGCAGAGCTATTACCAAGAGCATTACCAAGGATAGGACCTTAAAAAAAAAAGTAACAAAAAATTACCTATATTATACTTCATGCTTTTAAGTTTAATATATATTTTAAATTTATTTGAGATTTTTTTTTGCACTTTCCATAACATTAGCAATATTAGAAAAAAACATTATTAAAGGGAAGCTGTCAGCAGGTTTTTGCTATGTAAGCTGAGGACAGCATGCTGCATGGGTTAAAGAACTAAAATCAACTGTGCCCCTCTTATCAGGCTGTGTGCTATTGTTTCCATAAACTAAAGGCTTTATGCCTGATTACCATTACATGAATAGTTTATCATGTGCATGGCAGTCTGGCATGCCCCTGCTGTGATTGGCACCTCACTAT
Source organism: Allobates femoralis (assembly GCA_033576535.1). Classification (NCBI taxonomy): domain Eukaryota; kingdom Metazoa; phylum Chordata; class Amphibia; order Anura; family Aromobatidae; genus Allobates; species Allobates femoralis. The sequence goes on from JARQOC010000001.1 coordinate 42,459,687, forward strand.
CAATGTACAATATCTATAGAAAGTCTGGTGTTGGCGTGGATAACTCTGTAAACACAGCTTCATGGCTGAAACTAAATGCTCTAATTGTGTCAGAACAGCACCCAGTAATCAAAGTTAAACATTGCTGGATTCAGAATCTCTTTGCCACAACATGCTGCTCTCAGAGGAGGTAGCAAAAACCTGCTGACAAATTCCTTTTTAAATAAATAAAATGCATGTGAAATGTAGAAATTGTCATTCTGGCCACTAGACCCAAACTCCACCAGAGGATATAGCATAGACTTTACCTCCATTAGGCAACAGTTACACTAGTTTTGAGACATTTGCTTACTGTTATGTCTTTTCACATCAGAAACCAGAATTATTCCCAGCACAGGGAATATGAAGAACATTCCACACCATTACCTTACAAAATGTTTCCCTATGTGCTGAAATGAAGATGAAAAAAGCCATACTGTGGAATGATTCTCCTGAGCGACGTGTGTAGGTGGCCTTAGTGGACAAATAAGAGGGCAGCGGAAAAAGAAAGAAATGGATGAATCAAATTAAAGTTCTTCGTGTGGAATGATTCATGTCCATATGTTCCTGTACATAACTGATGTGAAAATAAATATTCTTTGATATAAGAAGTAACTGGATTTTCTTAAACAGAAAGAAATGCAATGGGTCATTGATACAGATGAAGAAACTTTCCATGACTTGATCCTATATTCCCTCAGAGTTTAGTAGCGTCAGTTTTTTACACCGTCCTGTATGTCAGGGATGTTCATACTTCAGAGGTATACAATACGCCTGTTATGTGGCCCTTAGAGAATGGGGCCCCGGCCCTAGATGGACTCATTCCTTTTTCTACTGGGTGTGGAAAGCCTTCCTTTCTGCATGAACAGCATTGCTAAGAAATAAAAGGCTGGAGAAATGGCCCAAGAGTCAAGGAAACGCTCTTGTGCAAGGGCGTAACTATAATAGGTGCAGAGGTTCTAATCGCACCTAGACCTTGGCCTTAGGGTGGAATCACACTATCCTACTTACATGCAAGTCTCTCGGACGAGACTCGGATCAGTGACCCCGAACAGCCTCTCCCCTCTCTGGATGGGAATGTTAGCTGCTTGTGTTTTTTGTGTAGTATCACACTCCCGTCCAGAGAGGGAGAGGCCATTCAGGGTCACTGATCTGAGTCTCATCCGAGTGACTTTCATGTAAGTGGGATAGTATGTTTCCAGCCTAAGGGGCTCAAATGGACCCTTCTTTCCTCCCTCCTGTCTCATGTCACCATGCTTACATTTTTAACATGTTGAAATAAAGTTCACCAGCAACCCGGTGAGTGCTACTCTTCTTCTTTTTATGCAGTTACCATGGACTGTGGTATGTGAGTATGCACCCGGTAGCATAAGGGCGGCTTCTGTAAGCAAATGACAACTGTGTCTGTGGTCCGAAAAAAAGCGCAGACCGGTGGTGGTGCCCGACCTTCTCTATTGTTGTGATAGAAAGGTATACTAATTGTAAAGCACCACTCTAGTGTTCTGTTTTGTTTCCAGCGCCTGAGTGGTGCTTTAAATATATATATCTCTCTACCCTTGTCATTTACTCACCTTCCGATGTCTTCACCACTTACCGACGCCGCTCCAATTCATCTTTTGTCTGTACCGTCAAACTGGCCAGAAGTCAAAAGTTATGCCACAAGAGCTCAATGCTTCTCGATGAAAATCAGAACAAAGCAAGAATGAGACTCTCATAGAAATATATTGTGTTGTGACCTCTAGCACCCTCCATGAAACATTGGAGCTGCTGGTGTGGCGCCCCGCAACGAGTGCGTCACAAGAGGGTATTGCAGCCATAAATGCAGCCGCAATATTCTCTGACCCAGCAATGATTTGGTTAAGTTAGAAATCCAACCCTGCATGCATCACCTAGAACAGAGGGCCAATCCTAGGTCCTGGTGGGCGGAGTGCTAGGGTAGTGTGTAGGAGAACACACAATAGTATACGAGGATCTACAACAGAGAACTTGAACTTGGAGTAGGAGCGGGGGCTCCGCACCCCGTGCAGCCCCCGGGCCGTCACCGGTCGGGTGTCAGCACCTGAGGCCTTACCAACCGGGAATGGGCATCATTCACACGGGTCCCCAAAAGACTCCCATGCCCACAACTCACAGCCGGTTCACTGGTACCGAAGCTGGCAGCAGTTCACCTCTGCTACGCGAACCAGAAGCGTGGAGGAGCAGCTTCACAGGAGCACCCCACCACTTGCCAACTTCCAGTCGTCTAACCAGCGGTGTACCCACCGAGGGATCCAAGGCTTCCCAAAACATCCAGAACGTACATCATGGATAGGGCATTGAAGCAGCCTCCCCGTACCCAACCTGGTATTCCTGGGCGACACTGGCAACCACTTAGTTAGAATGGAGGAACACTGCGGATTTCTAAGGGACACCATCATTGCTGAGTCCACCCGGTCCACTACCCTTGAACTGTATGCCATGTACTGCCTGCTGCTTACAGTAAAGACCCGTTGCAGAGACTTTCTGTGTCCGTGCTTCCTTATGAACCGTCCGTCCGCACTACAAGGTAACCGCAGCTGCCGCACAACATCTTAAGCAGCTCCAGCCTCCGGGATCACCGCTCAGCCTGTGGGGAGCGTTCCATCTTGCTGCTATCCATCCCCCGGAGGTTCCGCAGCGTCAGTAACGATTACCGAACTACTCATAGGTGGCGTCACGAATAAATTAAAAACCCTTTAATCTGTTCCCTACAAGACGTCTTCAACACTTTTGATCTGCACTACACCGGGACCCCACTACCGGCAGGCGCGGCCCACCCGTGACAAGGAGGAAGGAAGCATCGCCTGTCTAAACCGGAGTCCCGGCCACGGTGAGTCAGAAAATGGCGTCACGAACAGGATACGAGCAGGCCCGTTACCCAACGGGTATAATGTGCTTAAAAATGACTTTAATGTCTACAATTTGGACTTTGTTCGTCCCTAAAAGAACTTTCCCGCCTTTTCACCGTGGGCCAAGATGGCGCCCAAGATGGCGTTTCCGCCACAAGAATCCGCCACGTGCAAGCCCAGGAGTGAGTCAACCCCCCCCTCATCGTGGGAGGGCTAAAGACAAAAGGCGCCAAACTCTTTGTCCGCCCTGATTGCTCGAATCAACCATGGGGGCGGACCCCAAAGACTTTTCCCACCATTGGACTACAAAAGCCCAGAGGAAATGGGAGTGTCACAGACCTTCTTCACCAGCTCTACCAGAACGCTTACCGGTTGAACGGGTGTGGTTTCCCTCCGAAGAAGAGAATGGCCAGCATGAGACTCCAAGACCTAATGCGGGAGGTCGAGGCGGAGGCCAGAGCAGCCATAGGCCAACCGGGTCCGGGTCCTGCCCTTACCATAGACGGCAGCCCCAACTTCTGGCTAGAGGCTCTACAAGACCTCCGGGTGCGGTTACTAGAGACTGTGGAATGGACGATTCGCAGCTGGAGTGCGACCCTAGGCAGAAGACTCCATCATGCGATGCAGCAGAGCCGACCGGGTACAGCTTCTCCAGGCCCAGACGACATCGCCAGCTTCTCAACCGCCTCACCGTCGCCCACCACCTGTCCTGCTTCGTCACCGGAGCCCATTGACTGTATCATTCCTGTGGAGGCCACAGCTCGACCCGTCCCAGCGGTCGAACCCGCAGCCGACCCCGTTCCTGAGCCGGAGCTTCCAATACGCTCCACAGAAGAAGCCGACACATACCTGGTTCCACCTGCGGAACCCGCGACTAGTTTCACCACTACCGAGACTGTCGCCTGTTTCTCCCCTGAACCGGAGGCCTCCTCTGCAAATACCGAGGCCTACCTGGTGACCGGGATCGAAACACCACTTCCCGCTGCTACAGAAGAAGAGGCAGGCAGCCTGGAAGTCCTGCACAACGACCCTGAGGAGAACTTTGCAGCACAGCCACCCATCGACCCAGAGGATTCTGTTCCATCGTCTCCGTCAGCCGAGCAGCCCGACGTAGTCATCGAAGGAGAGGTCGAGGAGGATGACGACGAGATCTACAGCCCAGCTGAGGACCTCTACACCGGTTCGCCTGGGGAGACACTAAGAACCCTTCTGCCGGGCGATCCGCTCGGGTACACTGGTCGGGTGCCGCTGCAACAACATCTTCTCCGGTTCCGTTGAACCGGCTTTTCCACAGACTGCCCACCAAACTCAAGCGGTTCAACAACCATCACGCCGTAGTGACTGTATCCACACGCTGCACCACTCCGACGAAGAGGTACGTCGTATCCGATGGGAGGAGTGGCACACTCGGCTGCACGCCAATATGCAGGCCCGCGCTGAAGCCCGCCGCCAATCTCCATTGCCTGAACAATTCCGTAAAACCGGGCGGGTAAGCACCTTCAACTTATCCACCGGGTGGGGATTCGTAAGGGAGGAGGGTGTGAGTACTGAAGTGTTCGTGGGCGCCGTGATGTGGAATCGCACCTACCGCGAGGGCATCCAAACCGAGACTTGTATAGAGGGGACATTGTAACCTATGAGCGATATGTATGCTGTGACGGGTGGTTCGCTATACGAGTCCGGAACACTGCCCTCCATAAGTGACTCTGTTGTTTGAACTTTTCACCAAGAGACTTCTTCCTGTTTGCAAAATAACACCGCGACTTGGCGGCCACAGCCTGAACTTTTACCTAAGGACAGCCGACCGCCCGCCGGGTCTGCGTAATGTGTTAACCTGTTTATTCACCATTTCACTTTTATGCATACAATGACTTGTCATTAATAAAAGTGTTTATTACCTGTTACAAAATATAAAAACCTCTGTAATGTGGGTAGTGTGACGCTTGGGGACAAGCGTATTCAACCAAGGGGAGTGTGGCGCCCCGCAACGAGTGCGTCACAAGAGGGTATTGCAGCCATAAATGCAGCCGCAATATTCTCTGACCCAGCAATGATTTGGTTAAGTTAGAAATCCAACCCTGCATGCATCACCTAGAACAGAGGGCCAATCCTAGGTCCTGGTGGGCGGAGTGCTAGGGTAGTGTGTAGGAGAACACACAATAGTACACGAGGATCTACAACAGAGAACTTGAACTTGGAGTAGGAGCGGGGGCTCCGCACCCCGTGCAGCCCCCGGGCCGTCACCGGTCGGGTGTCAGCACCTGAGCCTTACCAACCGGGAATGGGCATCATTCATACGGGTCCCCAAAAGACTCCATGCCCACAACTCACAGCCGGTTCACTGGTACCGAAGCTGGCAGCAGTTCACCTCTGCTACGTGAACCAGAAGCGTGGAGGAGCAGCTTCACAGGAGCACCCCACCACTTGCCAACTTCCAGTCGTCTAACCAGCGGTGTACCCACCGAGGGATCCAAGGCTCCCCAAAACATCCAGAACGTACATCATGGATAGGGCATTGAAGCAGCCTCCCCGTACCCGACCTGGTATTCCTGGGCGACACTGGCAACCACTTAGTTAGAATGGAGGAACACTGCGGATTTCTAAGGGACACCATCATTGCTGAGTCCACCCGTCCACTACCCGTGAACTGTATACCATGTACTGCCTGCTGGTTACAGTAAAGACCCGTTGCAGAGAATTTCTGTGTCCGTGCTTCCTTATGAACCGTCCGTCCGCACTACAAGGTAACCGCAGCTGCCGCACAACATCTTAAGCAGCTCCAGCCTCCGGGGTTCACCGCTCAGCCTGTGGGGAGCGTTCCATCTTGCTGCTATCCATCCCCCGGAGGTTCCGCAGCGTCGGTAACGATTACCGAACTACTCATAGGTGGCGACACGAATAAATTAAAAACCCCTTTAATCTGTTCCCTACAAGACGTCTTCAACACTTTTGATCTGCACTACACCGGGCCCCACTACCGGCAGGTGCGGCCCACCCGTGACAAGGAGGAAGGAAGCATCGCCTGTCTAAACCGGAGTCCCGGCCACGGTGAGTCACTGGCAGATCATAAATCACAAACCGTCCGAAGCACGGCTGAAAAAACATGACGCGACCGGAAGATGAGTATCAGAAAGGGGGAAGGTGACTTATATTTAAAGCACCAATCCAGCGGTGTAATAAAAGCAAAAAACGCTGCAGTGGTACTTTAAGGACATTATACTATTTGCTTCTAATTCTGCGCCGTCTTACTTTTATGCTCATAGTCTCAATTTGCTGAGTGAAGCGGCCGTCACACACTTCCATATCGCTAGTGATATTGTTAGCGATCACGTGCACGCGCGATCGCTAACAATATCGTTCACATCGCTGGTGAGATGTCACACAGACAGACTCACCAGCGATGTGGACCAGCGAGATCGCTGGTTACTATGGTACACATCGGGTTACTAGGCGCCGCACGTCGCTTAGTTACCCGACGTGTACCATAGTTACCATCTCCCAGCATAGGCTCTGCCGCTGGGAGATCATTCATCGTGGTGTCATACACCACGATGAAGCAGATCGTTAAATCGTTCATCGCAAGATCTGAGCTCCGGAGCTCAGATCTCGATTTTGCGATTTTAACATTTCTCGTTGGTCGTATCCTGCCGTCACACGCCAGAGACATCGTTCAAGCGATGTTTAATCTGGCGCGTTCTAGCGATATCTTTCAAGATATCGTAGCGTGTGACGGCCGCTTAAGAGGGAATTGAAGCATGATGCAAGCTAATCTCATTTTTTTCCCACATTTTGAAATCATTAACTTGTATATTTTTATTGCCCCCCCCATTATTGTGCCCCCTATGAATAACAATATAAATCTTGATATCTGAATTGCATTATCATTTATAGAGATGCTATAATCTCAAAATGGCCTGTTGTTTAAAACAGGTTTTTGTGTCAAAAGTATAGTTTTTCTTTGTATTTAGGCACCTAGAAAAAAAAATGGAATTCTTATAGTATTCAAGCTGACAACTATGGGCTTTTTAGACTCTAAGTTCCTATTGTTTCAGGAAACAACACTTGCACATTTACAAAATAAAAAGACTCCAACACTATCAATTGTACTGAAGCATCTAATGAGCATATGCAAAAGTCATTTTAAACAGAAGGGTAGCAAGGTCAGCCATGATATCACCCATTGTGATTGTTAAATCCTGAATTATAGCGGTGTTTATAGAGGTGCTACCTATCATTGTAATCCTGCCTCTGATGATAATGCACCTACTGAAAACCCTTCCTTAAAGTGTAAATGTCATTTCATTGAAAAAAAAATACTGCACTGGTTGTTAATGATGGGTCAAATAGCAGCTAAGATAATGTTTTTGTGCCATATGACTTAATTTCTCACATTTTTCTGTGCTCTTTTAAAAACTGCATTTTATGGCTGTGTTAGGGAGCCGTACAATGTGAAAGCAGAAAAGAGGTTAACAGAGATCGTGACTGAGCTTTGTGGAGCCAGATGACAGATCAGAAGCTTCTGCCAAGGAAAGAGGAGTTTGCAGTGGTCCTGACATTCTGACATTGCTCAGCAACTGTGCTGTAGCCTGAAGTAATCTGATACATTGTCAGCTCATCAGCTGCAGTCAGCAGTGTGGATGCTGTGTAGGCCCCTCCCCTTTACCCTTACATGGTTACAAGCACCGTATTCAGTGTGAGAGGCTTGAAGACGGATCTGACTGCTAATGAACATATGTCTGCTTCAAACACAGTCAAGTGGGGACACCTTGTGGAAGGTTTACGAACGGTTTTCAACCAAAATTCTCTTATAAAGTATATTTGAAAGTTTATTAAAATCACCTGCTCTATGTTATTATTTAATAAACATTTAATCGACGTGTATACTTTAAAGAATGTAAAAAATCCCCAGTGTCCAGTGTAAAAACTGATTGCAGAAATACTAACTTTATTTCATATAAAGATCATGATATTAGAAGAAAAAATACACAGGTAATTTTTTCATTATAGTTACCCATTAAAGATCAATATCTACTGTACATTTTTCATTTATTCCTGAAAATAATTATGAAGAAGTTGCTCACGGTCACTTGATCATGTAGAAGGTGGTGATGCCTTTCTAATAAGTTGCTCATTATGGCTGTAGATTTACACAGGCCCATGTGCTCTGCGTAAAAAAGATTTAACTAGATTTTAATTGCTTTTCTTGTATTTTTTCTCCTCCAGTCCCCTTTTTAATTCCCAGACTTAGGGAATGAGTCCGTAAACTTTAATCTAAACGAAATCCTAATATTGTAAATGGAAACCAGGCGGAATGAGGTACTTGGTTTTGATTAATTAATTTCCTTTGGTAACCTGTTGTATCCTGTATCCTGTCCTGACCCCCTATGAAAAGTGGATGTATCCGTTAGCGCTATACATTCGGCTCAGTGACCAATGACTTTGTTGTTAATGAAAAATGGTTACTGCAGTATTAAAACGTCGACTGATGCTAATCCGCCCAATGTGCCGGTGGGACGACATCTGTCTTGTGTTTGGTGCTAATTTCAGCTCGAATGTAGCGCTTTTTGCTACCGTGCACAATTTACTGGCATCATTTGTGTATTCAACAAACGTTGGAGGGATTAGGATGAAAGTGAGGAATAAATGAGATGTGTTTTATATTGCTGCTGTAATCATCCTGGTATGCAGAAATAAACAGATCTAACTGGAACCATCCTCCCTTCCTTATAATTATAGATTAAAAATTAGTGAATGTCCCAAAATTCATTTTGGCCAGATTCGATCCATTTGGTCAGCAGATTTGATCCAGTCTGATTAAAATTGGCCTGAATCGAAATTTCCCCAAAAAGACACTAATTATTCTCTGAAGTCTCAGCAAAAAAAACTGCGGCACTCCTTAACATGTAATGTGAACACAGGTGCAATGCTGGAGACGACACAATGTAATAAAAAGACATGCAATTTAAAATATAAAAGAATATAGAACAGCATTTTAGCTAAGGATATATATGAAAGAAAGGAGTAACTTAGCATATAAATATGGCCATATCCATAACTGCCCAGTAGCCAGGTCGAGGCGAGTCTCCTTACTGGAACCTACACTCAGTCACTGCCTCTCTCTGGGTCTCTCCAAATGGCAAAACATAATAAAAAAATATTATTCTAGCCTGTTCAAGGCCCTCAACTGGCTCTATACATTGCTGCCGCCGGTGGTCCTTGATTGTCCATTTGGGTGTTCAGTTCTTAAAGCTCTAAGGCTGAAAGACTATGGGGAGCAATGTATGTCATGGAGGACATCAATGATGGGCATTTCTCCCCCACGTGATCACGTGAACCTCAGCGTCAGAAGAACTAACGACCCACACAGAGGGGAGCTGTAGAGGTGACAGAGGCAGTATAAGGAGTCAGGTGGGGGCCTGGGACATTTGTGTTGTTTTTTATTTCAACCCCTTTAGAACCAAAGTGTTGCAGATATGGTGTAAATGGCAGCGCCCTTGACGCATAGCATATAGCTGAGCTTCAGCAGAGTACCAGAATGGTAGAGGTTGTGCCATTCACTAGGCATTTGGCTGTCCCGTCAGTGCTCCATGATCATGTCATGGGGAGTCGATAGAGGTTCATGAACGTGAGAAAGGTCAACCATGCCATTTATATACCATTATCAGAGATTAACAGAAGCATTTTCATGGCAAACAGTAGCAATCGGAGCTGTGGATGCTGCTGTTAGAAACAGAGGTCAGCTATGTAATATAGCCAGGATCCACTACCTTAGCAGTGAGCTCAGCTCCTGAGACCCCTCCACACAATGAAAGCAGTGCATTCACATACTTGGTACTCGGAACTGGGATATTGAGCAGTTCTGGGGAGTCACAGGGTCAAGACCGGGCTTCCGTGACCCCGGGTTCAGTTGTAAAAGGCAGTTCTTGGCTTGTGTAGGGAAAGGGGTGATTTATAAGGGAGTTATTCGTGATGCCATCCGTGGTTTGTGGCTATGGGTAGCCACCGCTGCTGCAGAGCCTCTGGTGATGATGGACGGGCAGCTAGGATTGAGTGGCTCTCCACGGGCGGAGTGGATCCCCAGGGCAGTGGAAATGGAAGGGTGTAGGGTGCAAGATGGAGGGTGCTCATTAACAGACAAACTCACGTTTTGTTGGATCCTCAAATCCTTTACTGGAAATACCGACATAGGGACAGATGATCTCAAAGGCATCTGGTAACCTGTGAGCAACTCGGGGATCTCCTCACCCAGCAAGTTTTGAGGCCTCCCTGCTGCACTTTCTCTTCTGGGTCCCTGCTGCTGCTTGAAGCTGAGATGTGGCTCTCTCTCCCTCTCTCCTGCATGTGCTGTTATGACAGGCAGTTCGAGTCCTTTATTAGCCCAAGTTCACGGCCGGCTACTCCTGGGCTCTTCACGCTGCTTTACCTCCGGGCACTTGGTGTGGATGGGGAACTTGGAATTCCCCATCATTGGCTTCCGGGAGGTTAGGCTCTGCACAGCCTCAGACTCCAATGTCCGTTTCCTGGTGCTTACTTCTCTGGGGTGAGCTTGACACCACTCTCCTTCCTCAAACCCTTGCCTATGGGTCACTCAAGATAAGTCTGGCTCTCCTGGGACGAGCTTAACACTGCTCCAGTCCACAGGATGTTTCCTCAGCCCTCCTAGGAACTGAACTGACTAACTCTGCCCCAGACCAGAATTTATAGGGGAGCTCACCCTGAACCCGGGTTTAGGTCTCCCCCTTCAGGCCTGGAGGCAGAAAGATGTTGTGTGCTTTGGGTTTTGCCTGGTGTGAAGTCTCCAAACAAGAAAAACATATTTACATTTAAACCCATCTGAACTGCATTCTAATCCCTATAACGTGCTGGGATCTGACCTCTGCTACTACGGGTTGATCTACGCAGTGCAGGTATTTCTGATGGTCTGGTCTGACTTCTAATTTGTTGTACTAGTGTAGTGGGTTCATTAGGCTCTGTTTTAGGTGTAGGTCTATGTAACACTGGCATACTTGAGTGTCTTCTTAGTCTTACCATGCGACTGACAAGTTCACTGTTAGCAGGGGGTGGTTCTTCCTGTTCAGGTACCACTGTTTGGGAAAAAGCTAACATGGGAACAACGATTGCTACATTGTACTGTGTTCATGTCTTTAGAAAGTCTCCTAACACTGTATTAATTACTTCTTCTTTAGCTCTCACTGGAACTTCAATACATCAGGACATATTTTAAGATGGTCTCTTGACACTGCTGTTGACGACTTTCCTTTGTATTTACTCACTAAGCACACCTTGGTATTGTCAAAGTTTGATGGTAACACGGTGTATGGCACTGCTTCCCACTGATCTTCCAGTTTCTTGGTACGTCTCTTTCTCTTGAGAACTTGTTCACCTGGTTTCAAAGTGTCACATCGCCATTGGACTCGGTGGCTGGTGTTCCTGCCTCGGCCGCTGGGAGGAGCCGGATTCCTTCGGCTGTTGGCGCCGGTGATAGGAGGGCCTTGTCCTCATATGGATCTGCTCCCGCGACGTCTGCCTCTGTCGCTGAGTGCCCTCTGGGTGGTGTTGGTCGCAGAGGAGCGGGCCCTGCAGAGGTGTCCGTTAGGCGCAGCCTGCGTTCTTCTGTCAGAGGTGGCGTGGGTGGAGCCAGTCGTGCATCTCCATCTGGCCTGGATCTAGGGGCGGTCCGGTTGAGGTCATCAGGCTGTGAGCTCCAGCCTATGGGAGGTAACCGCGCCCTTCAAATACATTGGAGCCTGTCTTGCAGGCCGCCAGATATAGTTTTGGTTCCCCAGTGATATAGTGTATGTTTAGTTTTGTCTCTGACCTTGCCTGGATTTCTGACTCTGCCTCTGCCTATTGATTTTGTACCTCAGCTGCCCTCTTGGTTTTGCCCTTGACCTTTGCCTGGATTTTTGACTCTGCTACTGCCTGACGATTTTGTACCTTCGCTGCCCTCTCGGTTTTGACTCGGATTTCTGACTTCGTTTTTTGGGTCTTGATTTTCCCCTGGCGACCTCCCCGGCTCTGTTGCTCATATAGGCAGCTACCCCCTGGGCTCCGCTGTAATTCCAGATCCCTGTATAGGGGTTAAGGGTCTCGGGTTTCTCGGGGGGCTGCCTACCAGCAGCTCGGCCTCACAGGGGATGGTCGTCACACAAAGGAGTTGCAGGGACATGCTTGTTATACGCTCTCTCCTGTCTTTCTCTTACTTGTGACAGACTTTTTTTAATGCATTCTTGCACTTAGCGATATTTCTGTTGATGTTCTGTATCCCAATCTGTTTCTGGTGTATCTGCATCTGGCTTCACAATTCCCATATCCAAGTCAATAGGCAGCTTACCAGGTCTTGCTCTCATTAGGTAGGCTGGAGTATAGTTAGTGGAACTCACGGGGACATGGTTATATAAGTCCACTAGGTCTGGCAACTTCTCGGGCCACATGTTTCTTTCTTCCACTGGCAATATCTTCAGCAGGTCAATGACTACCTGATTAATTTTTTTTGCACATGCCATTGGTCTGTGGATGGTGCGGTGTTGTTCTTATTTTCTTACACGCATACCTATTACAGAACTCTTGAAAGATCTCCGCTTCAAAGGCTGGTCCTTAGTTTGTTAATACCTGCTCAGAGAAACCATGAGGTCTACAAAAGTAGGCTTGGAATGCTCAAGCCACTGTTTTGGTTGTGAGGTCTTTCACAGGTACGACCACCAGGAAACTGGAGTAGTGGTCTACAATAGTGAGGGCATACACGTAGCCTGATCTACTCGGAGTCAGCTTCGCGTGACCCAGGGCCACAAGTTCAAGGGGTTGTTTGGTAACAATGGCCTGAAGTGGGGTTCTCTGACTGTCTCGATCTTTTCTCCCCAGGTTGCATGGACCACAATCTCTACACCAAGTTGCAATGGTTCTTTTCATACCAACCCAGTAGAACCTCTCTCTCAGCAGAACCTCCAACTTCTTGCACCCGAAGTGCCCTGCACCATCGTGGTATGCTTCTAGGATCATCTGAACATCCCTTTTTGGCACTACAATCTGCCAGAGAAGTTTGTGGGTTGTGGATTAGCATGACATTGGCACAGTTTACAGTCACAGAGCGACCCGTTGAAGCACAAGGAGCGCAATATGGTGCCGTCGTCACCTCTGCCTCTCCCCCTCCCTGCAACATGTAACCAGCAAACTTGAATAAAAGTGCAACGCTGACCGGTGAGTGCTGTCTTTTCTATCTGAATTGTGCTGTCTGCGTCTTTGGTCTGTCATCGCGGTTTGTTGCGACCGGCTGCATCTGCGGGGATTGCTGGAGACTGTTGCACACAATGGTGCCCCATTCCTACTGTTTCCGCTTATTGGCACAGTTTACCCCCATATATGAACAGCTTACTTCGCTCTTTCCACAGCTGTTGTGCCTCTTGTGGGGCATCTGGACCAGGGTATGAGCCTTCCTGTGTCAATAGTTCCTTAATTAAGCGTACAGCTGGATGACTGTCTTGCATTTCTGCCCATTCATGGTGGTGAAACGGGTTCAACGTGGCTTCTTGACGTTTGTCTTTCACATAGTTTTTACATTGTATCATATGAGGTCGGTGAAAAGCCGGTAACTCTATCTTTTTAAGCTCCTCCAGTTCTTCCTCCACATCCTGCAACTGAGGCATCCTGGACAATGCATCAGCGTTCATTTTCTTGTGACCTGCCCGGTATTTGATGGTAAAATTATAATTAAACAGTTGGGCCATCCATCGCTGTTCTAGTGCTCCTAGTTTCGCTGTCTGCAGGTGAGTCAACTGGTTATTATCTGTGAAGATGGTGAATTTGGCTGCAGCCAGGTAATGCTTAAAACGTTCTGTGACTACCCAAACATCCAGGAACTCTAACTTGAATGAACTACAGTTCTCTGGGTTCCTTTCTGTAGGACGGAGCTTCCTGCTTACATAAGGCTATCACTCTCTCTTTACCTTTTTTCCACCTGGGACAATACTGCACCCTGTGCAAAATTTGGACCTGGGCCCCCACATGTATCTCGTTCAGATGTACTGGCCCTTGTAGCATTCTAGATCCTATAAAGATAATGTAATAAAGTCTCTCATTTTGTACTAATGTTAGCATTCCTGGGCCCATTCCTGGTATATTATTCTCCAGCCCAGGTCCCTTCTGGTAATAATGTGCCCATCCTGTGCCATTTTCAGTAATAATGTCCCCCATCTTGGTTCCCCTATAGTAATAATGTCTCTATCCTGGTCCCTTCCTGATATAATGTCCCCCATCTTGTACCCCTTACTATTATAATGTCCATATCCCTGCCCTTTCGTAGTAAAATGTCCACCATCTGGAGCCCTTTCCAGGAATAATATCCTCCATCCTTGGTCCCTTCCTGGTGTAATGTCCCTCATTTGGGGCACCTTCCAGTAAAAATGTCCTCCACCCCAGTGTAATGTCCCCAATCCTGGCACCTTCCTGTAATAAAGTCCCCATCCTTGCCTCCTTGCTAGTATAACGCCCCCATCCTTCTTCCACTAATAATGTCTCCCATACTCAGCCCTGCTGGTAATAATGTCCCCCAATTTAAAGGTAAAAATATTTTTGTTACCTTTCTCTGCTCCTACACCTCACAGAGTGCTCTTCTATAGCTAGCGCAGAGGCCGGCAGCTGATTTTGTTGTGCCTGCTACAGGCGACACATGATGTCTCTGCTATGTGCTGCCTGTAACTGACAAGCCAATGACACCTGCCAGCCACTGATTGGCCAGTGGTGTGTATTGTGGTGCAGCGACCAATTCATTTCAGCTGAATGTGCATCGCCTGAAATAGGTGCTGGGTTTAATGAGCCCCCTCTCACTCAGATCAAGTTGCCCCTGGTTGTAACATCTTCATCACCGCTCGCCTCCAATGTGGAAATGAGCGCTGTTGTACAACGTCTTTACAGGTTATTCGATACCCAACATTGTGTACCTAGCAGTAAAAATTGAAGCATGGCACGTCCCCTAGTGTGGTGCCCTACAAGCGCCTAGCTGAGAGCGGCGTCCAATCAGCGGCGCGGGATTCATATCTCCCGCCAAACCGTGCTGCCTCGCTGATTGGTCGCCGCCAGCCGTTGCGACCAAACAGCGGAGCGTGTTTTAAAACATGCGCCAAGTGCAATGATTGGCTGGCTTGGTATATTGGCAGCTTGGTATATTGGCACGCAATTTGAACTGCTGCTCATAGTGTGACGCACTTCACTCCTGTTTACAAGGCTGCCGCTCAGTGTGACGCACTTCACTGCTGTTTACAAGGCTGTCAGTCATAGTGTGATGCACTTCACTCCTGTTTACAAGGCTGTCAGTCATAGTGTGACACACTTCACTCCTGATTACAAGGCTGTCAGTCATAGTGTGATGCACTTCATTCCTGTTTATAAGGATGTCAGTCACAATGTGACGTACTTCACTCCTGCTTACAAGGCTGTCAGTCATGATGTGACGCACGTCAGTCCTGTTTACAAGGCAGTCAGTCATAATGTGACACACTTCATTCCTGTTTACAAGGTTGTCAGTCATAGTGTGATGCACTTCACTCCTGTTTATAAGGTTGTCAGTCATAGTGTGATGCACTTCACTCCTGTTTACAAGGCTGTCAGTCATGATGTGACGCACTTCACTCCTGTTTACAAGGCTATCAGTCATAGTGTGACACACCTCACTCCTGTTTACAAGGCTGTCAGTCATAGTATCACTTCACTCCTGTTTACAAGGCTGTCAGTCATAGTGTGACGCACTTCACTCCTGTTTACAAGGCTGTCAGTCATAGTGTGACGCACTTCATTCCTGTTTACAAGGTTGTCAGTCATAGTGTGATGCACTTCACTCCTGTTTATAAGGTTGTCAGTCATAGTGTGATGCACTTCACTCCTGTTTACAAGGCTGTCAGTCATGATGTGACGCACTTCACTCCTGTTTACAAGGCTATCAGTCATAGTGTGACACACCTCACTCCTGTTTACAAGGCTGTCAGTCATAGTATCACTTCACTCCTGTTTACAAGGCTGTCAGTCATAGTGTGACGCACTTCACTCCTGTTTACAAGGTCTGTCAGTCGTAGGGTGACGCACTTCACTCCTGTTTACAAGGTTGTCAGTCATAGTGTGACACACTTCACTCCTGTTTACAAGGTCTGTCAGTCATAGTGTGCTGTTCTTCAGTCACATTTACTTCACACGTTGTGTCAGTGAAAGTCTGAACTACTTCAGTCACGTTTATTCAATGGGCTTAATTGGTCGTAAGCGCAAATACACCAACAACGATGACAGAAAAGCTGCAGAAGCAGCAAGGCGACGACAACGTTGAAACCAAGAGACACCACAACAAACTGCCGTGAGACAAGCCCAGGATGCGGCATCTCACAGTCGTCGTCGGCAACAGAAGACACCCGCGGCGCAGGTGTAATACGTCACCCGGCGCGGAAATGACGCGATTCGCGTCACACAGCCCCACTGCAGCACGCCTGACGCATGACAGAGCGAGGAGGCGGCGCATTTGAATCAAAGATAAAGATCACGCCTATTGAGGCGTGTTATCATGAAGAGGGAGAGCCTGGCTGGGTGACTATGCATACCATAGTCACTAATTATAATCACTAATGAGGTACTGTAATAACGTTTATCTTCATTCTCAGTAGATGCTTTTAGGAGCTAAAAGGAGTGTAGGGTAAGTGTTACTATGCTCTAGGGACAGCTTTTAATAGCTTTAGAGGTGTTTTGGGGGTGACAGGATCCCTTTAACCATAGTGTAATAGTGGAATTCCATTAGCACGCTCCAAATTTCAATTTACCGTATATACTCGTGTATAAGCCGACCCGTGTATAAGCTGACCCCCTACTTTTGCCCCCAAAACCTGGGAAAATCTATTGACTCGCGTATAAGCCGAGGGTGGACCCCAGCACAGGTATACAGCCCCCAGCAGTGGTATACAGGCCCCAGCAGTATGATATACAGCAGCCCCCAGTGGTATATACAGCAGCTCCCAGTGGTATATACAGCAGCCACAGTGGTATATACAGCAGCCCCATTGGTATATACAGCAGCCCCCAGTGGTATATACAGCAGCTCCAGTGGTATTGCAGCCCCTATATACAGCAGCCCCAGTGGTGTATACAGCAGCCCTTATATACAGCAGCCCCAGTGGTATTGCAGCCCCAGTGGTATTGCAGCCCCTATATACAGCAGCCCCAGTGGTATTGCAGCCCCTATATACAGCAGCCCCAGTGGTGTATACAGCAGCCCCTATATACAGCAGCCCCAGTGGTATTGCAGCCCCAGTGGTATTGCAGCCCCTATATACAGCAGCCCCAGTGGTATTGCAGCCCCAGTGGTGTATACAGCCCCTATATACTGCAGCCCCAGTGGTATTGCAGCCTCAGTGGTGTATACAGCCCCTATATACAGCAGCCCCAGTGGTATTGCAGCCCCAGTGGTGTATACAGCCCCTATATACAGCAGCCCCAGTGGTATTGCAGCCCCAGTGGTGTATACAGCAGCCCCTATATACAGCAGCCCCAGTGGTATTGCAGCCCCAGTGGTATTGCAGCCCCTATATACAGCAGCCCCACACAAATGCTGGCACACGTCCCCCCCTGTTGTAAGGCCCCCCCCTGCTGATTACTTACCATCCCTGGTCTTCAGCAGCACCCCGGCGCCGGGTCCTCTGTGCTCCGGTCCTCCGCGATCCCGTCCTCTGTGCTCCGCTCCACGGCTGCATCCGGGGTCCCCACGCGTCGCAGAAGCGATGACGTCATCGCTTCTGTGACCCGGCCGGTCACATAATACAGCCGGGGAACGGAGCACAGAGGACGGGATCGCGGAGGACCGGAGCACAGAGGACCGGCGCCGGGGTGCTGCTGAAGACCAGGGATGGTAAGTATTCAGCAGGGGGAGCCTTACAACAGGGGGGACATGTGCCAGCATTTATGTGGGGCATTATCTACCTATATGCACTGCTCCCCCTGGCGCTGATTGACAGGGGGATGCAGTGCATATGTAATGAGCTCATACAGCAGCCTCCCCCCGCCTCCTCCTGCCTCCCCAGCCCGACACAGCCCCCACCCCACTCACCCCTGTATAGTGACTCGTGTATAAGCCGAGGGGGGGACTTTTCAGCCCAATTTTTGGGCTGAAAAACTCGGCTTATACACGAGTATATACGGTAATTTAATATCTTGGTATTTTTAGGTTTCTGAAGGGAGAACCCTGTGGTGAGTGCTGCTTTGGTTCAGATCACTAATCCTATTACTTTTTTTATTACTTTTTATATTCATTCTTAATAAATGATATATACTAACAAGCTTCTTAAATTGAGTAACATTGCATTAACTATCTTCCATTGAGCTACAAGATGTCACTTAGTCCAGAGCTTTTGCATAGTTTTTCTCTTTTGAATGGGAGAAAAGTGGCGCAAAAATGCATAAGGATGCTTGACATGCTGTGTCTTGGCAATAATGCATCAGGGCTCAAAATACACATGGGGAAAAACGCAGTGTGTGCATGGGATTTAAGATATCCCAAACTATGCTGTTACTGTAAAACGCTACACCAAATATGCCGTATACAAAAATGACGTAAAAATGCCATGTGTGAACATACCCCAAGAGCTTAGCTGAGTTTCTCTAACCCAAATGTACAGTTAAGGCCCCCATACACATTGGACAGCTATTTCTCCTGACTCAGGAATGCTCGACTTGGCCAAGCACTCATGTGTTCTTGATGAGAGTCGCGGACAGTCTCCTCTGGTACGCTTTAGTCAAGTAAGGACACAAGGATTGGACGTCAGAAATCCAACAAGGTAAATCCCTTACAACCTTAATGTTAGGCCCCCCTGGCACCGCTTCCCAGTTCACCTCTCCCGGGTCGGCATCTCCTGCTCCTTTGCCGACCGGGCGGCATCCGGCATCCAGGCGTGCTGTGTCTCGGAGCCGTCGCCATGTTCCCTTCCTGTCAGCTGACCGCCGGGTTCGCACATGAGCACATTACTATGGTCATTTTCATGAGCCTACTCCGCGGCGTGCTAGGTGCACTCCTTCTCTGTGACTCTAGGGGCTGGAAAGGTCCAACCTGACACTCCCCTTGACCAATAGCTGCTCTTCCCATGGTATATCAGGCCACCTCCTCTGATGGGAGGTGCCTGATTATTAAGTCAGTTTGCTTCTGCCTTGCTGACTGTTGGTCAGGCCTTCCTTGTGCTCTGTGTCCTGGAACCCTTGCTGTGCTCTTCCCCGGTAGCACCATTCCTGTCCTCCAGCCTTGTACTCTGTTTCCTGGAACCCTTGCTGTGCTCTTCCCCGGTAGCACCATTCCTGGTCTCCTACCCTTGTACCCTGTTACCTGGA
Organism: Allobates femoralis; assembly: GCA_033576535.1. Taxonomy (NCBI): domain Eukaryota; kingdom Metazoa; phylum Chordata; class Amphibia; order Anura; family Aromobatidae; genus Allobates; species Allobates femoralis. The sequence goes on from JARQOC010000001.1 coordinate 42,478,916, forward strand.
AACCTTCTCTGTTACTTAGTATAGGCTAACCTTACGAGCCGCCCCCCTGGTACTAGCTGCTGTGGTATTTAGACCCCCTGGGCTTGCCCCTGACAATCCCTGTATAGGGGTTGGGTAAACTAGGATCAGCTCACCCAGGGAGTTCGGTACCACGGCCCAGTGGGTCAACTCTAGGGCGCCTTCCCCAGGAAGTGTGACACTTAACATCATCTGTTGGAGGAGAGTCAGGATGCCCCAATACACATTTATGTCCAATTGCTCCAATATCGTTAGATTCGACTATAGTCTAATGCCAAAGTCCCCAATCTTTCTGACCTTGAAAGCGACATACAGCTCAGAGAGAGTAGCGTGAGCCACATCCAGATACCACCCCCCACAATAGTGACACCCAGAGCCCCCATTACCAGTATAATGACAGCCAAAGCTTTTCCACAGAAATCACACATTATACCAAGATCCAGGGGTTCCTACCCCATTCAGATCTGCTCTTCTTTGTGTGGCAACTCACAAATCTCATCATCTGGAGACCTGTTCTTCATAGCTGTTTGCTGGACCTGACGCAAGACAACCATGAGCCACACATCATGGGCTCAAGAGCCACAGGTTGAGGACCCATTAATGTATACGGAGATCTGTAGTTTTAGATAATTATTCACTGCCCGTTGTTAAGACAAAAGCAACCGTCATCATCGGTAAACTAACATTGAGCAATTTAAGGAGCCTTTATATTACCAAGGTTTATTCATAGGGGTTCTTCTTCAACTGTTTCTTATGAATAACTTGAGTTTCCTCATTAATAAGGGAGAGGGTTTTGTTCTTTTGGCTTAGTGTAAATCCTCTCTTAGTTAATCTTTTCTTGAAATATATCTGGAGGAGAAAAGGTAGCACCTTATCATCATGACTTATGGGCAGATCTCACATACACACAATCTCAGCTTAGACATTTCAAATTCCACTTGGATGTTTAGTAATACTCCCATTTGTCCATAAATCACCGCTAAATACACATTGTGAGTTCATTTACGGTATGTAAAATAACACAAAACAGAAGCAAACACTCTAGAGATTGACTTCAAAAAGCTTTCGGAGACAATTGGAATAAAGCAGCTTTCCTTACCATGTAGCCATTTGTTATAATCTCTGCGTCAGGCGGTGATCACACGTTTAAATCATTTCCACAAATTCTTTATTCTTTCCAATATTGGAATGATTTGCAGTATGGTTTCCGAAAAAAAAAATATATATAAAATAATCTTTTCAAATGTAAAATAAAGAACTGGCCGGCGTCCAGAAATCATCATAAAGCGGATGGTGCATTAAAGCCTTGGACAATTGAAAGTATTACAACTATTATAGGCCCTACAGAAGTGTATGGGGCCCTACTACACTTCTTTGTGTCACCGATTTCATATGGAGGCATAGAGAAGCTTATTGGGGGTCAAATATATCCATAATAAAGCGCCATACAGAGGCACCATATGGCAGCACACTTAGGGTACCTTTACACACGACTACATTTGTAGCTTGTCACCAGGTAACTTACTGGTTGCAGTGAAATCATGGATACATGATTCCATTTGTACACAGCAACAAGATAGAACCATGTATCCATGATTTCACTGCAACCAGTAAGTTACCTGGTGACAAGCTACAAATGTAGCTGTGTGTAAAGGTACCCTAAGTGCCTGCAACTCCACAGTATGCTGCCAAATAGACACCATGTGCCTCTAGCATTTCTGGTAGTTGAAATGACAGCCATGTCCTAAAGTGTTGTCGCCCTCAGAACTGTTCCAGAAAATAAAGTATTTCGCCAAGAAAATTATTACAATTTGACATGTTTTGTAATACACATGGTTATTTCCATTGTGTGTATTGAAACAACACAAAAAAATGAGAAAAAAAAACAAATTGGACATAATTTCACACAAAAAACCAACAATGGGATGGACAAAATTGTTGGCAACTTTCCAAAATTATGGGGTAAAACTGAAACCAGGTAAAAAGGGGAGAAGTTGACTAAATCTTTGCATTGTGTGTCTGTGTGTGCCACACTGAGAATGTAAGAATGGAGAACAGTAAGAGGAGAAAAGACATGTCTAAGGATTTCAGAAACGCACAAGAAGAGTTTTGCTGTATAATAAAAGGCTTCCTCTGTGCTTAAAAACAAGGGTCTTTATTCCTATGCGTTTCGAGATCGTCCTAATCTCTTCATCAGGGATCTAACAACCGACTCTGTTGTTACATCCCTGATGAAGAGATCAGGACATTCTCGAAATGCGTAGGAATAAAGAACCTTGTTTTTAAGCACAGAGGAAGCCTTTTATTATACAGCAATGCGGATCAAAAATCTTCATGTCTGTTTTCGGAGTTGCCGAGGACCATCCATGAGGTGGGGATCCTGCTGCAGCTGTGATGCTTTGAAACCGGTTGTGGGCCACACAACTGACTAAGGTGAGCAGTTCTTACACTGCACATACATTTCCTGCAAACATTTTAGACCCATTGCGTCCTTGCCTATCCCCTTTCCTTTAGACGTCTGAGGATTTGAGAACCAGAATTGTTGACAAATATCAAACATTTCAAGGTTAGAAGTCCATCTCCAGAGATCTTGATGCACTTTTGTTCACAGTGTTCAACATAATCAAGACATTTACCACCCATGGCACTGTAGCTAATCTACCTGGAGGTGGACGGCAGAGAAAAATTGATGAAAGGTTGTAATGCAGGATAGTCCGGAGGGTGGATAAGCCCCAATCAAGTTCCAAAGAAATTCAAGCTGTCCTGCAGGCTCAGGGTGCATCATTGTCAGCGTCAACTATCCTTTCGCATTTAAATTAAATGAAACACTATGGAGGAGACCCCAGAGGACCCCACTGCTATCACAGAGACACAAAAAAGCAAGACTGCTGATTGACAAAATGTACGTGGGTAACCAAAATCCTTCTGGAAAAGCATCCTGTGGACAGATGAGACCAAGGTAGAGATTTTCGGTAAAGCACATCCTTCTACTGTTCATCGAAAACAGAATGAAAAGAAAAGAACACAGGACCTACAGTCACATATGGTGGAGGTTCAAAGATGTTTTGTGGTTACTTTGCTGCCTCTTGCAATGGGGACCTTGACTGTGTGCAAGGCATCATGAAATCTGAAGATTACCAAAGGATTTTAGATCGCAATGTACAGCCCAGTATCAGAAAGCCAGGAGTGCATCCTAGGTCATGGGTCTTCCAGCAGGACAATGACTTCAAACATACTTCAAGACCACAGAAATGGATGGAAACAAAGCACTGGAAAGTTCTGAAGTTGCAGCAATGAGTCCAGATATAAATCCCATTAATAGCCTGTGGAGAGACCTGAAAATTACTGTTGGGAGAAGATGGTTTTCACATATGAGAGACCTGGAGCAGTTTATAAAGAAGAGTCCAAAAATCCAGCTGAGAAGAAAGTTGTGGAGGTTATAAGAAGGGATTTATTGCAGTTATTTATTCCAAACGGTGTGCAACCAAATATTAAGTTGAGGGTGACAACTGTTTTGTTTGGCCCAGTTTTAGGGGGTTTATACCCAATTTGCCTTTATCTCTGTTTTTTATGTGTTGTTCCAATATACACAAAGGAAATTTGTGTTTAACAATTGTAATTGTAATAATTTTCTGGGAGAAATACTTCATTTTCTTAAACAATTTCAAGGGTGCCAACACTTTCGACCATGACTAAGTCTGTATCTCTTAACGGGAAGAAGGGGCACAGTTTCAACTCTTGCTACTCTTCAACTATCTGCCATGTTGTGCACTAACACTTTCCCAAAATACTTCTGCTACCTACCCTGCTCCTATAAGCTCATCTCACTGTGGCATGCATATACCTGTTTGATGTTCTTGCGTTAATCCTTCCAGTCTGGAGACCGGATTCGGACCAACCGAGCAGGGAACTTATGAGGGCGGGGCTGCCTCTCTGTGAATGACACCAGTCTGTGCATGCGTGTCCAGATCACACTTCACTCTTTCATCAGACGAGCACTGCATTGTGCTGATCATTAGATAGTATATCCCAGAGCTTGTGATATTCTAGCTTCCTCCAATAGCTTGCAGATTATATATTACCGTATATACTCGCGTATAAGCCGAGTTTTTCAGCCCAAAAATTGGGCTGAAAAGTACCCCCCTCGGCTTATACGCGGTCAGTGCAGGGGCTGCTGTATACAGCGGTATAAAGCAGCCCCCGCATCCCCAGTAATGCAGGGCCCCCCCCTCATGCTCCGGTCACCTGTAAAGCAAATTATACTTATCAGTGTCCCGCTGCCGTCCGCGCCCGCATCTGCCGACATCGCGATCCTCCATCTTCATGCATCTTCTTCCTGCTTCCGTGCGCGTCGCAGGCAATGACGTCATTACCGGCGACGCGCACAGGAAACAGGAAGAAGTCGCATGAAGACGGAGGATCGGGATGTCGGCAGATGCGGGCGCGGACGGCAGCGGGCACTGATAAGTATAACTTGCTTTACAGGTGACCGGAGCATGAGGGGGGGGCCCTGCATTACTGGGGCTGCCTGTATACTACCACTGGGGCTGCTGTATATAGGGGCCCTGCATTACTGGGGCTGCAATACCACTGGGGCTGCTGTATATAGGGGTCCTGCATTACTGGGGCTGCAATACCACTGGGGCTGCTGTATATAGGGGCTGCAATACCACTGGGGCTGCAATACCACTGGGGCTGCTGTATATAGGGGCCCTGCATTACTGGGGCTGCAATACCACTGGGGCTGCTGTATATAGGGGCTGCAATACCACTGGGGCTGCAATACCACTGGGGCTGCTGTATATAGGGGCCCTGCATTACTGGGGCTGCAATACCACTGGGGCTGCTGTATATAGGGGCTGCAATACCACTGGGGCTGCTGTATATAGGGGCCCTGCATTACTGGGGCTGCAATACCACTGGGGCTGCTGTATATAGGGGCTGCAATACCACTGGGGCTGCAATACCACTGGGGCTGCTGTATATAGGGGCTGCAATACCACTGGGGCTGCAATACCACTGGGGCTGCTGTATATTGGGGCTGCTGTATACACCACTGGGGCTGCAATACCACTGGGGCTGCTGTATATAGGGGCTGCAATACCACTGGGGCTGCAATACCACTGGGGCTGCTGTATATTGGGGCTGCTGTATACACCACTGGGGCTGCAATACCACTGGGGCTGCTGTATATAGGGGCTGCAATACCACTGGGGCTGCAATACCACTGGGGCTGCTGTATATTGGGGCTGCTGTATACACCACTGGGGCTGCAATACCACTGGGGCTGCTGTATATAGGGGCTGCAATACCACTGGGGCTGCTGTATATACCACTGGGGCCTGCTGTATATCATACTGCTGGGGCCTGTATACCACTGCTGGGGGCTGTATACCTGTGCTGGGGTCCACCCTCGGCTTATACGCGAGTCAATAGATTTTCCCAGGTTTTGGGGGCAAAAGTAGGGGGGTCGGCTTATACACGGGTCGGCTTATACACGAGTATATACGGGTATATTTTTTTGCTTATTTGAAGACCATATTGGTTTTGCAGTCTGCTGAGCTTGTTAGTCACTTAATAGATTCAAGACTTTTTTGCACCAGACGTGATGTGATCTTACATCCCAGTGAAACGTTCCGTTAAACATATGTGATTTTTTTTCTACATTGAAAGAAATAACCTGAGTCACAACATTTGACAAGAGATGTGACTGCTGAAACAGGAAGGCGCAGAACATCAACACGTTTCCTCTGCAGTATTTAGCCCGGCACAGACAGTCCCAGTGTGTCCATTTATCAAACACTCTCTGTACTGAGATACAGATTTCATTTCAACAATGCTGTTGTACATATCCAATAAGCGTGTGTTACAGTAAGATGTCTATTATTTTTCATTTCTATATTAAAAAAATACATTATTCAAAGAAAACTAATTTAGAGTTTTAGCCAGTGCCTATTTGCCAAGTATGTTGGTCATTTTGCAACATGCCATTATCAATCAAATTGAACATTCGTCAACTGAAACCACTGTGAGATATCTACAGAACATTTACCTAACATTTGGGGTATAAAAACCTATGTTTTATCCAAAAGAATTGCTTGAATTATACGAAATTTAGGAAAAATATGCAGTACCCTAAGTGACCAGCAGGTGATGAACTGAGATCATTGTTACACAAAGTTCATTTTTAAGGTGGACTTGTCATTTGCCATAAAGATGTGACTTATTTTTCATACACAGTGTTCTCAATCTGGCGTTGTTCTTCTTTTGTTCCTGTGCCCCTCTGTTCCTGAGATATATTGACCTCTTCAGTGTATATTCAGTAAATCTAGTCTTCTTTTTGAAAAGTGGGTGTGGTCCTGAAGAAGACACCCATACAGAAGAGTTGATGACTACATTTATTTACAGGGAAGAGAGGGCCATATTCCAGGAATTGAGAGGCACTGGAATAAAAGAAACACCATGCCAGATCCAGGGGAACAGTGGCATTTATAGCAGGTTAAAAATATGACATATGATTGGCCCTTTTTAAAGGGTACATGTTAGAGTTGAAGAAAATGATTTGCGAAACCTTGGTCTAGTGGCCACGAAGGTACTCTACAGCAACACTGTCAACATCCTACTACGGGCCAGAATCTTAGACGCCTCTTTTAATTAGTAGACACCCTCTATGTTCTGACTACATCCTGATGTGCGTCGCTCCAAGGCCGCATGATGTTGCGGTGCCTACTGATTGGAAGTGATACCCAGGATGCCAGCAGGTAGGAAGTTTGTAGTGCTGTGGTCAGTGGCGTAACTTGAAGCCCTGATGCAAAAGCTCCAATAGGACCCCCAATTATTGGAAATCTTTAATAGTAATAGTCTTTTTCTAAAGGCCAAAGGGACTTTTGGGCCTCCTACACTCAAGGGCCCTTGTGTGATTGCAACCTCAGCACCTGTTGTAGTTACGCCCCTGTCTGTGGTCCAGCTGCTCTGTGGTATCCACGTGGCCACTTGACCCAATTCTTGTGAAACGTTTAGCTCAACTCTACCTTTATCTTAGCAGCCATATTTATTGCTCCCTGTTGAAAAAATAAAGCAACTTTATAAATTGTTTTGATTAAAAATATACTAGTTTTGTGCCCCATCACACACTACGATATCGTTAACTATATCATTGAAACGTCACAGGTTTTCAGTTGTTCTAACGACGTCATAATGATCAACGATAATCGGGCAGATCATTGATGGGAGGTTTGTGAACCAGACCTTCCTTAAACCAAACGATGAGCGTTCATTCAACCTGCAGCATGGGTGTGTGTGACACCTCGATAACAATGTCGTTAACGACCTCGCCTACTAAGAAGTGAGGGACGTAGGCGAGCTAACGACTGCAAGTATCATTTGCATGTCGCAGAATCATTGCTGTGTCGTCAACGATATCTATACATGTGACATTTCACTAGCGTTATTGAACGTCCTTCAAGCGATCTATGTCAAGTTGGATCGTTGATCACGTCGTTCGACCATTGAAGACGGGGCCTTTAATTTTACTACCCTTTATCTTCTCTTTGCTTTTTCTAACATCCATTTGGTCTTGGTGATCCAAATATAAAGTGAAAAATATGGGCCAAAATTACTAAAATGTACTACTAACTCTACAATATATATATATATATATATATATATATATATATATATATATATATATATATATATATATATATATAAATAAAATTGAGCTCCTAATGCAATGAACGCATGAAATCTTTAATAGACTGAATGGTTTAACCTGATCCAAGTCCAAGTAGTCCAAAGTCCAAGCAATCTAATATAAAAAATAAACTTTTATTAGAAAAACTTTAAAATCATTTCTAAGGGTAAGATTACCTTGGTTAAAGTTGATCAGCAGCACAGAGTGAGCCCAGGCCTTACACCCCAACGCAAGATTCAGAATTGATTCTTTCTAAATATATTTTGGATGAAGATGAAGCCTTTTTTTCTAATGTCTCCTACTTGGACCTTGGATCAGGTTTAACCCCAAAAATATATATGACTACTCCTTCTATAAGTCTTTCCAAGTATGGCTCCGGTTGGTTATTTGGAAGCAATACAAATTGGTACATAAAGCATATGTTTAGCAATGTTACTGCTCCCACAGTTCACAATGAGATTCTTGTGGGTGTAAAAATTATAATAGTTGGTGCACAAGGGTGTAACTATAATAGGTACAGGGGCTGTGATCGCACCCGGGCCCTGAGCCCTGGGGGCCCCAAAAGTCCCTTTGTCCTATATGAAATAACCAATACTATTAAAGACTTGTAATAATTAAGGGCACCGTTGGAGCTTTTGCATCAGGGCTCATGAGTTTCAAGTGACACCACTGTTGGTGCAATACATTTGTTGTAACAGGGGCCCCAATCCCACAATTCTTCACACCACTGAGCCTTTTTTAGCCATTTACTCATTTATTAATTACTAGATGGTGGCCCGATTCTAACGCATCGGGTATTCTAGAATACCTTGTACACAGGAATAAACTGTGTCACACTATGACTGACAGTCTTGTAAACAGGAGTGAACTGCATGACACTATGACTGACAGCCTTGTAAACAGCAGAGAAGTGCATCACACTATGCGCGGCAGTTGAAATTGCACGCCAATATACCAAGTCATGCTCCGCTTATTTTTTGCCGCCAGCCGCGACGACCAATCAGCGCACTTGGTGCGTGTTTTAAAACACGCTTTGTTGATTGGTCGCTGCGGGCGGCGGTGACTAATCAGTGAAGTGGAGCATGGCTTTGCAGGAGTTTTGAATACCGCGCCGCTAATTGGTCGCCGATGAGAGTGGCGACCAATCAGCGGCGCAGGATTCATATTTCCCGCCAATCCGCACCCCTTTGCCGATAGGTCGCCGCCGGCCACGGCGACCAATCAGAGAAGTCGCGCAGTTTGGCGGGGGATTTGAATTCCACCCGCCATATAGGAATACCCATAATGTGGGTGTTCAAATATGGCGGTCGGGGTACTAACACTGCAAGCTGAGTCCGGTCATCTCCCGGCTGGCTCGCTGCGGACCTCTGTGTGGCAGTAGATGAGCCGCAGCTACTGTCGGCTCTCCCGACGATAGCACAGCTGGACGCATCTATCCTGGCGATAGCGACGCCGATGAGTCGCCGTCGCCAGGTTTCAGCTTGGCGCGAGTTTTGAATGCGCGCGGCTGTTTTGCATATGGTTCGCTCATTGGCTGCCGCGGCTGGTGGCAGCCAATTAGCGCTGGCGTGCGATTTTCTGGACAGACAGACACAATTAGGTAATTATACAGTAGATACCTACAGCAGTGTCAGGGTACAGAAGTGTCGGTGTGCAGCGGTGTCGGTGTGCAGCGGTGTCGGTGTGCAGCAGTGTTGTTGTGCAGCTGTGTCGGTGTGCAGCAGTGGCGGTGTGCAGCAGTGGCAGTGTGCGGCGGTGGCAGTGTGCGGCACTATCAGTGTTGTGCGGTAGTGTCAGTGTGTGGCAGTGTCGGTGTACAGCAGTGTTAGCGTACAGCAGTGTCGGTGTACAGAAGTATCAGTGTTGTGCGGCGGTGTCAGTAAACAGCGGAGTTGGTGTACAGCACTAACAGTGTTGTGCGGTGATGGCGGTGTGTGGCGGTGTCGGTGGGCGGCGGTGTCTGTGTTTGGCAGTGTCTGTGTACAGCAGTATCAGTCTTGTTCGGCGTTGTTGGTGTGCGGCGGTGTTGGTGTGCGGCGATGTCGATGTGCGGCAGTGTCGGTGTACGGCACTGTCGGTGTTCAGTCACCGGGTGAGACTAATCAGCAGGGGCAGAAAGGAGCAGGACAGGATAGAGCGAGTGGGGCAGGATGGAGCGAGCGAGGCAGGATGGAGCCAGCAGTGTCGGTGTGAAGCGATGTCGGTGTGAAGCGGTGTCGGTGTGAAGTGGTGAGCAGCGGTGTCAGTATTGTGTGGCGGTGTCTGTGTGCGGCGGTGTCGATGTTCACTGGCCAGGCGCAACTAATCAGTGTGGGCAGAATGGAGCGAGGCAGGATGGAGCCGGAGGGGCAGGATGGAGCCGGTGGGGGCAGGATGGAGGCGAGGGTGCAGGATGGAGCTGGTGGGGGCAGGATGGAGCCAGGGGAGCAGGATGGAGCCGGGGAGCAGGATGGTGGCGGGGGGCAGCAGGATGGTGGCGTGGGGGCAGGATGGAGGCAGGGGGGCAGGATGGAGGCGAGGGTGCAGGATGGAGCTGGTGGGGCAGGATGGAGCCAGGGGGAGCAGGATGGAGCCGGGGGAGCAGGATGGTGGCGGGGGGCAGCAGGATGGTGGCGTGGGGCAGGATGGAGGCAGGGGGCAGGATGGAGGCGAGGGTGCAGGATGGAGCTGGCGGAGGCAGGATGGAGCCAGGGGGAGCAGGATGGAGGTGGGGGGCAGCATGAAGGCGGGGGGCAGCAGGATGGTGGCGTGGGGGCAGGATGGATGCGGGGAAGTAGGATGGAGCCGTTGGGGCAGGATGGTGGTAAGGGGGGCAGGATGGAGGCGGGGGCAGGATGGAGGCAGGGGTAAGGATGGAGGTGGGGGGCAGGATGGAGCCAGCAGGGCAGGATGGAGGTGGGGGAGGCAGGATGGAGGCGGGGGAGCAGGATGGAGTCGGGGGGACATGATGGTGGCTGGGGGGGGCTGGATGGTGGCAGGGGGGACAAGATGGTGGCAAGGGGGGCAGGATGGTGGCAGGGGGCAGGATGGAGGAGGGGGGCAAGATAGAGGCGGGGGGTAGGATGGAGGCGGGGAAGCAGGATGGAGCCGGGGGTGTAGGATGGAGCATGGGGGGCAGGATGGTGGTGGGGGGCAGGATGGAGCCGGGGGGCAGGATGGTGGCGAGGGGGCAGGATGGAGGCGGGGCAGCAGGATGGAGGCAGGGGGCAGGATAGAGGTGGGGGGGGCAGGATGGAGCCGGGGGCAGGATGAAACCGGGCTGGGCAGGATGGAGCCGGGGGGCAGGATGGAGGCGGGGGTGCAGGATAAAGGCGGGGGGCAGGATTAAGCCAGGGGGGCAGGATGGATCCGGGGGCAGGATGGTGGCGAGGGGGCAAGATGTAGGCGGGGGGCAAGATGGAGGCAGGGGGCAGGATAGAGGTGGGGGGGCAGGATGGAGCTGGGGGTGCAGGATGGAGACAGGTGGGGCAGGATGGAGCCGGAGGGGCAGGATGGAGGCGCGGGGGCAGGATGGAGGTGGGGGCAGGATGGAGCTGGGGGCCAGGATGGAGGCGGGGGGCAGGATGAAGGCGGGGGGCAGGATGGAGGCGGGGCCTCCTCTGTTCCACCTGTCTTCTCCCGCCAGCTACAGAGTCACTCTCGTAGTACAGCGGTCATGTGACAGGGCGGGCTGTGTGATGTCACATTGCCCGCCCTGTCACATGACCGCTGTAATGCAGATTGGCTGGAAAAGACGGGTGAGAACAGCGGGAGGCGGCGGGTATCGGTGCCGGGGGTCGGAGTGGTCGGCGAACAGGTGAGTATCCTCACTGAGGATTTTTTTATTTTACTTTTACTATGGAGGAGCGGGGGCCAGGGGGAGCAGGGGGCCAGGGGGAGCAGGGGGCCGCGAGGAGCGGTGGGACGCGGGGGTGCGGGCAGGAGGAGTCACCCCCGGCTGTGAGGAGAGCTGCAAATTCAAAATTTGCGCACCGCGGCTCTTTGCATACGTCAGCCTCAGACGGAAGTGGCCATTAGACAATTATATAGTAGATTTGATTACATTTTTCAATCCCTTTTAAGCTACCAAATAATTTTTATGCATGTCCCTTTAAGAACATAGGAGTGTGGCCTTTTTTATAATTTTAGGCAGACTGATATACAGTAGAATCTTTACCTCCCTCCTTAATCCCACAACAAATTAATTATGTAGGTCTGCGATATACTAGTCTATGGGCAGCATTCAAAGCTAAATTGTGCCTAAAATGACGGATTATTAAATATATGTATAGGGCTTCCTAATTACAAGATTGAATACTTAAATAAATGACTAAACAGCGAAAAAGCTTATTCTAAAATTTATGAGCACTGGTAAAAGCCATCAATAACCATTCAGAAGTAGTTATTTGCTGATACAAAATTCTTTCACATTTACAGATGGCTGCAAGCTCGGCCAAATAATGAAGTGTTTCTAAAAGATTGTAGACTTGGGTTTCTGCGCTAATTATGATTTTATCACGTTGCAGTTGAAATTAGATTGGTAATGAAGTAATGTGAATCGAATGCAAGATGCTCGCTTTTTAAATATCTGAAAGGGACTGTAATCGCAGGAATTAAAATGCTAGGGCAGGAAAATTCTGAAGAACAAGACAAAAGCAGGAACATGGCACCGCCAACCAAACAGGCTGTCACACATGTAGGTTAGTAAACCGTAGCCTCTCTATTTCACACCTTACCCAACTGGTATGTACAGACTAGTGATCAAATGTGCAAACCCTAAAGGCACCTGCACAATGCAATATCCCTAACCGCAGGACTAGGAGATGACTGCTTGAGTCTAGCTTCCTAATAGGCCGTTGAGAGTTTTACATGCCTCCAAAGGAACCAATACAATGGAATTGTGGATAAAAAGCAGCGCACATAGGGTTTAAAAAAGCCAAGAAGCCAGCGCTGCTGTGGTTAGCACGCAATGCAAAAAGTGCATATGCACATATAATTTCTAACTGTACTTAAACTGAGACATTTAGCAAACAATTGATCATTCTTTGAGCTATCTCGCCAGGTCACGGCATCCTCAGATGGGGCAGTCTACTCAATGTTTTTCATATATGCTGTGCATTATGGCCTCCTGAATGCATTAAAAGTAGGACCACTTTAAATGCACACGTACTTGAAGCATTTTGAACTACTCCCATGGTGCCAGAAGGGCAAGCACAGCTAATGGCAGACCAGGTCCGGACATGATATCCATACATTATCAGTCTGATCCACACTGCCAGACCAGCAACCATGGATGTAATCCTCACTCCTTCCTCAGGGAACCAACCAAGTTGTTGGTTGGTCCCTGAGAAAGGAGTGAGGAATACACTCTGAAATGCATCGAATGAATAAGACCGCCACTTTGGAATATACACCACTTTGTTTTTCTTTCCGTTGGCGCCGGTCTACGTTGACTTGTATATCCATTGGCTTCCAAAAGAACCAGCACAACAACATTGTAAAGTAGCAGAGACAGTATACCTCTTATGTGTCCTCCAGCTAAGGACCCCTAGACTAATCTCTATCCCCAAGATAGTACTTACCTTGCTAGGCTTGCTAAACATTAGAAAGAGGGTATCATCCATACCTGGACAAATTAATAGAAAGGGCCTTACAATGACCCTGTTGATGGGATGGAGGAAGAGGACAACAAAAGAAGCAACCATGAACCATTACGTTGAAAGTAGAAGTTTACGTACACTATATAAAGAGACACATTGCTTGTTTTTCTCACTATTTCACATGAATCAGAATAAATATTTCTCAATTTAGGACAATTAGAATTACCATAATTATTACAGTGCAGGGTCTAATGTTCTGGCAGTCAGCGCCGGAAAGTGGAGATTCCAAATTCTACATTACACTGTACCAGAGAACAGCAACGTACAGAGTCCAGAGACAATGAACCGGGAACAGGCTAGAGGAAAGGATTTGAGTTGCCTGTCATACCGGTACCTCACAGGAAGAGACAGGGCCGGCAGTCTAGCTTACGCAACAGCAAGAGCCAAATTACAAGCACAGTAAGGGAGCCAAAGACCCGGTCGGATGAGAATAACGCCAAGTTGCTCTCTAGATTCTGTGGACAGCTTTTACCATCTACTCTAGTAAAGGACTGAGAAACTACAAAAACCGTGAGTCTGCCTATTCCTTGTGCCTGTCGTCCTGCATCTCACACATAGACTATTTACCCTGCCCCGGGGATTGGCTTTACCCGTAGAGTGCCGACTCATCTCAGCTGCTATCCATTATCCCCAAAGGTTCTGCAGCAGCGGTGGTCCCCACTGACCACATACCACAGGTAGCGTCACAACAACCTCCCCTGTACATATCCCCTTTTTCAACTGACGCCCAGGCCACAGGACCAGGTCACAAGCCCCGTGACTCCCAGTGACAGCAGCAGCGATCCGGTTCCTGAGTACCCCACAGCCTGGGGGCACCTCACACACTTTCTTGAAAAATGCACCAGACTGGGAAATGCTTACCTTGGCCTGGAAACTGTGAGTGCTATTGGGAACAGTTGCCTTCCTTATTCCTCTGGCCACCCTCCTTGTCTCTTCCTTCCTGTTGCAGTGCTGCGGATCTCTTCCCCCTTGCACTGCTGTCCCTACTCTGCATGGCACCTTCCCGGTGTAACAGGCCAGATTAACCCCCCCACCTAGTATATACCCGGGGTTAAAATGGCCTAGCCCAGATTATACCCCGAGTATATTATGGCCTAGTCCAAACTAGGAGATCGTGTGTAGTGATGCTCATATATTTGAGTAGACACGTTCAGAAGAAGTTGACTGTGGGGAATAGAAATTACAATATTGTCTCAAGAGTAGATGATGATGAGATAGTTACAACAAGTGAAGTTGTTAAGTCAACAATGAAGGAAGACCAGAGTGTGGAAGTTGAAGACTAGATAGTGGATGATGAAGTCACTGACCAGCTGTAACAAGCCAGATGAACCCCCCGCCCAGAATATACCTGGGGTTAAAGTGACCTAGCACAGATTATACCCCGAGTATATTATGGCCTAGCCCAAACTAAACCCTGGGACCATTGAGTGATATACTCAATAACGGGGCCCCAGTCAGTGCACAGGGGCTGAGGCAGCACACAGGGGCCCGTAGAGGCAGCTGCACAGAGGATGTCAGGAGAGAAGAGACAGCAGCACAGAGGATGTCAGGAGAGACAGCAGCACAGAGGATGTCAGGATATGAGACAGCAGCACAGAGGATGTCAGGAGAGAAGAGACATCAGGACAGAGGATGTCAGGGGAGAAGAGACAGCAGCACAGAGGATATCATGAAAGACAGCAGCACAGAGGATGTCAGGATATGAGACAGCAGCACAGAGAATGTCAGGAGAGAAGAGACAGCAGGACAGAGGATGTCAGGGAGAAGAGGCAGCAGCACAGAGGATGTCAGGAGAGGAGAGGCAGCAGGACAGAGGATGTCAGGAGAGAAAAGGCAGCAGCACAGAAGATGTCAGGAGAGAAGAGGCAGCAGCAAAGAGGATGTCAGGAGAGAAGAGGCAGCAGCACAGAGGATGTCAGGAGAGAAGAGGCAGCACAGAAGATGTAAGGAGAGGAGAGGCAGCACAGAGGATGTCAGGAGACTCTCGGGGATGAGTGTATTTGTTGTGCTCCATCAGCAGCCAGCAGCAGGTCCACCTCCCTGTCCCTTACCATATGCTTTGCTTATTTTAAAGTTACCGTATATACTCGAGTATAAGCTGAGGCGCCTAATTTTACCTCCAAAAACTGGGAAAACGTATTGACTTGAGTGTAAGCTATAAGCCTAGTGTGGAAAATGCAGCAGTCCCCTGTCCTGGTATATTGCCCCCCATCACTGTATATAGCCCCTTATCACTGCTATATAGCCTCTCTTCACTGTATATAGCGTGGCGCCCCGCAAAGCAGGTGTTACAGAGGGGTACTGCACCCATAAAAGTGGTGCAGATATCCCAGCAGCAAGTAGACTTGGGGCTGATAGGTGGAATCTACACACAAGCACCTCCACACTAGATCACACAGTGGGAGGGAACCCGGGAGGGGATATAGTCACCTCCAGGGGGAGAAAGGAGGTCTTTTCCTTGAGTCTTTGGACCGGGAGCCAGGCAGGGAGCCTGAGGGAGAAAGATCTCAGGCGGCACAGACAGCTAGCTGAGGGGAAGATAGGGACTTCAGAGAGTCCAACCACGGCAGTTTACTGGGCACCGGAGCCCGCACCTGTGGGATCCTTGAAGGACCACAGAAAATCCGGCAAACGAGGGGTATATCTATCATACTGCCCAGACTCTCAAGCGACCAGAAGAGGGGACCAGACACAGCAGGGTGAAGCCACAGTGTTCAGAGAAGGTTACCCAAAGGGAGCGAGGAGAGTGAGAGACAGCAGGAGGCCAGATCCACTTTTTTGGGGTCAGACTTCACACCAAACTACTAGGAAGCAGGGAAGAATTGAAAGAGAACAGGCACCACTGAGGGTTCCATCCAGCTACCTGAGATCCGCTTGCAGCCACCGTAGCTACTTGCCGTTTAACATCTTACTGCACTGAACTGTAACATTGCTGTTAAGTTCCAGTAAAGTACCCGGAGTGAAGTGACTTCGACTCTGCTGCATCTTCTTTCCATGAACTTATTCCTTCACAGGAATGCTGCCCGGAGGTCCCAGTCCTACCTGCGAGGACTGTACCATCTCAGCCGCAATACCACCGACCTTGGAGGACTGTGGCGGCGCTGGTGCTACTTCACCCGAAACTGCAGGTGGCGTCACGACAAACTAACTTTGTAAATAATCCCTTGTACATAATTCCCCTTTTTAAAGAGAATAGTGCCCCGGGACACGGGATCAGGCGCGGCCGCCATTCCCCATGACACAGTTAACCTTCTGGCCACCTGATACCCGAGTACCCCACACCCTGGGGCGAACACATCTCTTTGTGGTGATCAGGAATAGGATATCGTGCCCGGTACCATTGGACACTGTTTACCTTGAACTTGGACTTGGACTGAAACAACTTTTCCACCATTGCTTGGCTCCAAAAATGGGTCCCGCCATTATCAAAGGAGGACCAAGATGACGCCGTAGCCATGTACTAAACACCATGTGCAGGCACAGAGGCGTGCCTCAGCTCCTAGAAGAAGGAGGGCCTAGACAGAGGCGCCAAAAAGTGTGGCCGCCCCGATTGCCATCAATCAATCAGGGGGCGGCCCACAGGAAATTCCCAGGGGTGCCTGCCCATAACAAGACAAACCGGAAGAGAAGGACAGAGACAGCTAGGCTCCTTTGTACCGACATCATGGCAGCACCCTGGTGGATATCGTGCGAGAGCTGGAGCAGCAGACCGCGCCGAGCAGGGCGATCCGGCACGGCGTCCTCTTGACGATGGAGGGGGATGCTGACTACTGGCGGGTTTCTTTCACCCAGAACAGACTTTGACTTGGGTGTGTCGGCGGTGGAGTGCCGAGCAAACATTTGAACTGTCCTCTAGGAGAACATCCCACAGGAAGGCGGCTGTGGCTGAACGAGCGGTTGAAGATACCGCCACTCTTTACCACCCGTACCACCACCCGTCCAAACCCGAGACACGGGGGTCCAGACTGAGCCCCAACCTCACCACCGTCCCGGGCCAGCAGTTTTCTCCAGCTGGAGGCAGTTCAAACATCCCCAACCGCACCAGATGTGGAAGTCGAGGAGGAATTTGACACGACGGCACCGACGAGGAACTTGACGGAGCCTCAGGGGGAAGCACTCCAGAAGCGGCATGGTGGACCACGTAGCAGCAGCACCAGCAAGGAGTTCCCGCCATTTTGAGCTTCCGCGAAGACGCGAGTAACACCACAAATCTCCAGCAGCAGTTCACCACCCCCGCAGTACCAGTTGCTGCAATGCACCCGGCCAGCCATGGATGAACGAGACCAGGTGGCGATGCAGAGGCGGCGAGAGGATTGGTACCAGCGAGAGCAGGCAACGAGGAGACTCCGCGAGGAAGCCAGAGCTCAGCCCCTCTTCCATTAGAACTGCGTAAATTGGGACAGTCGTCTCCGTTTACCAAGAAGACGGATGGGGTTTTCTACGTGAACCAGGACTAATAGACGATGTTTTCTTTTCCCGGCGGATGTAGAATCATTCCTGCACAAAGGATACCCACGGCAGGACTTATGCAGAGGTGAGCAAGTAACCTATGAACGCTACCCTGGCCCGTTAGGATGGTTTGAAATTAGAATCTTCCATGCAGAGAACTAATTGAACTGGCAAAAGACTCCCGTAGTGAGACATTGCCCCCGTATATAGCCCCTCACTTTTTCCGTAACCATGCTCCTTTGTGTTTTTGCATATTTTTCCCTTTTACAAAGCCCTGAATGAAAAGTGTGTCCCTATATGTTTACCTAAAGACTCAATGACTTTCCATTTGAACTGTCCCTTCCCTGTTAATAATGCGTGCTGAATGAGCAGCGGCCTAGCGGTGATAACACACACCGGACTGTGCTGGACTAGGATTACCGCTGGGCCCGCATACCTAGTACCGGTCCGATTGAAATAATGCATATTTAACATTTTCAGTTAGTACAATAAACCTCATTCAATCCTGAAATATTACTGTGTCCATCAGTTATTACATATATCACACTTAAATAGCTGTTGCAAAACCCAATTTTAAACAAAAAAAAGGAGTAAGATTAAGAGGGGTGCCCAACTTTTTCATATGACTGTATTCAATCAAGGGGGTATGTGGCGCCCTGTAAAGCAGGCGTCACAGAGGGGTACTGCACCCATAAAAGCGGTGCAGATATCCCAGCTGCAAGTAGACTTTGGGCTGATGGGTGGGACCTACGCACAAGCACCCCCACACTAGATCACACAGTGGGAGGGAACCCAGGAGGGGATATAGTCACCTCCAAGGGAGAAAGGAGGTCTTAGCCAAGAGGTCTTTGGACCGGGAGCCAGGCAGGGAGCCTGGGGAGGAAGGAGGGTTCCTCGGCTGAGGACACTTGCTGCTAAACCATCTATCTCCTGGGGACCTCACCTGCAGCATCGATCAACCTTGATCAGACACCTTAGCTGGTGTTACGAATAGGATGCTGAAACACCATTCCCATGGGGTCCTGTCTTAACACTATGCCTAATGGACTACCCCATAAAAGACTATGTAATGGCGGACGTTGTTTGGAAAGACCATTTGTAAGGCTAATTGGATACAATACCCTCCTTTTGTGGGCTGTGCTCCACAATGGTGCCAAACAGTAATCCAACCCCCTCCATGGATTACAAGGACTCATGGTGCCTCCCCTCGCAAAGAGGTGCCTCCACGCCCCATAGAGAAATGCATTGTGAGATGGTGCTGCCCCTTGGAAGGAGGGAGCAGCACTCTGCACAGGAGGAAGAAGGATGCAACCATCTTTGAGGAAAGCACATGTAGAGCAGAGTACAGGAAGACGGATATACTACCTAGAGCACCATGGCTGCACCCACAGAGGAGGAGCAGGTTCTGCAATGCTTCTGGAGCCTGCCAACGGCCTGTGCCAAAATGGATTACCTGCTAGCCTGGCTTCATGGAAGGCACACTGCCGCCCCGGAGGTTTTCAGAACCAAAGAAGCAGGCACAGCGACAACACTCCTCACAGGAGAGGTTGAAGTGGGCTACCTGCTTGCTGAGTGTGAGATCCATCAGCTGTCAGAGACCATCCCAATTTGATTACCTGCTAGGCTAGCTCCATGCCAAGCAGGAAGAGAGGGAGTAAATGACTGCAAGATCTGTGCAAGGTAATAATGTTGACCCCGCTGCAGCCCATGACCTGACAGCACCTCTGGGACCCCCTCTGTACACTCCCTACACCCCTGAAAGAAAATCTATAGCTGTGGGGTGGGTCAGGTGAGTGGACCTATTTCCCCAGGGATACTACAGGCGCCCCAAGAATTGGTCCGACAGAGAGTGGAGAGGGATTCCACCGTCAACCCTTCTCTACTGGCCGCAGGCAAACAACTACCTAATTAGGCCCGGTCTACAGAAACATTCATCTGGCCAGCATTGGAGCAGTGGGTTGCCTCGTTTTCTGCTAAGGCCACGGAGGATGAGGCGGCTGTTGCTCTTTATCAAGCTTACAAGGTCCAGGCAATGAGAGAAAAAAAGGTGGGAAGAGAGCCTGCCCATAGAGAACCGCAAGTCTTTTGTATGGAGCTGTCATAGATTATGATAAATACAAAGGGTTCGGCTTCATCAAGGAGCTGCGCCTGTACCAAGTTGTATTCGTCAACTGGGCGGATGTGGACTGTCATCTCCCCAGAAACAGCAACCACGACCTGTGCCCAGGTGACTTGGTGGAGTACACCCAGTTGTGGGATTACAGGGGTGGTTTGCCATTGATGTAGTCAGAGTCCATTCCATAGTCCAGTGATGGTCAACCTTTTGAGCTCGGTGTGTCAAAATTCGCCGAAAAACCAAGCATAACTTGCATGGTGTGTCACTTCAAGAAAAACCCATAACTTTCTGATATTTGTAGCTGTAATAACAAAAAGTTATTTTAAAAATTGGAGCCCGACTCAACAGGACTGGATTTTTCTTTTCTTTTTATTTTTCAAAAGAAAGTAAAGTGCATACAAAAGAAAAATGTACATGGTTGACATGACCCAGTCAATGCGTTTCGACTGCACTAAGCAGCCTTACTCAAGAGTCTTAAAAAGAAAAAGAAAAGAAAAATCCAGTCCTGTTGAGCCGGGCTCCAATTTTTTCTATTATCCTTGATGTGAGGCCAGGGTGAGGCCGGTGTCTGAGTTCCAGGTGTATGAGCATAGACCAACTGGGTAAGCTGGAATCAAGTTACAAGAAAAAGCTATCCTGGATATGGCCCCCATTTTGGTATATAGCCCCTTATGCTAGATATAGCCCCCATCCTGGTACATTACCCCCCATCGTGGATATGGTGCCCATTATGGTATATAGCCCCTTGTCCTGGATATAGCCCCCATCCATCCTGGTACATTACCCCCTCCATTATGGTATATAGTCCCTTGTCCTGGATATAGCCCCCACCCATCCTGGTACATTCGCCGCCCCCATTCTGGTATATAGCCCCTTATGCTGGATATAGCCCCCATACTGATATATACTGGAATATAGCACCCCCTCCCCATCCTGGTGCATTACCCCCCATCCTGGATATGGCTCCCATTCTGGTATATAACTGTCACAGGTGTGTTAGCAGGCCCGGATGAGACTGTAGAGGTCACTCGCACAAGGTCCCAGCGTTTGGCCACACAGTCCACATCCTAAAGAAAAAATGTCTCTGTCGCTTTAAGAGTCATTTCCCTTTTAGTGAAAACTGGAGGTCACTAGGACCCAGTTGATCCCTTGAGCTGTGTATATATTCCGTTGACTCCCAGAATGCACTGCTGGTGATAGCTGTTCAGGTGATCCTGATTGCATCAGAGCTCTAAGCAGTCTTTCCTGGAGCCTGTTGGTTTGCTGTTGGATCTGCACAAGCTAAGTGTATCTTTTCCCTCTTTGTTATTCCCTGGTGTGTTCCTTTAGTTGCTAGCCGGGCAGACTAGTGATCTCTTCTCAAACCATATGTGCTTTCATCTGAGCCGTCTCCTTTGCCGCCCAAACCAATCTGTGTGGGTGGGAATTTGAAATTTCAGATTTCAATGGTTCTGGATTCTTGCATGTTGCGCCGTTCCCTTCAGTATTTGTTGCACTGGCGGTGTTACGGTCCCGAGGAAAGGATGTGGGTGCCAACGTCAGAGGTGACCGCCGCCAGGCTGGTTCGTGCCTTTCACCTCTCCCATCCTCACAAGCCTGGTCCTTAGTGTCCGGAGACTACTCGTAGAAGTGGGGGTACTGTCACGGGTGGGTCAGGAGGCCCGGATGAGGCCCGGCAAACTAGTGATCTCCCGCTTTGAGCCCTGTGTAGTGATAGTCCAGGGACAGTCAGGGAATAGGTTCCTGGCGGCGACAGTTGCGGAAACTGTATAGGGACGTTAGGGGAGCCAGGTGTCAGCACTAGTTGTTCTAGGGGTCACCATTCCCCCTTTTTGCTTTTAGCATCAGAGACTCCTTCACCCCCCCCCCCCCTGTCGTCATCCAGCGTTGGGTGTCTCCCTACACCCAGCGTGACAATAGCCCCTTATCCTGGATATAGCCCCCCATCCTGATACATTAACCGCCATCCTGGTTATGGCTCATTCTATTATATTGCCCCTTATCCTGGATATAGCCCTCACACTGGGATATAGCACCCCTCCATCCTGGGTATGGCCCCCATTGTGGTATAAGGCCACTTATCCTGGACATAGCCCCCATGCTGGGATATAGCACCCCCCATCCTGGATATGGCCATCATCCTGGTATATATCCCCTTATCCTGGATATAACCCACCCATACTAGCATATAGCACCCCCCGTTCCTGGTAGATAGCCCCTTATCATGGATATAGCCCCATACTAGGATAAAGAGCTCCCCATCCTGGTTCATTACTCCACATCTTGGATATGGCCCCCATCTTAATGCGGGTACAGTTGGTATAGTGCAACCCATCATGGCGCCCTCCACTGTTGTCTTCCTGTTACTTCCCAAGCTGCACCCAGACTAGCTCCCAGCCCGTTGGCCCGTCCAGGCCGAGGACGTGGCATCCTGCAGTTTGATCGCAATTCAAGGGATGCTTCCATTGGATCTGCGGCGCCTCCAAACAGATCCATCAATGCCCCGTGCTGCACTATAAATGTGGGATGTCAGAGTCTATAAACTGCCTCCGGCAAGGTAGAGACAATGACTAATTACCAATTGATGTCTTTTGCAAAACTAAGGCTGCTTTTACATCATCGTTTTTCACCATTGACGGCAGATCAAGGCAGTTTTGCTGCATCTACCACGACACAGATCACTTGTAGCAAGCCTGCGTTCAGCCCTATTCATTCCATATGGGACTTGCGGTCACGTGCGGCACTTGCGGTTTTGCACTTGCAGCAGTTGCGGCGAGTCAAAAAAATGTGACTTTGGGTAATGTGTCCCATAGGTAATGAACGTGACGTGGCAGATGCAGTAGAACTGCCAGATCTACAGTGAATGGAAAAAAACACTGATGTGAAAGTGGCTCACCGTAGCCGGGGGGTACACGTAGCGGGCGTTGTTTCTCCTCCAGTCACGGAACCGCGCCTGCGGTAGTGTAGGCCCGGTGGTCCAGATCAATAGGGGAATGGCGGAACAGTAGGGGTGATTTGTCTTCGTGACGCCACCTGCGGATGTTCTGGTAACCTTACCAGCGCTGTTCGGGTCTCCGGGGGATGTTATACAGCGAGATGGAACGCTCCCCACAGGATGAGCGGGAATCCCCGGAGCCGGGAGCTGCGCAAGATGTTGTGAGGCAGCTGCGGGATGCTGCGCGCCGAGTCCAGGAGTAATGTACAACCACACAAAGTCACTTTTAGGTACCTTTACTGGTTGGTAATCAGGTACAATCGGACCGGGATAGTGAAGTTGGCACTTCTGGAGTTTCACAGCAAGCAGTGTTAGGCTTCCTTTCTCTAGTTCTGGTGCTAAGGTCGGGTGGATGTGGAATCCCTCCGGACCAGGCAGTTTGTTCAATAGAACGGATTTCACCTGGTTGTCAGCACTGAGGGCACTGTAAAAGGGTGATGATAATTCTACCTTCTTCCCTGGGCTCTCGCTGGTAGGTGCGACAGGTGAACAGGGGGCTAGACTCCCTGTGTAGTATGCTGGTTCTGCTGTGATGGCTTGGTCGCTCTCACAGCTTCGGTTCCAGTAACCGGTTGTTAAGGAGAGAGTCGGAATAACTCTGTGTTCCTGAGAGGTGTTCTCCTTCTTCCTCTTGTCCCAATTGCAGGGACCTCCACTTGCTAACAGGCTGGTTGGGCCTAGTGTGTTCCTCATAGGGTGGAGGTTTCACACAGGCTGGCAGCTCTTGTAGCGTCTACCACACTCTGCAGTTTCTCCCTCCAAGACTCTATTTATAGGGGGAACTGGTTCAAAGTCACCAGTGGAGCTCCCCCTAGAGGCTCGGGGTGAAACCAGGTGTTCTAAGGTGTTGTTGTGTTTGTGGGTTTTGCTGTGCTGTTACTTACTCCATTTGTGCTCTAAGGATTTCTGTGGTGCCCAACAGGTGCCAGGGTGCCACAAAAGTAGCCTAAGTTGCACTGTTTTGCCTGTTGACATATTAACCCGTGTTTAAGGCTCTTTCACACTGGCATATTTTTAAATCCATGTCTATCCGCTTTGAAACAGATGGCCATGGATCCGTTATCTTAGGATTCAATAGGGACAGTGTGTTGTAGGTCCGCGCTGCTACAAAGACCACGAAGTCAAAGTCTTCTTTGTGAAGGTTAATTAAATCCATCCAATGCGTTTCAGAGCCTGCTATGCTCCTTCATCAGGGAATGATATGTGTAAGTGACCAATAGGCTTTAAAGGTAAAGTGGTGACTTGAGGAAACCCTCTAGAAGCTGGTTTAATGAAGTGGTCCACTAGGTGGCTAGTCGCCTTGTCCTTGAAAAGTGATTTATGTGCACCAGGCTTATAAGTGAGGGTCCTATAGGAACCAATAGGAAGATAGCCAATGGTCACAGGGAACCTTGTGGTGGATCAAATGTGAATGACGGCGCTGTGAGCTGCAGCCACATTCACATTTGATCAGTGGACTACTTTATTAAACCAGCTTCTAGAGGGTTGCTTCAAGTCACCACTTTACCCTTATGGTACCTTTACACGCCGCCACAACAGGATGGATACCAACGGCTACTTCACGTGCACGAGCACGCCCGAACGGTTACCAACGGGAAACGCACCCTCTTTACACGCCGCCACAAGGTGCGCTACGCTACGCTACATCTACAGCTAGCTACATCGCCGGGTCAAGTCGCCACCTGTAGCTCAGCGTACCTCATTTACACACCGCTACAACAAGCTAATATGGGCGGACCTGGTGCAGCAGGGACAGCACATAGGCGTGCCACAATTGTGGATTACGAGACGTCCGTACGCTGATAGGACAACGCAAGAACATCATGATTGGGCAGGCATCGCAGGAGGCTGATTAATACATGACGCTCGAGCGATTGTGTAGTGTGACTGGTCAGCTCCTTAAATATGCCGCCCTGTGCAGCGACAACCAATCGCAACGAAGGAGCTTCCTCCAATGATCGCTGAAGGGGCGTGGTATCCCGGAGCCTGGGTCACGCCTTAGCTACATTGCAGCTACATCGCCGGGTGTCCAGAGTTCCTTTCTGTAGCTTCTTTACACGCCGATACAGCTCGCTACAATCGGCGATGTAGCCATATGTTTATGGGCAGTGCACGGATACAGAGGTATCTGTAGCCGGCTGTGTCGTCCCGTCTTCACACGCCGCTACTACGGGCGATATTGGCGCGACAAGCTACATTTGTAGCCTGTAGCGGGTTGTATCCATCCTGTTGTGGCGGCGTGTAAAGGTACCATTAGGGTACCTTTACACGCGGCTACATTTCTAGGGTGGCTACAGGTAACTTACTGGTTGCAGTGAAATCATGGAGAGATTATTCCAATTGTACACAGCAACAAGATAGAACCTTGTCTCCATGATTTCACTGCAACCAGTAAGTTACCTGTAGCCACCCTAGAAATGTAGCCGCTTGTAAAGGTACCCCTAGGGTACCTTTACACGCCGCAACTGCGGTGAGAAATCTGACAGGCAATCTGTAGTCCCGTCACCATCGCTGTGAAATTGCTACAAAATTGCTGCGCGTAATTGGGGAATCTGGCGGTGATCAAAAAAGTTGCGCCTGGTTCCGATTTCACTGCACTGATCCAAAACTAGAGGCAACCATGAAGGGGAAATTCCCAGCTTTTGGCATGTGAAGGGGCGATAGGGATGGAATCAGCGTCGCCTACTGATTTCCCGGAGGCGTGCCACAGCGTGCTGGATACCGCGCCCCGTCCGCGATGATTGGTGGTGTCTACTGTGTTTCCATTGGCTGTCCCTTCACAGGGTGCCATATTTGAACAGCTGTCCATTCATACTACACAATGGCAATGGTGTCATGTATTAGCCAGCCTTCCTGCGCAGGCTGGCCAATCATAACGCTATTGAGTTGTCTAATCAGCGTGTTTGGGGCGTGGTGTAAAACATTTTGGCACACCTATGTTCTTGCCTCACTGAACAGGTACGCCCACATTCCTTTGGGGATTGCGGCGTGTGAAGCGGCGAGGGAGTCAACCGGATATTTCCCACTGTTGATGTGGGAACTTGCGGTACGACATGTCGCCTTAGGTTGAGGGCGAAGTTGCGGCGTGTAAAAGCGCCTTCGGCGTTCGGAGACAACCATGAAGAATGTGCATGCGCACGTTAGGTTGCCTCCAATCGCCGCCAAAAGTTGCGGCGTGTAAAGGTACCCTTAAAGCCTATTGGTTACTCCTGAGAACCTAAAAACTATATTCAATTGTATCCTATAACAATTGAATATCAGAGGTAATTTTCTTATCTTTTTTCTTTTTTTTCACCTTTGACATGTAGGCACTGAGGCATTTGTCAGATGATTTAATTTTACATGCTGTAATTCTCTATGCCAATGTCTCATATACATAATTTACTTTAGTGGTGCATCTATAAGTCACTGAGAGAATCATTTGTCATTAATGGTTTTCCATTATGTTTTTCTGATTTCTTTCTTGTCTGTTTCATTTTTTATATCTCTGTTGAAAAGAAAAATGTGAACAAGGCAGGTTATGCCAAAACGTTGAATCATTCTCTGCATATCTTTTGTCTAACAAAGACATTAAAGGGAACCTGTCAGGTGGTTTATGCTCCCCCAGCTATCATTGTCTGTAGCTGCAGCTTTATAATCCTATTCTTATCATCCCTGTCTGAGCTCAGAGTGTAATGTGAAAGGTGAAAGAAAAGCCTTTATACACTTACATTATCTTATATAATGAGGCAGTCAGTCTCCAGCTTGGAGGACGGAGACTGTCTTGCAGGTTAATAGTTAACATTTCAGCCTTGTGCTAGAACATGTTGGGAGACCTGATGTGATGTCATAACCATATGACTACAATAGGCGGAGCTAAGTCACTATAACATATGAGTTTGCTCGCTTCGCTCCGCCCACTATGGTCACATGATCGTAACATCACACAGGTCCTTTAGCCATGCAAGTTAATAGTGAGTTAACTATTATCCTGCCAGACAGTCTCCTTCCTCCAAGGTGGACACTGAAATGTAAGTGCATAAATGCTTTTTTTTACCTATAACATTACACTATGAGCTCAGACAGGGATGATTAGAATAGCATTATAAAGCTACAGGTGCAGACAGTGATAGCTGGGGGGACATAAACCACCTGACAGGTTCCCTTTAATAAAAACTTAACTTATTTGAACTCCACTTTCTTGTTGTGCATGGATTTTCCCCACTGACTGTGCCAGAATAAACTACATCGCATGATACAATATTGCATGCTATTTCACTTGCAATTTGCTGGTTGCAGTGAAATCATGGACACATTGTTCTATTTTGTTGCTTTGTACAAATGGAACAATTAGTCCATGATTTCACTGCAACCAGCAAATCGCCAGTGAAATTGCATGCAATATTGCGTCGTGTAACGGTACCCTAAGACCCTATTTTGCATTTGCTTCCTTCGCAGATTTTAACATGGATCTGTTATGGCCTCCAATAATATCCTATGGGCACAGATGGTCCTAAAGTGGCCATCCGTGTGTCTCCATTTTGTCACGGATCCATTGATGTCCATACTTTTCATCTACCCAGAAACGGAAACTGTTCAGTTTTTGGGCTTCATCGAAAATCACGGACACCAACAGTCAGACACGGATCCGTATCTGTCCGTATGAAATTAACATGGAATTCTATGGAGGAATCTGTGAAAAAAATGGATCCTTGAAACAGATCCGTTTTGCTGTGCTGTGCATCCTCAGAAGCAAGGTACAGCTCCTCCCACCCCTATTTCTGATGACTGATGAAGACATTAAAGAACCATTCCGTTGGCATCCTTTTTCACAGATCCTTGCCTGTCCTTAACTATACATGAATTTTATGTAACCACATGGATTTGAAAATAGCCTGTGTGAAAGCAGCCTAAGTGTGTAAATAATGATGCTGAGAGATGCTGCAATGCGGGGTTGAACTTAAACCCCACTGGACGGTGAACTCATTATAAATAGTTGCACCCTCTGGTGCCCTTTTCTGCTGGTTTTAGTACTGAACAACAGTATGGTTGTAAATGTGAATTTTTGCACTTTGATACAAATTGGACAGAAGACTACCCTTTTCCCATCACTCGAGTAACCCTTTCTCCACTTGAACCTACTGCATCCCAATGCCCTGACAGGACTTGCTTGAACTTTAAATAGACTTTATGCACCTGAGACTCTTTGGTGTGAGGTTCACCCTGCACTAACTGCTACCTACCATTGTGAAGAAAAATAAAAACAGAGGAGACGCAATTAAATAGTCTGTGTGTCCTGCACTGCACCCAGGGATGAGTTTGTCGTAAAATTGGTTTTAGGCCGTAATCAACACAAAAGTTGTTCTTTTGAAACGTTATTGTTTAAGAAAAATGTGCCTTCCTTACGGAATGACGGAATCAAGTAGGAGATAGTATGTGAGAATAGTATACGAGGAAGGCCTTTGAGTAAATGGGAACCAGTGAAAGGATTAGTAGCAAGGAAAGGTAAAGGAGTAATGAGGTGAGAAGTGAACTATTCAGACAGCAAAGTTAAAGATGGATAGGAGGGGTGCAAGAGTGTAAAGCCCCCGTCACACGGGGCAACATCGCCGCCCATTACAGAGGCGACGTGGGGGTGTGGCCTATCGCCGGCGTCATCGCCCCTACGTCGCCTCATGTAAAGGGGCGATGACGGCGGTGCCGGGCGGTCGCCTGGTTTCAGAGCAGTGCTCTGAAACCAGGCGACCATCATTGGGCGATGTGCACACATCACCCCATGTAACCGGCCGCCAACATGCTTACAGGCGATGGGAGCCATAGGCTCCCATTGTCCTGCATCGCCGCTGGGCTTTCCAGACACCCCGGCAGCGATGCCGCCTGACAGCTTGCCGGCACGGGGCTGGAGATGTCGCCCTGTGTAAACGGGGGACGGTGACGCTGGCAGGGCGGCAAAAACGTGCGCGCACCAGCCAATCGCCGCCGACATCCCCAGCCCTGTCGCCAGGTGTGACGGGGCCTTAAGATGTAGGGTACAGAGAAAGCGGGAGATGATGAGAGCTTGTACTAACATTTTAGATTGTTCAAAGTTGAGAACAAAGTGCATGTTTTTGACTTGGCAGCTGCTGGACACAGTAAGGGTGTTAAGGGCTCGTCTTATGAGGTGGATCCTCTAAGCCCAAGTCCGAGTGGGCACACGGATCTCGGGCATTGAGGCAGCAACAGAAAGACACGTAGGGAGCAGGGAGTGAGCACCAGAGGCTGCTGTCAGGCAGGACGCAGGGAAAGATATGGAGATGACTTTAGAAGAACCTCTTAATTCCTACGACAGAGGTGTGTCTTGATGTGCCTTATATAGGTCTAGAAACATAACCACATGGGAGCATGCTGGGCCACCTGCAAAGCCCAGAGTACAATAGAGTTCAGCGGACCGAGGTGAGGTGGAGCAGAGCCCGGACCCAGAACTGATGTGTAACAAAAGGTTTGAATGTGCACAGTAGCAACAAAAATTACTGCACTATTAAAAGTGGAAGTCACATGTTCTCCAAAGATGGACTCTCAAATCATATCTTGTGGTGGACCCAAGACACCACAGTCCAAACTAACGTTGCCTTATGCCAAAATAAAACATGATTTAGCATTATAAATTATATTGTACGATGCAAAAAAAGTAAATCAAAATATATATATTTTTTTTTTTAAATATCCTTTATTGATTTATTCATGCAAACTGAGTGTCCAAAGTAAATGAACCCACAAAGAAGTGTGCATATATTTTTTTCTTAAATCAAAGAGTAAATAGGTAGCATTAAAAAATAAAACTTCCTCGTGTAAACTTACAAGGCATCCACATCAAGACCTATAAAAGCCAACACATATAAGCAGGTTGCCGGAGAGATCTCATTACCTGGTGGCAACTCTTTAATGTGGTACCAGCTTCTTGCTCTTTTTTTGGGAGGGGAGAAGTAAAGTTAATAATGTGAAAGTTTTATTGTCCCGTTTGTTTGACTTGGGAAGTAAGTTCCTTGTGTGAACCAAACAGGATGACTATGGAGATATCCAAGGCTTTCCTTCATCATAAGAATTGTTCTAATTATAAGGGTAGAAAAGGCAGCACTTCACTGGCAATAAGCCAAGGTCTTAACCTCCAAGGCAGGAGGTAGAAGGAAGGTGTTAGAAGACTTACAATAGTGTTTTAAATATAAGCATATGGTAGACCAATTAACTGGACTACAGAGAATGCATCTAATAAATATATTTACCAGGGAACTTGCTGAATACAACATGTCTAGTGCTTTAAAAATCCTACATGACGGGGAGGGCGGGAGGAGAAATTCATAGCGCAAGCACCAATCATCCATCATTTGGGTTCCTTAAAGTATTTTTTGTGTTTACAAAATAAAAATACTTCTTGTACCAAATCAAAAAATTGGCTACTTAGTTGGGTGAAAATATATTTGAGATCTACTGTCATATATATTTATTTCTTCATGGTTTGATGCTACTGATGTAATAAGAACTGTGAATCGTTCAATAAATATGAGTGGATCAATCCGCAGAGGATCAGGTTTGAGTCAAATTCCTGAACGTCAATTTTAACACTTTCTGATTTATGTTAAGTGATTTAAAAAAAAAAAAAGAAAAATTCAAATGCACGCCTAGTATTTTGGTGAATCATGTAGGTCAAATGGTACAAAAAATATATAGTCACTCCACCGGTCACCTCTCTGGCCACAGGGCTGCTTACATCAGGTGCCCTTCTTTCCCACCACTTCACTATAGGCCAGGACGTCCGGCCATGATGATGCCTCGGAAGTCATTACGCATTACAACGTGCAGTGACTGGGATGGAAGTCCTGGACTACGGTGAAAAGAATGGAAATACAGCATGTGACGGCAGAAAGAAGACCGAATGACTGACAGTAGCCCGGCCAGAGAGGTAAACAGTGACATGAGTATTTTTATTTTTTTATTTTTACATCTTACATCTATTATGCTTTTGTGACTGGTGAGACGAAAGAATATTCAATTCACAGCAAATTTATTGGCCATAAATCGAAATTCAGGGGAAATATTGGCAAAGCCAACAAGTTTGGCTCCCAAATGATTCACTCATCTTCACGAATCAGAAAGTTGTAGTGACACGGTCCAGATTGTGCCTGTCACTTTAAGTACCCCTGGACTGTGATGAGTAGCCCTGCACACTACAGCTCACTCCCTAGCTACACCTCTATGCACTTTCATTTAAATCTATTTTATATTTAAAATTTGCACTTCAGTAAGGAAGTGGAATAACTCCAGTGCCACCTTTATTCCACTTCCTTACTGAAGTCCAAATTTGCATATTTCCTAGAGGGGGGATGTGGCTACAATCTCCTCACCTACTTAACTGTCTTCTTATGGTTGCAGAAAGCTTCTCTCCATAAGGTAAATAGCAAGTTCCCAGACCTTTTATATTTCATGCATTTCTCATTTCTCATGTATTTCTCATTCGTTGTGTTGCAGCACTGCTGGTAAAAATGTATGGTTTATAATGACCTTGCACTGTAAGGACCTGAGATATAAATTGGGTGTTCTCTTATTGGCTGATGTCCCAGTCAATAGGTGGAGCTGCTTCCAGCTTCTGCCTAGACAGACAGAGCTGGAATTTCCCCAGTCTAGACAAGATGCTACATGGAGCAGAGCACATGTGTAAGGCCTGGAAGTTCATCCTTTCCTAGCATCCATAGCCAAGATGCTAAACGCTTTCTACCCTGGATCCTCGCTGTCCGGATTTACACGTGCTTCTTCAGCAGTAAGGCATACTGAGTGTAAAGAATAACCTACTGCCCACGTGTTGAGTAAGACTGAGGGTCCACCGTCCCACTGCAACCCTTCGCTATTTGCTTCAAGTACTTTTGCACATGCCGTGGCTAGCTGTGAAATTATCCCTGGATTCCCAAGTCTGTACAACTCTCTTGTTATATCTACCCTGCCGCTCTAAGCCACAAATGATTCTGAACCTTCTTGTAACAGCAATCCGTGTTCTTACAGCTCCATAACCCCAATTGCATGTCAGCATTCAACTGGTAACTGTATTTGTTGTGGCATAGCCACAAAAAGACTGCGAAATATTTAATTCAATTTTCATTTCCTCGTTCCTGCTGCAGTAAAAGCAACTGTTATTCCCAAGACTAGTGTTTGGGGTCATTTTCGGCTGTGGACGCTGCATGGGGGTGGATAACAGGGAACAATCAGCCTCATTACATAGTCTTGGCATGTGGGGATTTTAATAGGGGACCAATTGGTGTCTATACCTTTCCTGTGATTATTTAACCAAATGCAGCTATTGGCTGGTCAGCAGATCTGAAATATTTAATATTAAAATTGCTAAGGTCATTGACATCATCACCTCCTCCCTACAATCAGTGTCACAGAGTTATAGTAGCAGCTGATTATCATAGTGGCAGATGGTGCTTGAGGACAGATGTTACAGTGACTTACGAGCTCTTTGAATATTTACATAAAAAGAATAGGTTGGAACATGAGAAGGCTAGTAGGTAAAGAACACTAAAAGTAGAGACTGACTGATGACACCTGTGTAGAAAGGTGGTAGCTAGAAAAAAGATGATAAAATAAGGTAAACTGCTGCACACTGAACACTACAAGAAAACATGATCTAGCATAATAGCTAAAAAGAAATGAATGGCAAGGCAAATACATACCGCTAAGGCGGCCGTCACACTCATCAATATCGTGAGCGATATCGTTAGCGATCACGTGCACGCGCGATCGCTAACGATATCGCTCACATCGCTGGTGAGCTGTCACACAGACAGACTCACCAGCGATGTGGGATCGCTGGTAACTATGGTACACATCGGGTTACTAGGCGCCGCGCGGCACTTGGTAACCTGACGTTTACCATAGATACCATCTCCCAACATAGGCTCTGCCGCTGGGAGATCGTTCATCGTGGTGTCATACACCACGATGAAGCAGATTGAACAAGCGATGATCGCTAGATATGAGCTCCGGCTCTCATATCTGCGATGTCCCGATCAAGCGATTTTACATTGTAATATCGCTTGATCGCACGCAGCGATGCACAAACGATATCGCTTAAGCGATCAAAAAGCAGATCGCTTAAACGATATCGTTAGCAATATTGAACCGTGTGACGGCCGCCTAATACAAATGTGTATGGGGGGAAAAGAGATATAGCGTGTCGGTAGCGGAACTGCAGGAATGTGACCTGACCCATGATGCACACTGCCAATGGTGGCAAAAAAAACTATAATGAGGGCAAACTAGCTACAATCTCCCCTAGGCCTTGGGTCCTCAGCACTAGCCCAGATAGATTTATGATCCGACCTTGGTGCCACCCCCAATCAAAATAAAGATTTATATTCATTCTATCTGGGCAACTGAGTCCTTTACTTCCCTGCCCATATGGTAGAGCAGTCCAGTAATGTGATACTGCTTGCACCGGGAAGCTAACATCTTGTACACCAGCTTGCTATCTACAGGAAGAAGGTAATCATGGAGGAGTGATGTCGACACTGATAGAGATCAAACTGACTCTTGCCCAGAGATCTAAGGCATTCAGCCAGAAGTCTAGGGAAAGTTTTGCTCCCCTAAAAATTCTTGTACCCTGACCAACTGCCCCTGAACCCCCAAGGCTACCACTCCACAGATCTGATATTCATGACAACTACTAAGAAAAGGTCACCAATATCTTAATCATTGACAACCAACCCCGCTGTAAGTTGTCATCGACAATTCTATGGGTGGCGGATTTTCCTGTATCTTAGGGGGACACCAATATTACACATATATACAAAGCCATCAAGCACCATGTCCTTTGTTTAATGTGATTATATAAAGTAAATCTCAGCCCGAGTTGTGAGCGATGTCTGTTCAGTGTTATTATTACAGATCAGCCTTTCAGATTTCTCATTGTTTATTACAGCAGAGAAAATTCAGTACTGATTATATCATCGCAGCTTATAGTTTATATATGAATTACCTTAAATAGAACCTTCACATTTACATTCGTACATTCCGGCTAAATCTGTAAGCAGGATGATTAATGTTTGTTCTGGTAGTCAGTTCAGGCCGGGCTGGATAAAGCAAACAATATGTTTTGTCAGGGGATCAAACAATTGATGTAAGATGTTCAGGAAATGATATGTATTGTCTGCCCCTTAACCATTCTCCCTTTCCCTTATTCTATCGCTCTCTCCAGGGTGTATAATGGGGCTCTACTTACAGAAGACCTAGTTAATGTTACATCTAAGTTACTTAGCTAGTTATTAAAAGCAAACTTAAAGAGGTTGTCTTCTATTACCTCTGTGCCCTGCAACATTCAAGCGTGGGTATTCACATGACCGCTGCAGCCAATCAGTAGAAAGTGATGGCTGCAGCATTTTCATTTTATCTGATCAAATTCAGAAGAAGCACTGTTAATCCCAGCAGACCAACATGGGACATAGCACTGGGCATGGAGCATTGAGGCTGTTCCAGAATGTGTGAATTGACATCTATTTTAACCCCTACCTTGGCCCAAAAGTAAGGGCTCTGCAGTACTGGACAACCCCCTTAAATCAACTTGTAGCCTGCCACAAATAATAATAATAATAATAATAATAATTATATTTTTAGAGCACCATTGATTCCATGGTGCTGTACATGAGAAAGGGTTACATACAAAACAAGTTAATAATACAATAAATAATCTAACAGTGACAGACCGATACAGAAGGGAGAGGACCCTGCCCTTGTGGGCTTACATTATATAGGATGATGGGGTGGAGACTGTAGGTTGGGTCAGCTCGGTGGTGGTTGAGCATTACTCTGGTGGTGGTGGAACGCCAGGTCTAGTGGCGGTAGGGTCATTGCAGGCTGTAAGCTGTTCTGATGACATGGGTTTTTCGGGTTTCACTTGAAAGTTTTGAGTGTAGGGGATAGTCGGACGTGTTAGGGTGCAGAGTCCAGACGATGTGGGATGCTCGGGCGAAGTCTTGGATGAGGAACGTACAAGTATTGAGGAGAGAAGGGATCTTGGGAGTGACAAGCCCCTTCAGGGCCTTAGGATACTCGGAAGCGGGCTTTGTTGAGTCTTCATCACGGGATCACAGGGACCGAGACCCGGCTCCATGACCCTGGCGGTGTCATTAAAAGTTCGGTGTCGGTGGCTCACTTTCTTAGGGAAGGGCATCTGGCATGGAGGGTTCATTCTGGTAGGGATAACTGGACCTGGGGATACTTGTTAATTTACATGATGCCACCCTCAGGTAGATAGCCACCACTGCATGACAGTTCTCCTAGGGGCCGATGGTTGGGAGGCAGCAATGTTCTTAAGCCCTCTGCGGGTAGGGCTGACCCCCAGGGCAGCCTGAGGTACCTGAGTGAGTTGGTAGTTGTGTTTCTGGTGCTTTTGAGCGTTAAGAAAGTTCACAGACACAGCTAGTTGCAGTCTCCAGATCTTTTACTCGCAGTCTTTGTGTCACAGCCCGTTGAGCACTGAGTTCTCGGAGGCAGGGATCCAGCTACTCCCGGGTAGGGGGATGACACATAACCAGCATCCCTTCTCTGTTCTTTCTCAGCCTCTTTACACTGCGCTAGTGTGGAGCCCACTGGGACGGGGTATTCAGTACCGGACCGGGTTACTGCTGGGGATATCACGGCGGTCTTGGTCCGGACCGTGTCCCGGTTTCCGCAAGTAAATGGGGGGATATTTACAGAGGAGTTTGTCGTGACGCCACCCACAGGTTGTGGTCAGGGTGACCACCACTGCTGCAGACCCTCCAGGGATGATTTTTGGCAGCTGGAGATGTAACGGCTCTCCGCAGGTAGAGCCTGGTTCCCGGGGCAGTGATAGTTAAAATCTATGATGATGCTATAGATGCTGCAGGATAGGGATGATAGTGGAGGCAATGGCTGCTTGTGAGGGAAAGTAGGGCTTGAGTACAAGGATCACACACACTCACGGTTTTGAAGTTTTCCAAGGCTTTACTGCAGATATTCTTTAGCAGAGTACTGTCCACGGAGTCTGTACCAGGGCTGGTTGCTCCCACCCTGCCTGGGTCCTCAGTTTCCCACTGCTGCGCTGTGTGTGTGGCCATGCTGCTGCTTTAGCTGAGCTGCTGGCACTGTCTCTCCTCACAGGTACCCCCTTTGCTAGGCAACTTGAGTCTTTCTGTGTGCTTCTGACCCGCTGTGTTGCTTTGCTGAGGTACAGTGTAGATTAACATCTCCACTATCCCAGTGTTTTCTGTGCTGCGTGTTTCAGTCGCAGTTACGGATCCGGTATCTGGTCTGTGCGCTCCTCGGCGAGTTAGAGGTAACGCAGTCTCCCAGATGTGTTCCTCTGTTTCTTGCACTCCTTCCCTCAGACCCTGGTAGGCCTGGAATCGAGGAGCAGACTGTAGAGAAGCCTGAGGCAGCCTCTTTACACTACAGTCTCTCTTCCTCAGTTCTCCCAGGAACTGAACTACTTCCTCTTGACACCAGAGTATATAAGGGAGCTGCTTTAGCTCCCCCTTCTGGCCTAGAGGTGCAAATACAGTGTCAGGTGTTGTGTGGGGAGTTAACCCTTGGTGTTGTTTCTGTGGCACATTAACCCCTGGGGTGCCACACTTGCTTTGCCCTCTCTGCCTTGCACCTCGCCACACAGAGCACTGAGCCAGTAAATGTGGGTTTTCTTAGGGGTTAACCTGCAGTGTCACCCCTTAGCCCCATGGTTGCCACCTTCTCAGCAGATGTGCGCGGTTGTCGACAGTGTCACCTTGGAAGTACTACACTGCCTCCGGTTGCTAGTTAAGCCTGGTCTGGATTCTCCACTAGTCTTGGGGTTCCCGATGCCCCTGTTCTTCAGCCTAGTCACTCCACTGCCTTTCGCTTGACAATAATTTGAGCCCCACGGGTGGATTGCTCACTTCCCATGTCTCTGAGGACTCTTTTTTTCTCCTAAAGCCACTTAGGTGTTGTTCTTCTCCTCAGTCTGGCCTTAGGACGTGCTCCCACTTGCTGCAGTACTCTGGACACTTAACTTCTTTCTTTTTGTGACAGCCTTCTTCTCAAGTTTCCATCCAACTCGACCCTTGTTGTTTAACGGTTCGTTCTACCGTGCTCTCCTCAGCTGGTCAACTCTCTCCTCAACTGTTCAACTGTCTCTCCTGCATTCTAGATCTTTCCCACTCTATTTATACCCTTTTGTCATGTGTCCCACGTCATCTATGTATGTTCTTACTGACCTCACTCCTCCCAAGTGCTCCCTCTAACTACTGCCTTTGCCACTCAACCCCACTACAATGGTTCCTAGTGTGATCTTGGTGTCCCGGCAGCGGTCTGTGCCCCCTTACCCATGAGTGGGATACTACACCCTAACAGGGGTGCAGTGGTGACTGGATCCACATGGGCGCCACAGGAGCATCAAATATAATGAGTTGGATGATATCGGGAGATTAGTTCAGAGATATATGGGGAAGATGGATTGTAGATGGCTTTGTAAGTAAATGTTAGTAGTTTCAATTGGATATCGGGGAATTGGGAGCCAATAAAAGGATTTGCAAAGGAGGGAAGTGGAGGAATAGCGAGGAGAGAGGTGGATTAGTCAGACAGCAAGTTAAGGACAGATTGGAGAGGTGCAAAAGTGTTAGCAGGGAGGCCACAGAGGAGGATGTTGCAGTAGCAGAGGAGGGAGATGATGAGGGCATGCACTAGTGTTTTAGTAGACTGAGGGTTGAGGAAGGGACGGATTCTGGAAATTTTTTTTGAGTTAGAGGCGGCAGGAGGTGGAGAGAGTTTGGATGTGTGGTTTGAAAGACAGGGCAGAGTCAAGGGTTACTCCGAGGCAGTGGACTTGAGGTACAGGGCAAAGTTGATGTCAATTTATTGTGATAGATAGATCAGGTAAGGAAGATGCGTGAGATGGGAGAAAGATGATGAGTTTGATTTTGTCTACGTTTAGTCTTAGGCAGCGGGAGGAGAAGAAGGATATGGCTGATAGGCACTCCGGGATTCTGGACAGCAAAGAGGTGAAGTCTGGGCCAGAGAGGTAGATCTGAGTGTCATCAGCGTACAGGTGGTGCTGGGAGCCATGGGACTTTATGAGTTGTCCCAGGTTGCGGGAATAGATGAAAAAGAGTAGATGTACGAAGACAGAGCCTTGAGGACGAAGAGGGAATGTGGGATAAAAGTGCAGTGTGGACATGCTTTTCAAGAAGTTTGGATACAAACTGAAGCAGCGATATGGGGCAGTAGCTAGATATAGAGTTCAGGTCAAGGGATGGCTTCTTTAAGATAGGTGAAATTGTGGCCTGTTTGAAAGCGGAGGGAAAGGTAGCGGAAGTTAATGATAAGCTGAAGAAGTGGGTTAGGGATGGGATGAGTGTGGTGGTGAGATTGGTGAAGAATTGTGATGGGATGGGGTTAAGTGCACAAGTGGTGAGGTGTGATTTGGACCGGAGGTGTGCAAATTCTACTTCAGTGATGGAGGGGAGAAGAGTTATGGGTGAGGGTAGTGGTCTGTTATACATAGGGGCTGTGATGGTTGAGCAGTAAAGACTTGTTTGATTTGATCAATCTTGTTGTTGAAGTGTATTGCAAAGTTTTCTGAAGATGCGTGAGGTCGGAGGGGCAGTAGTGGGCGGAGGCGGGAGTTAAACATGTTAAATAGCTGCCTGGGGTCGTGCGACAAAGAGGATATGAAGGTAATGGAGTAAGCTGTTTAGTGAAGGTGAGAGCTGACCTGAATGTGAGAGTTGCTTGTTTGAATGCTGTGAACTCTTCTTGTGAATGTGTTTTCTTCCAGCGCCACTCAGCAACCCTAGACTCTAGACGAAGCTTTTTGGTGTTGTCTGTGTGCCAGGGTTGTCTGTTGATTTGTCCTGTTCTTCCATGAACGAGAACGACAGGGGCAGACTGCATCAATAGCTGATGTGAGTGTAGAATTGTAGAAAGCGATGGTGTTGTCTGTGTCGTGGAGTGAGGATATAGATGATAGCGGTAAAATAGCATTGGTGAGTGTGTTAGTGTCAAGATTTGTGAGGTTTCTGCAAGGGTGTGCAAGTTGGTGAACATGGGTGTCAGGTGAGGATGACAAGGATGAGAAAGTGAGTAGATCAGTGGTCAGAGAGGATGAGGGGGGAGGTTGCGGGGTTAGTTAGAGAGCAGAGGCGGGTGAAGATAAGGTCTCGTGTTCATCTGTTGTTGTGAGTGGCTGTGGAGGACTATTTATTCCCACGCTACCCTATAATCTTCTCAGTGACTTCCCACTACAGTTACCCAACTTATATAAACGCTCTCCGTTCCGGACTTGGTGGTCCAATAATTTTTTTCACTATTGTAAGTGTAAGCATGGCAGATGCACCTCAACAATTATTCCTGGGGCAAACCTTAAAGCCCCTGTGCCACATAAGAAGATAGAAATCCTAAAAATGGCATATGGTGCGGCTGTTATATTGTTTGCATTAAGGGCCAAGATATTACATTTATAATTTTTCTCCTTTTTATCAACTCTACAGATCAAAGAGAAGATGCCAAGAAAGGACCTAGGAATATTACTGAATTCAATACAAAACAGAAGGGGCCTTTGAAGAACGCAACGATGATCAAAAACTCAAGTCAAATCTGTTACATAATTATACAAATATTGTAAAGTCAATGGAAGTGGATGGATAAGAAAGAGGCTGATGAATTGAATCTCTTTTTCTTCATTTATATCACCTGTTTCTTTTGCAGTGAATGTACAGGGCTCATGTTATAACAAGGCCTTTGTATGTAATGTTGCCTTAGGTCTTCCTCATTGTTATGCTAGTAGAAATCTTTTAATAAAGACTGAAGTCTCCAGTTCCATAAAAGATGGGACTACCAAGAGTTTGTATGAACGTTGGCTTTGAAGATTTTTAATAAAAGACCTCGAAGTATAAGGGTGACTTACATTTTCACACTTGATGATAAAGGCCAACGGTTGAGAAATCCCTACCAATATTTCTAAATAATTGATCATTCTTCTGTTTTTAGAATGAAAAGGGAATTAAGGCTGAGGCCTCACAATGCTTCATTTTCCTAGAACGGGAAGCATTTAAAGGCATGTGATCTTTAGCTTCAGGCCGGGTATGTTTCTGATTACTGTGCTGACCCTAACCCGTAATTCTCTTTGTAGAAATGTGCCTTTTTCCCAATAGTCACACTACTGACTAGCACATGATCTGACAGACTTCACAGGACATAAATATAGACCTAATAAATTGTGAATAATTTGGATTGTCTAATTATAGAATCAGTGAAGCATTTGATTTACCATTATGAACATAATACTTTCCATGCATTTGAAGCAAAAGATAAATTACACAATTACACAACTGTATGTTTGTACACATATAATAGAAAAGAAGAGGAATTGTAATAGCCAGGATAATAAAATGAATATTATTAATTATGTAATATTACCTCCTAGATATGTAAAGCCACCAAGAACATGCAAAGTGTGGTACCCCTGAAAAATAGGAACCCAGCCTTAGCTAGTATCAACATATACATTAATCCCCCCATTATCCTCAACAGCTAACTTGTTGATAACATATTTTTTGTTATATTATTTACCGGCCTTCAACTCGTTCTCAAGCCATGTCGACTTGATGGATGAATGGTCTGTAGGAAGATCGATCTTGTGCAGTCTAGATAGGTCCATCAGGGTCTTCTCCACCATTATCTTTATAGTATCAAGCCATTGGGTTGCTGGTCTTCCACTCCACCTTGTTTCTCCAACAGGAAAGGGCAACTGGGAAGCTAGTCTGGCCTTGGACTGGGGGTCCCTGACTAGCCCTGTTCCTGAAGGTACCTCTGAAGGTGATGATGTTCGTGCCACAACCCTTTCCCTCAACTCTTCAAACTATCCTCTGCTAAGAGCCCATACCTCCACCCACGGACCAGGAAAAGTACACCACTCCAATAGAAGGGGACAGTAGCTGCTCCGGCACAATGTCTGCACAGCATGGGTCCTAAATGAGAATGAACTTAATCTGCGACATCTAGTGGAGAGAAGTGGAGCTATCTCAAGGCTCGGGGAATGGAGATCTAATGCTAAGACACACCTCCACCTGAGCTGACTCACTCCTCCATCTGCAGAGCCGCAAACAGCAGACTAGGAGAAAAAACTCAATTAAATTGCACAACAGCAACACTCTAGGACTGCAAAGGTAGTCAATACATGACACCTGTCTTGTTTTTTTATCGTCCAGGTTTCACTTCCATCTGTTACTACAGAAAAGACCAGACTATGTATGAGCTGTGTCTTTGACGACAGTGTACTGTTCTTTGATGTGAAGACCTTGTCCAGTGACTTCATTGTTGATTTTTCTATAGCTATTCTCCTAATAATTTCTGGTGGCATCACTGCATCTTGAGTGATCGTTGATCTGAGTAGGTTGAAGTCCTTTACCACTTCAAGTTCATCATTGTCTATTTCAAATTTGTCCCAGTCGTACCTTGCAGTAGTCAATATCCTCATCAGCAGTCTCA
The DNA here is from genome assembly GCA_033576535.1 of Allobates femoralis. Classification (NCBI taxonomy): domain Eukaryota; kingdom Metazoa; phylum Chordata; class Amphibia; order Anura; family Aromobatidae; genus Allobates; species Allobates femoralis. Next base: position 42,520,309 of record JARQOC010000001.1, read on the forward strand.
TGTTGGAGCTTTCCATCTTGACACTCAATTTTGAGTCTTACATTCGATCTACACTTGCTATAGTGTTTTATTGTCTGAGTATTTTAGATTGTTGACAATTTATCCACCAATTTTGATTCCTTCTTTTTCAGAGAGTCCAGCCTTCCATAAAATAACTTCTGTATGGGAGTTAACCCTGGTATCATGGAATTGTAATGGGACAAACAAGTATCTAATCCAAATGTAACTATACATATTATAAACCAGTACTAGGCAGTGCCCCACCATAATGTTTCACTAAATTCCCCTGTAGTATGTGTATTATGACTCAGAACATGTGTGATCATAATTAAAGGGTTGTCCACAATATCACTTCAGGGAAAATCTGGTGAATGAACAGGTTTGATACGTGATACATAGTGAAAGAATTATCCTTTTCCTGTGTTTGATCAATTTCTATTTATTCCCTAAGTGCTTGTCTCAGGCAGCATATATATATTCAATTTTTCAAGTGGTTTCCCAATAATCCTGGATTCCTTGGCTTTTACCTTTGACATAGGGCAATCCACAATGTGTCCAGTTTTTCCTACCACCTACTTATGACTATTGTGCTTGGATTTATACTCATTCAATCTTGATTGAAGAGCAGACATCCAGGAGTGTTGGATCTATTTTAGCAAAATCTAAAAGGTTGAACCTTTCACATACCAAAATGGATTAAGGTGGTTATCCACCAAAGTTTCGGAGCCAACCATCTCTGCTTCAGAAGTGACTGGTACTAATGAAAGTATGACATCAAATGATTGCCGAGAGATGCCTCCATGATTGGCAGGTATTTTATACATATCTTATTCTAATGAACAGGAAATGTGCAGACTTATCTGCTGAATGTTCACACATTTTGGCATGTGTGCAGGTTGTACCGTCATTGGCACCATTCACTTGTGATGCAGAAGTAAGCGAGTTTGGATGGAACCAGATAACCCCTTTAAATGTTTGTATTTCAGCCTTGAATAGCAAGTGTCCACCTTATTGGAGTTTTGCTTTTGTTACATTTTTCTGGCGCTGAGTAGATTATAATTCTGATATTAATCATATTGAATACAATATTTAGGAAATAAATTAGGATTTCAATTTTTGCTTAACTAATAGTAGCATATCGTTACAAAGATGTTTCCAGAAAACTATGGTAAAGAGGTCCATGTCTAGCTCAGGTCGATCTCTAGTTGAGACTTCTCTCAGTTTGAGATTTATTTTTACTTTAAATTCATCCATAGATGATGCCCATCTCTGTATGAGGTCCATTTCTAGGTGTGAATAAACCTTGGTTGTGGACCCACTTTGGTAAAGGTCCCTGGTTGGGATTCATGTCTGGTTGAGGCTCATCTTTGGTTGAGGTCCATCTTTGGATATAGTCTATCATTGGGTTACATTCATCTCTGGGGTTCATTTCTGGTTGAGATTTGTCTCTGGTTGAGGTCAACCTCTAGTAGAGGATAATTTTTAGTTGAGGTGCATCTCTAGTTCAGGTTCATGTTTGGTTGAGATCCATCTCTAGTTGAAATCCAGCTTTTTTTTAGGTTCATGTTCGGTCAACATTCATCTCTGGTTGGGGTCATTCTCTAGTTGACGTCCATGTCTTTGCTGTCTTTGAGGTCTATGTATTTGCTTTGGTTTAGGTTAGTGATGAGCGAGTATACTCGCCACTATTATTAACTCGCACAGATATTAAGGTATTCAGGCTACTTGGCACTCTGTGAGTGTTTTGGATTTCACTCGTGATATTCGAATTCGAGTGAGCTGCCTAGCATGTTTGCTGACTGATTTTCAGCCAATAAACATGCTGGGATTGCTTGCCAGTCATAGTAATACCATATTCATCTTAGATAATGGCATTACTGTGATTCGCAGGTGCATTTTAACCAAAGAAAAAAGAGGCGCTCTAACCGAATAAGAAATGAGGTCTGGGAGGGCTGTAAAAAGGCAAAGAAGGATGATAACATGCTCAAACTTCATGGGAACAGTATGCAGACCTAATGTAGACTATGTCTGCATGCTGTTCTGCCATACAGCTGTCTGTTCTGAGTGACACGACCTAGTGAAGATAGATAGAGATAGATAGATAGATAGATAGATAGATAGATAGATAGATAGATAGATAGTAGAACAGGTAGATCGTGCTCACCAGTCTACTGCTGCTGCTTCCAAGGCTGCCCATTAAGCTTCATGCATATTCACTGCACTGACCGGCAACAGCCAATCACAGACGCTCACACTATCAAACTACATTACACAATCAGGACAGTGATTGTGCTTGGTTGCCAAAAACATTAATATATGGCAACCAACCTGCCATCATAGTATGTTAAATAAATAATTTAAAAAAAGTGAGGGGATTCGCAGTATTTTTCAGTCTAGCCCAGTGAAAGCCGACACCTGCGAGCTGCCACCCTCAGTTGCTTACTTTTATCTTGGCTGGCAAAAAAAATGTGTGGGCTCCACCCTATTTTTAATTGCCAGCTAAGGTAAAACTAGTTTTCTCAGCAGGGTGAAGGCCCATTGTTAAAGGGGCCCCTAAAGAATAGCAGCCCGCAGCTGCCCCTGAAAATGGCACATTCATTGTAGCGCCATTTCCTGGCTCTTTACCAGGCTCTTGGACCTGTTGGTGGTTGCATGCTGGGTAATAAGGGGTTAATTCAAGCTTTGTACTACCAGCTGATAATAAGCCCTGAGATTCTTAATGTCAGGTCAAGTTAGACCCGGCCATTAAGAATCTCAAATAAATTGTTAAAACAGATGCAACACAGAGACAAATCATTTTATTATAAATAAAAGAACAGATACACTTAGTGACTGCAACTTTATTACCCCCTCCCGACCTTCATATCTATCCATGATCCTCGTCTTCTCTCTTTCTGCACTCATGCAGCTCTACTACATCAGAGACCACAGGGAGGAAGAACACAACCACTCCCCATAGTCTCTGTTCACTGAATGATAGCACTAATGGTACCTTTACACGCCGCTACAGAAGGTTAGAAACAACCGGGTGTCTCACGTGCACGAGCACGTTTCAACGGTTGCTAACGATACCTGATACCGCCTTTACACGCCGCTGCAAGGTGCTCTACAGAAGGTTTTTTCTATCCCTGGAGGCACCGACGGGTGCCGCAGGTTACCTTCTGTAGAGCACTTTCCCTCATTTACACGCCGCTACAGAAGGCAATATGGGCGGACCTGGGGTAGCAGGGACAACACATAGGCGTGCCAGAGTTGTCGATTACGAGACGCTCGTACGGTGATTGGACAAAGCAATAGCATCATGATTGGCCAGCCAGCGCAGGAAGGCTGGCTAATACATGATGCTATTGCAATTGTGTAGTGTGACTGGTCATCTCCTTAAATATGCCGCCCTATGCAGGGACAACCAATCGTAACGCAGGAGCTTTCACCAATGATCGCTGAAGGGGGGCGGTATCCCGGAGGCTGTGTTACGCCCCAGGGAGTTCAGTAGGTGTCGCAAAAACCTTCCTGTTCCTCATTTACACGCCGCTACCATTGGGTTGAAACCAACCTGTTTTTGAGCACTGTACAAAAACAGGTGTCGACAGTGATCGGTGGCAACAACCTGATTTACACGCCGCTACCTCGCGGTGTTTTGACGGTGCAAGATAGAATTGTCTCCGACACCTGGTTGTTTCTAACCTTCTGTAGCGGCGTGTAAAGGTACCATAAGACTTGTGATATAGTAAGCGGTGAGGTTACCATTGTCATAGCAAACACTACTAGAGGTTACTATGGCAACGGTGACCTCACCACTTGCTATATGACAGCTCTGAGACCTGTGGTATAGTAAGTGGTGAGGTTATCATCCATTTCTGTCTTTTTACAGCCCTCCCAGTCCTCTTCATTGGATTCAGCAGAAAATTACTCGTGTTTCTCTTTGACTTCCATTGTACTCGCTATTCGGAACGAATATGCGAGTATTACAAACTACTCATTATAAATCTAACAATTACGAATATTTCACTACTCGCTCATCCCTAGTTGATGTCCATATGTGGCTGAGGTCATTCTTTGGTTGAACTTCAACTGTTGTTTATGTCCCATCTAGTCCAGGTGTATTTTTGGTTATGGCTCCTCTCTGGGTGAGGTTCACCTCTAGTGGAGGATCATCTTTGGTTGAGGTGCATCTCTGGTTTAGATCAATCTCTGGTTGAGGTTCATCTTTTATCTCTAGTTGAGATCAAGCTCTTTTTAAGGCTCATCTTTGGTCGACATTCATCTCTAGTTGAAGTCCATGTCTTGGCTGTCTTTGAGGTCTATGTCTTTGCTTTGGTTGAGGTCCATTTGTGTCTAAGGTCATTCTTTGGTTGAAGTTCAATTTTTGTTTATGTCCCATCTAGTCTAAGTTCATTTTTAATTGTTTTCCATTTTTAATTGAGGTTCAAACATGAATGTATACTGAAAATAGAAATCCAACAAAAGCCAGCTTGTGTGACCAATAAAAAATATTTTCCAATGAGACAATTGCTTGAGTGGTCTTTCCAGTAGACTGACTAATGGTCAACATAGTTGAAAGTTAAAGATTTATCACTATGGCATGAAGAAATGGCGAACAAGTTACTTAAAAGGATGTGTATGGAGACTGAAGGTCAGTAACATATAGTAGAGGCCATGAGCATATAATAAGATCCTTTCAACCAGTCCTCTATAAAGCCAGACATAAGCATATTTCTTCATTGTTATGGGCCATGCATATTCTGTACCAAAGTCATCCTCCATCAAGCACAAGCGTCTCCACCAAGTCTACGTTCTTCAGTTATACAGTAACGTATTATACAAAGCAGTGTCACATACTATACAAATCAGTGACATATAAGATCTATCAAGTCCAATACAACAACGCCTTCTCAGTATACTAGGCAAGGAAACTATCTACGTGATCACTCCATTAGTGACTATTTTCCTTTCATTTCAATGGACTTCCTATAAGAAAATGCTTCTGATCAATTGTTACTCCTGCTACTATTATGATCCTATCAAATATACGGTATGCATATGAAGGAAACTGTAAAACATTCAAGATATAAAAGACGTGAACTTCATAATCTCCATCCATTCTTATCTGCAGCTACCAATACTGCTGTCATTGAATGGAAACAGGAAAGTTCTCATCCTCTGCTTGCAAAGTAATACCTTGAAAATAATGAGAAATTGAAACATGAATTCAACAAGAAAAAGGTATAATTTTCATTTCTGCACTTTATGAGCAAATACCAATGTGATAGCACTGAGGTTTCATTATATATTATTTTCTAATCACACTTGGATACAGTGCTGTTGTATCACAGCTCTTGGCAGTGGCATAACTTGAATCTCATAAACCCCGATGAGAAAGCTCCAACAAGACCCCCAAGTATGGCAACTCATTAATAGCATTAGTCTTTTTCTGTAGACCAAAAGGACTTTTGGGGCCCCCTAGGCAACCCCTACACCTATCCTAGTTACGCCCCTGGCTCTTGGTACAATTGACTGCTCAGCCACTAAACTTTGTTGCATCCTAAAGCTGCAATCGCACAAACGTATTGCACGGTCTGCGTATGGACCACACAGGGCTCCGGACCCAGACTAAGTCTCAAGTGTCTGTGAGGCTGTTTGGGTAAGGAGACACGCTGTCGTCGGTCCGGGCATTGTGGTCTGGTAATGTAACAAAAGCCTAAAAGTCATTGCAGGTCTCTTGGTCTTCCCTCTTAAATCTCCTACTTACTCTAAACTAAGCCTTGAGGATGACTTTTGTCTAGGCAGTTCCTAATAGTAGGATGCCTCTTCCAACCTTTCCTATTTCTCATTGAAACATTCAACCACTCAATATACACTCGTCAACGCTGAAATTTTAACACCAATACATTAGCCGTAAGGTTGTGCAAATCGAAGCAGTACCAGGTGTCTCTGAGATCTGGTCACATTTTCAAGCACCTCTCTCCAATCCAATCTTTGGCATATGGGAGTGGTTGAAAAGACAAATTGAAAATGATTTTTTTTAACCTAATGAAACCTCAAAATTCAGATTGATTCTTGCGGGATAATTGAGCAATGCCCCTTTTTATTGATGTGCTAGTTATCGTTATTTGTTGCAAACGCGGATAGAATTGTGGCACCCCTATGGCAAGGTGCCACAGGGAGGTACTGCACCCCAAACAGAAGGCGTAGTGCCTCCGTAGCCGTGAATATGGAAGACCCTACAGAGTTTGCACCCAACACCCATACAATAGGCCACCTTAGTACAGGGGACCGTATATTCAGTAGGTCCTAGGTGGTGCAGCCTAGATGAGCGGGAGACGAGGAGTGACAGTTAGAAGACTAATCAGTAAGACAGCAGAGAAGACAGACACAGGGGATCCTGCGACAGTGACAGGAGGGCACCTCTAAGGAGAGAGATGACCTGGACGGAGAAGGGCGCCACTCCAGGACTGGTCAGAGCCAGCTGGAGACCCAGGTCATCACCGGTACACCGGAACCGAGGCGATTAGTTACGGTCTATCCCTAACCGCAGACCGGCCTGCTATGGGCCCAACATAAGGGAGCCACAACACCTATCAAGCAGTCCAACATCAGTCCCATAGCTGGGTTCACGATGCTGAGAAGTAGAGAGACTTTAGGCAACAGACCCCGAGGACTAGAGACTAGACTCACGAGTGGAAGTACAAAAGGCCATCAGGGCACAGAAGGGAAAAGGACCAGGAGAGCCATTTGAAAGACACCTCTGACAGACTCTGAAAGAGCCTCCAAAATTCACGGCTACGGCCCCCGGTTAACCCAGGCTGTACCGTGTACCGATTGCCTAGTGCAAGTAAGGAACTGATTGAGCTGATCTGGTATCTGGTCTCCTTTCATCCGTCGCCCGGAGGGCCTCTACAGCATCACAGAGGTGAGAACTACGACTCCCATCTTCTACCCTGCTGCCCTGAGGTAAAGCTCCACCTGTGGCAAGCTGTACTACCAAAGCTGCATTTCCATCACCTCAGTGGCCGGCCGCAGCACTGGTAACCCTATTACCAGGTACCACAGGTGGCGTCACGTTACAAAATCCCCCATCATCATCACCCCCACCTGCCATTGAGGGTCCAGGGCAGGGATTCGGGAACCGACCAGCCGTGATCCTCACCGAAGTAACCACCTGTCCCGGTATCCGAGAACCCCCCTACCTTGTCAACCGACTCAGAATCTTGGTTTATCACTCATAAGCCGAAATGTCAGCACTGTTTAACGTTGCGTGTCCCAGTGGTTCAGGGAACAATGATAAAATAGAATGATAGTAAGAGTTCCTCAGATGTGAACCTCTGCACAGACAGATCAATATGTTTGAAGAGTAGCACGTTGTGATCCACTCTGTACTGGGGTCCTGGATTCAAATCCCACCAAGGACAACATCTGCAAGGAGTTTATATATTCTCCATAGGCTTCCTCCCACACTCTAAAGACATACTTATAGGGAATTTAGATTGTGAGCCTCAATGGGAGTGTTGCTGAAGTGCTGTGGAATTAATGGTGCTACAGTATATAAGTGAATGAATAAATATTATTATTAATTGGACATCATATGCCAAGACTAAAGTGTTGAAAAAGGTCTACACAAAGCATCAGAATCCGTTTCATATATTGGGCTATGAGATAGATGCCAAGCTTCATTGACCTCACACCACCGCTCTCAAAGTCTGTTGTCATGGAGCAAATCAAGATTGCAGTGGAGGATGGAATGGAGGTCTATCCGCACCAGCGATGAGACCCGCTTCTGCCTTGCATGCCATGATAACTGGAGATGGTCTGAAGACCAGATGGGCAACACCATGTAAAGTCCTTCATGAAGGAGCAATACACTGGTCTTATTACTGCTAATATCTGTAAAGCACTGTGGAATATGATAATGGTATATAAATGAGTAATATAAAAAATAAAATACAACAAAGTTTAATGTGTGAGGTGGCATTAAGTAAAATTGACAAACCCCTATAACCTTCATTCCAGTTACACTAACAGCTTTAAATTATATTGATTTGGTCGAAGGACCAATGGTACAGTTATTTCTCTAAAGTGTCCCAGGAACCATTTTTTAACACTACACCAGGTCGCATGTTGCTGGTACTACTGGAACTTGAAGATCCATCTTTTCCGACAAGCCTACAACCTGCAGTAACCCTCAGTCCACTAAACCACAGCACAACCAGCTCTACCCTTTCCTACTGTATTTTCACCCATTCCTTGTAGACTGTGAGCCCTCACAAGCAAGGTCATCTACCCTCACCTACTGTATCCTCACCCATCCCTTGTAGACTGTGAGCCCTCGCAAGCAGGGTCCTCTCTCCTCACCTACTGTATCCTTACCCATCCCTTGTAGACTGTGAGCCCTCGCAGGCAGGGGCCATCTACCCTCACCTACTGTATGCTCACCCATCCCTTTTAGGCTGTGAGCCCTTGCGGGCAGTGTTCTTTATACTTACCTACTGTATCCTCATCCATCTCTTGTAGACTGGGAGCCCTTGCGGGTAACGTTCTCTCTCACCTACTGCATCCTCACCCAGTCTTTGTAGACTGTTAGCCCTCTTGAACAGGGTCCTCTCTCCTTCCCTACTGTATCCTCACTCATTCCTTTTACACTGTGAGCCCTCGCAGGCAGGGTCCCCTCTCCTCACCTACTGTATCCTCACCCATCCCATGTAGACTATGAGCCCTTGTAAACAGAGTCCTGTCCCCTCCTGTACCAGTCTGTACCTTGTAATATTCATGATTATTGTACTTGTCTACTTATGCCCTTTTTCAGATGTGAAGGGTCATATAATAAAAGGCACTATAATAATAAATAGTAATAATATTGTGAGCATACTGCACATCAAAAAAAATGCTAACATGGCCTGCCGTCTCTACGGACTTGCCTCCCATCAAGCATACCTGGGATGTCATTGGTTGAAGATTACAAAAGAAGCTGCCAGGAGCAGATCTTGATAATTATTGTGCCTAAGTGCATTCATCAAAGTAGAACATTCTTCAGACAACCATTATTAACCTCACTGATAGCAGCAAAGGTGTGTAAATTTGTGCATTCCTTGAAAGTGACGTTCATACTCAATAATGAGTAAATCAAGATGTTCTGAAAACTTTTACAGATCATTAACCTGTCTATCCATCGTGTTATTTTATTCCCACCCACCACAACTTCTTCTCCTTAGTATTGCAAATACAATGTTGAGGAGTGAGTATTACATGTCTTTTTACCCTTTCTTTTACACCTTTATGTAATTAAATACTTTTGCAAAACACTATATGGGTATGATCTCACTATATGGGTATGGGTATATTCTCACTATATGGGTATGTTCTCACTATGTGGGTATGTTCTCACTATATGGGTATGTTCTCACATCCCTGATTTGCCCAATCTGCAGCAGTATTGCTAGTTTGCCCCGATCCACATAATGATCACCCAAGTTGATAGGTAATAGAGCTAATATGCTGCTTTTCTGCAGGAAATCTGCTCATCTGGTGGATGACTTTTTCTGCGGCCCTTACTAAAGTCAATGCAGGTATTTTTTAACTCTTATGAGTTGCTTTGGGGGCAGAATGCTAGTAGATTCATCCACTAATCCTCATTATATCCTCAACATGTGAACAGGAACTATAATAATGACGATAACAGCTCTTTCTATGAGATTTATCTACAGTGTTGGCCAAAGTATTGACACCCCTGCCATTCTGTCAGATAATACTCAGTTTCTTCCTGAAAATGATTGCAATCACAAATTCTTTGGTATTATTATCTTCATTTAATTTGTCTTCAATGAAAAAAACACAAAAAGAATTGTCCTAAAGCCAAATTGGATATAATTCCACACCAAGCATAAAAAAGGGGTGGACAAAAGTATTGGCACTGTTAGAAAAATCATGTGATGCTTCTCTAATTTGTGTAATTAACAGCACCTGTAACTTACCTGTGGCATCTAACAGGTGTTGGCAATAACTAAATCACACTTGCAGCCAGTTGACATGGATTAAAGTTGACTCAACCTCTGTCCTGTGTCCTTGTGTGTACCACATTGAGCATGGAGAAAAGAAAGAAGACCAAAGAACTGTCTGTGGACTTGAGAAACCAAATTGTGAGGAAGCATGAGCAATCTCAAGGCTACAAGTCCATCTCCAAAGACCTGAATGTTCCTGTGTCTAACGTGCGCAGTGTCATCAAGAAGTTTAAAGCCCATAGCACTGTGGCTAACCTCCCTAGATGTGGACGGTAAAGAAAAATTGACGAGAGATTTCAATGCAAGATTGTGCGGATGGTGGATAAAGAACCTCGACTAACATCCAAACAAGTTCAAGCTGCCCTGCAGTCCAAGGATACAACAGTGTCAGCCCGTACTATCCGTCGGCGTCTAAATGAAAAAGGACTGTATGGTAGGAGACCCAGGAAGACCCCACTTCTTACCCCGAGACATAAAAAAGCCAGGCTGGAGTTTGCCAAAAGTTACCTGAGAAAGTCTAAAACGTTTTGGAAGAATGTTCTCTCTTTTTGGGCAAAGGCATCAACATAGAGTTTACAGGAGAAAAAAAAGGCATTCAAAGAAAAGAACACGGTCCCTACAGTCCAACATGGCGGAGGTTCCCTGATGTTTTGGGGTTGCTTTGCTGCCTCTGGCACTGGACTGCTTGACCGTGTGCATGGCATTATGAAGTCTGAAGACTACCAACAAATTTTGCAGCATAACGTAGGGCCCAGTGTGAGAAAGCTGGGTCTCCCTCAGAGGTCATGGGTCTTCCAGCAGGACAATCACTGAAAACACACTTCAAAAAGCACTAGAAAATGGTTTGAGAGAAAGCACTGGAGACTTCTAAGGTGGCCAGCAATGAGTCCAGACCTGAATCCCATAGAACACATGTGGAGAGATCTAACAATGGCAGTTTGGAGAAGGCATCCTTCAAATATCAGGGACCTGGAGCAGTTTCCCAAAGAAGAATGGTCTAAAATTCCAGCAGAGCATTGTAAGAAACTCATTGATGGTTACCGGAAGCAGTTGATCGCAGTTATTTTGGCTAAAGGTTGTGCAACCAAGTATTAGGCTGAGGGTGCCAATACTTTTGTCCGGCCCATTTTTGGAGTTTTGTGTGAAATGATCAATGTTTTGCTTTTTGCTTCATTCTCTTTTGTGTTTTTTCATTGAAGACAAATAAAATGAAGAAAATAATACCAAAGAATTTGTGATTGCAATCATTTTCAGGAAGAAACTGAGTATTATCTGACAGAATTGCAGGGGTGTCAATACTTTTGGCCAACACTGTATATAATATGTTGACATTACCTCCTGATATTAGCTGCAGACGCTATTTTCAGCATTTATTTATTGTACATAATGATTCTGGATGTATTTAAACCCTTGATGCTGTTTTTAACCATTTTATGCTGAATAGCACAGAGTAAGTGTCTTCTTCTCTTTGAGAGCCGAATTACAGATTCCCTGTTTCCTACATGAAACCTTCATTTTATCTAGTCATGATTTATGACCCGAAGATAGAAGATGAGTCAAATGAAAAAGGATGATGGACAGCGTACGTCCTGTTCTGTGCCATGTATCATACATTTCCAATATGACTCAACCTGACAACTCTGCCGAAGACTCAACGTTCAAGAATATTCTATTTAAGAAATATTGAATCTGAACGGCATATTTTTAACCACCAAAGAGCAAAGCCTAATGTATAATACAGGAGCCCAAGTGAGATCTACTTGCTCTGAAAAGTGATACATCATGTCATGACCAAAAGCAATCACTGTGTTTTTAGTAGTGATACATAGCTCAATAATTGGGGGAGTCATGCTTCTTTCTAGAGTTTATGATTCATGGTAAGCATAGGATTTAATACACTGCTGAGGCTAGGAAAAATTGTAAGATCCCTTCCAAATATTCCAAAATATTCCAAGATCAGCAAATTCAGTTTTTCGACACTGTAATATTGATGGTCCATCCAAAGACAATGGGAAGACCGCATCTTCTTCATTGTTTACCCAAGTGCCATACATACAGTTGAAGTCACACTGAAGTGAGCAATGGGGAGGGTATGCAAGGAAGTCCCTGGTGATAGGGATAGGGATCACCTCTTGACAATCACCTGATTTTGTATGCTATGCTTCCTAACATCCCTATATGGGTCTTTCTCATCATTGCTATAACATAAATAAGCCCTCACTCGCCCTGGACTCACCCTGGTTAGTGTGCAGGCCAGCCAGGAGGTAAGACTCACCACTACAACTGCAAGTCACACTAACAGTCGGTTGTGTGACCAGTGCCATCAGAGAGTTCATCTGAGGCCACAGCTGAGCTGCACTACCTGTGTCCTTAGATGAACTCGACTCTGACGTTACCACTCAGCTCAAACAGCCAGCTGTCAGTGTAAGCATGCTACTTATGGTGAGCAGACACTGAAATGTCTTTGTCAGCTCACCGCAATGTAGCAGAGCTCAGATGCTTTGAGGGACATCATGCTGTGGATTATTGTTGGAGGGTATGTTTGGGGTTAATAAAGTGGTGAAACAGGGTAGCTGTGTGTTTTATTTAAAATAAAGAATTTTCTCTGTGTTGTATTTTTTTAACTATTTACTTACCGGATTGGAAATATGTGGGTGTCATAGATGTCTGACATTTCCAATATAGGGCTTAATGACAGCTGTTAACACCTTCTATCACCCCGATGCCACTGCACCAGAGCATCAGGAAGAGCCGTGTAAAGCGCCAGGAATTAGCAATTCTAATGAATACGCCAATTTCTGGGGCAGTTGTGGGCTACTATTCTGTAGCGTAGGGGGGCAATTACTATGGGCTTCACCAGCCCCCAGTTGCCTGGTTTTACCTTGGCTGGAAATCAAAAATATGGCAAAGCTGACGCATTTATTAAAACATTGTTTCATTTAATAATTTTTAAAATGAATGGTATCCTCTGTATTTTTGATTGCCAGCCAAGGTAAAACCAGGCAGCTTGGGGTGGCAGACCGTATCTGGCTGCTATATCTGTGCGAAGAATCAAAAGGGGATGCCTACACACATTTTTTTTTTTATTATTTATTTATTTTTACACCCCTATGATGACAGGGTTGTTGCCAATGGCAGCCAATCACCGATGCACAATAGGTTGGGGGGGCACAACAGCCAATCACAGATTCTGTCACAGACATCGGGTGTCTGTGATTGGCTGTTGTAAGCAGAGTCTAGTGAATAAACTGGAAGTTAATGAGCAAGACCCGGAGATGGTGTTGCAAGTGTGTGGTCCTCCGTATTTATAATGCTGTTGATTTAATCACTGTTTTGCTTTCTTTTACAGCCCCCAGCCCTCATAGCCACCATTTTAGAACTATAAAGTTCTGATTCAGGGTTTTGGCCAGTGATGGCGAACTCCAGGCCTCGAGTGCCACCAACAGTTCAGGTTTTCAGGATTTCCTCAGCATTGCACAGAGGTTGGAATCATTACAAGTGCAGGTGATTATATTATCACCTGTGCAATGTAAGGAAATCCTGAAAACCTGCACTGTTGGTGGCACTCGAGGCCTGGAGTTCGCCATCACTGGTTTAGGCTCAAGTTCATTTCAAGTCTGGGCCCAAACCAGACTTTTAAAAAAACTCAGTCTGCATCCACCAAACCCAAATATCTGCGGGTTCGCCCATCTGTAGTTATTACTGCATACACAGATCATATCACAATTAACGTCTAATAGAACAAGCCCTGATGTGTTTCCATCATCACGGGTTGTGCATTCGAGCGTGCCAGTGCAGTACAGCATAATTCAATTCTGTCAGTGTTTAACCATTACTCTTGGAAAATGTCATTATTTCTCTTGATTGTTTTTGTTTCATTTGTGGTGAATAAAGAGTTAAAACGCAATGAAGAAAGTGATTTGTGAAGAAAGTTTATTTTGCATACAAATTGCAGTTTGGGGATCAAGACGAGGCCTGGGTTCCCCATAAAGTGTGCAGGAGGTGCAAAGAAGATCTCTGCTAGTGGTATAACGGCAAGAAGCCATCTTTTCACTTAGCTATTCCAATGATGTAATATGACCAGCTGGACCACAGTAATTGCTATTTTTATCAGGCCGATGTTAAAGATTTCAATAGATGAAACAAAAAAGGACTACCGTATTTTTCGCTTTATAAGACGCACCTGATTATAAGACGCACCCCCAAATTTGGTGAAGGAAAAGAGGAAAAAATAATTTTTAATGTTAAATGGGGTCCGTCTTATAATGTCAATGTCCGTCTTACAAATCATATAGGGTATATGTCCCTCATAGCCCCCTCTTCCTGGTACATGGTCCCTCATCCTTGGATATAGCCCCACATCCTAGATATGGCCCCCTTATTCTGGTTATAGCTGGCACACGTCCCCAAGTGATGGTACACGTCCCCAGGGTTGGCACACGCCCCCCAGGGCTAGCACACATCCCCCAGGGCTGCCACATGCCTCCCAGGGCTGGCACACGTCCCCCAAGGCTGGCACACGTCCCCCAGGGCTGGCACAAGTCCCCTAGGGCTGGCACACATGCCCCAGGGCTGGCACACGTCCCTCAGGGCTGCCACATGCTTCCCGGTGATGGCTCACATTCCCCAGGGCTGGCACACATTCCCCAGGGCTGGCACACGTCCCTCAGGGCTGCCACATGCTTCCCGGTGATGGCACACATCCCCCAGGGCTGCCACATGCCTCCCAGGGCTGGCACACGTCCCCCAGGGCTGGCACACGCCCCCCAGCGCTGGCACATGTCACCCAGGGCTGGCACACGCCCCCCAGGGCTGGCACAAATCCCCCAGGGCTGACACATGCCCCCCAGGGCTGGCACACGTTCCCTCAGGGCTGGCACATGCCCCCCAGGGCTGACACATGCCCCCCAGTGCTGGCACACGTTCCCCCAGGGCTGACACATGCCCCCCAGGGCTGGCACACGTTCCCCCAGGGATGGCACATGCCACCCAGGGCTGGCACAAGTCCCCCGGGGCTGGCACACGTTCCCCCAGGGCTGTGTATATGCCCCTATCCTGAATATTTGCCCTCATCCTGTTATGTCCCCCCATCTTCTTTATGTGCCCCATCCCCTGTATACATATACATATACATATGGCCTTACCGATGGTGGCAGGTTCCGGAGGGTGAGGGGCACAGGTGTAGGACCGGAGCTGTACAGATATACCGGCAGCATCGAGCGCTGGGCGCCGCCATGTTTGTTTGTGGGTGGCTGCATTCACTATATGCAGCCAGCAACATAGACTTCAACAAAATGGCCGCGCCCATAGAGGAGACCCGTGGCCAATTTGCAGTGTCTACCTCTACCGGCCGGCTGCACATACTGAATGCAGCCGCCCACAAAAAACATGGCGGCGCCCAGCGCTCGCTGCCACCGGTGTTCCCCCGCACCTACGGTCCTACACCCGTGCCCCTCACCCTCCGGAACCTGCCCCCGGCACCCCCGCTTGGCACCCGCACCCCCCGGCCCGGTAATGTGATATTAAATTTTACATTTTTTTTTTTTTTAACATTCTCTTTTTAAGACGCACCCCTGTTTCCCCCTACAGTTTGGGGGAAACAAAAGTGCGTCTTAAAAAGCGAAAAATACGGTAATTTAGCCTAATCTAAAATCATCTATTTCTCCAGCATTCCACAGCAGTATCACATCCATGATATCAGGTTAGATGCAGAAGATGAAGATGAAGCACCAGCACAGGAAGATTCTGGTTTCTATTGATGTGGGGGAATCAACTTTTTTTTTCAGAACAAGTTAAACGATCTTGTTAGAGATTTGGACCTTTCCAAAGATGCTGCTGAATTATTGGGATCAAGACTCAAGAACAAATATCATTTTCATGGTACAGACGTAGAGAATAGAACTCCCATCGTTTTATTCTAAATAGGGGAATCTTGTTTTTTGTAGTGAAATCCCTGGGCTCATCAGGCAAATTGAAATCGAATATTAATCATCCCAATCTTGCTAATTTATAGAGTCTTCCAAAACAAGCCTAAAAGCAATCTTGCTGCATAACTGAAATTAATTTGCATCACCTCCTGTCGGACACTTAGTGCATCCGCAGGAAAGTTATGAAAATTTGGTTCCAACCTGATGGTGGGTTTACACGTTTCAATATCGTTGTGATATCGCAACTCAATGGCGCAGGAGCGCGCATTTAGTGCGCGTTTCTCCCGCATCGCATCGGAGGTTTACACGCTGCGATATCGGAATACAACGTCCGTGCGATGTCTACGCCCCCCAACCCAGGAACGACCATTTAACATGGGAGTCAATGGGTGACGTTGAACATCGCATCGTAGTTGGGCTGTCACACAGCACAATCCGGCTCCAATCTCTATTCAATATCGGAGCATTGAATAGCACGCTCATTCAATCCCCGATATCGCATTAACATCGTTCCTGCATCGTATTGGACGTTCACATCATACAACGCAGGAACGATATCGGCTCCAACGATCGAAGCACGTGACTTTTCATTGAAATCGGACTACGATATCGCAACGTGTAAACCCGCCATGAGACTCCATGTCTGCAAATTGAGGTTTCTGATATGGCATAATTCCTAAATCATATGACAAGGTTCATGAAAGAGTCAGTTTTGACTTTTAGCATAGCTACTTCCAATAGGTAGCATTAGGGCTCGGACACACTTTGCTATTCACGTGCGAGTCTCTCGGACGAGACTCGGAAAGAGCTGGAGTAGTGACTCTGACGGCTTCTCCCTGTCAGGATGGGGCTGTCAGCTGATTGTGTGTTTGTGCAGCTCTACACTCCCCGTCCTGACAGAAAGAGGCCGTTCCGGGTCACAGCTCCAGCCCTTTCCGAGTCTCCTCCGACAGACTCGCATGTCTGTCGGACAGTGTGTCCCTGCCCTAATTAGAGTTTGTCTACTTCCTCCCTGAAAGACAATTTGAAAATTTGGCTCTGACTCTTGAAAAAAAAATCAAGCATGAAGATTATTAGAAATAAGGAAAAATGGCACTCACCAGGTCCTGCCTCATAAAATCCTCTTTATTTCATCTTCTTAAAATGACATGCGGTGTCACATGGACAAGCGCGACATAGTATCAGGATGACAGCTGTTTCGTGCACAGATCTGTAGAAGTGTCAAGCTGACACAAAACAGCTGTCACCCTGATACTATGTCGCACCTGCCACTGCATGTCATTTTAAGAAGATGAAATAAAGAGGATTTTATGAGGCAGGACCTGGTGAGTGCCATTTTTCTTTATTTCTACAAATGGACATGCCCTACCCTGGAATGAGCACCACCAGTACGCCTGTTTTTTCACACAAAACACTAAAATACCATGTGTGTATGCCCAGAATGGATGATTTGAGGAAACTTCAAAATACTAACTATACTATTAGGTCAACAGTCAAGATATACAAAGTATCCCCGCTTTCTGTGCTTCTGGGATAGTCGAGCCAGAGATCTTCAAAAACTGACTGGCCACTTCAAGACACCCTAGCTCTTGGTGGAAAGAACATCATCAATGAAAGCCTGGTTCCTTGTGAAAGTGTTCTCTAACCAACTCTTCCCATCAAATTGGGTCTTATGAAACAGTTTGTTACATTTATACCAATGGATGGGGAATTCTTCAAACACCTGTGCTCCAAGTTCCCAAACCTCTCTGAGGACAAGCTGGAAAGGGAATTCCTGTAGAACCAGATATACGTAAACTTTCTCCAACAACCATGAATTAAACTAAAAGAAAAGCACGGGATTCATTTAAAGATGTGGTAAATACGTATGGGGAAATTACAAAGACCCAGACTACAAAAACATTGTAGAACGCATGCTAACTGCATTTAAAGCTCAAGACCGCAACATGAGCCTAAGGTTAAATGTACTGGTAATTTTTGCTGCATTGGTGATCCAATTTTGGTGCTGTGGGGTTTTTTTCGTTTTGGTTTTTTTTTAAACTGCACCAAAAACAGATCAGTTACTGCGTCTGCAGCAAAGTGAATGGGGTTTTCAATTTGATGTGCAGACTTTAGCGTTTTTGACTGCATCGGTACTGGTGCAGAATTTGCATCCAGATAATAATGAGCTCCATTTTTCTGCTGCGCTTTCTTCATTGACTCCATTGTAATAAAAAAAAGCATCACAAATGGATGGGTATTGACACAGTCTATTTGTGATGCTTTTTTAGAGTGCCTTCAACACCACTAACACTCAATCATCCAATTTCTTACCCTCACCAGTGATCACGCGGCGTGCTCTGGCGATGAGTTCCTTCCGGGCACTGAGGACCATTAACAGGACCTGCAAGAACTTAAAGGGACCTGGCTCATGTGAACAGTCAGCTGATCTGTTACCGTGCAATACCTGAAAGTAACTGTCACGGAGTATATAATGGATAGGGAGGCAAGATGGGCAAAGGCGTTCAGGAGACCTAGTCTAGCACTGAACTTGGGGTCCCTGACTAGCCCTGTTCCCGAAGGTACGTCTGATGGGGAGGAGGTTTGGGTCGCCACCATAGCCCTTCGCTCCTGATCAGCCCTAGACTAAGGGCCCCTACCTCCACCCATGGACCGGGAAACCCAGCAGCTTTGATGGAAGTAAATGGCAGCAATAACACAGCTCAGCACAGCATGACTTCACACCATGGAGTCCAGGTAGAAATAAGCTCTAACTGCGACACCTAGTGGAGGGAAGTGAAGCTATTTAAAGGCTGAGGGAGTTGAGATCTGAATACTAAAACACACCAATCCACCTCCACCCAAATGCTATGACTCACTCCTCCAATTGCAGCTGCAGCACAATGCATAGACTAGGGGAAAAACCCAGTTTAAACACAGCAGCAATACTAATGGATTGCAAGACTGTCAACAGGTGACAGTATCATATCGCTGGACACAATAGACCTTGGGGAAGGTAATAAAGACTGTGTGTGTGTGTTTCTCCTTATGCAATAGTACTGCCAGTGGCATAACTAGAGTCTGGTGGGCCCTGATGCAAAATTTAGACCTGGGCCCCGATGCGAAATTTAGACCTGCCCCCCCCAAGCACACGATGGTTAGATGTATGGGCCCTGTGTAATGTTCTAAATACTTTAAAGACTCAAAGGTTGACCCCTCTCCCCCTTCATAATGTATTAATGTCCCTCATCCTGCTCTATATGGTCTTCCTCTTGGAATATGGCCCTTATTGTGGTATATATGTCCCTCATCATGGCTTATGTGGTCTTCCTCTTCCCGCCACCATAGTCCTTCAATTGTTATAATGCATCCCCACATTCTTCCATACATTACAATGTACCCCCATAGTTGTCTATGTATTATAATGCATCCCATAGTCCCCCATTCTTAAGGTAGCCACTAACGTCATCCAATTATTATAATGCACCTCCATTATCCTCCATATAGTATAATGCAGTCTCATATCTCTCCATATAGTATAATGCATCCTCACATCCCTCCATACAGTATAATGCAGCCTCACATCCTTCCATATAGAAAAATGCAGATTCATATCCCTCCATGTAGCATAATGCAGCCTCACAGCCCTCCATATAGTATAATGGAGCTTCATAGCCCTTCATATAGAATAATGCAGCCTAAAAAATCTCCATATAGTGCAGATTCAAAACTCTACATATAGTGCAGCCTCATAGCCCCTCCATATAGTGCAGTCTCATAGCCCCTCCATATAGTGCAGCCTCTTCATACAGTGTAGCCTCATAGTCCTTCCATATAGTGCAGCCTCTTCATATAATGCAGCCTCATAGCCTCTCCATATATTGCAGCATCATAGCCCCTCCATATACATTGTGTGCAGAATTATTAGGCAAATGAGTATTTGATCACATGATACTTTTTATACATGTTGTCCTACTCCAAGCTGTATAGGCTTGAGAGCCAACTTCCAATTAAATAAATCAGGTGATGTGCATCTCTGTAATGAGGAGGGGTGTGGTCTAATGACATCACTTCCCTATATAAGGTGTGCAGAATTATTAAGCAAATGCCTTTCCTTAGGCAAAATGGGTCAGATGGGAGAGATTTTACAGGCTCTGAAAAGTCCAAAATTGTGAGATGTCTTGCAGAGGGATGCAGCAGTCTTGAAATTGCCAAACTTTTGAAGCGTGATC
This sequence comes from Allobates femoralis, assembly GCA_033576535.1. Lineage (NCBI taxonomy): Eukaryota > Metazoa > Chordata > Amphibia > Anura > Aromobatidae > Allobates > Allobates femoralis. The sequence goes on from JARQOC010000001.1 coordinate 42,540,439, forward strand.
ACCGAACAATCAAGCGTTTCATGGCAAAAAGCCAACAGAGTCGCAAGAAGCGTGTTGGGCAAAAAAGGCGCAAAATAACTGCCCATGAATTGAGGAAAATCAAGCGTGAAGCTGCCAAGATGCCATTTGCCACCAGTTTTGCCATATTTCAGAGCTGCAACGTTACTGGAGAATCAAAAAGCACAAGGTGTGCCATACTCAGGGACATGGCCAAGGTAAGGAAGGCTGAAAAACGACCACTTTTGAACAAGAAACATAAGATAAAACGTCAAGACTCGTCCAAGAAATATCTTAAGACTGATTTTTCAAAGGTTTTATGGACAGATGAAATGAGAGTGACTCATGATGGGCCAGATGGATGGGCCAGAGGCTGGATCAGTAAAGGGCAGAGAGCTGCACTCCGACTCAGACGCCAGCAAGGTGGAGGTGGGGTACTGGTATGGGCTGGTATCATCAAAGATGAACTTGTGGGACCTTTTTGGGTTGAGGATGGAGTGAAGCTCAACTTCCGGACCTATTTCCAGTTTCTGGAAGACAACTTCTTCTAACAGTGGTACAGGAAGAAGTCGGTATCGATCAAGAAAAACATGATTTTCATGTAGGACAATGCTCCATCACATGCATCCAACTATTTCACAGCGTGGCGGGCCAGTAAAGGTATAAAAGAAGAAAAAATAATGACAGTGTTCACCTGATGTGAACCCCATAGAGAACCTGTGGTCCCTCTTAAAATGTGAGATCTACAGGGAGGGAAAACAGTACACCTCTGGGAACAGTGTCTGGGAGGCTGTGGTGACTGCTGCACGCAATGTTGATTGTAAACAGATCAAGCAACTGACAGAATCTATGGATGGAGGCTGCTGAGTGTCATCATAAAGAAAGGTGGCTATATTGGGCACTCATTTTTTTGGGTTTTGTTTTTGCATGTCAGAAATGGTTTTTCTAAATTGTGTTCAGTTATATTAGTTTACCTGGTGAAAATAAACAAGTGAGATGGGAATATATTTGGTTTTTATTAAGTTGCCTAATAATTCTGCACAGTAATAGTTACCTGCACAAACAGATATCGTCCTAAGATAGCCAAATCTAAAAAAAAAAAAACACTCCAACTTAGAAAAATATTAAGCTTTGATATTTGAGTCTTTTGGGTTGATTGAGAACATATTGTTGATCAATAATAAAAATAATCCTCTACAATACAACTTGCCTAATAATTCTGCACAGTGTAGTGCAGCCTCATAGCCCCTCCATATAGTACAGCCTCATAGCCCCTCCACATAGTGCAGCCTCATAGCCCCTCCATATAGTCCAGCCTCATAGCCCCTCCATATAATGCAGCCTCATAGCCCCTCCATATAGTGCAGCCTCATAGCCCCTCCATATAGTCCAGCCTCATAGCCCCTCCATATAGTGCAGCCTCATAGCCCCTCCATATAGTACAGCCTCATAGCCCCTCCATATAGTCCAGCCTCATAGCCCCTCCATATAGTGCAGCCTCATAGCCCCTCCATATAGTGCAGCCTCATAGCCCCTCCATATAGTGCAGCCTCATAGCCTCTCCAATCTCCATATAGTAAATGCTCCCCCTTCCTCCCCCATAATCCTCCGTCCACCTTCCACTGATTTAAAAAAAAAAAAATCTTACCTCTCCCTGTTCCCCTGCTGCTCCGGTCTCAGACACAGGAGGAGGAGGAGGCGGAGGTGGTGCCGGCAAAGCAGGAAGTGATGCTTTCTCCTAGTGTGGAGGAGGCGGCACCACCTGCTTTATATGCGTTGCAGTGGAACACAGGCCGGCACTGCCGCCTCCCCTCCCCTACCTGACAGTCACATGGATTTGCGTCTCCAAGGACGCAAATCTATGTGAAGCAGGCGCCTAGTGCTGGGATCGGCAGTCCCAGTGGACTGCAGGCGGCCCAGGCCCCTTATGGGTCTGGGCCCCGTCGCACCTGCAACATCTGTGACTGGGATTGTTACATCGCTGAGTACTGCATTTTTGCTTTGAAAAAGTAAAAGCGCAGCACAAAAAAATCTGCAAAAAAAGCAACACAAACAGATGATGTGTTAGTGATACTTTTTGTAAAAACGTTGCAGAAAATACAACAAAAATGGATCACCTAAAATGCAGCACAAAAAAGTCAGCAAAAAAGCAACACACACTGATGATCTGTTAGTGATACTTTTTTGTAAAAAAGTTGCAGAAAACACACTAAAATTGAATCACCTAAAATGCAGCACAAATGCCCAGTTGGCACATAGCCTTAGGCTACGTTCACACGTAGCATATTTGCTGCGCATTACTGATTTTATGCAGCGCTATTTTGCGCATGCGTAAATGCAGTGAAATGCAATTATGGAAACGCATACCTGCAAAGGCTTTGGCTTTTGCAGAAATGCGTTCAGACGCTGGGTATTTTTGCGCTTTTTTGCGCACACGCTTTCACTGCAAAGTGCACACACAAAAAGAATGACCATGTCAATTCTTTGCACTTTTTTCAGTGCGCTTTTCCCATAAGCCACAAGCCACATTATAAAATGGGCTTGGGAAAAGCACGCTGGGAAAGCGCACTCTGTCAATGCAGTTGCCCGTAAGCGTGCAGTAAAGCGTCTGCTGCAAAAAAACACGGCAAATATGCCACAACGTATCCTGAAGGTCCATTTTTTACATTCACACATGGACTACCTTCCTGAAAACGTAGGAGCTGACAGTGAGGAGCAAGGGGAAAGGTTCCACCGGCATGTTAAGGAAATGGAAAGATGTTACAAGGGAAGATGGGACATGAATACGATGGGTGACTACTGCTGGATGCTAGAAATACGGGAATACGAAAGCTCCCCAGAAGAAAAAGAGAAGAAAAAAAAACTGTTCACAGGACAACAGAGTGAATACGAACATTGATCAATTAATTGTGGTTCATAGATGACAAATTTAATTGTGTTTTACTTATGATTTTTTGACAGATCAGTGTTGATTCAATTATTCTCTCATCTTTTGTACATGATGGGGGACGTGGAAGTCATTTTCAGATTCAGTGCACTAAAATACATTAAATCCACTGAAAACCTCACATACAGGTCTATAAAGCTATTTTTTGCAGACCTGTGTTATTGGTGAACCTTTGATTTTTAGTTCCAAACTTTACCTCCATGTCTTTCGGCTGGACTCTCGGTCCATTTTTGTGTAGGATTCGTAGTTACTCTAGTGCGCCCGTCCCACCCTATTGACTAAGCTATGGAAGTTTTAAGATGAAAGATAAGGACAGTTTCTTCACAGATAACACTTGTTGGTCTCTAAATATATTTCCCATTAGTATTATCTAAACTCCCTCCTAAAGGCTCATAAAATTTCAATTGCGCAGCGTTTAAGGAATTAGAAAACCCCTGATAAACTCTTAACCCCATCTTGTATCTTAATAATCATCTGTATTAATTATATGAAATGCATGAAACTAAAGCTAGAACTGCAAGATTTCATTCTGTATAAAGTGTCCTCCTAATGAGTAGAGCTAAAAGCTGTAATTAAGTGAAATTCAATTATATCATAGCACAAGTAACAACCGAGCGGGAAACTCTACAGGGTTAGCATTCACAAAGCGATTACAGTATATAGAGCCGCTAAGCATATGACGAGATGTAATTTTCAAATAAAATTTAACACAGTAACAATTCCCCAAGATAGTAATCCTAGCAATATTTAAAGGCTGTCTGTGCAAGCAGGAAAACATCTATCTTCAAGGCTCATTATGCCAAATGGCCTTGACTAGAGAGCGGGGGTCATCTCTGGTTGGTTCCATTACTTTTGCTACTGGATGAAGCAGTGGCCCCATCCTCTGAGGAGCTGCAATGATATAAGAGGGAGAATAGCCCATGATCATGGAAATGACTTGGCGCCAGAAACACACAGGTCTTTCTGTCCTTGGTAGCAAGATCTGTCATCGTAGCAAGGGGTCCTTTAGACCTTTAATAAGGATCCTCTTCTTTAAATATACTACTGACTATTTTATTTTATTAGTACAGTGTTGGCCAAAAGTATGCAATTCTGTCAGATAATACTCAGTTTCTTCCTGAAAATGATTGCAATCACAAATTCTTTGGTATTATTACCTTCATTTAATTTGTCTTCAATGAAAAAAACACAAATGAGAATGAAGCAAAAAGCAAAACATTGATCATTTCACACAAAACTCCAAAAATGGGCCGGACAAAAGTATTGGCACCCTAAGCCTAATACTTGGTTGCACAACCTTTAGCCAAAATAACTGCGATCAACCGCTTCCGGTAACCATCAATGAGTTTCTCACAATGCTCTGCTGGAATTTTAGACCATTCTTCTTTGGCAAACTGCTCCAGGTCCCTGATATTTGAAGGGTGCCTTCTCAAAACTGCCATTTTTAGATCTCTCCACAGGTGTTCTATGGGACTCAGGTCTGGACTCATTGCTGGCCACCTTAGAAGTCTCCAGTGCTTTCTCTCAAACCATTTTGTAGTACTTTTTGAAGTGTGTTTTGGGTCATTGTCCTGCTGGAAGACCCATGACCTCTGAGGGAGACCCAGCTTTCTCACACTGGGCCCTAAATTATGCTGCAATATTTGTTGGTAGTCTTCAGACTTCATAATGCCATGTACACTGTCAAGCAGTCCAGTGCCAGAGGAAGCAAAGCAACCCCAAAACATCAGGGAACCTCCGCCATGTTTGACTGTAGGGACCGTGTTCTTTTCTTTGAATGCCTCTTTTTCTCCTGTAAACTCTATGTTGATACCTTTTCCCAAAAAGCTACTGTTGTCTCATCTGACCAGAGAACATTCTTCCAAAACGTTTTAGGCTTTCTCAGGTAAGTTTTGGCAAACTCCAGCCTGGCTTTTTTATGTCTCGGGGTAAGAAGTGGGGTCTTCCTGGGTCTCCTACCATACAGTCCCTTTTCATTCAGACGCCGACGCATAGTACGGGCTGACACTGTTGCACCCTCGGACTACAGGGCAGCTTGAACTTGTTTGAATGTTAATCGAGGTTCTTTATTCACCATCCGCACAATCTTGTGTTGAAATCTCTTGTTAATTTTTCTTTTCCGTCCACATCTAGGGAGATTAGCCACAGTGCCATGGGCTTCAACCTTGTTGATGACACTGCGCACAGTAGACACAGGAACATTCAGATCTTTGGAGATGGACTTGTTGCCTTGAGATTGCTCATGCTTCCTCACAATTTGGTTTCTCAAGTCCTCAGACATTTCTTTGGTCTTTTTTCTTTTCTCCATGCTCAATGTGGTACACACAAGGACACAGGACAGAGGTTGAGTCAACTTTAATCCATGTCAACTGGCTGCAAGTGTGATTTAGTTATTGCCAACACCTGTTAGATGCCACAGGTAAGTTACAAGTGCTGTTAAATACACAAATTAGAGAAGCATCACATGATTTTTCTAAGGGTGCCAATACTTTTGTCCACCCCTTTTTTATGTTTGGTGTGGAATTATATCCAATTTGGCTTTAGGACAATTATTTTTGTGTTTTTTTCATTGAAAACAAATTAAATGAAGATAATAATACCAAAGAATTTGTAATTGCAATAGCTTTCAGGAAGAAACTGAGTATTACATAGTAACATAGTAACATAGTTTTTAAGGTTGAAGGAAGACTTTAAGTCCATGTAGTTCAACCCATAGCCTAACATGTTGATCCAGAGGAAGGCAAAAAAAAAACGTGGCAACACTAAGCTCCACATTGACGAAAAAAATTCCTTCCTGACTCCAGATACGGCAATCAGACTAGTTCCCTGGATCAATGCCCTACCAAAGAATCTAGTATGTATAACTGGTAATATTATATTTTTCAAGAAAGGCATCCAGGCCCTTCTTAAATGTTAGTAGTGACTCCCTCATGACAACATCATTTTACGCTCAAACATATGGCACTGTAATGGGACCTCACCGTGCCCTTTCTATGCCAGTAGTAGTACAAGTAGTACCCATACACTACTTTGAATTTGAACCAACAAATAAATAGAAATATTATGGATTTATCTTCTCTCATTCTTTCTTATCTATATAATCAGTATAATCTATATGAAACATTCAGTAACTTTTTTAAATACATTGTATTACTTAAATATTACTGATCCTGAGTTATAATCTGTACTGTACTGAGCTACATTCTCAATACTATTAATTCTTATTGGAAAGAATTAACAATCTCATCAACTGACATTCTTCTACTAACCATTGAGCCGTTATATGTAAGAGGAGAGTTATATTATCATACATAAGATTAGAACAGTAGTGTAAAGGCCAACTGTAGGCATTCAGAAACAAGATCAACAGTTGCTGACTAAGGACATAAATACATAATTCGCATGTTCTGTCTGCTATCCCAAAATATGGATTTTTTAACTTCTTGTCAAGAGTGTGTCACGGCCTCATGTGACCTCTGGGATCAAAAGATCACAGTGTTTAGTGGATTACAGATCCTCTTAGGTGCCATTTGTCATTCATCCTAGGAGGATGTGTGGCACCCCAGGGTTAATGTGCCACAGTAACATCACTAAGGGTTAATTCCCCACACAACACTGGACACTACACTAGCGCCTCTAGGCCAGAAGGGGGAGCTAAAGCAGCTCCCCTATATATTCTGGTGTAAAGAGGAAGTGAGTAGTTCAGTACGTAGCAGTAATGTGAAGAGTTCAGTGCAGGACAGCACTGAGGAAAAGTGACTGTGGTGTAAAGGAGCTTTCTCAGGCTTCTCCACAGTCCGCTACTCAATTACAGGCCTAGCCAGGGTCTGAGGGAAGGAGTCAAGAGAAACACAGAAGAACACATCTGGGAGACTGAGTTACCTCATAACTCGCCTCGGAGAAATGCAGAGACCGGATACCGGATCAGAAAACTGTGACTGACACACGCAGCACAGTAAACACCGGACTAGTGGAGGTTATAGATCTACACTGTACCTCAGCGAAGCAACACGGCAGGGTCAGAATCACTCGGATAAGACTCAACTTGCCTAGCAAAAGCGGGTACCTGTGAGGAGAAACAGGGCCAGCAGCCTACCTAAAGCAGCATCAGGGCCACACACACAGCGCAGGAGTGGGAAGCCAAGGATCCGGTCAGGGTGGGAGCAACCCGACCCCGGTACAGACTATGTGGACAGTACTCTGCTGAACAACAACTACAGTAAAGATGTGGAAAACTTCAAAATCGTGAGTCTGTGTGATCCTTGTGCTCAAGCCCCACTTTCCCTCATAAACTATAATCATCACTACTACTACCCCTACCCTGCATCATGCATAGCATCATCCATAGACTATCACCAACACTGTCCCGGGGAACCAGGCTCTGCCCGTGGAGAGCCGTTACATCACTAGCTGCCATCCATCATCCCCGGAGATTCTGCAGCAGTGGTGGTCACCCTGACCACATACCATGGGTGGCATCACGACTTCATCCCTTTAAATATCTCCTTTTACTTGCGGACCAAGACCGCCGTGATACCCCCAGCAGTACCCCGGTCCGGTACCAAGTACCCCGTCCCAGTGGGCTCCACAGATGCTTGTTTAATTCCATCTGATGCTAAAGGGGTTAATGTTCCTTTCTATCCTGCTGTGATTAAACAAGTAGTTGTAATCCCAGCTGCTGCCACTCCATTTCACTACATATAGCCCGTTCTTGCCCTTTGCTTTCTGCTATCCTTCATTCTAAGCTGACCTGTGGAGGAGCTATCAATAGAGAAAGCTGTGGTGATCTTTCCAGCGGATGCGGTGGAGTCCCTCTCTGGAGAAGAATTGGAGTTCTATGTTGAATCTTTTGTTTGTTTCTCCTTCCTAGTGTTGTCTTTATATTAGTAGTAAGACTAGTGTCTTGCGGACCTGTGCACTAGATAGGGCTAGTCCATAGTGTCGCAGGGGGTACTCAGAGCCAGGCCCTCTCGTTGTCCAGGGCTGCGGGGTCATCACGGTGACATGACCAGGCTCCGTGGTCCCAGGCGCGGCAATAAAAGGGGATTATCAAAATGGGTGAAAGTAAAAATAAAAGTAAAATAGGTGTGTGACGTCAGTCGTGGAATGCGGCTAGCATAGCCCACGCTGCAGTTAGGGCCTCTGTGGATGATGTAGATGGCAGCTTAGATGCTGTGCCCTCCATGGGAAGGGCTGGTTCCCCAGGGCTGCCATGAAGAAAGTATATAAAGTGTCAAGTTCTGCGTACACTCTGGCTGCTGGCCCACATTCTGGCTGTCGAGCACGTAAATAAGTCTCACAGAAACAGTTCTTACTTTGACCGGGTACTTTGCTCCACTTTCACAGTTATTTCACAACAAGCACTCTGGCGGCTCCGCTCACCAGTTAGCAGCTGGGGCGGCTTGCTAGGGTCACCCCCTTTCTAGTACCTTCTAGGCATTTCTCCTCGCTCCAGCACACATCCTCAGGTCTAGCGGACGCAGGTTTTTCTTGCTGCACCCTCCTGGGGCTCCTAGCCCTAGTCTGATGGCCTTTCCATCGTTGTGTGGGGGTTGGGTCTGGGAAATAAAGAAATTTAGCGGTGGAATGGCTTAGAGTACGTTTTTTGCAAAAAAGGTATGTACCAAGTACTCTTGTTTTAGTGGCATTAGCTTTTACTTTTTTTACTGCAATGTAGTTGGAGACATCTTACACATACTTTTTTTGTTATCTTGTTGTTATTTCATGTTTAATTTATTTCTGGGAAATTAAGACCCCGCACCCAACCGGTGTTTGTTTTTGGAGCTTGCAGCTACCCGGCTACTTCTACAGAGCTGGCACTCTGGCTCCGGCCCGGTCACTGGTGATCCTGCACACTCGGATTCACCCAGGACCCCTTCAGTCTTTCCTCGGTCTCGACCTGGGACCCAGACTAACTGCCAGGTCCGGTTCTTCTGGTCTGGTGCCTCCGGTGTCCCAGCACTGGTCGTGTCAACTTAGGAGTTCTGTTCCTTCTCCTCCTTTTTCTGAGCTCTCCTAACTTTGTGTTTCTGGGTTTTACTCCAGTTCCTCCACCCCTTCTCGGGTTCTTCTCTGGCTCTCCACCCTCCACCTGGCTCCCCCCACTATCCCCTGCCTGACATAGAGTACTAGGTCTAGGGATTGGGGAATATGTTGTGTGTTGGTGTGGAGTGACTAACTTACCAGTCCCAGCTGCTGTACCCTTTTGTGGCAACCGGTCCGCAGGGGCGCCATATTAGTCAGTCAGGGCCTAGTCAACTGGTTGCGCCCAAGGGGAAGGACCCATCTAGGGACATGAGGGAAGCTCAATCCATTACACATTGATGGCCTATTTGACCAAAATAAGATGTTCTGACATGTTATTGATGGAGTCGATTCATAGATATCCAGGGCCAATACATCTGTCAGGGACACTTTCTGGCAAGCAGCATGGATGGACTCCCCGACAGAGAGTCAGCCCTGTTATTAGTTCAGTACAGGGCCCCAGCATCTGCCTGGGTGCACGGTGTGCTGACACCGGCCCTGCTCCGGGGGGACCTTTGGCCCTCTCTGTTCAGAAGGGGGCAAGAGAACAAGGAGGGGGGTCAAGGTGGTGGAGCCATGGGAACCTGGGGCCCACCGGGGAATTACCCAGCCAGACCGACCCTGGATATAATGCTGAAACAACTGTGGCCCCACTTATGGAAGTAGCCATGCTTTCAAATTAAAATCTTGTATTAACAGATGTAGTATATATGATCTGAGCACTATAAAGCTGAGTAACTTGCAGTGAAGCATAGCTTAATTCCCAGAGGTCTGCCAGTTACTTGGGTTTTATACAACACCAATTTGTTTTCACCCATCCATGTGTTAATATATGCATTATAAACAGTGAGAATTAAGAATCCTATGGAGTTGCATGTTATGCCATGCTCTGAAGCTTTGTTATAAATGTTCTATATATATAACAGTAAATTATATGGAAGCAATAACATTAATGTTGCAGATGTATTAATTCTGTCTAGTATCTAGACAGTGTAAAGGGGCAGAATTTATCATCCTTCTATGCCAGTTTTCTGGGGTGAAAAAGTCACAAAATTTGGCAAAAGTGGTATTTTTCACAATAAAATTTTCTGAGACCGCCCAAAAAAATGCACCAAATTTATTAACCCTTTAACTGCATTCACTTTACATTTATGGAGGATGCACTGCTTATATGAAGCAGACTTCAGAGCCTAGTCTGCTCCATAAAGCGCAGGTGCCAGTTTTGTTATACAGCAGACACCTGACAGTAACTGCTGATACTGGAGCCAGCTCCATACTCAACAGTTTAATTTGTTGAAGAGGTTGTACACTATTAGGATAACCCATTATTATTCTCCATGGTTAATTCCATTAAAATAAAAAAAATTATACTCACCTCCCATGCCGTCTCCATTGCAGCAGTGCCGGTGCTCACGTTCCCTGGGCTCAAGTTAGGTTGTGACATCACGTGATCACAACGCCCAATCACAGCCGACTTATTTCTCCCTGACTTCAGTCAGTTGAGTAATCAATAGGAAGTGAGTGTCACACCTGAAGAGGCAAGCCCGAAGGAAGTGGATCCACTGAACTAGGAACACCATTCACTGATCTGGAGGAGCACCACTGACCGACCACAGAGGTTTCTGCTATAGCCTCAGGAGGTGGAAATAGACAGCTGGTAGGTAGCTAACAGAGAGCAGCCCCAGGGGATCCCAGTGCACCAGCAGGCTGACACCACAGAACAGAGACGGGCACAGAAGGCTCTTGCGGACACAGCGGAAAACTGGAGGACCCAGCACTTGACTGTAGCAGATGAGCACCAGAGATGACTGTAGCAGGTGAACACAGCAGATGACTGTAGCAGGTTGGCACAGCTGGTGACTGGGTCAATGACATGCAAGGAAATACAGGCAGCAATTAGGAACAGTAGTAAGGCACAGCACAATGGGGACCTGACAACTAACTAAGAAAGGAAGCTAACTAGACATGTTCATTAGGCACTTCTCAAGAGGGTAGGCTGCCTGAAATACACTGTGCCTCTCAGCCATTGGCTGAGAGGTACTTCTAGATTAGGGCAAGATAGCCCTTTAAATCCTAGCAGAATAGTCCTATCACACCCTAAGCATGCTCCCAAGATACCTATGCTCTGCTTTATGCTCTGCCCACAGTAGGGCAGTGCGAAGTGTGTCTTCACGAGCCAGAGATGTCCCTGCACAGCCTAGAGATTATATTTGGCTATGGGGATGATGCAGGACACATCATCCACATCAAGCAAAGCCAGATGACGGTGGTCAGAGAGACGCTGCAGCAATGATGCTCATCTGACTGGACCATCTGGATTTGTAGACAGCGCGTCAGCAATTCTAAAGGTTTTATTAGGGGGGTCATACAGGGAGTGCCAGGAGATAATATACAACTTTGGGGAATAAGCACAGGCACTGTTCATGATGGTGGTACTGGCTCATTTACGAAAAAACTAGTTAGAGCTTTCCTGAACCCTGAGCACCATAGACCTGGAACAGTTTTTATTTTTTTTCCGTGTACCTCCTTTCCAAAGTTATGCTTTAAAAAACTAAGCATATACCACTAAAATTCTCCGGGTTTTAATAGGTCATCGTCAGAGGAGAAAAAGAAAAAGGGACGAATCAGAAAGAAGTTCTGTGCTTTACGCCCAGTCGGTTGCAGGAAAAATTTTCACCATTAATTCCAGGGGGTAAAACTTTGGCACAGAAGAAAACCTGTTTCAGACTCAGTGGAGCAGCAGCAATTGAGGAGGAATAAGTTGAAATTAAAAAAATCCAGTAAAAGGTCATCTATAAATCCATTTTTAAATACATTCAGCACCGGTGTCCAGGGACATAACTACAATAGGTGCAGGGGTTGCAATTGCACCTGGGCCCTGAAGCCTGGGGGCCCCCAAAAGTCCCTTTGGCCTATAGAAAAAGACCCCTTGCTATTAAAGATTTGCAATAATTGGGAGCCCTGTTGGAGCTTCAAGTTACACCACTGCCTGTGTCACCCTAACAGATACCACTGGATGTAGCCTGTGCACCGCTACGATTACCCAGCTTTTCTACATGACGCTATGACAATACTCGCTTCACGCATCACCGGATGACAATACACGCTTCAGTCTCAGCAAATTCCTCTCAGGGTTATCTATACAACAGGAGTTAATAACCAAACCAGCGAGCGACCCCGCAGCAATTTCAATTACCTTTTTTTTCCCTTTCTTCCTCTGTAATGTGCCTCTTGTCAGTAACACCACATATATTGGAAATAGCTTCATAAATCAACCGGGTAACTTTTTTCTTTTTTATCCACCATTGAATGCATTACTTCACACTGGACTCTGCAAAAAAAAGGGGAAAAAGAGCTAGTTTTATCTTTTACATCGAGGCATAGATTCCCTGAACGTTTTATATCTCAGTATTAATGTCATCCTCTGGTAACATATGGTACCAGTCAGCCATAATAATCTATCTGGGGGTCCCCGGGACCATAGCGGCTGATACTCCTCTTCCAGTGTTTTAATACTAGGACGTAGGTGTAATTAAAACCAACATTCTTCCAATTTTACCGGCTATAAAATGTCTGAGACAGCTTTATTCGGCATGAACAGTGACCTTGCTTTAGACCGATCCGGTCTGACCTCGTTCACATCAAACTATCAATCTGGCTATAAGGAGAAGAAAGGAAAATCGTAGTTCATTCCGGAGTCAGCTGTTACCTTTGAGGTCTTGACTGAAAGAGAGTGTGAATGGTATAATTGAATATATGGCGAGCCGGGCTTAGCTGGTACAATCGCTAGCACAAGTTGAAAGGAGTAGGTCGGTTTTTGTCACGCAGCGCTGTTCCTCTGCTGTGGTTTGGGCTGTCTTCTCAGACCATTCATAATGGTAATACCCACACTGCGTTCTTGACGTACCGTGGAAAATAAAAAGAGATTTACAGACGCCGAAAGAAAAGGGGCTTGTAGTGTCGTTCTCTGCCTTAAGACTTTTTTTAATCTGCATTTTCAGGACTTCCAACCTATTGGGGTCCCTTTTACCCTTTTCTCACTCCAAAGACCTAGAGATTGCTCATGAGACTCTCTTCACCAAAAACTAAAACGTTACACCTGCCGACGTCGCTAGCGACATCGCCGAAAAAGTGACGTATCAGCGATGTCGCTAGCGACGTCGCGCTGTGTAAACGAGCGGCGCGACCGCGTTTTATCGCTGGTCGCAGGTTGACAGGTTTACGGGAAGAACCGTAAACCTGTCAACCGGCGACCTGCGATAAGGCCAGATAAGGCCATAATCGCCAGAGCGATGTCGGCAGAGATCCAGCCTATACCGCAGCGTTGCTACGGATCGCTCGCTGGGCTGAGCCCAGCCCAGCGAGCGATGTCACCGCCCGCATCGCTGCGGTGTCGCCGGCCGCAGCGATGCTGTGTGACAGCTGGCCAGCGATGTCGGAACCGAGCGGGCACCCGCGCATCGCTTCCGACATCGCTGGCCAGATCGCCAGGTGTGACGGCACCATTTGAGTGCTTCGCTATTGACATAAGCTGCATTTACATTGCACAATTATCCTAGAAAAGCTCAATTTACGTTAATGGAGAGGTCTAAACAGGTTACCGATTACCCAACAAATGAGACAAATGCTCGTGTGAAATGATATTTTTGTTCACACAAAGGATCTTCATTCTCGGCAGCACATCATCTTGTGTAAAGAGGACATGTGCTGTGGAGAACAATGGCAGTCTAAGCACATTACATTGATCTATGAATCAAAGAAAGAGATTCGGCTGCTCATATTTCCATAAAATCACAAATTCACTTTATTTCAGATTCATCATAGTAAAAACATCTTTAGGAACGGACATCCAGTGGGTCAACATCTTACACGTTTCAGTAGTCCCTTAGTCATATGGACTACTGAAATGCGTAAGGAGGTCTATTGGAGGTCTATTCCTAAAGATGTTTTTACTGTGATGAATCTGAAATAAAGTGAATTCATGATTTTATGGAATAGTGAACAGCCGGAATCCCTTTTTTTGATTTATACGTCTACAGTATGAGGTGGACGTCAGCCACTATTCCGGCAGCAGGTGGAACCAAGGAGAAACAGGTGGTAAGCACCGCACATCCCATTCCCTCTTACCCTATATATGACACTGAATGATGTTATATAAATCATTCTATGTACATCCGATTCGCAATCTGCTTGTGTAAACATACTATTAAATGACCAAGAATTGGCAAAGTAAGTGGCTGATTGGCGATGGTTTAGTGCAGGGGTGGGGAACCTTTTTCTGCCGGGGGTCGTTTGAAAATTTCTACCGTCCTTCAAGGGCCGCAAAAATATATCAAAATTCCCCTGCTATATTTGGTTAAATTATCAACACCCCCTACTGATGGTTTGGACTCTTCTCTTTGGCGTGGCTGTGATGTTAGGATTATATGATGGGCTTAATAGACTTTTTTTTAACCTGCTGTAGCTATGAAAACATTAAATGAACAGGGGGTGTCCCTTTCTGGCAGCCATAAACACTGAAATAGATGATTATAAGCATTTTATTTCTTTTTGAGGGGGCTGTTCGGGCCATCATACTCTACAGGGGGCTGCGCGGGGACCATAATACTCATGGGGGTTATGTGGACACCATACTCTATGGGGAGCGTTATAGGGATCTTCATACTCTCTGGGGTCTGTGTAGGGATCATAATGCTCATGGGGGCTTTGTGGAGACCATAATATTCTGGAAGCTGTGTGGGTACCATTGTACTTTATGGGGGGGCTACACAGGGAGCACAATGCTCATGGGGGTAATGTGGGGACACCATACTCTATGGGGAGCGTTATAGGGATCATCATACTCTCTGGTGGGCTGTGCAGGGATCATAATGCTCATGGGGGCTTTGTAGAGACCATCACATTCTGGAGGCTGTGTGGGTACCATTGTACTTTATGGGAGGCTACGCGGGGAGCATAATACTCATGGGGGTATGTGGGGAAATCATACTCTATGGGGAGCTTTGTTGGGACATAATACTTTATGGGAGCTTTGTGGTGACCATCATACTCTATGGGGAGCTTTGTGAGGACTATAATATTCATGGGACTTTGTGAGGACCATCATACTCCATGAGGACTGTTTTGTGATCTTCATACTCCGAGGAGGACTGTGCAAGGATCATTATACTTTTTTGGAGGCCGTGTGGGGACTATCATAGTCATTTTGCCTTTGTTACATGCACTAGTGATTCCCCCCCTTACTATGTATGATAGATAACACCTATGGACATGCGCTATTCTGAGCACTCTGGATGCCATAAATACTTGGAGTGGAGGTATTTTATACAATGACATCAATGACCATGTGATATGTTTTTTATGAATGGAGCCAGTAGTGGCTTTGATTGAATACACTTGTGGATATCACAATTCTTAGATTGCAAGATCATACTCGCATGTTGTATAATATCACACATGAATTATTTTGCACCATATTTACTGAAGTGATACGTGACACAGATTGGCGATATAATGATTGATCGTTGTGTCTGACACTTTGATTGCTTAAGAACAGAATGATTATGTAATTACCGATTAATATTGCCTTAGGTTAAGTTCCCACAATGTGAATTTGGTGCATTTTTGACACTGCATTTTATCTCTGTGAAAAATACGTAATGTTGTACAGCATTTTACAGTCCTATGTCATTCATTTGAATAGTTTGTAAAACTAGTTGAGGTTTTTATTGCATTTCCACTGCAAAAATGTGCATCTAATTACATATGAATTCATCAATATTAAAGATAAGTAATAGGAAATGTCCAAAACAAGGAGGAATTACTTAAAACATCTTATACCAAAAGGATAAAAAATCTGCAGCTGAAAAAATGCAATAGAAACACATAACAAAATCTCCATGAAACAACACAAGTAATATGATTTACCTTAGGGGCCCTTCTTGTCAGTGTTTTTGCTGATGTGCGGCAGATCATTTACCGCACCTGCCAGATCTGCCACCTAACGACCGCACTTGCGGCGCCGGTCCGGCATGCCCCATGCATTGACTATGGGGCTTGCGGTCTTGGGCGGTAAGTGCGGTCACGCCATATCGGCGTGCAAGCAGCGGGTTTTTTTCACGGCCACAAGTGCCGGATCTGCCATATCTGGCAGAACCGTACTTGCCACACCGGACCGCAAGCCCCATAGACAATGCATGAGGCGTATCAGATCCATGCCGCATGTCTGTAGTTAGGCAGCCGATCCGGCAGATGCGAGCACCACCTGTCGGATCGGCCGCAAACATCAGCAAACTACTGATATGAAAAGCCCCTTATTGGTACAGAAATGCAGCAGAAATCTGCAGCATCAAAAACAAATAGTCATTGTGGAAACTTAGCCTAACAGCTTGTTCACACTGAGTTTTTGTAAGGTATTTTATGGCTGGAAAATCTATGTCTAAAGATCCATTTTAAAAAAAAAGGGCTTTTTTATGCTGCATTGCAAGCATACATTTTATATGCTTCTTTTTATTATCTAGTTTTCATTATGTGATTTTTGCCGAGGTGAATCTACGTTTTCCTACAGTCAGTGCAAAAATTCAGTTTCAGGCCCCACCTCCCGTATATACTTAGAACTTCATGTGACTGTAAATATGAAAATAGCATATGAGTGGTCATGTGATCACCTCTGTAAGTTTCAAGCGGAGCTGAATCATGACAGTGAATATATTACATGCTGTTGGGATTTGGCATTCTATAGTGCTTCATTTTATAATTAATGCTCCTAACACAAATACAGATGTAGTAATCCTTAACTTGTCTAACTGCACAGTGCTTTATGAATACAGCCATATATCACATTATTTGGCAAAATATGGATTGTTACATGTTTACAGGATAAGAACCAATAACAATACAGAAATGCATCACCAGAGCCACCATCAGTACAGAAACACATCAGCCAAACCACCATCAGAATAGAAATATAGACCATAACCACAAATAATAGAGAAATACATCACCAGCACCACTAATACTACACATATACAGCACCAGAAGCACCAACTGTACAGATGTACATGACCAGAACTATCAACAGTACATGAACACATTTCCACGATCACCATCAGTACAGGACTACACCAGCAGAATCACCATTAGTTCACAAATATATCTCCAGAACAGAAGAACATCACCAAACCCAGGAATACATCAACAAAACATCCACCAGTACATGCATATAGGGCCAGAAGACACTATCAGTACATGAATACAGCACCAGAAACCCAATCAGTACAAAAATACATCAGCAGATCCACCAACAGTACAGAAATACATTAGCAGAACCACTATCATTACATGAATACATTACCAGAACCACCATCAGTACATACAAACATCATGAGCCTCCCATCAGTACAGGAAAACCTTACCTGAGCCCCATCAGTACAGAAATACATCACTAAATCACCACCAATACAGAAATACATCAGTAGAACTACCATCAGCCCATGAATACAGCACAAAAACATCAGTATGGAAACAAATCAACAGAGCTACCATCAGTACAAAAATACATTGCCATAAGCCCCGTAAAAATAAAAATACATTAGCAGAACAACTATAATTGCATGAATAAATCAACAGAACCACCATAAGTAAAGGAATCCATCACCAGAACCCTCATAAGTATATGAATACAGGACCAGAACCATCATCACTACAAGAATACAGCACCAGAAACCCTATCAGTACATAAATATATCACCAGAACCCCAATCAGTACAGGGAAACATCACAGGAAGCACCAACAGTACAGAAATACATTACCATAACCACTGTCATTACATGAATACATATCCAGAATCACCATCAGTATATGAAAGCATCACCAGACCACCATCAGTGAAGGAATACATCACTTGAATCTCCATCAGTACAGGCATACATTACCAGAACTACCATCTGTGTAGGAATACATCACCAGAACCATCATCAATACATAAATACATTGCCAGAAATCCTATTAGTACAGCAATGTATTTTCATGGAACCATCATCAGTACAGAGATATAACAGAATAACCCCCAGAATACAGGAATACAATATCAGAACCATCAACCGTACTGAAATAAATCACTAGAACCCGCAACAGTACACAACTACATTACCAATGCAACCAACAGTACATAAATACAGCACCACAACAATCATCACCAAACACACCAGAATGACCATAAGCACAGGACTAGATCACCAGAACCACCTTCAGTACAGGATAAATCACCAGAACAACCAACAGTGCAGAAATACAGCATCACAACCATCATCAATACAAAAACACATCACCAAAATGACCATCAGTACAGGAAAACATTGGCAGAATTGCCATCAGTGTCAGAAAACAATCGTCATAACACCAATTAGTATAGAAGAACATCACGAAAACCACCAACAATGCAGAAATATATTGCCAGAACCACCATCCAAACATTAATACATGATCAGCTTGACAACCGTCTCAGAAAATGGCCAAATTCAACTCCAGGAGGTGACAAAATGCAGCAGCCTGGGAGACACCTCAGACTGCATCAGACAGTCCAACGTTGCCCCCCCAACCCCTTGTTGGCTACACCAGGGTACATGCCACGCCTGCCATTCTTTAGATACAACAATGGGTTATTGATAAATTTTCAGGGATATAACGTTGCCAAAAAACAGTTAACATTACAAACGCCACATTTAAAAAAACATGCATTTCCACTCAGAAAACCCACCAAAGACTATGTGCATCACAGACATATTTAACCATTTGTATAAATGGTAAGCTTTTTGCATGCCGTTTTCAAGGGCTTAGGGCCCTTTCACATCAGCGTTTTTTTCAAATCGCGGCAGATGCGGTGAAAAACGCATCTGCCGCGATTACAGCATACCGGCTGCACTTGCGGCACGGTTGCGGCGCAGTTGCGGTAAACGCCATACAATGTATAGGCGGACTTGTGGCAGGTGCGGCAAGTGTGGTTTTGGCACTTGCGGCAGGTGCGGCCGCGAAAAAAACTGCATTTTTTTTCGCAGCCGCACCTGCCGCAAGTGCCAAAACCGCACTTGCCGCACCTGCCGCAAGTCCGCCTATACATTGTATGGCGTTTACCGCAACCGTGCCGCACGTGCAGCCGTTATGCGGTAATCGCGGCAGATGCGGTTTTTTCACCACATCTGCCGCGATTTGAAAAAAACGCTGATGTGAAAGGGGCCTTATTTGATTTGAATTTTTGGAGGGGAATTTATTTAGAAAACTGCATCAAAAACAATCTATGAACATAACTTTGAGCAAACTGCATGGGAAGTGTGGAATGATGTCTGAGCATCAGGAGATTATAGATTTGTTTCCTCATATAATCTTCCCATATTTGGGTGCAGATCTAGACACAAAAGAGTCTGCAATATGTAGAATGGAGTAAGGCAGAGCTGTGCGAATCCAACCTAGACAGCTCGGAAGGAGCAGCAGTCGATAAGGGAGATATTACTTCCTTGATATTACAAGGATACACCTTTATAAAAATATGTTAGGTTCAAGGCAGCCATTAAATCCCAATGTAAAGATCCCGATGCTGGTGACTAAGACTTAGGAATCAGCTGTGTTAGGATTTTATGTGTTTAGAGATAATGATAATGTGCCAGACGTTTCACTTGAATCAATCACATACAGGGGCATCTCAATGAATTAGAAATCATCAAAAAGTTAATTTATTTCAGTAATTCAATACATAAAGTAAGACACATATATTATATAGAATCTTTACAGAGTGATCTATTTCTATGTTTATTTCTGTAAATGTTGATGATTATGGCTTAGGCTAAAGGCCGGGTTACACGCAACGATATCGCTAACGATATCGTTGCAACGTCACCGGTTTTGTGACGCTGCAGTGGCCTCGTAGTGATGCCGCTGCGTGTGACATGTACCAACGATCAGCGATCAGCTCGCTGATCGTTGGTAAATGGCCAGGACCATTTTTCCGTCATTGGTCTTTCGCTGGCTGGCCAGCATCGCCATGTGTGACAGCTGGAGACCAATGAACAACAACCTGCCAGCGCCGCAGAGTATACGCTGGGACACTGGTAACCAGGGCAAACATCGGGTAACTAAGCGCAGCACTGCACTTAGTTACCCGATGTGTACCCTGGTTACCAGCATTCTCACTGGTCGCTGATTGCTGGTGAGTCTGCCAGCTCACCGGCGATCAGCTAACGATGTCCCAGCAATCCCAATTGTTGGTGGTATCGCTGGGACATCGCAGCGTGTAATGGAGCCTTAAAGGGATCCTGTCACCTCCAAAACGCCACCTAAGCTACCAAAACATGTCCCTGCAGCATCCTATCACTAATCTCACACTCCTTTTGTCTCCTAAAAGCATCCTGTCAAAGTGGATAAAAACATTTTAATACTTACTCATTAGGGATTATAATTAGCAGGGGCTATATTCTTTAGCCCTTAGGGCGTGTTCTTTTGCAGCCTGAATGATCCACCCTCTCTCTGTGCAGCTTCTGCTGTGATGTGGAGCTGAAGGCAGGACTAATGATTTGCATTCTGTGAGTGACAGAGAGACGGAGGGCAAAGCCTGCACAAGCAGAGCACACAGACAGAGAGAGGGTGGATCCAGGAGCCTGCAAAACAACACGCCCTAAGGGCTAAAGAATATGGCCCCTGCTAATTATAATCACTAATGAGTAAGTATTACAACGTTTTTATGCACTTTCACAGCATGCTTTTAGGAGACAAAAGGAGTGTGAGATTAGTGATAGGAGGCTGCAGGGACGTGTTTTGGTAGCTTAGGTGGCGTTTTGAAGTTGACAGGATCCCTTTAAGTGCACATCTGAGCTGTGCTTTGCATTTTGAACATATTGTGTTTTCACTCCCATAGACTTGTATTGAAAAAACAAATTGCAAAACGCAGTTGCATTTGAACGCATGTGATTTAACATTGCCGGCAACATTTCCTGTGCGCTGGGTAAAAACGCATGCTTCCCACATAGTGTGTCTCCGACCTTATATTCCAGTTTGTTTCAGTTTTCTTTGTGTTTTTTTTTTACAGTAATGCATACAAGGTTGTGGCCTCCCATTCTTTAAGCTGTTCATATAGTTTACCGTTCCTGGGTGTCCATGTTGGGCGCCGGTCATGCTCAGTCCTTATTACATTACCTTAAGAAAAAAGGAATTAAGATACCAGTTATAAACTCTCCTTTCAATCTGAGTTCACTGATGGATTCTCAGTTAACTCATTCTGCATCCAGCAATAGACAGTGAAAGTCTGAGGCTATAGCAGGCAAACGGAGCAACATATTTAATGAAGTCCAGCTGCAAAAATTATTTTAAGACAACAATACATTCTTTTAAGGGAATAATAACAAATGTGTCATATCCTTTAAGGAGATGAATGCACTTTGATACTTTTATAGTCATATTTTTGTATTGCAGATTTTGGACCCAAATAACTACCTAGAAATATTCAACTAATACATTGAAGATTACGGTATATTGTATATATAGACATGTATCAGTGCTGGTTATCCTTGCTCATCCAACTTCCGGGGGCAATGGACCTCTTATTTTTTACTCCAGGAAAAATAAGAGGGAAAAATGTGATTATTCTGATGTGTTTACAACTGAGATCATGAGGATTGCCAAGAGAATAGTATATATAAAGTGCGGCACACAATAGACTGTTCTGTCACAAGATGTTCCTGCGTGGCTGGAACATTCACCTAACAAAAGCGGAGCCTTGACTGGCAGTCAACATGAATCAGAGCCGACAAGCTGGAGCAAAGCAATTAGTACAGCAAAATGTCTTTTTCATTGCGCTAATCATCAGAAAATGCCATATTAAATATTGTGAACACAATGCAGAACAGGACGTATTAATGCTGACACACAGATCAATAAAATCACTCAAGCAAATACAACGTAGCCCTTTATTTGACCGGAATTTAATAGGAAGGAAATGTCTCTCTCGTGTCTCATTTTCTCGCAAGTTGTCACTTTATAGAGCAGGATCTATTGTACTAAATATCCAAAATTACACCTGGAATTTCATGGAAGTCTGTCGGCACAAAATAGCTGCTCAAACCAAGCAAAGGTTTTCGGTGCACCCTTCGTGTGGCCAAACAGTTGTCTGCGGGCGTTCGGTTCGGTATACCCTTTGTGTGGACAAACAGTTCTGTGTAGGCGTTTGGTGCACCCTTGGTGTGGTCAAACAGTTCTGTGCAAGCGTTGGTACACCCTTGGTGTGGCCTAAGGGTACCTTTACACGCGGCTACATTTCTAGGGTGGCTACAGGTAACTTACTGGTTGCAGTGAAATCATGGAGAGATTATTCCATTTGTACACAGCAACAAGATAGAACCTTGTCTCCATGATTTCACTGCAACCAGTAAGTTACCTGTAGCCACCCTAGAAATGTAGCCGCGTGTAAAGGTACCCTAAGGGCCGCTTTACACACACCAACTTCTGTGACCAACTTCTGAAAAGATCTCTGGTTGCAGTGAAATCATGGACACATTGCTCCATTTTGTGGCTGTGTACAAATATAACCATGTATCCATGGTTTCACTGCAACCAGAGATCTGTTCTGAAGTTGGACACAGAAGTTGGTGTGTGTAAAGCGGCCCTAACAGTTCTCTGCATTTGGTATACCCTTGGTGTGGCCAAACAGTTCTGTGCAGGTGTTTAGTGCACCCTTGGTGTGGCCAAACCTTTCTCTGCATCATCCAAGCTACTTATTTTGTATGTATCTCCACCTTACCCTTGTTTGATTGACAGCCCTGGTTTTACAGAAGACAGAGGAGAGCGGAGATAAATGGGGAAAAAAGTAGGTTGGAAGATGCTTTGTTCTTCTCGGCCACACCAAGGGTGCACCGAGCACCTGTGCCTATTTGATAAGAGAAGCATATAACAAAAATTACTAGACATTTAAAATTTCACACATTTTATTGAATATTTTAAAATACAAAAAATCATAGAGAAACGTGTAACAAAAGTTCCAGAAGTAATAACAAAGAATCACCAAGAGATGGAGCCATAGCTATAATACAATATTATCCTGCATATAATACCCAAACTCCAACAACTACCTATTGAATTACATAAGAAGTGCAGTGCAGAGATGCATACTAGGATAAAGAGAAAAACAAAGGGGTAATGCAAACCATAACCCTACTTGTAAAAATACCTGGTGTATATAATGGCCCCCAAGCTCCCTACGTGCGTTTCGGCGGGCATGCCTTCTTCCAAGGGTAATCAATTTGATAGGAGTATACAAGATGGCACACTGCCCTGCCTTACCGCCCAAGCTACGTTGCGGTGAATTATTCCATATGTAATATAGAGGGTTTTTATGGCATGAAGGGATTTGATCTGAACATGTTGGTCAGTCTGGGGCCCCTTTAACATATATATGCAATCAAATAGGCATATTTTTGAGCATTTTGAGCTGTTTGGTTATTATTATTCTCACTTTAACTGATGAAAATAAAAAATTGAGACGACAGATGTACATCTTTCATAATAATTCTGCACACTAATTGTTGCCCAATTGTTCAGCGCACGTAGATATTCCCTCAAGGCCGGAGACACAGTGAGCGAGACGCATGCAAGATACTTGCACGAGTCTCCCATGACTCACACGGTACGGCCACCGTCTCTTTGATGAGAGCATGTCAGCTGCTTGTGTTTCTATGCAGCTCCACGCTCCCATCCATAGAGCCAGCGGCCATTCCGTGTGAGTCATGGGAGACTCATGCAAGTACCTCGCATGCGTCTCGCTCACTGTGTCTCCGGCCTAAGAAAGACAAAACCTCACTTTTACCTTCTTAAATTTTCAGGTTTCTAACTTTCTGGCTTGACCAACAGCACCCGAGCTGTTTGATAATAAAATTCATCAAAAATGCAAAGTTGCTAATAATTGTGCGCAGATCGTAGACACTATCAGTAGGGTTATTTCTGCCCTTTTCATTTGGGTGCCAGAAGATAGACCCCTAAGGATAGGACGTCAATAGTGTAATTTGGCAATCCATGTCAGAATCTGGTATATGTGGATTCCAATAGTGTAGACTGAGGGTACTGAATAAACACAGGTCTGGTAGATGAGAATACCGAGGCGATGCTTTGTTGTGCAGCCGTTTTGCTTATGTTTGTGCTCCGGCCAGGATCCGGCTGTGTGATGTGACATTTGAGGTTCCTAATAACTCGCTCACAAGCTGCTGGAACCTGATGGAAACCATTAAACAATTAACCGATCTGAAATACCATATCCCTAGTGACTGAGCCAGGCTGATCGCTTGTGTCGCTGGGTCCTGTAAAATGTCGGCGCTGGCCATGTTCAGAAGGAAAAAGTAAGAAATGATGGGGAATGTTGTTGTCAGCATGATGGCTCACAGTAGCCACAGCCTTACAGTGCTGGAGTCCTGAGTTCAAATCCCACCAAGCAGTGGCGTAACTTCAGGCTCAGGGGCCCTGATGCGAAAGCTCCAACGGGGCCCCCAATTATTGCATATCTTTAATAGCAATAGTCTTTTTCTATAGGCCAAAAGGACTTTTGGGGCCCCCCTAGGCTGCAGGGCCCGGGTGCGATTACAACCCCTGCACCTATGGTAGTTACGCCCCTGCCACCAAGGATGACATCTACAAGGTGCCTGTATGTTCTCCACATGTTTGTTGGGTTTCCTCTGGGTTCTCTTGCTTCCTCCACACTCCATAGACATACTTATAGGATGAGCCCCAATGGGGACTGTGATACTGATGTATGTAAAGTGCTGTGGAATTTATAGTGCTATATAAGTGAGAAAATATTATTATTATTCTGGTTGGGGTAAGTTATTTGTCGACTCTGAACAATAACTTAACCACAATGGATGTTGTTGGTGAGCGGCCCACTTAGTCATAAGTTGTGAAAAAGATGGAGGAGACTTTGTCGCAAGCAATGGTCTTCAAAGTATTGTTTTCTTCGATAACATATCTTGAAGGTCATGGGCTCCGATGCAAAATCCCTAACAGGACCCTCAATTATTGAATAGCAATAGAATTTTTCTGTAGGCCAAAGGGACTTTTGGAGCCCCTTAGACTCCCAGGACACAGGTGTGATTGCAATCCGTGCACCTATTGCAGTTACGCCCCTGGATTACCACATATAACAAAGTTACCACTAGCACATGCTCTAAAGGCCCCGTCACACCTGGTGACGGGGCTGGGGATGTCGGCGGCGACTGGCGGGTGCGCGCACGTTTTTGGCGCCCCGCTAGCGTCGCCGTCCCACATTTACATGGGGCAACATCTCCAGCCCCGCATCGGCGAGCTGACAGGCGGCATCGCCGCCGGGGTGTCTGAAAACCCCAGCGCCGATGCAGGACAATGGGAGCCTATGGCTCCCATGACAGGTCGCCGGCGGCCGGTTACATGGGGCGATGTGTGCACATCACCCCAGACCGGTCACCTGGTTTCAGAGCACTGCTCTGAAACCAGGCGACCTCCCGGTGGCGCCGACATCGCCCCTTTACATGAGGCGACGTAGACCTCAAGAGCCCCAAAAAACCGATCGCTTACCATAGAAGTTAAAAATAAGTTTAAGCTTCTAAAATCATCTGTGGCACCAACTGAAGAATACTCCCGTCCCTTTACAACCTGCGACATTAAAACCGCCCTTGTAGATACTAAAAGTAACAAATCTCCTGGATTTGATGGAATCCACCCCGAATTTCTCAAAAACTGTGGGCCTTATGCGAAAAAATGGCTGGCAAAGTTCTTCTCAGATATCATGGAGACTGCATAAGTCCCTAGCAGTTTAAAACACGCCAAGATCATTGCATTGCTAAAACCTGGAAAGCCTGAAGACAACCCATCAAGCTATAGATCCATTGCTCTATTGAGTTGCCTATACAAACGTCTGGAACACTTAATCTATAACAAGATTAATTCATAAATTCTTGACTCAGTACCAGTAGAGCAAGCCGGCTTTAGACCTGCTCAAAACTGCAATGACCAAGTCTTAGCCCTGACGACTCTCATTGAAGCTGAATTTCAAAGGAACAAAAAGGTCTCAATGGCGTTCATCGATCTTTCTGCTGCATACAACACTGTGTAGAGGGAAGGACTTCTATACAAGTTACTGAAGGTGATCCCACGTAAGAAAATGATGTTCCAATTGAATAATATGATTGCAAATCAAACCTTTCAACTTATCATGGGCGACTCAAACACTTGTAAGAAAATCTTAAACAACGGTCTGGCCCAGGGATCAGTGCGGGCACCTCTCCTATTTGCATTATACCTAGCTGACCTTCCTGACACAGTATCACGGAAATTTGGATACACCGAAGACTGGGCAGTTGCCACAGTGAGCAAAAAAATGGAGGAAGCAGAGGAGGTCCTAATACAACACCTTAAGGGAATGGGAAAGTATTTCTGACAATGGAGGATAAACCCCAATCCATCTAGAATGGAAGCATTCTGCTTTCATCTACACAACGCAAGTGCTAAAACGGAACTCAAAGTACACTTTGAAGGTCAACCTATCAGACACAATTTCAAGCCTAAGTACTCAGGCGTAACCCTTGATAGAAGCCTAAGGACCGCTTTACACGTCGCAATATCGTTCCGATATTGCATACAATTTCACGGGAGCGCGCACGTTTTTGGCACTTGTCCAAGATCGCATAGTAGATGTCACGCAGGGAGATATCGGCAGGCAATGCAACTACGATGTTGTACGCCCCTTTTTTGCGCTGGGTATGAGCAACTCAGGGAACGAGCATTTAACATTGGAGTGAATTGGGGAAGTTGCGCTCCAAATCGTAGTTGCGCCATCACACAGCACGATCCAGCCAGATCGCATATACAATATCGTACGGTTGAAGGGCTTGCACAATCTGCTTGCAATATCGTAGGTATGATTTTTTCCCGTCGCATTGCCCAGTCACACGATACAACGCACGAACGATATCAACTGCAATGACCACACCACGTGACTTTTTGTCGATGTTGCATTACGATATCGCGACGTGTAAAGCGGCCCTAACATTCAAATTTCACTTGAATAAGACAGCACAGAAACAGAAGTCAATACGAAAATTGAGCATTTTTTCTTGAAAAAGAAGCATCAGACCTTCTTGTTTTTGTTGCATGGTGGGGCATAGGGATGGGCGAATCTACTCGCTAGGACTCGTTACTCGGCGAGTAGTAAGGGACTCGCAGGACTCGGTACTCGGCGAGTTTCCCAGTGATTACTCGCACGAGTCCAATGCAAATCAATATCAATCCTAGTTTTGTCAGAAACGCTGACAAAACTCGGATTGCCATTGTTTGCATTAGACTCGGCTACTGTGCAGTGATAGCAGGGAAACTCGCAAAGTAACTGCTGTTTCTTTGCGAGCCGAGTCCAGCTGTCTTCTCTGTGCAGCTCCAGGGTCCTAGAACCTGCCTACTCACAGAGATGATGTAGCAGTGCTGAGATTGTTCTCAGTCTGCTCATTCCCTGTGCATAGACATCTATATTTATGCACAGGGGATGTAGCAGAGAGGACATCGCGTTTTGGACTACGTCGGACAGAAGAGGATTTTTTTAATTAAAGATGGAGTCCCTAATGGCTTTTTTTTATTTCAAATAAAAAATTTTCTCTGTGTTGTGTTTTTTTTTTTTTTTTTTTTTTTGTTAAATCTGTTTTTATTTAGCAAAAACGAAACAGTTACAGTACATTACGGAGTGTTATTTGTAGGCAACGCAGGCCTCATAATCGGATGGGTACAGACAATTCTTCTATAGATGACTGGGAGGCGAAGGCACTTGATGGAGGGTGACGAGCCCCATCTCGGTCAAGATGTTACATGGATATAGGGGACAAATCAAACATCAAGGCCTGACTGTGGCCATAATTGTACAAATGGTAAATCACTTTGAGTGGAAATACCGTAGATTACCGTAGACTAAACTTGTTTCTGAGTATAGAGGTAATACTATAATCAAACCAACACAAATCTTTCTAAGAGAAGGGGGGTAAGATATGGGAAGGGGGTAGGAGAAAAAGAAAGGTAGGGAAAAGGGTTAATGAGAGGAATGGCGGGGTATGCAGTATAGAGTGGGGGAACTAGGAGCAGGGGAAGGGTGGGGGGAAGGGAGAGGGGAGTTGGAGTTTCCCTGGGGTCTGTTTCTGGGCTTTTGCCTCTCGGCTTTAGGGTGGCTGAGAGAATAATTTTGGGAAGTCGGGGGAGTCCCGGAACATGATCCATTCTGTCCATATGACATTGAATTTACCCATGGATCCCGCATTCTCGGCCGCCAGTTCCTCCATCCGGAAAATGTCAACCATCTCCTCGTACCATTCTGCTATAGGAGGTTGTTCTGTAGATTTCCAGTACCTTGGGATGACGGACCTGGCTGCCGAGAGGCAGAAGCGGAGGATGTCCCGTTTGGTGGCTTTAATTGATCCGGGGTATATGGATAGTAGTGCTATCTCGGGGTTGCCAGTTATTTGTTTGCCTGTGATGAGGTTGTAGTTCCGAAATACTCCCTCCCAGAAGCTTTTGATTTTAGGGCATTCCCACCAAATGTGGAGCATATTTCCCACTTCTGAATTGCACCGCCAGCATAGCTCTGAGGTCAAAGGGAAGATCACATGTAGCCGGTCGGGGCATCGGTACCACCTGAGTAGTATTTTATGGTTTCTCTCTTGGGCTGCGCATGTGTTTGCCATCTTGTGTGTGAAGAGGAAGCTTTTTTTCCAGTCAGCTAAGGTGATTTCTCTGCCCAGTTCTTTCTCCCATGCAAGCTGGAAAGGGCGCTTCCCAGTAGTCTTTTCCTCTGCGATGGCGCGGTGTATTGCAGAGATTGCGTGGGAGGGGGGGGATTCATTTTGGAACAGTTCCTCTAGGGGGGAGGGGTAGATCTGATCTTCCCCGATTGGACTGCCGAAGAGTGGAACGAGCGCAATTGAAGGTATTCGTACCATTTTAGGGGTGTTGTTGGTGAAATTCTTTGTAGTGAGTCGAAGGAGGGGAATTCGCCATTGTGGAAAATTTGCCCCGTGCGGATATCCTCCTCTCTCGTCCAGCCCAAGAAAGTCGTCCTGTGTAACCCTGGTAGGAAGGCGGGGTTTGAGAAAAGGGGGGTAAGTGGGCTCATTGTCCCTCTCGTAGGAGAGTGGGTTATGTAGGACTGCCAGACTTTTAGGGTCTCTGCAGTGAGGTCGGACATAGGGCCAATTCGTTGTAGGTGTAAGGGGTGTATCCAGGGGAGGTAGTGTAGGGGAATCTGCAATCCTTCCTGTTCCAGCGCTACCCATCGTTTGGTGTGGTGTCTATGTCCCCAATCTATTGACCTGGCCAACGATGCGGCCACGAAATAGCTGTGGAAGTCAGGTAGGCCCACTCCTCCGAGTTGGGCGGGGGCTGACAGGGTCTTCAAGTTTATCCTGGGTTTCATTGATCCCCATACGAACTTCCCTATGCGGGAGCGAAGCTTGGAGAAAAAGACTCTATGGGGTTTGATGGGGACAGTTTGGAAGATGTAAAGGGTTCGAGGGAGGATGTCCATCCTAACTACGTTTATCCTTCCCATCCAGGATAGTTTGAGCAGTCTATAGGAGGATAGCTGCGTGTCCAGTTGGGATAATAGAGGCTGGTAGTTTAGTGAATAGAGTTTCGATAGGTCGGAGGGAATATGTATTCCCAGGTATTTGATGGAGTCCGTTTTCCATTTGAAGGGGAAGTTTGTTTTCAGGGAGGAGGCCTCTTTTGGGGGGAGGGATATATTCAGCGCCTCTGACTTAGTGAAGTTGATCTTGAAGTTGCTTAGGGAGCCGAATGCTTCGAGTTCCTTCAAGATAGATGGGATTGAGATCCTCGGTTGGGATATGTAGAGGAGGAGGTCATCGGCAAACAGGGCTGTTTTATGGTGGCCCTCTTTCGTCTGTATGCCATGGATACTGTCGTTACCCCTGATGGCATTAGCCAGGTGTTCCATGACCACCACATAGAGGAGGGGTGACAGCGGGCAGCCCTGTCTGGTCCCATTCCTGATGGCGAAGGGGGTCGAGAGGATGCCGTTGACCCTGACCTTGGCCGTTGGTGAAGAGTATAGTGAGAGTACTCTGTGAAGGAACTTGGGGCCTAGGCCGATTTGGGTGAGTGCCTCCCTCATGAAACCCCAGTGGACTCTGTCAAAGGCCTTCTCAGCATCCACAGATAGTAAGTTAAGAGGGAGGTTATGAGTTTGAGCCTTGTTAATCAGGAGCAGGGTCCTGATGGTGTTATCTCTGGCCTCGCGGCCTTTGACAAAGCCCACTTGGTCCATGTTAATTATGGAGGGGAGTAGGGGCGCTAGGCGGTCGGCTAGGATCTTTGAATATAGCTTTATGTCGATGTTTAGTAGGGAAATGGGTCTATAGTTGGCGGCCAGGGCAGGGTCTCTCCCAGGCTTGGGTAAAATACTTATGTGGGCTTCCAGTGATTGTGGGGCGAGGTCGGTGCTGTCAAGTATGGAGTTAAATGTGGCTAACATTTGGGGCAGTAGTTGGGCCTGGAGTGTTTTGTAAAAGATTGGGGTGAACCCGTCTGGTCCGGGGCACTTGGATGCCGGGGTGGCTTTGATGGCGTTTAGGATCTCATGCTCTGTGAATTCGGCTTCGAGGGTCCCTATGTCTTGTTTCTTTAGGGGAGGGAGCGCTGTGGATTTGATATATTCCTGAGTCTTTTTGAGTAGGTCGTCTGGTGCCATGTCTGAGTATTTCCCTTTAAGGTTGTATAGGTCTTTATAGTAGGCGCGGAATACCTCTAAGATTTCGGAGGGGTTATAGATATTCTTTCCATTTGCGGACCTGATCTTGGGGATAAAGGTGTAGTTTGCTCTGGGGTGGAGCATGCGTGCTAGGGGGCGCCCGCACTTGTTAGAGACTCTATAGTAGTAGTTTTTGGTTCTTTCCGTCTGTCGTTTGAATTTCTGGTCTAATAGTCCTCTGAGTTCCTGTCTTTTGAGGATTAGGTCTCTTAGTGTCGATTGGGTTAGTGTCTGTTTGTGTGATGTCTCTAAGGCGTGTATCTGGGAGATTAGTTTTTCGATTGATTCGAGTCTAAGCTTTTTAAGTCTGGCTCCGTTCTTTATCAGCGTTCCCCTCAGACAGCACTTTAAGGCCTCCCATTTGAAGGGCTGTGGAGTTGGGTCAAGTTCGTGGACCTGGATGAATGCTTCAATGTCACGTTTCAGCTCTGTCAGGCAAGTGTTGTCCTTCAAGAGATTACTGTTCAGCCTCCAGGTCCATGGCCTGCGGGAGGTGTCTGGTAATGTTAAGCTCAAGAATGTCGGGGCATGGTCTGATAGGAGGAGATCTCCGATGCTGGCAGTTGGGGCCCATGAGAGGGTGCAGTGGCTCACCAAGAATAGGTCAATGCGGCTATAGGTGTTGTGTACGTGGGAGTAGTAAGTGTAATCTTTACCTTGGGGGTTAAGTATCCGCCAGATGTCGACAAGCTGAAGAGTGTGGAGGAGTTTCTTGAGCGCCCTCAGTCGTTTGGTTGGGACTGCGCCTTTCCCTGAGGTGGAGTCCGTTCGGGGGTCCATAGTGAAGTTGAAGTCGCCCCCGATAATTGTCGTCCCTTCAGCGAATTCGGCCAGTCTGGTCAGGAGGGACCTGCAAACTTTAGTTTGGTCCCTGTTGGGCAGATACCAGTTAACAACGGTCAGAATGGTATTAGCTACGCGTACTTTGAGGAAGATGTATCTCCCCCCTGTATCGAGTCTGGAGTCTAGAACCTCATGGGCTAAGTTTTTGTGGAGCGCTATTGATACTCCCTTTGACCTAGAGTCAGCATTGGTGCTATGGAACCATGCTGGGTAGAATTTGCTCTTGAAATCGGGCAAGGACCCAGTTTTGAAATGCGTTTCCTGGAGTAGTAAAATTTGGACATTTCGTTTATGCATGTCGGAGAGGATTTGGGAGCGTTTTTTGGGGGTATTGAAACCTCTCACATTGAGAGTTCCAATTTTTAGGTCGGCCATGTTACAGGGGTATCTAGTGGGATACCTTAAAGAGGGGCAGTAAGGGTATAGGGTTGTTGGTGTGGGCGGGCAGTCTGATGTTAGGGTCCGGGTTGTGGGAGGTGGTGATGTATCCCAGGTGGGTTGGGTATGGTGGGGGGGGGAGTGGGGGGGTTGAGAGGGGGGATAGGGCTGAGCTTAGTGGTGGGGTGAGGTGGAAGGGAAGTAGACTTAGTGAGAGGGGTAGGATAGTGAGAAGAGCTTTTTGGGGAGATTAAGGTGACTGTTCCCAGTTTCCGGGGTCAGTGGTGGGGTGGGGGTAGTTGCAGTAAATTCCGCACCTGCCTGTAGAGTGCGGATCCCCCTTGGGGTGAGGCCTTTCCAGGTAGAGCAGGGCCTCCCCACGCCAATGGCTTTTAGTACATAAGCATATATAAATCATACGCATATATAAATCAACATATTAATCAACAGCAGCAGTAATTAAAGTAGTAGCGGAGTATAGGTACAAATAGGAATATTCAGTTCTCAGATGATGCAAGCAGGTGCTAACGGTGTGGTATCGTATGTATGTCGCCCATGCGGCCTAATGCTTGGCCCTGATTGGGAGGGGTTGGGGCCCTCTTTTCTGATTCCCCTAGCCCCAGCTCCCCCCCTTCTTGTGCGCCGCCGTGATCTTTGTTCCCTCGGGGCCCAGGGTCCACCTCCTCCCCAGGGCGGACCCGGCCACTCCGTGATGTTGGGGACGGGGCACTGGATCCCAAGGCTCTCCATGAAGGCTGGGATATCTCTTGGGTGGCTTACAGAGAAGAGTTGGCCCTCCCTGCGTACCTGGAGGCGGAAGGGGAAGCCCCAGCTGTATAGGGTTTTGTTGCTGCGGAGGACCTCCAGTACGGGGCGGAGGGCCCTGCGCTTTTGCAACGTGCGGCGGGACAGGTCAGGCATCAGTTGGACAGGGTGGCCTTGGTATGATACGGATTTGCGGGTTCGGGCCCCTGCGAGGATGTCTTCCTTGGCTCTGAAGTTGTGCACCCTGCAGACAACATCCCTGGGCCTGGCTCCTTCAGGTGGTGGGGGGCCCAAGGATCTATGTGCCCGATCTAATTCAAGCGGCGTTCCCTCGGGCTTATTGCGGATGAAGTTAAGGAATCCGCGAAGGGTAGTGTCCAGGTCCCTTGCCGGGATGGATTCTGGCAGGCCTCGGACCCTAACGTTGTTCCGCCTGTCGCGGTTCTCTAGGTCCTCCATTAGGTCAAGAAGGCGCTCGAACTCAGAGGTTTGGCTATGGACTTGCCTCTCGAGGGCCTCTATACGTCTAATGAAGTCATTTGTAATGGATTCAGTGACGCATACTCTATTGGTAAGCTGGTGGACTTCGCCTCTGAGTGCAGCAGCTTCGGCCTTAAAGGAGGACTCCATTCTATGGAGAAAGCCCTCCATCTCTTCCCTGGTGGGTATAGCTTGTATGCGGGCTCTGAGGTCATCCCAAACTCCCCCGTTTGGTGTCTGGGGGGCATAGGGGACCTCTGGGGATGTGTGAGGTCTCCCATATTCTGTGGCTGGGTCCCAAGGGCATGTAGTCGGGGTCAGCTCAGTATCTGGTAGGGGCCAGTTCAGATTTAGATTCCCCCTGGGGCTGCCCCATGTTGCCTGTGTTGTCCCCTGCCTCCCTTGGGGTTCCTTAGCTCCCAGGGGTGTGCTGGTGTGTGCCCCTCTTAGCCCTTCTGATTTTGCCAGGGCCGTGTGCATTGTGCAGCCCTGTGTTACCTCCTGCAGCCAGAGTCCTCCTGTGTGTGCTGGGCCTCCAGGGGGCCCCGTGCCCGGGAGCGAGGTGAGCAGGGCCTCTCTTCCTTCCTGTGTGCTGTCGGTGGTGCAGAGGATGGAGCAGCCCCGGGATGCAGCCTCACAAGGGCTGGTGGGCGGCTGCGGATCCATCGGCCGCCGGTCTGTGCTGTCTCCTCCGGAGTTCGGCAGGATGAGGGGCCTCTCTCTGCTGCCCCTGCTTGTGGCCTCCTCCGGTCTTGCCTCGCTTTCCCTCCTCCGATCGGCGCCGGCTGGTGGTGAGTTGTCTGTGGGCTGCTGATCTGTGCAGTCTCCTCTGGGGTCTGGTAGGCTGATGGGTACCTCTCTGCCTCTTGTGGTGCCCTCCTTTTGTGCCGCGCTGTTCCTCCTCTGTCCGGCGGGGTCCGCCATCTTGTGGGCCGCTCGGCCTGTACCTACCCGGCCCGCACTCCTCAGATACCGGGTGATTACCGCGGCGGGGTTCACCGGGGGGCCCGGGCGGGTGCTGGGCCGGGTGCTCCTCTTTTTGGCCGGCATGTGCAGCCGACTAAGGGATGGATGCTGCTGGATTCTGATAGTTATTGGCGTGGGGAGCAGGAGCTAGGATTTTAGTGTCCTCTCCTCTCCATGGCCAGAACACGCCGACCGTGTTGTGTTTTTTTAACCCTTTATTGGAGATTCTTAGTGGCTGGGTCAAACGTGGCCTGACATTAAGAATCTCGGGCTTAATACCAGCTTGTATAACAAAGCTGGTATTAACCCCTTTATTACCCAGCGTGCCACTGCCACCAGGGCCGCTGGAAGAGCGGGGTTCAGCGCCAGAGGATGGCGCTTCAATGAACGCGCCATCTTCTGGGGCGGCTGCGGGCTGCAATTTGCAGCGGGGGGTGCCCAGAAAGCTTGGGCATCCCTGCGCTGCGGATTCCAGCCCCCAGCTGCTTAGCTGTACCTGGCTAGACATAGAAATTGCGCGGAGCCCCACGCATTTTTTTTATTATTTAATGAATTTCAGAGTCAGAGTCTCAGAGTCAGAGTCTCAGAGTCAGAGTCAGAGTCTCAGAGTCGGAGTCGCCTCAGAGTCAGAGTCGCCTCAGAGTCGGAGTCGCCTCAGAGTCGGAGTCGCCTCGGAGTCGGAGTCGTCTCGGAGTCGGAGTCTCCTCAGAGTCGGAGTCGCCTCAGAGTCGGAGTCGCCTCGGAGTCGGAGTCGCCTCGGAGTCGGAGTCGCCTCGGAGTCGGAGTCGCCTCAGAGTCGGAGTCGTCTCGGAGTCGGAGTCGTCTCGGAGTCGGAGTCGTCTCGGAGTCGAGTCGGAGTCGGAGTCGTCTCGGAGTCGGAGTCGTCTCGGAGTCGGAGTCGTCTCGGAGTCGAGTCGGAGTCGGAGTCGTCTCGGAGTCGTCTCGGAGTCGGAGTCGTCTCGGAGTCGGAGTCGTCGTCGTCTCGGAGTCGAGTCGGAGTCGGAGTCGTCTCGGAGTCGGAGTCGTCTCGGAGTCGGAGTCGTCTCGGAGTCGAGTCGGAGTCGGAGTCAGAGTCGTCTCGGAGTCGGAGTCGGAGTCGTCGTCGTCTCGGAGTCGGAGTCGTCTCGGAGTCGGAGTCGGAGTCGAGTCGGAGTCGTCTCGGAGTCGGAGTCGTCTCGGAGTCGGAGTCAAAAAAATGCGTGGGGCTCCGCGCAATTTCTATGTCTAGCCAGGTACAGCTAAGCAGCTGGGGGCTGGAATCCGCAGCGCAGGGATGCCCAAGCTTTCTGGGCACCCCCCGCTGCAAATTGCAGCCCGCAGCCGCCCCAGAAGATGGCGCGTTCATTGAAGCGCCATCCTCTGGCGCTGAACCCCGCTCTTCCAGCGGCCCTGGTGGCGGTGGCACGCTGGGTGATAGAGGTTAGGGCCAGCTTTGTATTATCAGCTGGCCCTAAGCCCGAAATTTATGGCGGTCACGCCAATATTAGACATGACCGCCATGAATTTCTATTAAATTGTTTTAAAAAAAACACAACACAGAGAAATTTTTTTATTAGAAATAAAAAAAAAGCCATTAGAGACTCCATCTTTAATTAAAAAAATCCTCTTCCGTCCGACGCAGTCCAAAACGCGATGTCCTCTCTGCTCATCCCTGTGCATAGATATAGATGTATATGCACAGGGAATGAGCAGACTGAGAACAATCTCAGCTCTGCTACATCATCTCTGTGCACAGACATTCATGTCTGTACACAGGGAATGAGCAGACTGAGAACAATCTCAGCACTGCTACATCAGGCAGCAGGCAGGCTCTAGGACCCTGGAGCTGGCAGCCAGCACACAGAGAAGACAGGACTCTTATCTGTGCGAGTTTCCCAGCGATTACAGTTGCAAAGTAAACGAGTCCAATGCAAATAAATGACAAAACTAGGATTGCTTCAGGCTGAAGCTTCCGAGACACATCTGCGATTTGTAAATCTCACACTACTCGCTATTACTCGCTTCCCCATTGATTAACATTGGACTCGCTAGACTCGCAACGAGTAGCGAGTCCTGTGCTCGGACTCGCTAGAGTCAAGCGATTCCGAGCAATTTAGGATTCGCCCATCACTAGTGGGGCACGCTCATCATTAATCAGAACCCTACAAAAGTTATCATTTTTTTTAGTTTTGCTGGGGCGGGGGGGTAGAACCAATAAGCACACCATAGCAGCCACACAGTCTGATTCTATCATATGGACATTCTTGCTTGTGCATTAAGGCTATCTCCAACAGTTTAACACAGCAGACACCGAACCAGCAGAGGGTGACGGAAGTGTGTTGTCCTGTACACTGAAAGCAAAGCAGCAGAAAGTCGAATGCAGAATTGGACGTGGGAGAAAAACTGTTTTCTGGCTACAGATAGTAATAAATAGGCAATGTAATGCAGATGATAGTGGCCCAGCAGAAGTGGCCCCGCTCCCCCAGCTCTGATCAGGCTTCATCACTGGTCCTATAGGTTCTCGTGCCTCTTCCAGTCCTTCTTGTACATTCATCATTTTATGTAACAGAGTATTGTATCTCTATCTTCTATCTGGGACACGTCACGCTCCCTCGGGGCAGATGCTGATTTCAATGACTGATTCATCATTGCATAACTTGGAACAACCACACAGCGATTATGTAATGATTATTTCATGGAAAGAATTCTGCGTCAGACTTTGTGTTGTTTTATGCTTTGTTATATAATGAATTCTATATAACACTAAATACTTTAATGTGCATAAATGACTAATAGAATTAGGCTATGTGCAGACAGGTTGGTTTTTGATGAAGCAAACACGCAGCAAAACCCTTAGGGGATTTCTAGTAACTCCTGATTTCTTGGCAGGGGAGGTTTGCTGCATTGTTGCTGCACTTTTGCCATAGAACACTGCAAAAACGCAGAAAACAATTGACATGCTATTTTTTTTCCAAAACGCAGCAAAACCAGTGCAGCTGTAAGGAAATAAAAGCAATGTGTGTGGACGGCTTATCCCTGCATCACAGAGGTTTTGCTGGGAATCAAAAACGCAGGTTGAGATTAGCCTGAAACCAATGTAAAAGCTGAGGCCAAAAACACTGTGTGTGAACATAGTCTTAAGGCCCAGTCACACATAACGACGCACCAGTGACCCCGGTAACAATGTGCAGAGATCGCTGGCGCGTTGTTTTTCACATTGCTGGTAAGATGTCAAACAGGAATCTCACCAGCGATGTGAAAAACGACGCACCAGCGATCCAGAATTATAACGAGGTCGTTGAGAATTGTCACTCCATAGTGTAGCATTGAGATCATTGGCCATTTTCCCTGTCAAACACAACAATGTAGCGCTCTCAGCGGTAGCACAACGACGTAGAAATGATCCAGAGCAGTGTGTAACGATCAACGATCTCACAGCAGGGGCCAGATCGTTAGTGTGTGTCACACAGAACGAGATCGCTAACGGGATCACTGTTGCGTCACAAAATTTGTGACGCACCAGCAATCTCGTTAGCGATCTCGTTATGTGTGACAGGGCCTTTAGAGGTGAGATGTCCTGAAATTGGATTGAAAGTGCCTTGACTGCAGTGAAAGAATGGACAATGTGTTTTTAAGATAATAAATGGAAGGGAAGGAAGGGGTTAAAAATGTGCACCGCCCACTCCTCACCTCCACCCTACCCCACTTGGCCAATCACCAAAGACAAAAGGCTAGAAAAATAATAAGGACTGGGTAGGAGGAGCGGAAAGCTGTGATGGGGGGGTTTGGCTATGTGCAAACATTGAGTATTTGCAGTAGATTTTTCTGTGTAATGGCAGGAAAAATTTGAGCTTTTTTACTCATTTTCGCTCACTCCCCCCCCCCACCCCCCACTTATTTGAATGGATGAAAAACACTGCAAAAACTCAAAGGATTGAAAAAAACCACTTTGATGGTTCAAATCTTCAAGGAAAAACCTTAGGGCTCATTTGTATGACAGATTTTTTCTTCTGCGGTTTTCATAGACAGCAATTGTATCTAAGTCTAGTCGAGTCGGATCAGTAATGCAAGTCTATGGGTCTGTAAAAAAAAAATTGGACCGAACTCTGATGACATCTGTGTACAGTCCAAAGTTCAGACTGTCAGAGAAGAGGAGGTGGAGAAACTTTTTCTTTCTCCAGATATGAGAAAAACGGATGATTATTGGCTCATGTTCTGATCAAAAGTTTGGTCCATTTTTCTCATATGTAGAAAAATTAGATGACTGGACGAGGCCTTACTGTGCTAGTACTTACATTTTTTTTCCATTTTGAGTGTAAACAAGCCTGAAAGGCGCAGTAGGTGCAATATTAATAATATTAGCAAATCCTTCCAATTTGAAATGTAGTATACGATGAGCCCAGGGCTAGGGGTACTCGGATACCGGGCCTGGGTTTGATGGATTTAACGGGGGAATCATGGGTGGTCGGGTTCCCGGTTCCGTGCCCTGGCTGTCATTTGTTGGAGGGGGGTAATATTTACAGGGGATAAAGAGTACGTGACGACACCTGTGGATCCTGGTAATTTGGATACCGGTGCTGCAGGCTGGCCGCTGAGGTGATGAAATGTGCAGCTCAGGGTTGTCCAGCGCCCCACAGGTGGAGCTTTTACCTCAGGGCAGCGGTGATGGAGGATGAGGGGGGTAGTTGTTCTTACCCCTCCGATGAGATGCTGACAATGCTGAAGCCCTCTGGGCGCCGGCGGGAAGAAAGACAGAGACCAGTTCAACTCCAACTCCGCTTTACTGGGTACCGGCAGATGTTAAGGTGAAACACGGTACAGTCTGGTTTAACGGGTGATAGTTGTCGGTTCAGGGTACCCCCATGGAGTCTCCAGATGTTCCTTTAAGTCTTTCGGGGTCTAATCTGTCCTTCTCACTATTTAACCACCCTTGCAGAGCTCTCCCGCCAGACCCCTGGTCTCCAACGATGAAGCACGGGTGTTCCTTTACCGATACGGGCGGGAGCGACCCACAGCAAAATACTCCCGCCACCGGAATCCAGACTGATACTCCTGTAATCTTGAACCTATTTTTGGGCCTGAGGGGCAAGGTACCTTCTTGTGGCGCTTACGGCTACCCGGTGATTATGGGCCAGCAGCTTGTCAGTCTGCGGCCAGGGATAAGCCGCCGACCACCTCGTTTTCCGTGTCGCCGGTGTTTCCCAGACGTTACCAGCCAGCACCAACCGGTTCTGGTCCGTCCCCTTCTGTCCTGGGCCCCCTCTTAAAAATGGGGATTCTCCTGTCGCAGAGCTGTCTGGCACGTCCTCTCTGACTGCCTTCCCAGCTCTAACTAACTGTCACTCAAGTCTTCCTGCACTAACCTAGGCTCCACCCCCTTTTGGACCTACTGAATAATCAGTCCCTTACTCTAAGGGCCCTTTCACATCAGCGTTTTTTTTCAAATCGCGGCAGATGCGGTGAAAAAAACGCATCTGCCGCGATTACCGCATAACGGCTGCACTTGCGGCACAGTTGCGGTAAACACCATATAAGGTATAGGCGGACTTGCGGCAGGTGCGGCAAGTGCGGTTTTGGCACATGCGGCAGGTGCGGCCGCGAAAAAAAACGCGGCTGACAGCATTTTTTTCGCGGCCGCACCTGCCGCAAGTGCCAAAACCGCACCTGCCGCATGTCCGCCTATACCTTGTATGGCGTTTACCGCAACCGTGCCGCAAGTGCAGCCGGTATGCGGTAATCGCGGCAGATGCGTTTTTTTCACCGCATCTACCGCGATTTGAAAAAAACGCTGATGTGAAAGGGTCCTTAGGTGGCCTAGTGTTGTGGTAAATTCAGACTCCATAGATTAAACCCAAACCCACAACTACAGAAATACCACATACATTTTCAAAGTGTAATACCTCCCCAAATGGCGCCTAACTATAGGGGCGCCACATATAGTTCTCCTGATTAGCTGTCACTTATCTCGGGTGCCGGACATTACAGCTTAGGTATCAAACTGTCACTATATGATTGGTCATAACCATGGATACCTAATCTGCAGTGTCCTGTACATTATTTATTAATATAGCACCATTAATTCCATGGTGCTGTACATCGGAAGGGGTTACATACAAAATTATAGATATGGGTTATAGTAAATTAACAATGACAGATTGGTACACAAGGGAGAGGAACCTGCCCTTGCAGGCTTACAATCTACAGGACATTGAGGAGAGGCAGTAGGCCAGGGGTGCAGCATATCCGGTGGTGGTAAGGCGGCAGCCCTGGTGGTGGTGAGGCGGCAGCTCCGGTAGTGGTGAGGCGGCAGCTCCGGTGGTGGTGGTGAGATGACAGCTCAAGTGGTGGTGGTGAGGTGGCAACTTCGGTGGTGGTGGTGGTGTGGCTGCAACACCGGTGGTGGTGATGGTGACGTGGCCACTTTTGTGGTTGTGGTGGTGAGGCGGCAGCTCCGGTGGTTGTGGTGGTGAGGCAACAGAATGGTCATTGCAGACTGTAAGCTTTTCTGTAGAGATGGGTTTTCAGGTTCCATCTGCAGGATTCGGGAGTGGTGGATAATCCGACATGATGGGGCGTAGAATTCCAGAGGATGGGGGATATTCAGGAGAAATCTTGGAGGCGAGTGAATGAGGAACGGATAAGTGTGGAGGAGAGAAGGAGGTCTTGGGAGGATCGAAGATTACATGAGGGAAGATAGTGTGAGATTAGTTCAGAGATATAGGGAGGAGACAGGTTATGGATGGCTTTGTATGTTAATGTTAGTAGCTTGAACTGAATTCGTTGTTGAATTGGAAGCCAGTGGAGAGATTTGTAGAGAGGAGAAACAGGGGAGTAGCGAGGAGAGAGGTGGATTAGTCGGACAGCAGAGTTGAGGACAGATTGAAGAGGTGTGAGGGTGTTAGCAAGGAGGCCACAGAGGAGGTTACAGTAATCAAAGTGGGAGATGATCAGGGCATGTATAATCATTTTAGTAGAACGAGGGCAGAGGAAAAGATGGATTATGGAAATATTTTTGAGCTGGAGGCAACACGAGGTGGCGAGAGTTTGGATGTGTGGTTAGAAGTCAAGAGTTACTCCGAGGCAGCAGATATCTGGTACAGGCGAGAGCATGATGCCATTCACCGTGATAGATCAGATTGGGAAGACATTGTGAGATGGAAGAAAGATGATGAGTTCAGTTTTATCTACATTGCACTTTAGGGAGAGAGAGAAGGAGACACTTCAGGAGTAAGTGACAGCTAATCAGGAGAACTATACTACACTTTTAATTGGAGGGATTTGCTAATATTATTATTATTATTGTTACACTTTCTACATAGTGGGGTAAGATCTAGAAGATGGGAATACACTTTTAAGGTCATATTCATTGGAGGCATTTTTGCATCATTTTATGTTTTTTTTTTTGGGGGGGGTGGGAGGGGTGTTGTACTGCAAAAAAAAGCTGCATTTTACAGTACAAGGAGTAAATTAGATTTAAACAATGTGTGATTACCCGCAGTATTTTCCTGCCATCACTCTAGGTTTTGGTGCAAAAAAAATGAATAAAAAGGCTATAAAATTAGAGTATGTGAACAATACCCTAAGACAGGTGAGGGCCCAAGACAGGCCAGCGTGTTGTATTCTATTCTTTTAACCCCTTCCAGGCCACAAAACAAAAGCCATTTTTCAGATTGTGTCAAAAATGTCAAATGCATCAAAAATCCAAAATTAATAGGAAATTCACAACGAAATACTCATTACAGATCGATTTGCTCATCTCTAAGCAGAATTCTTGTTCAGTAAATGAAACAAAAAAAATAATAAATTAAATAAAACCAACCCATGTCTGGAAAATTGGACAGAACGTCTCCGGCCAGCACGAGCCAAAGACAGAGGAGATGGGGGAAAAAAGTGAGTCTCTGTCACCATCGTGTGGCCAGGATTGGAATTGCGTGCAAAACCGATCTCTATAAATAGCCCTCCATCAATTATACTGTATATTTGTGGGGCTGGGTCACGACGCTGTAATGGGATTGGCCCTTTATTGCTACTTGTTGACAGTCCTCTAGGATAAACAAAGCCCTGTTGCCATGGCGACATCAGCCGAGCTCCGAAAGTAGGCCAAATATCTCGTCTCGTTTATTCATACGGCACAGGCGGTGCTCAGACGGCCCCTGCACTGAGCCAAACATTGCACGCAGGTTGCATCAGAACTGGTCCGGCTCGTAGAAAGCAACCAGGGCTTCCATCTGCCTTAATATCACAAGACATTTTTTTCCCCTTTCTTGCCAAACTAGACATTACCATTGAACATCTTAGAATGTTTTGGGGTTTTGTTCGCACATTTAGTTTAATTCATAAATAAATCGCCAATATTTACATTTATTGACCCGAGGTATGAGAGCATAATACCCTATAGCCAACACCCTGGACGCCTCAACCATGATCAGTGCTGGCATCAATGGTGGGTGTTTACTCCCATAGATCAGGGGTGGGAAACTCCAGGCCTCAAGGATCACCAACGAGTAAGGTTTTCAGGATTTCCTTAGTATTGCACAGGTAATGACCTGCACTGGTGAGGATTCCAGCCCCTGTGTAATGCTAAGGAAATCCTGAAAACATTACTTGTTGGCGGCCCTCGAGGACTAGAGATTCCCACCCCTGCCCTAGATGATGTGGAGTAGCAACAGCAGCATCTAAATGCTAACAGAAGGCTACCTAATTGCTAAAGGCTAACAGAAGGGAGGGGACTACTTCTTTACCCTATCGGCACCCCGAGTTCACAATCACATGCCATGACAAGCCAAGGTTAAAAAATATGTAAATCAGATTAAGACGGCATCACCACAAGCGTAGGTGCAGGCAGAAAATAATATACTTACAGAAATGGTTATCTGCCGCGACACTACTATTTCATGTTTAATGAAAATGAATGAGTGGCACTAGAAACAAGAGGATCAATGGATATGATGTATAAGTGAATTGCAGAAACTGCCCTATGCTAAATATGATAAAAATGGAGATCTTAGTTTCAATAGTGGCCACTAGAGAGTAAGCTTGGCATCCACTTACAAGGAGCCTCCACTGCCAAGTCCTAACACTATGCCCTGGTGAAATTGTGAAATGTGAGTGGGTTTATATGCCCAAAGATGTAATTGGAAACAATGAATAGGTGTGTGTAGGGCTCTCACAATGGTGTCGAAGTGTGGATACCAAACTAAGGAAAGGGGGAAGGGGAAATAATATAGTGGGAGCTCAGTCAAAAATTATAAACCCACTCACATTTCACAATTTCACCAGGGCATAGTGTTAGGACTTGGCAGTGGAGGCTCCTTGTAAGTGGATGCCAAGCTTACTCTCTAGTGGCCACTATTGAAACTAAGATCTCCATTTTTATCATATTTAGCATAGGGCAGTTTCTGCAATTCACTTATACATCATATCCATTGATCCTCTTGTTTCTAGTGCCACTCATTCATTTCCATTAAACATGAAATAGTAGTGTCGCGGCAGATAACCATTTCTGTAAGGTTAAAAAATAGACCATGAGCCAGCTATTAGGATAATGGCAATATTTTAGTGAAATAAATGAAAAATTTAATTTTATTTCACATTTCAGTAATTCCTGTGAAGTACTTATTTGCAAAACATAATTCTTTGAAAATCACATCAAAACTCTAGATGCTTGAAAAAAATATATTATATAGTTAGTAAATTTTTTTTTTTTAAACTAAATTTTTAAAGGAAATTGTTTTGTACATTTCCTTTAAGAATTGAAGTTAAAAAAAAAATGGTTGTTCATGAAACTTATATTTTCAGAAGCACAGAATATGTTGACTTAAAATTTACTATTAATGTAAAGGACAAAGTGTCAAAAAATTAACAAAAACTTTCAAAATGACTGGGAAACAGAGAGATTGCCTTAAAAAGTGAAAAATGTCAGATTTTAAATCCTTTGTCACTAAGGAGTTAATCCCCATCAAAATAAAAACGTTTACACACTTTTCACACTTGCGTCCCAAGGTTTATTGTCATAAGATGGCCCTAAAATC
Organism: Allobates femoralis; assembly: GCA_033576535.1. NCBI lineage: Eukaryota > Metazoa > Chordata > Amphibia > Anura > Aromobatidae > Allobates > Allobates femoralis. The sequence continues at coordinate 42,584,652 of JARQOC010000001.1, forward strand.
TTAATTTTTCCAAACTAAGCTATTTTTCGTTGGTGCCTTTTTCTTGTTAGGCTACTTTATGTATTTTTCAATGTTCGCTATTGTGTTTGGGGTTTTTGCTTTCCTCATGTTTTCCGCTGATTCACTATGGCAACTTTAGAAAAAGTCACAAAATTTTACAAAAATCATACTTCAGGCTCCTCCCCCACCCACCTGCAGTAATTTTATGTTTGCCAGCTATTTGGGTGCAACACTCAATGGGCATAATACGGGTCTAAGCAAAAGTAAAGTATGGTATTTTTGATTTTGCATGAAAACTCATGATCTGCATGCAGCATTTTGAAAAATTTGGTGCAAAAACATGAATAAATATCAGTAAACAACAAAAGAAAAGTGACAACCAAAAAATTAATTGGGCCCCACGTTCTTTCTGCCTCTTTTAATGCATTTTATGGCCTTGGCAGCAGCTGCCTGGCATTGGTCACCTAAACTAAGTTTGCCGCTCATCTAGCCATCCAAGGCTTTCTGTGACAGTTTAATACCGTAAGTGTTTTACTATTTAGTAGATAGTTTTTTTTCTTTCCCTTGACCCAAGTGCTTGACCTTCCATTTATCTTTTTTAAACCTTCGTAACCATTTTTGAGCAAGGTATCCCCAATAAATAAATAACTTCTCTCTTATCGTACTAAGCGGGTGCCGATCTGCTAAACCCAAGAACGGCCAATGAAGAAATGCGCTGTTTTTGCGCTCTACACTGTCTACTTTTGGATACAGAAGGAGCTGCAAAGTGCTGATAGGCAGGGGTGTCGGGTGCTGGCCTCTCCTGATCTATCCTAAGATTAAGGCCTGAGGATCTAAGTCTCGAACAACCATTCCCTTTCATTAAGAAACTTTCTTGTGTTTGTTAAAAATGTTCTGCTATTTTGCTTTGCAGTGTCTGCAAGTCCTTTATCTAGGTAAGTGATCTGCAAAAATATTACAAGTCCCTAAGAACTCTATACTCCCACCCTCCCTTCAGTGTTAGAGATAGAAGGACCAATAGCAGACAGAGAGGAAAGTATCTAAAGTTTTATGAAGTGCTCAGATATCAGCCTGTAGAGAAAAAAAAAGCATAAGGAAAGTAAATAAGTGCTGGATAGAGGCTGTGCTGATATGAGCTAATGACAACAGCTCTACGAATACACACATACAGTACCTCACATCCAGCCTATATTACTGAGAGAGACTTAAACCTCACATCTAGCTTATATTACAGGGAGAGACACATAGACCTCACATTCAGCCTATATTACTGGGAGAGAGACACAGAGCTCACATCCAACCTATATTACTGGGAAGGACACAGAGCTCACATCCAGCCTATATTACTGGGACACACAAAGCTCACATCCAGCCTATATTACTGAGACACACATACCTCACATCCAGCCTATATTACTGGGAGAGACACTCACACAAGAGAACAACTGGATTAGGCTGCAAACATAGGCTCAAGGGGTGAGGTTACACTTGAGTGAAGTAATGAAGATTGCAGACTTTATTAACTAAAGGTAACTATTATTGTAAAAGGTGCCCATAGCTTTTAAATTGTCACTTCAGGGGGCAAAGTAGATAAGCTATAAGTAAGCATGTTAAGTACCAGCCCTTTAAAGAGGACCTGTCACCCCCCTGGTGCATGGCAATCTAAATGCACCTTTGAATGCAGCATGCCTTTACCACCCCCATGTCTCTAGCTCCCCTGTGCGCTGAGATATACACTTTATAGATCTTACATATAGTGAGTCCGGAGGGCATGCCTTCTTATGGGGTCAGCTCTGGCACGGAGGTTTTTCCCTGCCTCCGGTCGCTCTGCGCCGCATCCTGCTGCTCTGTTCCTCCTCCTTATTGTGTCCGCCCCACTCCTCGCCTGTGCCGACGTTTACGCTTCTGTTCTCACACAGGCGCACAGCGAGGACGGGAGACGGTCACACAGGCGCACAGAGAGGACGGCAGATGGCCGCTGACATCACGGCCTCGTTATGCGCCTGCGTGAGAACAGAAGGTTAAACGCCGGTGCAGGCGGCGAGGAGGGGGGTGGACACAATAAGGAGGAGGAACAGAGCAGCAGGAGGTGGCACAGAGCGGCCGGAAGCAGGGAAAAACCTCTGTGCCATCGCTGACTCCATCAGAAGGAATGCCCTCCGGACTCACTAAATGTAAGATTTATAAAGGGAATATTTCCACTCACAGGGGGCTAGAGCCATGGGGGACCCCTTCCCTGAATGCAGCAGGCATGCTGCATTCAGTGCTGCCTTTAACTTGCCAAGCACCAGGGGGGGGTCACGGTCCTCTTTAATTAATAATTACCAGAACAATAACTTGAAGTTTTGATACAAAATCTGTAACATGACCCTGATGATGCATCATTTAATAGCACCGATTTCCTATTGAAGTGAGAAGGACAGGAGGAGGCTAGCACCCGCTGATACACTGCTGCTATTACACAACAACCCTCCCTCCCTTTCCCTCGCTGGATGCTGATAGAGGAGCGGCGCCAATCAAGGTGGAGACGGCAAAGTTTAATTTAATTTTTTTTTGTAATTACACCCACCTGGAATCATTAGGCTTCATTGTCAATGTGGTGGAGACCCCTTTAATAGGGAAAAAAATACATATTTCTACACATCACGCAACATCAACCAAGTTTTCAATACTGCATTTATTACCCTGCATGCACTCAGCATTGTCAAAATCAAACTATAGGACGTCACTTCACTGAAATTAATATCTAGAATGAACCGAAACAAACAAGGAAAATCCAATGAACCTAAAATGTTTAATGACAATGTCTCCAAATTTGGTAAGTGCCGGTCAGTAGGTGTAGAGGGCTAAGTGTAAGAGAAGTCGGCCCCTTCCCCGAGGGTCTGCAGGCCTCCTGCGATGCTGAACTTCGCCACTTCTGAAACCAGACGTCTAGAAGGTTCTGAAGAGCTGGTTCTGGAGATACCCAAGGTGCAGGAAAGACGTCTGCGCCTCCTTCTCTAATGCAGCTAACTCCTGCACCGTTGGCGCCAAGATATCTACGTGTCCTTTATAGAGGCCGCCTACAACATGGAAAGAAAAGAAATAGCATTGTAGCTGGTGTGAGTGGCAGGGAGCACCCATAGGAGCACTAATTCACAGTGTGAGACAGCCGTCGTTCACCCCCCATCCTCCCTCCTGTTTCCGTACTTGTAAAGTTATGACCTTATCACATAAAAAATCTGCTGGCAACTGACCGATGAGAGCTACCACCCGTTCTTGATGTACCTGCATTAATTCACCTCTATTCTGGCTCATTCTGTCCTGAGGGCAGTAGGCGCTCCTATCTGTGATTGACATCCTTAGCTATTGTGTTTCCCCGAAAATAAGACCTACCCCAAAAATATGCCCCAGCATGATTTTACAAGTATGCTTTAAAGACCTACTCCAAAAAAAAAGCCCTAGTTACAGTCAGGGCCGATGTTAGGGTTAGTGGGGCGGGGGGAAACAGGCAAACTACTCAGGATCCCCACTCATATGGGCCCCCTACACTTCTGTTCCGAGATTAAGACTGCTTAAGAACCTTTGGTGACATCTTGGTCATGTGACCATGCGGTCACCAAAGTTACTTTAACTGTGGGAGTCAAGAGAAGCTGAAGAGGAGGCTGGCCGATATGTAGGCCTGGCGTTAGAGGGAATGGTGCAGGGGAACTGGGCAATTTCTCAGGGCATCTACTGTATTAGGGGCCCCCAGTGTTTCTAATCTGAGGTTAAGACTGTTTAAACATATTGTTTCAGTTTTTATTATTTTAGATGAATCCACAATCTGATGTGAAGGTGGAGGCCCCCACTGAGCTACATTCATAAGCCTGCACATAACAAGGTATGTGCAACCTCATAGGCATTAATAGGGCCTCGAAACTACGGTCTGTACACAGATGTATGAATGTGGGTTCATATAGGGAATTATCTCTGCTGAACCTACCTCCAGCTGCCCGTCTCTGCCCATAGGTCACCTTCCCATCAAATTCATCCAGGGGCACCTTCATATCGGGCTCCACCTGGGATATGGTGCAGGTCAAGTGCTCCTCAATTTCAGACAGCAACTGCAAAAAGATCACACGTGACATAACTCAGGTCAATGATACTGGGATTATGAGGAATCATTTATAATATAAGACAGGGGTGTAATGAGGTCTAATAAATGCAGCAATTATATAGATATCCCACTTGTGATTGACCGAAGAAATGAGATCAGGATGGAGTCATATTCTATGTAGTACAGAACATGGCAGAGACACTTCCCACTCATAAGTCTTGTGTATATTCAGCATACAGTCAGAGGAGACGCTTAAAGCCTCATCCAGTGTGTGATTGTTTCTTAGTGCTGGAGTGGCACTTTAAATTTAAGCCCCATGCTTCTGATCACATACTCACTTTCTGGTAGCTTCACCTTTTACTGACGTTGCTCCAGTCCCGCGGCGCCATCTTGGGCTCGTAACTTCAGACTGACCAGAGGTCACAAGCGCTCAGTGCATCTGAGGGTCAGGACAAGGGCCAGAACAAGGGCCAGGGCGAGGGCCGAATAAGGCTTGCATAGAGATGTATGGAAAAGTGACCTCTGGTGCACTCCATGAAACACTGGAGTAGCCGGCAGGTCACTTATCACTGCAGACTGATCAGAGCACCATTGGAAAAGGATGAAGGCGGTGGAAGGCTACTATAAGAAGGGGGCAGGGGACTTACATTTAAAGTACAAACGCTGGAGTGGGGCTTGAAAAGACGTTTCCAGTCATTAAAATCAGAACAGTGGGAGTCTGACAATCTGCCCAACCAGTGATCAGCTATTCACAGCTTCTGAGAGGTTTACAAAACAAGGACAGAACAGCTCCATACCCCACATAGTGATTATTTTTGGGTACCGCAGCTAATTTTGATCTGAATGGGTGCAAAGCTGCAGTACCTGAAAACAGCCACTACACGGTGTATGGAGCAGTGTTATTCTGGCTATGTACACTGCAGACAGCTGAGTGATAGGAGTGTTGGATTCGATACTGATGACCTGTTATGTCCGCACAACCCCCCTTTTAACATAACAAACCGCTTCTATAAAAGCCTGAGTGACAGATTACCTGCATCTCGTTATACCAGATGGTGCAGCCTCCATCCTCCTTCAGTCTGGTGTTGTAACAACCTTTTCCACGACTGCTGCACACGTGATACCAAACCTAGGACAAAACATAGAGATCAATACACATTAATCCCGTTCATGTCTCCAATACTCATTTCTATCTTTATTTACTGTTTCCAGTAACAATTCCGGGCACATAACTGCTTCTAGGTGACCATTACAATTGATTTGTTTTGTGGTCGTCACATCTTTATATAAACACATCCATCCACTGTCTAGATCAGGGATCTCAAACACGCGGCCCCTGAGGCTTCACTGTGCGGCCCGCGTAACCGTGGACAGACATGCCAGCCGTACAGTGCAGGAGGCAGCCGCGCTCCCCGCTGTACTATATTTTCCGGCCGCAGCACTGACAAGGCTCTGCCGCTCAGTAACATCAATGCAATCCACCGGCCCATAAGAGGCCCACAGGTGACGTCATACGTCGACGGCAGCTGCGAGACTCTCATTGGCCGGTGGATTGCATTGATGTTACTGAGCGGCTGAGCCTTGTCAGTGCTGCGGCCGGAAAATATAGCACAGCGGGGAGCGCGGCTGCCTCCTGCACTGTACCGCTGGTTGTTAAAGGTCGGAAAATTGTGTGTGAGAGAGTGTGTGTGTCTCAAGAGTGTTTGTGAGTGTATGCGAGAGTGAGTGTGTGAGAATGTGTGTGTGACAGAATGTGAGAGTGTGTTTGTGTGTGTAAGTGGGAATGTAAGTGTATGTGAGATTGAGTGTATGAACGTGGGTAAGTGTGTGTGAGAGAATGTGTGTAATTGAGAGTGTATGTGAGAGTGTGTGTGTGAGAATGTGAGAGTGTGTTTGAGACAGAATGTGTGTGAGAAAATGTGTGCGTGATTGTGAGACTGTGTAAGAGTGAGTGTGTGAGAATGTGCGTGTAAGAGTGAGTGTGTTTGTGTACGCGAGGGAGTGAGTGTGTTTGTGTACGCGAGCGGGTGAGTGTGTTTGGGTACGCGAGCGGGTGAGTGTGTTTGGGTACGCGAGCGGGTGAGTGTGTTTGGGTACGCGAGCGGGTGAGTGTGTTTGGGTACGCGAGCGGGAGAGTGTGTTTGGGTACGCGAGCGGGAGAGTGTGTTTGGGTACGCGAGCGGGCGAGTGTGTTTGGGTACGCGAGCGGGCGAGTGTGTTTGGGTACGCGAGCGGGCGAGTGTGTTTGGGTACGCGAGCGGGCGAGTGTGTTTGGGTACGCGAGCGGGCGAGTGTGTTTGCGCACCAGAGCGAGTGTGCGTTTGCGCACCAGAGCGAGTGTGTGCGTTTGCGCACCAGAGCGAGTGTGTGCGTTTGCGCACCAGAGCGAGTGTGTGCGTTTGCGCACCAGAGCGAGTGTGTGCGTTTGCGCACCAGAGCGAGTGTGTGCGTTTGCGCACCAGAGCGAGTGTGTGCGTTTGCGCACCAGAGCGAGTGTGTGCGTTTGCGCACCAGAGCGAGTGTGTGCGTTTGCGCACCAGAGCGAGTGTGTGCGTTTGCGCACCAGAGCGAGTGTGTGCGTTTGCGCACCAGAGCGAGTGTGTGCGTTTGCGCACCAGAGCGAGTGTGTGTGTTTGCGCACCAGAGCGAGTGTGTGTGTTTGCGCACCAGAGCGAGTGTGTGTGTTTGCGCACCAGAGCGAGTGTGTGTGTTTGCGCACCAGAGCGAGTGTGTGTGTTTGCGCACCAGAGCGAGTGTGTGTGTTTGCGCACCAGAGCGAGTGTGTGTGTTTGCGCACCAGAGCGAGTGTGTGTGTTTGCGCACCAGAGCGAGTGTGTGTGTTTGCGCACCAGAGCGAGTGTGTGTGTTTGCGCACCAGAGCGAGTGTGTGTGTTTGCGCACCAGAGCGAGTGTGTGTGTTTGCGCACCAGAGCGAGTGTGTGTGTTTTGCGCACCAGAGCGAGTGTGTGTGTTTGCGCACCAGAGCGAGTGTGTGTGTTTGCGCACCAGAGCGAGTGTGTGTGTTTGCGCACCAGAGCGAGTGTGTGTGTTTGCGCACCAGAGCGAGTGTGTGTGTTTGCGCACCAGAGCGAGTGTGTGTGTTTGCGCACCAGAGCGAGTGTGTTGTGTTTGCGCACCAGAGCGAGTGTGTGTGTTTGCGCACCAGAGCGAGTGTGTGTGTTTGCGCACCAGGGGGGACGCGAGTGTGTGTGTTTGCGCACCAGAGCGAGCTGTGTGTGTTTGCGCACCAGAGCGAGCGTGTGTGTTTGCGCACCAGAGCGAGTGAGTGTGTTTGCGCAGCCAGAGAGTGAGTGTGTTTGCGCACCAGAGTGAGTGTGTTTGCGCAGCAGAGGATGTGGAGTGTGTTTTTCGTACCAGAATATGTTTGCGTACCAGAGTGTGTCGGTGTACGATATCAATCTTTTTCTGTGTGCGGCCCAACAGCCCAGCTGACTTTGAGACCCCTGGTCTAGATCATAAAAAAAAATCTGGATATGTTATTTACACGGGGTTAAACAATATATCAATTATGAGTTCTGACATTTTCTTATGTGATATTTCAGTTTTTCCTTTTTTTAAAAATTGCAAAAATGTCTATATTTCTGTTTTTTTCAGTCAGGATGGGGAGCAGAGTGCACATTAATGAGAAAAAAATGAACGGATTTGATTTACCAAATGGCTGCAATGAAACAAACAGTGAAACACTTAATAGGGGTCTGAATACTTTCCACACCCATAGTTTTCTTGGTCCGTTTGGAACTTTTTAGCCACATCAGATTTTATAGATATGACATAAAGTATCCAGAGTATATTATGCAGTGGATGAGAGCAGATCTTTGCTGCACCCACCACAGGGAAATGTTCCTTCTCACCCTACGTTTAACGTTTCATCAACCATCTTACAATGTTCATGGTACTCCCCATAAGGTGAGGAGAGGAAAATAAAAACTAACACATTCCTTTTCCATGAACTGTTCCTGCTGATCATGACGGCACTTTACAAACTGTGCAAAGTGCAAACTATAAAGTGCTTTTCAATCATTTTTTTCTTACCTTTTCTTTATCTGTTGCAACCAGAGAAATGGCTAACCCCATTCTGAAAAGATAAAGAACTTTATGAGAGCAGAAACTCATAACATAAGAATACATAATGTGAAATGTTACATGCACCAATGACACACATGACAATAAATAACTTTGTAATATATCTGATCAGAGAAATCTGCTTCTTTCTCCTCCAGGACAGATCTTCATTCAGAATTCCTGAGTAAAATCTGTGTTTGGTGAAGACTTTCCCATCACTGAGATAGGAGATGACAGTTGGTGCTTGTAACATTCTATGGAGGGGGAGGAGCTAAAGGTAGAGACATATTCTGTGGTAGGTTCTTCTTAAAGGGATTCTGTCACCAGGTTTTTGACATCCCATCTGACAACAGCATACGATGTACAGATAGAGACCCTGATTCCAGCGATGTGTCACTTACTAAGCTCCTTGCTGTCATTTTGATAAAATTACTGTTTTCTCTGCTGTAGATTTGGCAGATCCTAAATGTGACAGGACTGCTTAAGTAGTTCTCTAATGATAATTTAAAGAGGACCTGTCACCCCCCTGGTGCTACGCTAACTGAATGCAGTGTGTCTGCTGCATTCAGGGAAGGGGTCCCCCATGTCTCTAGCCCCCCTGTAAGTTGTTAAAAAGACTTTATAAAATGTACAGATAATGAGTCCAGAGGGACTTACTCAGTAATGAGTCATTGCTGTTGCTGGTTTCCTCCACACCTCCAGCCCTCAGCGATGTCATATACAGGAGGCTGAACAAGAGAGGGCTGGAGGTGGTACACAGAAGGCTGGAGGTGGGGAGCAGGGCAGACACATAAAGGAGGCTGAACAAGAGGTGGCACAGAGAGGGCTGGAGGCGGGGAGGACACCAGAAACAGCGATGACTCATTACTGAGTAGGTTCCTCCGGACTCCTTATCTGTACATTTTATAAAGTATTTTTAACAGCTTACAGGGGGGCTAGAGACATGGGGAACCTCTACCCTGAATGCAGCAGACATGCTGCATTCAGTGCTGTATTCAGTTACCGTAGCATCAGGGGGTTGACAGGTCCTCTTTAACAGTGATTTTATCAAAACTACACTGAGCAGCCTAGTAAGTGATACATCGCTGGAATCAGGATCTCCGTCTCTACATTATGCTGCTCTCAGATGAGATACAAAAACTACTTAAAAAAGGCTGCATAAAAAAAAACTTACCATCAGCAGCCAAAAATAAAAAACAACCCTGCACTTACAGGATGCAATCAGATCCCATTATGTAGAGCAAACCCAGGTGCACGCTTGCGGGATCCGTGACGTGGATTATGAGCTTATGTGTCTTGGCCAATACATGAACCAATACCCCATATAAAAGGTTTTTTGTCTATCATAAAAAAAACTTTTTGCACTTTTGTTATAATTTTCGCGGGGTGCGGCTGGCCCTCATGGGACACCATTCATCCAGTGGTGTGGAAACATCGTACTGGGCGGCCCATTTGGTCATGTGGCAAAACCGGTGGGTAGCTATCAGACACTCTGCATAATATGTATCAGTGTGAATGGCGTGCTATGCAAACCCATTATGTGCATGGCAAGTCACCTCCTACATGTCTTTGTAGGTAGAGGTGATTTTATCTGCCTGCACCTGGGCTTGCTCCACATAATGGGGTCTGACTGCATCCTGTAAGTGCTGTGTTGTTTTTGGCTGCTCATAGTAAGTTCCTCTTAGATGAGATGGCTAAAACCTGGCGAGATTCCCTTTAAATGACAGTCCCACGTCTCCATAGAACTTCATGAGCAACAACTGCCATCTCCTATCTCAGTAATGGGAAAGTCTGTATTCACTGAAAACACATTTTATCCCTGAAATGACAATTCTGAGCATTAATGAAAGGAGCAGATTTCTCTAATAATATAGATTACATACTTTCTAATTTTTAAATGTAATTTTTCAAATCTATGAAATGTAAAAAAATAAAAAAAACACACACAAAAAAAAATTGGTTACATTAACTCCTTCACCCACAGGCAATTTTCAGTTTTTCATTTTTCCCTCCCCTTCTTCCAAGAGCCATAGCTACTTTATTTTTCCGTCAATATAGACATATAAGGCTTGTTTTTTTGTGGGCAGAGTTGTACTTTTGAATGACATCATTTATTTTACCATATAGTGTACTGCAAAACTGGAAAAAAAAAATCCAAGTGTAGTGAAATTGCAAAAAAAAAAAAAGTGCAATTCCACAATGTTTTTTTTTTTTAGATATTTACCATGTTCACTATGTGATAAAACTGACCTGTCGGTATGATTTTCCAGATACCAAACATATATTTTATTATTATTATTATTTAAGCGGTGAAAAAAAATGTTGAAATTTGCCAAAAAATTAAAAAAAACTGTGCATTTGTCGCCATTCTCATTTTTCGGGATCTGGGGCTGTGTGATGGCTTATATTTTGCGCTCTGAGCTGATGTTTCTAATGATACCATTTTCAGGTAGATAGTGATTTCATCGCCCGTTATTGCGTTTTATTGCAATGTTGCGGTGACCAAAAACAAGTATAGTTTTTAATTTTTTAACTCTTACACAGTTTACAAATCTGATTAATTGATTTTATATTTTGATAGCTCGAACATTTCTAAATTCAGCAATACCAATTATGTGTAATTTTTTTTAAATTTATTTTCAATGGGGCAAAAAGGGGGTTGTGGATTTGAACTTGGGTTTTTTTTTTTTCATATTTTTTTTTTAAATTATTTTACTATTTAAAGTTTTTACTAGTCTTTTCAGGGGACTTTAAGCTGCCACTGTCCAATTGCTTGTGCTTACAGAGCGATGCTTCACATCAGAACAGCCCTGCACTGCAGAAATGATCGTCTCCTGTGAATGCCGGCGCTCAGAGTGTGTTCACAGGAAAGGAATCATGACAGTGACAGGGTTCCTCATCTGACCCCATGCTGTCTTAACAACACATCGGCGCCCAGTAATGGCATCACAGGGTCACTGACAATGGCAGGAAACAGCGCGATCCTTGCTGCGGCGTGTTAGATCTTGCTGTGAGAGTTTGACGGCGCAATCTAATGGGTTAACTGGCATGGGTGGATCGGAGATCCACACACCTGTATAGCTGCACATATTGAATGATCAGATCAGCCAGCATGTGCAGGGAATGATGCGAGCTCAGCAAGTCCGCTCGCATCAAAGGGGAGGGATGAGACGAAGGATGTACCTATACGTATTTGGTCATGAAAGGGTAAAAGTATGGTCCTGAATCCAACCACATTACTAGTAATTGCAGTGGAGTCTCCATTGAAGATGTAAATAAAAATACTGCTGGTATTTCCTTCCTGCTTCCATTTATTGGGGTATGCTGATCCAATTGGGGCGTAGTTGCACCTATGCATTTAGTCCTATTTGGCTTAGTGTAATATTGTACTGGACAATCTGAACCTTTGAATAGGACTGGCCATAAATGTCTGATACACATTGTTGAAATAGATACGAGTCTCATTGACAAGCCATAAAGGTCCAATATTTGCACACTGGTGTCTATGTGAATCCGGCTTGGACTGGATGCACCTGTATCAGTTTTCCGCCCCTTTGACTTTCAATGGGGCCGGATGAACTTGTAGGTGCATCCAGTTCTTTCCTTTTTTCCCAGATCCAGGTGGTGACGTTTATTTCACTAAGACCAAACACATTTTGGTGCAGTTTTGGTCTCCGTGACTACCCCGGATCCTGGGCACCACGGATAAAATCCCAAAGTGCCCAACAGAACCGGTATCCTGTTGGATCCGGATCCCCGGATTTGGGTTTTGGGACTAGGCACGGCCAGAACGCAGTTCCAAATGATCCGCTCCCTTGGGGGGTTGTCTTTTGGCCCTGGATCCGTTGCAAACAGGGACGGAGCCGGAAGAAACTGTCTGCTCTCACATCAGTATTATCGCTGATCCGTAACACGGATGAGTGATAATACCGATGCGGGGGCATCAGTTTTTACAATTCCGGGGGGGAAAACCAGAGAAGCGCAGACAAAACCTGCATTCCCCCAGATACAGAAAAACACTAATATAAAAGTGGCCTAAGAAAACCCCTTTGAGCCAAACCTTTAATGTAGACTATATAGGATGCAGTGCTTCTGGACCAAACAAAAAAAATAACAGTGGGCAGATTAAACAATATTGGTTACTAACTAATAAGGGCTTGTTTACTAGTCGCTGGGGGGGGGGTTCCATACATTTCTCGTGGGTAAAAACACTGCACTTTACAGCACCAGCAAAGTGAATGGGAATTCAGAAGCCTCATTCCTTTTTTCTTTGCAGATTTTAATCCAGGGATTTTTTCCAATCTGTAGCATGCCAATTCTTTCAGCATTTTTCTGCAGCATTTTTCATTAAATTTGAATTAATGCAAAAAAAAATTAAAATAAATGCATTAAGTGTCCCCGTATTTTATGTAATACGCAACATTTTTTCTGGACACCCTCAGGTTTTTGGTGCATAGAAATCCACTGCAAATACTTAACATGTGCACAACATACCCTAATAGGCAAATAGACCAAGGAGAATTAATAAGACGTCATTATACGATACCTTTCGGCTCTGCCCACTCTGCCTATGCGGTGCACGTAGTTCTGCTTCTCATCGGGAAGTGTCACATTGATAACTGCGCAGGAGAAAAGAGCACAATTTCACTTGTCTGAAACCACATTAACTCAGTAAAGGAGGCATCATGTAAGGGGAGCTCACCATACGGGATCCCACGGATATCGATACCTCTGGCGGCCACATCCGTGCAGATTAAGAACCGAACTTCGTTTTTCTTAAGGGAATGGATTTAATGCAGCAGTTAAATAAACAGTATGGGGTTTTTTAAGTTAAAAAGTACATTTTTGTTTTCCTAAATGTAAAACATCCATAAATTTACTTAGCAGATGACACTTCTCACACATTCTTGATGCACAAACATTAAGGGTTTTTTTAATTTTGATGTAGTCAAAGAGATCCTGAATCCAATGATGTATCACTTAGTTTGCTGAGTGCAGCGGTTCTGACACAATCAGAAGTTTTAGATTTAGCCATGCAAATGAGCAGGGAGAGCCGCCCCCACCCACACCAGGCTCTGTATATACATTGTACATTGACAGTGAGGAGCGGGTTAGACTGCTGTGCACAAGACAATGTAGTCCAAGCAATGATAAGATCCTGCTGCTTAAACAAACATTCCAGTAAAACAACAGCTCAGACCTTGACAAGACAGGCATCCCTGAAATCTGTTTTAACCATTGCAGCATGCTCCCTTCAGAATACTTAGCAAAAACCTGCTGATAGATTTCCATGAAAGGAGTTACAGTGCTCTTTATTGGGACAATTTTAATACACTCTTTAATAACAGGATGCTGATGGCCTGTCATGGTAGCCTGGGTGGGTCATGGCTTGTCAAAGAACCTGTCATTGCCGTCCTGTGTGTCTGTGGACTTCTCGATGTACCACAATAACAATGTATTGTTGTATATGAATCAAGTGAGCAAACTAATGGATCAGAAAATTAATTTAAAAAAAAAATAATTTTTGGTACTCCCTGCAAAACATTTTTCTAGTCGCTTTCATTGTGGGACAGAAGAAACATGGGTTTATAAGTTGCCACCTGATAGCTGACCCTAACAATACATCTTGGAGAGAGAAAAAAAGGCGCTCTACATATGGGCAACTGGCACCCAGTCATTCAGTTAGTGTAGAAGGAGCAAAACCAATGCCCCCAACCTGCCCAAACAAGGGAGGGCGCTGTATTCCCCACTTAATGATTGGTTGATTCTTTGGGGGACACAGGAATCAAGAGATGTCCTAAAACTGTCCTAGTGTGGAAAGACTTATACTAGTAGTGAATAAGGAAGAATAACTATCCGCTAAGTTACTACCTGAGCAACTGTCGCTTGTAGTACCAATACCAATGTGGATAGAAGACTAAGTAGCGGCACTATGGAATAGAAGAACTGACACCTTGAGGTGCAAGACCCTGGAGGTTTGTAACCCGCCAGCGAAGAGAGCTGTGCCCCGGAAGAGGCGACCTAAGCTTATCCCAACCTTCCACATTGGCAGATTGAGAACACAGAATAAGTTAGTTCCTAACTTGCCTAATCAAGGCCGAGACTGGTTTTGCTACCCAAATCCGTGTCTGCCTCCGAATGACACTAAACTAAAATAACTGGGTGTCGACTACCCAGGTGTAGCCTTGATGGGGAGAAGTCAGCCCTTATTTTTTTTTTAAGATTTAGTTGCAGCATATAAACTTATGGTTCCTGTGCCCCCCAATGCAGCAACCAAGAAGTTTTTTTGTAAAATCATCCTTCTCCTACTTTAAAAACATATAAAGAAAAGGATATTTAGTACAGAGGCATTCCTAAAACTCCGGTCTAATAATGAAATATAATGATAGGGATAAATCCCATAAAAAGGAAAGGAAGGGGGGGGTCAAAATATCAGAATTGCGATTTTTGGGGTGGCAGTATCTCCCTAAAAAATGAATGAAATGTGATCAAAACACTGTGTCCAAAAATGTCAGCCTGCCAAACAAATCTCGAACCCTCATACATCTTCATTAATACAGAAAGTTAAGGGTCTTAGAAAAAGGAGACAAATCTCTGTTTTTGGAAGTCTCGTTTCATTAAATCTGCAACCCATATTACAAAATCCAGGCACGCCATGACGATAGACAAAAAAAAAAAAAAGAAGGGGAGGGGGTTGAACTAAATCATAGAACCTAAAATTAGTCATAGAGAGAAGGGGTTAATAATCTATACCCCCAATACACAAACATTTAGCAGTCCTGCGGGGGATATGTTGTTTTACTTTTTCACTCTCGGTTGCAGATATAATGTGAATTCTGGAAAAATAATCGGATACTGTATTCCCCAGGAGCAGAAGACTCAGCAGTGGCATCTGCATGTTTTATATGGAGATCTGCTCATCAGAGCTTTGCCATTAAATCCGGTGTAAGCAGGGGGGCCGTTTTACCTTAAATCTCTCCAGATTCTGCTTCCTCTCGTGTGGTTTCCGGTCACTGTGCAGACATACACACGAGAACTGATGTCCTTTTCTGTCAGGACCTGAAAGACATGCAAGCATTTTCTAGATTACTGCAACATCGTCTTAGAGCACAGACACAACCTCAATTGTTACGTCAATTTTGGCTGATCAAATGAGATGATCAAGGTATCAGGGTTAGTGGCTGCACTGATAAAAGAGTGAGCAAGGAGAACGGTGGAGAACACAGGCATCGGCACGGAGGAAGAATAGGTACTCACCATAAAATCTTTCTCCATCACTTCACTGTCTGCCTCCTACTGACACTAAGTGAAAACTGATTATCTCCAGGTCAGTTGGTGGGAGTATACTACTGAGGAGAACCTAACTTTTTTGCTTAGTGTCAGCAGCACACACCCATGGTCTCCTGTGTCCCCCAATGAAGCGACAGAGAAATACATATTTCCCAGTTGAACCTATTCTTTACTGCCCCTCCCTGGATCCAGCTCTGACTCTCCGCTGCTGCTCCAGGTGTGTGATAGTGTCTGCAGTGCTGACATCTCATCGACAGCGCTGCAGCAATCATTGAGCTCAGTTGTTTTACTACATTATGACAAGTGTTTGTAATGAAGAATATTATGTGTCACTATTTTAAAGATCAGATCCACCAAATTCACAGAGTCTGGCGGGACTGAATGACTGTCTAATAACAAGGGTGGCCTCTCGAAATCAAGAAGGATTGGATACAGCATGCCAAGGAGATAAGTGAAGGCTGTCATTGGCTTATACCACTTTATCCAAAATATACACTCAGAAAAGGAGAAAATACTTATGTACTGGAGTGGTGGTGAGGTCGGGAGAGATGTATGCTGATAGAACAAATTATCTAAGTCTATGGCACCTTAACGGTGTTATACAAAGTTTGGACGTTATCCCTTAACCAAATGATGGGAGAATGACACCCGCTTGGGCCCCAATGATCCCAAGAACTGATGCTATGAATGAACCAGTGGATGATCATATGCACTGCAGCTCCATTTATTTATTCGGCTATCTCTGGTGGTCCCATAAAGAATGTTTACAAGGGGACCTGGTTCTTGGGTCCAGCATTTGTACCCCCTGAAATCAGGAAGATATCGCCCATCCTATGGATAGGGGTTATTTTATACACTTGGCACAATCCCCCTTAACCTCCCTGGCGGTCTGTTTAGTTCTGGAATTTGTTGCTAAAAGCGGGCTACCCGCGTTCGCGGTAGATGCGGTTAAAAAGGAGATTTCTGTGTACTCACCGTAAAATCCTTTTCTCTTAGCCTCTAATTGGGGGACACAGACCGTGGGTGTTATGCTGCTGTCCACTAGGAGGCGACACTAGGCAGAATCTGCAAAAGAGTTAAGAGACTCCTCCTCTGCAGCATTACACCCCTGAAGCAGGAAGTGATTCTCCAGTTTTGTGCTAAAGCAGTAGGAGAGTTAACAGATAATAACGGTGACACCGGAAGTCTACGCAGGCGACCTGTGTAAACAAATATAGTTAACAAGATAATAACAGTGTAACATGGCCTGAAACCAAACAGGCACGTGTGTAAACAGTTAAAAGTTAGCAGAGTAATGCTAGTACCACAAGTCCTGAAATTAATCAGGCGCATGTGGAAAACAGTGAAGAGTTAACGAAGTAATAATCGTATAACAAGGCCTGTAACTAAGCAGGCTCACAGTACCATAAGGCCTGGAACTAAACAGGCACAAGTTTAAACAGTCAACAGTTAACAGAGTGATAATAGGCAAACATGTGTAAACATGTTAACCATGTAACAGCTGAGAAGCTATGTGAGAACTGTAGAAAAAGACCCACAAGGTCAATAGGGTGGGTGCTGTGTCCCCCAATTAGAGGCTAAGAGAAAAGGATTTTACGGTGAGTACACAAAAATCTCCTTTTCTCCTTCGCCTCATTGGGGGACACAGACCGTGGGACGTCCCAAAGCAGTCCCTGGGTGGGAAGAACAATGGAACTAGTGACACTGAGCATGGTCAGTGAAGAACTATGCACCGACAGGCGGGCTGCTGCCGCCTGGATGGCACGTGTACCCAGACCTGCGTTTGTCGAGGACTGAGTGCAAGCACTATAGTGGCTTGGGTATGGGTGTAGGCTGACCCCTTGGCTGCCTATACACTTGTTGCGCCGATACCCCTTACCGAACTGTCCAGGAGGCTTTCACGGCCGTAGTAGAATGTGCCGTGACCTGCCGGATGGATGAGTTTTCGAAGGTATAAGCGTATTGGATGGTTAGAGGAATCCACCTCGTTAGGGGAGCCTTAGAGGCTGATGTGGCATTATGTCTGCCCATTGGAAGAAGGATAAGGAGAATCCGACCACTTAGAAGGGCACTGTCCTGAATACCTAGACGCGTAGGGCCCCGACAAGGTCCCGCATACGTAGGTCGTTCGCGACCGGACAGACTGGAGTCGGGCACGGCGATGGCAGAGAGATTTCTTCATGTAGGTGGAAGGAGTAAACCTACCGTAGAAGAAGAATGGAACCAGCCATAGGACAATCTTGTCCAGATGGAAGACTAGAAAAGGATGGATTACAGTAAACTGCTGCAAGTACCGATACTTCTGCAGAGACAAATAAATGCCGCCGAACCATACTACTATGTGGATGAGTATGGTAAGGTAACATCCCATTGAGACTGAAAAGATGGTTCTTGTAGTGCTGTGAGGACCAAGTTCAGGTCCCCACAGTTGTAGTCTTGTTGTATGGAGACCTGAAATAGCAGACCCTTTGAAGGAAGTACTTTATAGACGTCTGGTGGCAAGACGTGTTTGTAATAGGGTGAAAAACGGCTGAAAACCTGCTGTGCAAGAGAGCCTAAGGACAGACCTGAGTCTAGGTCTGAGAGGAAGAAAACGGAGAGTCCCTGGCATGAAGTAGGGCCAGGGGGAATGACCTCTAGAGGTGCACCAAGCAAAAAACCAAAACGATTACACATGTGTGATGGGATATCGCTGATAAAGCTGGTGTTCTCTCTGTGACTACGGTCGTTACAATATCCTGGGAAAAAAACCTCTTGGGTTAAGTTCCAGGTCTCAAAAGCTACGCCTTTAATCCCAGATGTGAGGAATTCTGAGGGAGGACTGGCCGTGATCGAGCAGGTCTGGACTGTCTATGAGACGTCCTGGTACTGCTACTATAAAGTGAACGAATCTGCGCACCACGCGCGTGTCGGTCAGTCTGAGACCACGAAGATGATACAGCGTCAGTCTCGTTCGATATTCCAGATTGTTAGTGGGGAAAGGATATCGGAGAGATGGATACTGGTCCAGGCTTGGACTAGTGCGTCTGTCCCACTGACTGTGGATCCTGAGACCAGGCCAGGAAGGCCAGGACCGTGGCATTGAGGCGTGACTCAGTCAGGTCCATATCTGTGGTTTCACGGCATTGGCGTTTCGACAGAGGACTTCTAGAAGAAGGGGCTAGTCCCCCGAGTCCATCCCTTGGTGGATTAGGAAATCCACCTCCCAGATGTACACCTGGTATGAGAACCGCTGTCAGTACGGTGTTCAAAGAATTCCACCTAGTGAAGGATGTGGCGAGCCTGGCATCGCTTAGAGACTGCGGGTTCCACCCTGGTGGTTGACATATGCCACAGTTGTGGCATCGTCTGACTGTAACCTGACATGTTCGAATGCCAGAAGGTGACTGAAAAATTACAGTACAAGACATACTGCACGAATGATCGTAGATTGAGGGGCATTTTCGTGACAGGGCAAGACTACTGCCATGAGCATTGTGATGGGGGGGGGGCATCGCACCCCATCCTGTTCTCATGCAACGCTTGAGCATGGATAATTGCAAAGGCCGGTTATTCAGCTGAGCCAATGGAACTGACTTCCAAGCTGCTACTATGCTGTCAGGGACTCTTATAGCAGTTGTGAAGGATTGAGGAGACCTCCGACGGAGGCTGCGGATTCCCAGACTAAGGAGCCGTGCCTTGCCTGGGGAAATTTGACTAGAGCTGTGGATGTGCAACTTAACGGCCGCCGTTTTCATACGATGCTGTGCGTCCAATATGGCTGAGACTCCATACGTGATGCTGTGGCATGTGTCCGTCAGGAGTACGCAGCGGAGCTGGGATTCCTGGAATGTGTGTGCTGTGTTGCAGCATGTGCCGTGGAATTGCGTAGACCTGTGGAGGTCGATCCTACCGAGGCTTCTTAGCGAGCACGGTGTAAATGCCACTGTTCGCAGACCTTGAAAGTTATGCATTGATAAAGAGTCATCCAGATATGGAAGCCTGCTGAATTGTAGTATAGACATTGCCAACTTCAGGCTGGAAAAATCCTTGTATGCTTTGCGCTTCAGTCTTGTTTTTTTTTTTTTTTTTTTTTTTTTTTTGCCTTGCCCCACTCCCTGTGCTGACGCTTTGGAGGCTCCGACTTCAGTCGGAGGGCGGGCAAGCCAGTGATGTCGCGGCCAGGCTGAAGCCGGGCTTAGCGGGAATCGCAAGGCCCGGGAACGGCAGAGGCCCGGCGCGGAGATCTAGAGGGAGTCGGAAGTCAGGAGCAGCGCTGGCCGAAACCGGAGGCTGCGCCCACAATAGGTCATCGCCGGAGTCCTGCGCTGCACACAGCGAGCGCTATCCCACCGTGATTATTCCCCTTGTTGACTCCTGAGTCGAGAAGTGACAGATTGCGTGGGAGAAGGTTCGGGCCACGGTCATACGATGTCCAAAAGGGCCCGTCCATTGGGTTAATGCGGACGGGGTTCTGCGAGGTCCTGCTTTGAAGCGGCTGTGTAGAGTGCTCGCACGTGTCATCTCAACCCAAGTACCTAATATAGGTATAGTGAGGAGATTGGCAACAGGGCTCATATTCCATGTTCCGCGACCCAGATTGTCGTGTTTGTAGGTTGGAGGCAGAGGCCGGCCAGGCCTTGTGCCGTTGCAGCTTCAACCCGAGTCCCCAACAGTGGGGAGTCGAGGAAGGAGTATGGTAAATAGCAATCTCGGCTACGACCCAGCGCCTCCAACGGTGGGGAGCTGAGGAGGGAGTATGCTGTGGGTCTTAGGTTTCAGAGACCTGTAGCGAGAATACTCGTGCGGTTGCGGATTACGGTGTTTCAGCCTGCATCTTGTGAGACTTGACTGTCATCACTGCCAACCAGAGCTCCAGCTGTGGATTTTGGAGAGGATTTTTGGCGAACGGTCCTGGGGTCCCTTGCAGTTGTCAGGTAATTGTAGATTACAACAACTTCAACTGGGCTCGCCAACATTGGATGTCCGAGAAAGAAACCTGTGAGTTAAACTCGTAGTAATTCCACCACAACCTATTTCTTTCAACTCTGTGGGGGCCTGGGAAGGCGAGGTTTAAATATCAACAGGGCTCCACCAACTTGTGGGACCGAGGAAAAAAGGCCTGTCGATACATCCCTTAGCTTTCCCCGGGGGGTAGCTAGAGTATCAGGTTGGATAGGTGTACCAAGAGGTGCCTGTATCAGGCACGGAGGTAGGAACAATCACAATTGGTCTGTGCGCTGGGCAGAGGGACTCTGCCTGTACTGCTCTGGGAATTATCAGTATTCCTCATAGTACGATATCGCTCCATACGCTGTGTACAGAGGGGAGCATTACAGGACGGGTTGCAGCAGGCTGTATCATGCTAGCTGCCCTTCAGTAACTATCAGAGACTGCAGCACAGCGTTTTGCTAATTGTACTGTGTTGGGACCCTGTGTATCTGCACAGCAGATGCTGTGATATGTGCTGCATGTTATACAAGGATCCTGATGAATCCATATTACCTCCTGCTGGCAGGATAGGGACAAAGGGATGTCGCAGTGGTGGCAAGCATGAGCCTGCTGCCATCTGCCCCTTAGTGGATGCCCCTGCAGACAAGTCTGCCCAGTACTGAGTCGTAGGTGCAACCCTAGTGCCTCTAGGGTTTGCCCATACATCAGACTTCATTGCCATGGCTGACCCTAATGATGTGGCTTGGTAGGCCTATGCCCCCTAATGCTTAAGCGCTGCTCACCACTGTTATACAGCGGTGTCAGCGCCGGGGCTGCAATGGCGGCGGTGCCATGAAGAAGGGGGCGGAGCCAGCGCGAGGGCGCGCAGAGAGTCTGAAGGCGCCTTTTTCAGCCCTGTCCCGCCTCCCGTGCTAATGCAGGGAGGTTCTGACGTCAGGCGGGGGGTGGGCGGGTAGGCGGGGAAAGGGGCGGCGACGCCTAGCTAGGCCAAAGCCGGGGCCTCGCGTGAATCGCGGGCCCGGGAACAGCGGAGGTCTGGCGCGGAGGTCCGCGGCCGGAACTCGAGACAACGCTGCCAGGCACCGGAGGCTGCGCCCAGACGCCCCGACGGCACCCAGAGCCCGCTGACTGAGCCGCCGCAGCTGTGCTCCCTTCCAGGGAACGGGCGCAGCACGGGCAGTAAGGGGGTGCCCGCTTCCTAGAAACACAGTGGGGCTCCGTGACCGGCAGGGTAGCAGCCACAATCCAGGTACCAAGGGTGGGGAGTGACTGTCGGCTTCCTGCCTTCGGCCTGCAGCCAAGGTGGCTGACTTATAGCCTGCATGCGGGGTCACAGCCTGGGAATGTGTGCAGCTGAGGCCCGGGGCTTCAGGAGTGTGCTGCGCCTGTGAATGTGCCCGATGCTTGCAGGAGCACATGATCTGTGGCCCTGGCAATGGCTACAGATGCCTCAAGATGTGGTCCCCCAGCCCCATGAGGAGCACACAGCAAGCTGGGTGTCCTGGAGTCTGTGCCAATTAGCATTTGGCAGGTTGAGGCTTTGCTGGGGCCCGTGGCCCTCAGAAACACTCAGCAGAGCTGAGGTTTCTGGATCAGGCTGCAGTGACCATGCAGTATGGTTGTGCCCTACCTGCGGTGTCTCAACCTAAAAAGCCCCGGAGGGGCGATTAGGGAGGGATGCTGCTGTCCACCGTCAGGGAGCTCCTGTGGAGCCTCAACTTCAACCCAGGGTCTCCAACAGTGGGGAGCTGGGGAAGGGGGGGAGGCCATCTTCTCGACCTCAACCAGGCACCCCCAACAGTGGTGGGCCGAGGAGGGAGCGGCATGTGGGGGAAAAATGTCGACCTCAACCAGGCTCCCCCAACAGTGGGGGGCCGAGGAGGGACCATGCCGGGAGTCTCGTCAGAGACCCACTTTTCTTCTTCTTGAAGAAAAGATCCAAAAAGAAAGTTTTTTAGGAGCACTAAAAAATCTGTGTGTGCCTCCTAGACACTAAGCAAAAACTGGAGAATCACTTCCTGCTTCAGGGGTGTAATGCTGCAGAGGAGGAGTCTCTTAACTCTTTTGCAGATTCTGCCTAGTGTCGCCTCCTAGTGGACAGCAGCATAACACCCACGGTCTGTGTCCCCCAATGAGGCGAAGGAGAAAAACCGCATCTACCGCATCTGCCGCACTTGTGCCGCACTTGCGGCGCGGTTGCGGCGCGGTTGCGGTAATCTGCATAGGAACCAACCACCTCTGATGACCCTCATACATTGTTAATATGTGCCCCTGCAGCCTAGTAAACCATTAGCAGCACTGTTGTTGTGTGCAAAGTGGCTGCAGTAGAAGTGCGATAATGATTTTAGACACTTACATGCCTGGTACTTGAGGGCGTCTCCCTGTGTGTGCTGGGACTTGTTGTGCTGTGGTCATCATGTCTGCTCGCCCCCTCCCTTATGCACGCCCCCTCTCAGCCTGCTATAGTGCTGTGAGGCTGATTGCGTCATAAAGGGGCGGGGCTACCGTGATGCCGCGATTTAGCCCCGCCCCTTTATGACGCAATCAGCCTCACAGCACTATAGCAGGCTGAGAGGGGGCGTGCATAAGGGAGGGGGCGAGCAGACATGATGACCACAGCACAACAAGTCCCAGCACACACAGGGAGACGCCCTCAAGTACCAGGCATGTAAGTGTCTAAAATCATTATCGCACTTCTACTGCAGCCACTTTGCACACAACAACAGTGCTGCTAATGGTTTACTAGGCTGCAGGGCCACATATTAGCAATGTATGAGGGTCATCAGAGGTGGTTGGTTCCTATGCAGATTACCGCAACCGCGCCGCAACCGCGCCGCAAGTGCGGCACAAGTGCGGCAGATGCGGTAGATGCGGTTTTCTCACAGCATCTGCCGCGAACGCGGGTAAGCCCGAGCCTGACTCGGGGTTAACGCTTCTGGTAGTGAATGTTAACCCCGAGTCAGGCTCGGGAATAACGCTAGGAAGGTTAAGAACAGATTTAGGGTAAGTTTCCACAATCAATGTTTGCAGGATTTTGGACACAACACGCTATTGCTACGTCCAACCTGTTGCATTGTACAAGCGCGATGGATAGAATTTACAGAAATATAGCACTGCGGAGACGGATGCGATCTCAGCTGGTGAATGCAGGAAAAGCCACCGCACCCTGAACACTGATTGTGAGCACAGGTGGCTGCGTTCACACGTGGAGACCACCAGTGACCCCGCAGGAGAGGAGGCACAGTGTCTCCAAGTCATGTTGACACAGTCTAATACCCCAGCAGGACTGTAGTTACCCAGAAGCCGGCAGCCATTTCTACTCCACCTCCTCACACAAGTCCCTACATGCATAATCCATGCATACAGCGTTACCTCCGCCGTGCTGCTGGAAGTATTGCTCCAGGTTATCACAGTCCAGCTTAGTCCGGCAGAATATAATGGCTTGATCCATGTTATGCTCCTTGATGGCCTGCAGCGTGTACTCTCCCTTCAGGATCTTTATTGCTTCTGACATGGTTTCTGAAATGTACAAGCTGTGATAAGTCACTGGCTCTTTCTGTAATTTTCAGATGGATCATGTGTACAGATTACCTGGAGAGCTGCCCCCGGGCCGAGTGTTATCCTTGTCATGTACACCATCTGTCTGGTAAAGAAGAAAAAAGTTTATTAATTGAAAGGCTACATTTTTTCATTTTAATTATGGGTCCATGGAGGTCTAAAATAAAAAAACACCTACAAGACCCCATCGTTCCTTGGCACTACTGTCCATGTCATCCCCTTGGCTCGTTTACTCTTCAGATTTGCAGTTTGAGCCAGAAGGGAGAGAACTACGTGACTGGTTCCACCGGAACTGTGACCTCTGCAGCCAATCTACGGCTGCTGATGTTGAGGAATGATCAAGATGTTGGGGTTAGCGGCTGCTCCACAAAAGAGAAAACCGAGAAGACTGGTGGGGAACACATGCAGCGGTGCGGAGGAACAACAGAGGCTTGGTGAGTTTTCTCTTTTTATGTTAAGACCATAATGAGCACATATATTACCGTAAGTAAAAAAAATTAGTAAACTACTAAAAGTTTTCTAGATTTGGAAAACCCATTTCCAGTTTGCATTCTGTTTTAAAAACAAAATTATGCTTTCCTCCCCCTCCCCAGGTCCGGCGCTGAGTCTCTGCCGCTTCCCTGAGTGTGCTTTTGTAAGCAGAGCTTGCATCTCGCCGATAGTGCTACAGTCAATCATTGAACTCAGCAAGTCATGGCGAGCTCAGTGATTAACTACAGATAATAACAGACACCGAGACAAGAGGGCAACGCAGTGCTGAGCAAAGCACATCTGTTTTGGGGGACATGGATATGGGGTTAATCTGCATGTTAATATCATTGTGAACATTAAATCCCGCTGCTACGAGGAAATGAACTTTATTCCTCCCGGCTGCATTTTGGTTTCAGTCAAGTGGGCAGCACCAAGTCAGGTTCATTCCCCCCTGTGTGTGTGTGGAAATCAGCAGCTGTACCGTGCCCCTCGCACTGACTGACAGCCCCTCAGCATTAGAGAAAGCTGTCAGTCATTGTAGAGGACGCGGTTTCAGCTGGCGCTCTCCAGACTCTTTTTTACTGAATCGCGGTCATAAAAAAGGATGGCGCACGAGAATTTCCTTGTTCAAACACTAAGGGGTTCAACTCTATAAAAAAAGACTTTTCAACTCTACAGCATCCTTACTCGGATATGGTTTTTGCCAAGTCGTTCCCATAGCTTGTCTTTCTTGGGGTTGACTGTGACAACAACATGATGCACAGTTTCCGGGACCGAGTCTTCTCCTTTCAGGTCCACCCATGTAGGAAAGTGCATAATCTTCTCGGACAGCTTCTTCACATCAAATGAATGAAGTGTGGCGGAGCAGACAATCACCTGGAAGAAAACGCAATGAGAATATAAAATAAAGCGTCCCGCCTGATCCTACAACACCACAATAATGTATGACGTCCTTACCTGTAATCGTTTCCCATCCGATGTGACCTGAGGGATCTGCTGATGAATCCTATTAATGAAGTCTGAATATCCCTGGGTCAAGAGACCATCCTGGAAATGCATAAGAGCGAGAAGAACAAAGCTGGATGTGAGCGCTGAGCCAGATTAAGTGTACACAGAGAAGGGTACACATTTCCAAAGAAATCATAATTATATGTGAAGGAATCCAAGGGTCATTATTGAAAGAAGTTGACCAATATTTCAAAAACATGGGAACTGCCTCTTACCTGTCGTCATCCGTGGATCTTCTTTTGATTGCCCGGTCAGACGTGCTGTCATCACTGCGGTGTGTTGCACATGTGACTTCACACCAGCTCAGCTAATCATAGGAAGATCCATGGATGAATGCAGGTAGGAGGTGGTGATCAGGTCTCCAGACTGGCAGCTTTCAGCTGACCCCTGGCTGTCATGATCCATTGGCGTCCCTCGATCCAGTCTCTAGAGTGCTGATGGGAGGGGGGGAATGACGCGATGCCCACCGACGCATGTTAAATCACGCTGTCAGAGCTTGACATCGGGATTTAACTGGCTAACAGCTGTGGGTGGATCGTAGAGGCACATGTGGGCTGATTAGATCAGACAACAAGTGCAGGGAAAAATCAGGCTCAGCATGCAGGCCCACATCAAAGAAAGGGAGAAGTTAAGAGGTTAAAGGGGTTGTCTGCTGCTGTTATATTGAGTCTTGCTCTTAGGTGAGGTCATCAGAACAGTAGGGGATTTGAACCACTGAACCCATGTAAGTCAGCCATCATCAGCTGCGGAATAGGATATGAGCAGCAGTTCTTGACAGCAGACACTACTCTGTGTGGAGCAGTTCTCTTGAGGCTGTGCACATATTTTACAGCTAGCCACCACTGAACCTAACGCCAACTAATCAGTGGGGGGTTATTGGGGGTCAATGATCATTTAGTGTGTGCATCTGAAGCCGGGAT
Source organism: Allobates femoralis (assembly GCA_033576535.1). Taxonomy (NCBI): domain Eukaryota; kingdom Metazoa; phylum Chordata; class Amphibia; order Anura; family Aromobatidae; genus Allobates; species Allobates femoralis. The sequence continues at coordinate 42,610,992 of JARQOC010000001.1, forward strand.
GGCCTGAGTAACGCTATTAAATGGGATCTGTCAGCAGGTTTTTGCTAACACATCTAACAGCAACATAAAATAGGCAAAGAAACCCTGAATCCAACGATGTGTAACATATATTACTGGGTGCAGGTGTTCACACACAATCAGAATATTTAGATATAACCATGTAGCTGAGCTGGGAGAGCTGCAGCTGCCCACACTGGGCTCTCAATAGACATTGTACATTGACAGTGAGGTGCCAATACCAGCATGGGGGTGTTAGATTACCCTGCTTCTGACATTGTATTCCTGTAATAGTAATCACCAAGTGATAAAGCCTTTAGTTTAAGTATACAATAGCACAGAGCCTGATAAGAGAGTTTTTGTCAGCCTACATTACAAAAACCTGCTGAAAGATTCCCTTTAAAAGGGCTGCCTTCCGGTAAACAGGTTGGCGGTGGGCAGTGACTTACAGTTGAGCATCCAGTTATATTTGGTAGGTTTGCAGAAAGTAGAGGACAGATGGGTATAAATATGTCTGCAGGGTCTGAATGCACAGGATTTTTTTTTTTTTGTAGTATGGGAATCTTCCCAAAATGTCTTCAATTCTCATTATAGATGCATCGCAGCAATACAAATTGGCAGTGAAGGTGATTGTCTAATTTAAACCTTATGTCACTAATACACCAGTGTTTTTTTTTTTTGCAAAGCTTTCTGAGCGTATTCAGCGAAAAACACTGATAAAACATGACTATCTGCAAAAGGAAATCGTTTGACCACAGACTCTGAAAGCACATGGATTACCCCTCTGAGCAGACCTCATCCCCATACAGACCGGTGACAGGGCAAATTAAATACCCGCAGCGGAAATCAGCCTCAAATCGTCTGAACTTACAGCTTCATCCAGAACCAGGAACCGAACTTGTGACAGAATTAGTTTTCCTGTAGAGATAAGGTCATCAACTCTGCCCGGAGTCCCCACCACGATATCCACCTGCAGGGAAGGCACAGACGTTGGATTAGCACCAAATAACCAGTAAGAAAGAGACAAAACTGTAATGAATGAAAAATATCAACAACTTTAACATTTCAGGGAGTAAAGCTTAAACTGCTGCAAACATTACAATAAAAAGTGAACGGGAGCATATAATTCACAGCCGGATTGACGTTTCCAGTGACGGCTCGCCCGCAAACCCTGGATATATATGTTACGTTTTATATTGTACAGATCCAGAGATAGCTCTTGTATCATACTCCATTACGAGGTAACATCCCCTGGAATTCCAAGCCGATGATGTATTCATGAAGTATTTACATCAAGTAATCTTGCACGAAAATGGAACTACACCTACTGGGGTGCGTTGGTCAACAAGATAGTTGACCATTTGCCAAAACGGCATACAACAGAAGCCATTAACAAGGGTTTCTTCATTTAGATACATAGAAATAGATTAAGTCACATACTTTTCACAATAAGGAATGGTGCTCATATTGTGGGGCCAGATTTGCAATGTCATTAGTGCCACAGTCTACAGAGATGTAACAGTAAGGAAACTAGTGTAAGCATTCTGCGGAGGGGAACCGCCATGTGAGCGCAGCCAGTACAAGCCCTATGTTTATAATGGGAGCGCATGGTGCTGTGCTTGACTGCGCATGTCTGCGCGCTCCCATTCATTGCCATATGTGATTTGTATGCAGGCAAACGCCTGCGCACAAATCACACACTCTCCTCCACACCAGGGACGTGACAGATAGGGGCTTGCGCTGGCTGCACACACATGGAGGTTCCCCTCCGCAGCGGAGGGGAACGCCAGTGTGAACCCAGCCTAAGACTTTTGTCTGTAAGCACAAATGATAGCTCAAACCAATTACAGGCACTAGGTGCACCCTAGGTGGGGCTGAGCAGTTCAGTAAGTCATTCCAAATTCCCTTTTGCCATGTATCTCTGCCCTTCCATTTCGTCCTCACAAGCTGTAACTTTACCGGCGCTAGAGGAGGATGGAGAGAGAACAAGTAGGAGGGAAGATGCACTGAAGTGCTCGCCAAGGGTGCACAGAGTGCTTGCGCTTGGTTTGAATAGTCATTTTGTGCAGACATGCCCTTTAAAGAAGTTCTTTAAGTATCCTTAATAAATAATAATAATCTTTATTTATATAGTGCCAACATATTCTGCAGCGCTTTACAATTCAGTGGTTCATATACAGACAGTCATACTGTAGGTAACAATTATAGTCATCAAGTCCAGGTTGATGAGAGTGAGAGTGCAACATACGGCACCCCCGCCAATCAGCTGTTCCCGGCGCCGTCGGGATGTGTTCAGTTGTGAAGCGGAACAGTACCGCCCCATCAACTATTCAGTGACTGCAGCTGTGTACTGCAGTCGCCCCCTATTCAAATGTATGTAAGTGGATCTGCAGTAACCCGCTGCGACCACTATATACAGCTGATGGAGCTACTCTGCAACCAAGTACATCCAGCTGCCTCCGGCATTGGGTGGGGACGCTGTGTGTTGCACCCCCCAATCAATCAGGTAAAGATGATCTATTCTAAAAATAGGCCAACAATATGAAGTATTGGACAACCCCTTTAATCATCCAAATAATCATCCATGATTCTTATCACTATTGTGAAAAAGTGTGCGTCAATCACAAATATTCTCCTCTACATGAGCACCTGGGCCCCTCTCACATAATGGACCTGGGAATTCAGATACATACTATGGACCGTGGATGCGTATATTGTGCACTTGCTATGCAGCTCCTTGTGATGTGAAAACCTTTGTAAGAACTTACCCCACTCTCTAGTACAGAGAGCTGATCCTTTGCAGCTACTCCTCCAATGATGAGCAGTTCTCTGCAATACAGAACAGCAGCAATCATTCCTAGTAATTGAGACAAAAGTGCCACAGACCGTCTGACTCTCGCAGGACGCGGTAGTTACCTTAACTTTGGATTATCCACGTATTTCTTGAACTGTTTCACATTGTTCAGTGTCTGCTCTGCCAGCTCTCTGGACGGCTCGATGATGAGCGCTTTCGGGGCATTAGGAGCATTCTTTGCTTGTGTTACCTGCGCGCTTCCTAAATAGAGAAAAGAGAATAGCTATGATAATAAAAACACAAAAGGAAAAAAAAAAAAAAAGACAGATATCTATGACGTGAACAGCAAATATTTCCAAATCATGGGCTGTGAGGATGATCAGGACCCTCAATGTTCATTAAAGTGGTATTCCGAGAAATGTAATAAAAATAAATACCTCAAATACATTTAAATATTACAAATTTTACTAAATAACTAATTACACAAAAATGTAGCGAAATGTTTAACTTGAGTTAGTGCACTACCAGGATTTGAAATATGTCGTCTCCCAGAAGTTTCCCAGCCTTCCTACATCTAAGGACGGGCTGTGTAAAGACATCTGCTCAAGGCAGACCCAGGTGAGTACAGCGTCCTGTGAGGTATCGTGAACACGCATTCCTCTGAGTGCATGGGCGTTCACAATACCAGACAGGATGCTGTCTCGAGCAGATGTCTTTACGCAGCCAGTCCTCAGATGTGGGATGGCTGGAAAACTGCTGGGAGATGACATATTTCATATCTTGATAACCTTTGCCTTTTTGCTACATTTTTGTGTAATTAAGACATTTAGTAAAATTTGTAACATATAAATGTACTTTATTTCAGTTATTTATATTTATTACATATCTCAAGTACCCCATTAAGCCCCCATCTTTATCCACTAGGTCTTACATCAGATGTGGAGAGGTGATGACGCACACCGGGCTCCTGTGCATTTATCCTAATTAATAGTACAGATGCACAACACTTGTGATGGTGAACCACAGGATCTCTCCACACCAAAGGTCACATGGTCAGATTGGTCAGTGAAAAAAGGATAGGCCACCCTCTTTCTTGGAGTTAATTTTGTTATTGGGGGTCAGATAAAGGAGGTTGTCTCATTAAATGAAGCCCCTCCAACAACTATTAAAGCGAGAGGCTTACCAGCCATTCAAGAAATGTTAAGGTGTAACCAGAAGAATGAATTCTGTGCTTGATGATTTAGGGGTGCTGTCCCAAGCAAGGGAAACTGGAACATTTTCAGGGGTATGTTCAACATGGCTGTGCGGCATAGTGAGTATAAAATTAACGTAGCCAGAACATTTGCAAATTTTAAACAGTCCCCTTCTGAGATACATTATAAATGTAAATTGAGCTTTAATAGTAAGCAGAGATGAGCAAACAGGACCAGGTCCGCTGGATGGGTGCAACGTGAACAGCCTCCGATCTGCCTACGGTGCGCCTCTTTTTGATCACCTGGTCAGGAGCCATGTCATGTACGTCACAACAAAATTATGACATCATGCCAGACCTGCTAATGAAGAAGAGGGGTGGGTGTCACCAGGTAGGAGACTGTTTATAAGGGTGCCTTACCGGCAGCAATAGGCTTATTGATTCAAGCACTGGAGCAGACTCCTGCGAATAGATTCGCTCATCTCTGCTAGTAACTGATTTTCAAACATTTTCTTTTATGTCTCAGCTAATTACTTTCTTCATCAGGATGAAGCTGACGGAGGAGATCGTCCACGTACCTGCGTTCTGTGACTTCACCACACTGCTGTCTGGGGCCTTACATAGAGCAATGAAATCGTCTTTAGGAGGAAACTTAAACTCCTCATCTCCAAAGTTAAACTGCAGTTCAGCATTCTGAGGACCAAAACATGGGAGGATATCAGACGTGGGGCAATGTGATAATGGCAAACTCAACATTACTCAGGACGGCCTCTCGCCTGGCGTTCTCTGTACCTTGTGATATGTCCTAATTCCTAAAGGTACCGTTACACACAGATATCTGTACAGACATTGCTTGCAACTCTCTGGTTGCAGTGAAATCATGGACACATTGTTCCATTTGTACGCAGCAACAAAATAGAACAATGTCCATGAGTTCACTGCAACCAGTGAGTTGCAAGCAATGTCTGCACAGATATCTGTGTGTAACAGTACCTTTATAGCCTTTGTCAACCTTATGTAATTTTCAATTAAAGGGGTTATCCATCTCTGGAAACTATTTTTTTTTCATCTAAATACATGTATTCACTGCTAAAAATCATTTATGTAATACAGTATCATTACAATTCTGCAACATTTGGGATTACAGGCTTGTAGCTTTATGTGGTCATAAATCACACGAGGGGAACAAAAAAAAAAAAAAAAATACAGAAATTCCCATTGAACCATCAGAATAAGCTCAATGATGGAATCTCAGCTAACTCATTCTGTGCGCCAGCAATAGGCAGTGCAACATAGAGGACGTAGAAAGCAAAAAGTGGAAAAAGATGAATATTACCCAATGACAAAAATGGTTGTTAGCCTAAAATACATGCATATAAAGGAAATATGTCAACAGGTTTTGTTATGTAATCTGATGCGACAGTATGATGCAAGGGTTAACAGAGCTTTCAGTGATGTGTCTATTATCACACTGTGTTGTTTACCTGCTGTTTGTTTTTACACCAGTAGCTTATCATTTCTTGGACATATCAGTACGAGCCCAAGTCCAGCTCACCCCCATCTGATTAGGAGCTCACCATCTATAGACTTAGTATACAGAGTCTGTTGTGGGCAGGTGCAGCTCTCTCAGATCTGCTACATTACTAAATCTAAAAACTCTTATTAGGTCAGAACTGCTGCACCCACTAATCTAAGTGACACATTGTTGGATTCAGATCTCTTTGCCAATATTATGCTGCTCTCAGATAAGGCAACAGAAACCTGCTGACATACCGTATTTTCGAATTATAAAATGCACTTTAGTTCCCCCAAATTTGGGGGGGAAATGGGGGTGCGTTTTATAATCCAAATGTATGGTAGATACTGCAGGGGAGGGTGGGCGCAGCCCTGGAGCGTGGCTGGAGGAGGCTGGCTGCAGGAGGCAGCGAGAGGTCACCTGCTCCTGTTCATTGGCCTGCAACTGCTGCTCGGTGCTGAAAGCGCGCCGAGATATGGACTAGGGAGCAGGCATATTATATGTAAATGCAAACCCCCCCCCCTTTGCTGTGAAGGCACATGGTCCCCCTGTGCTGGATATGGCCCCCCATGCTGCTGCCCATACTAAAATAACAAACTTTACTTACCTCTACAGCGCTGTGCTCCGTGTCTCCCTGCTTGCCGCACTTCCTGAGTCTCAGGGAAGCCGGTTATGTGATCGGCACAGCAGTGACGACATCTCTGCGTGCCCGATGGGAAGCAGCATGGGGGGGGGGGGGCCATGGATCCAGCGCTGGGGGAACGTGTGCCAGCGCTGGGGGAAGTGTGCCAGCGCTGGAGGAACGTGTGCCAGCGCTGGGGGAACGTGTGCCGGCACAAGGGGCCTATATCGAATATAAGGGGGCCATATCCAGATTAAGGGGGCTATATCGAGGATGGGGGGGGCTATATCCCAGGATGAGGGACCATGTACCAAGATGAGGGGGCTATGCAGGACATATATATGATCTGTAAGACGGACACTGGCATTAGAAGACAGACCCCATATAACATTTAATAATTATTTTTTTCTCTTTTCCTTCACCAAACTTGGGGGTGCGTCTTATAAAGCGAAAAATACAGTGTTCTCTTTAGGCAAGAAAAAAAAAAAAACTTATTCCTAATGGCCACTTTACACGCGGCAACAGGAAGATAGAAAGCGGCAGGTGTCGGAGACAATTGTACCTTTTACCTTCAAAACATCTTGAAGTGGCTGCATGTAATTAAGGTATCTGCAAGCTGTTTTGAAGGTAAAAGGTACAATTGTCTCCGACACCTGCCGCTTTCTATCTTCCTGTTGCCTCGTGTAAAGTGGCCATAAAGGTGGACAACCTCTCTATAATTATTGCATATGACAGATGCATATATCGTATATTGCATCTGTTACACACACAGATATCTGTGCAGAGATTGTTTACAGATCTCCGGTTGCAGTGAAATCATGGACACATTGTTACATTTGTACACGGCCACAAAATGGAACAATGTGTCCATGATTTCACTGCAACCAGAGATCTGCAAACAATCTCTGCACAGATATCTGTGTGTGTAATGGTACCCTTACACATGTATTGTACAGTAATGGAGGAGGTGAGCAGCTGATATTTACTCTGGGTAATCGACATAGTACTGGATATCTGTAACAAGAAACTAAATAAGAAACACAAGTTGTGCAGAATACACCAATCAGCAGGGAGACAATTCCCCGCATCCTTTAATATTGGATATCTGTGAATCCCTACACACATGCATGCTCAGTTCAGTCGAGCATGCACATGTTTTCAATAGGTGATGTGGGGTTATGCCCATGACTGACAGCGCTGACAAGAGCTATGACTCCAAGGAGAACAAAGGGATCAGACATTGACCTCCCTGTGGTGAGTAGGATATCTTTTTCCCTCTTTTCACCAAGCTGTTTTTTCCTGTGAAATCTAAAAAATAAAAACGGAGAACCCCTTTAACTTTACCTTCAATACACATGAAGCAAATAACGCCTGGTTCTTTAAATTAGAAGGGATGTCAAATGCATGACCGAGGTCCTTGCCTAAAAATACAGAATATAACGCATTAATCAGGAGGTAAAAGCTGAAGTCTCCTCCTAAACCCCAATATTACAGGGAGGGGCAGGCACTGCTCACCATTTTTGGAAAACTTCACCCGACCGTTGTCTGCATCCAGGTAGCAGCCGATCATGTCATGCATTGTGAATTCCTGCAAGGGAATAAAACTTACTTCAATAACCACTTTTAATCTGTTTAGTTTGATACATTCACAATGGCATTTGGGGAAAATTACTTAAACTGCCTCTATGGAAAACCTGCTTTTCCCAAGTGTAGTTTAATTAAATAAAAAAAAACCCTACACTGTGCTTTACTCACCACGGTCCCCAGTTCCGGGACTGAGTCTCCTATACTGCTCCTAATCTGTTATTGTGTGCAGCACCGATGTCACGCCGACAGCCCAGAGGTCCCACTCAATGGACGGCACCAGCTGCTGTCAGTGATTGGCTGATGGTGCTGCAGACAATGGAAACCATAGTGGAGACGCTTTGCTGGACCCGGGGGGGGGGGGGGGAAGTGGTGAGTAAAGACCGTTTGCTTTTTTTTTTTCTTTATATCAACTGCAGCCGGGAAACTGGAATTATTGCAAAACTTGAAACCCCTATAATTACTGATAGCAACCAATGAAAGTGTAACCGTCGATTTAATTTTTATTTACCGTAATATATTTAGTACACATGAAAATAAGAATCTTTGCCTAGACTGTGAGGATGGGGGTGCAAGAGGTAAAGAGAGGAGCCTTAGGCAATAGGAGGAGCTAGATAAAGAGGGAGGAGCCAGAGGCAGAGCTCCTCCTCTCCTTTCTTTCTTTCTGGATAGAATCTTATAAAACCCAACTATCATCTCTCATCTCAGTCATATAAATATCTGAAGTCACATCTTATGTGTGGCGCCCCTGCGGGTATTAGCCACAGTATAAGATCATAATAGTTGCACTCACTTAGAAAGCCATGCCACTGCACTACCACCTTTGGCCAGTAGGGGGAGCTCCAGAGACACCAGAGACTTCCCTAGATATAAAACACTGGTCTGAGGTAAATTTTCAGACAGTTGGAGCCATGAGCTCAGAGTGACAGGAGCTGCATTGAGTTCCTGAGGACTGGCTGACAATTTCCAGGGCCAAGCCATCGGTCTGAGGAGGAGAAAACTGATAAGAGGAACACTTTCAGAATCGGGTAGCATCATTATCTACCCTAGATAAAAAGCGCAGATACGGATACCGGATCCGTGGCTGCATTAGTTATATACAATACAGCAACCGGAAAAACGTGAGGTAACAACAAGCTTCACAGGGCCAGACACAGCAACATACTAAGAGTTCAGCAGTACTCCCGGAGGGGGTAAGCAGAGAGAGACAAAGGACTCAAGTTGCCTGTTGAGTGGGACCCAGAGAGGACAGATTTGGGCCAGCAGCGAGTTCACACACGGCAGCAGGGCCACACAGACAGCGCAAGCAGGAGGTAAAGGACCCGGTGGGGCCTGAGCAACTGAACCCCTATTGCAGACTCCGGAGACGGGACTTGTTGTATTATAGTTTGGTTGAAAGTAAACCAGTTAAACTTCATTTGTGCCTCAGCCTCTGATTTAACAGTTACCATCTATCCAGGATTGGGACCATCACCGCTGAGAGGATTTGCTGTGAATCAAGTAAGTGTCTGTGCCCTTAACATCTCCTCACCATACTTCCATCTTCATCCATCATTAACTTTAACATCACCTGTCCAGGGGACCCTACAGCCCTACCCGGAAAAGGGTCTATACCATCTCAGCTGCCTCTCACCATCATCCCCTGGCCAGTACAAGGCAGCGGTGGCCATATATAGCCACAATTATTCTGGGTGGCGTCACGACAATAACATCTACAAACTTTATAAACTATATAAACTTCTAAATCCCCTGTAAATACCCCCTTTTAGGAGTGTGCCAGCCTGGGGCCACGGCCTGGGTCCAGCCACCAGTGACTCCCCCAAGGAAAGGGACCCTGCGCCGGGTATCCCGGTCCCCTAAGCTGGGCGGCACATCTGCAAGAATTCAGAATGAAGCCTCAGTCCAGGAGGAGCGAGAAGCAGAGGGCTCTGATCAGATATATTACTAAGCTGTTTATTTTCATGTGTAATATTGATTTATGAACTAAAAATGGAAAGTCATGCTTTAAGATTTTTTTTTTTTTGATGGGGGAGGGGGGGGGGGGGGAGAAGAGGACATCATCTCTCCTGATGTTTCCTTTACATAAGTAATTATGACCCCATGACATAACAGTTCTGTGTTATTCTGCATTGTTAGGTACCTCTGCTAGTCTTCCTACAAAATGATGGTTAGCTGTGACTGGCTGGGGAGGGGGGGGGGCTCGTCCCCAGTGGATGGGGGGTGGCTCGTTCCCAGTGGTTTGGGAAGGGGGGCTAGTCCCTAGTGGCTAGGGGGTGGGGAGGCTCGTCCCCTCCCTGGCGGGGCTCGTCATTACCGGCTGGGGGGGCTCGTCCTTACCGGCTGGGAGGAAGGGGGGCGTCTCGTCCTTACCGGCTGGGGGGGTGGGGAGGGGGTGCTCGTCCTTATCGGCTGGGAGGGGGAGGCATGGGGTGGGGCGTCTCGTCCTTACCAGCTGGGGGGGCTCGTCCTTACCAGCTAGGGGGCTCGTCCTTTCTAGCTGGGGCTTATCCCCACAAAGTCTAACACTTGTCCAATCTGTGCTCATAATACAAGATGCATCCCTTTCATAAAGTAAAGAACACTGATCTGTCCTTTTATTCACACATTTCCTGGAGGAATACTAGAGGGACAGAACAACTTCATTATAATAAAAAAAAAAAAAAAAAAAAAAAAAAAAAGATTATTCAAAAGGTAAAACAAGTATTTTCTGAATCAATGACTAGAGGTGATCATTTTTAAACAAGGAGGATGAAAAGAAGTTTCTTTATTAATAATTAAGGCCTGGGTGTTACCTCGCCGTAATTATCAAACTGTTTATTGTTGGATTTCTTTCCTGTTCCTCCATAACCAAAGCCGTATTTGTCCGTTCCTAAAGATTAAAAAGAAAAAAAAAAAAAAAAAAGTATAAACTATACATCAAAATATCACAGATGATCTAGTAAAGACTATGTGCAAGCAACTACATACTATATGTAATAAAGTTGAAAGGCTACGGGCAACTAGAATAGGGAAAACATTTTCCATTAGTCAGTAGATATTTTAAATTTGCAAAAAGTGCACTAAATTTGTTCATTCTTTTCTAGCCTCTCTGATTAAAGTTTCAGATTTTTCACTCTTGGGAGTTTCTCTCCCAGTAATACAGGCTGGATGTGAGGTCTGTGTGTCTTTCCCAGTAAGGCCCCTTTCACATCAGCGTTTTTTTTGAAAATGCGGCAGATCCGGCAGATTTACCGCATCTGCCGCCTAACGGCTGCACATGCTGCAAGCCCCATGCATTGTCTATGGGGCTTGCGGCTGGATGCAAGTGCGGTTGCGCCAGATGCGGCCGCGAAAAAAAAACGCGGTCAGCCTCGTTTTTTTTTCACCGCCGCAAGTCCCGAATCTGCCGCCTCCGACCGCAAGCTCCATAGACAATGCATGGGGCTTGCCGCAAGTGTGCCGCAAGTGCAGCTGGATGTGAGCTGTGTGTGTCTCTACCAGTAACATAGGCTGGATGTGAGGTCTGTGTCTCTCCTATTTAATATATAAGCTGGATGTGAGCACTGTGTCTCTCCCAGTAATATAGGCTGAATGTGAGCTGTGTGTGTCTCTACCAGTAATATAGGCTGGATGTGAGCTGTATGTCTCTCCCAGTAATATAGGCAGGATGTGAGGTCTGTGTGTCTCCCAGTAACATAGGCTGGATGTGAGCTGTGTGTCTCTCCCAGTAATATAGGCTGGATGTGAGGTCTGTGTCTCTCCCAGTAACATAGGCTGGATGTGAGCTGTGTGTCTCTCCCAGTAATATAGGCTGGATGTGAGGTCTGTGTCTCTCCCAGTAATACAGGCTGGATGTGAGGTCTGTGTCTCTCCCAGTAATACACTCATACACAAACACACTCTTCTCTCTAATTGTAAATAGCTACCCACATGCAGATAGATACACACAAAAAAAACATATCAAGTTAATAAATTTTACTAATCTGGATCTCAGAAAAATGCAAGACATAAATTTTAACGACAGACCGAGAAGTATGTCACTAATCTCTACTCACCAAGATCTAAGGTGGCCTGGATAGAAGACCACCCCACTCTGCACAATCCCTGGTCGTGGCAGGACACCTCGTAGTAATACTTTCCTGGTAATCCAATAAATATATTAGATATTGGTAAGATTCCTATCGCAGCAAAAGACCGGATGTCACTCCGGGTCTGTGAGACTGTCACCAATGCAAATGTATTGTAGAAAATTAAACTGTAAACCCGATTGGGCATGGGGACTGATGTGAGAGACACATATCTCCAGTTTACATTTAATAATAAAACATAATGAAAAGCTAAATCAGAACAATAGAACAATATCTCTATCCACGTTACCTTTATTGACTCCTCGGGTAGACCTGCAGCCGTGCCACTCCTTCACCTCTCTGCTTTGACAACACAGGCCGTCCGGTCCGATAGCTGAGAGTAGTAAGAGAGGAGATTACATGGCATCTCAGTCATCAGTGTAAGGCGACATTCACACGACTGTATTTATTGGTTTGAGTGAAGTCTGTGTAAAAGCTGACAGCAGTCAGACCAGTGTTTTTCAATGGGGCTGTTCAGATGAACGCTTGTTGTTTTTTTGCTTGTTTTTCTACAGACCTAAAAGGCACATTAAAAAACCCTCAAAGCCTGCATTAGACTCTTCTGTATTTCTGATGAGACTCGCAAATTAAGTTTTTGGACGGATCAACTGCACAGCACCCGCTATTTACGGATACGTTGTAACTCTAACTTAAGAAACTGCTCCATCTGATAGAATCTCTGCCAGGGGCTACCAGGTCATTTGAAGAAGAGAAAAAAAAAAAAACTGTGCTGGATGTTAATGACGGGTCACATATCTGATTTTTTTTTGCCATATTACTTATTTCTCACATTTTTCTGTGCCCTTTTAAAAACTGCATTTTACGGCTCTGTGGGCGTGGGCAGCAATTGATAGGGAGCAGTGCACAGTGTGTGTATTTTCACAACTTCCAAGAGCAGGCAAACAAAAGGTGGGGAGCCAGCAAACAAAAGATTACCAGAGATTGTGACTGAGCTGTTTCTGAGGAGTTTGCACTCATCCTGACCTTCTGACGTTGCTCAGTAACTGTGCTGTGGCCTGTGTTAATCTGATACATTGCAACTCATGAGGAAACAGTCAGCAGTGTAGGCCACGCCCCTCCCTTATATGGTTACATGCTCGTATTCACTGTGAAGACGGATCTGACTGATAATGAACATATGTCTGCTTTACACACAGTGCAGTGGGGACACCTTGTGGAAGGTTTATGAATGGTTTTCAAACAGAATTTTCCGGTGACGTATATTAGAAAGTTTATTAAAATCCCTTGCTCTACATTATTATTACACAAAAATGTAACCGGTGGTTACACTTTAAGGGCTCGTTTAAAGGAGTGCCCACATGGACAGTAATGCGGCCAATGTGCTAGATCCTATGGGCAATTCAGAACATGGACCGGTCGCACCACGGACCAATCGCTCGGCAGCCTAGAAGAATACATGCATCAGAATGCAGCTCCTGCAACAGATAGCAGCAATCTGGACATGCACATACAGTAAATCATCCCCCCGAATTGAACCCAGCCTCGTTAAGTAATATATATGGAGAGAGCTGTGTAGATTTTTTTTTTTAGTTACAGAATTTTTGAGCCTTAAACGGTTTTAAAATAGAGGAATAGGTAAGAGGAGTGCTTTAATGGCAGTCATTAGAAAAAAAAATTACGGTAGACTGAACTGATACATTTGGTGGTTTCTGTGCATTGGTATACATGCAGTATCAAGGAGCAGACGTTAGTGGGTGTGAACGGCTTGGTCGCTAGGCTTGGCACTTGCCTTGGTAGGTGTGGCTGGAGGCTCCTTCCACGCGCTCTACCCAGTTAGTGCCATTCAGCCAGGTGTTTCCACTGACTAAGCCCAGTCACCACCTGCACCCCCCACAAGCATACCCAGATACGGTAAGTGACAGGTCCGTGGTGGCGCACAGAAGACACTCTGCCACGTCCACTAAGCCGGCTCCTTCCTCCGGCAACATATGACAACCAACATTAAGCGGGCCAGGTCCACGATATAGTGCAGGGAAGGAAACACCAGGTGATGCCCACTAACTTGCGGTCCCTGATGCTGTGAGTATGCCCTGTCCACCTAATCAACTTTTAACCCATCGATGGGAAGGTTAAACAACAGATAAATTGCCCCAAAAACTCGCCGTTCAACATTTCACTTCATTCAACAACATTTACACTATCGAACCCCTTTACACCACTGTTCACACCATTTTGTTCACATGGGTTGCACTATGTAAGACACAGCAGGTGACACACACACTTACCAAAGGCTGAGCCTCGGTCATACGGGTTCATCTGCCATTTATTTAGCACTGCGCAGAGAGAAAAAGACATCCTTGATTATCCACACATTGAAGAATAATCATAACCACCCCTAATAGATAGATATATAGGCGATCATTATCAAGAAGTGTCTAAAAGGAAAACTGTTGCTCAAAGCAACCAATCACAGCACAGCTTTCATTCCATAGACTGCTCTGGCAAAATGAAAGCTGTTTTATGATTGCTTGCTAGGGGTAACAGACACTTGATAAATATGCCCTGTATAAGTACAGACACAGGTATACCACATGTCAATATATCTGTATATAGTGTGTGTTTACCATAGTAAAAGGGTGCGTCTCATGAGCGACAGGTATGACATATCTAAAAGGACATGTCGCATTCATGGTGCAGACGAGAATGTGCGATTTGTACGCAAGCATCCGCATGCGTGCAAATTACACATGGTGGGCAATGGGTGCGCACGGCCATGCGCACCCAAGTGCATACACCGTGCATCCTCATTTTAAACATAGGGACGCGCAGTGTCTGCGCTCGGCTTGCACTCCCCCGCCGCAATACGCAGCGGTGGGGAACGCAAGTGTGAAGCCACCCTAAAAGCCACAGCGACTGGTAAATTAATCCCTCTCCCTTGGATAGAGAATGACTTTCAAACTTGAGAATCCCCCTTTAAAATGTATATTCACTAGAAGAATGTGAGACATGAATATTCGGGAGGGTTACCTGAACTCCCAGTTTTTATAGAGGCTTTGCCCTTCTTGCCTTCCTGCTGATCCGTTAAGGTTTCATACACAATTTGGATGACTGGTATGCTGAAGGCCTAAAGTAACAAAGAATGTACATGATCATGCAATCATTACATAACATACACCAACAATAAATTTATCTATTGAGGCTACACACCTTTTCTTTTATATTTGTAGCGAATAATAAACTGGGTAATCCTAAAATATAATATATTCCTAGGCTAGCTCTTCTAAACCTTCTGACAAGACATCAGGTGTGGTGAAACGCCGTTTCGCCTTGCGGGACAATAAACACTCCAATCATCTGTCACCTGGCAAGTGTACTATTCATTAAAATAAGACAAGAGATGCGCTGGATGTTTTCAGCTTAGTATGCAGCATCACCTTCTCTCTGCCTAATGTCAGATCAGATGGGAATTGAAAACCAATAAGTCAAACATGTAACCAGTCTGCTCCACAGACCACATGCAGGACCATTCTCCCAAAATGTGTCCACAGATTTACAGCACAACCATGTAACGGGTGAACTTACCCCAGTTTTCCCACTTCCGGTCTCTGCAGCCTAAAATGAAAAATAAATAAATCACAATGGTTAAATATAAAATAGATTGATGTGCAAAAACTAATAATAATAATAAATCTTTATTTATATAGTGCCAACATATTCCGCAGTGCTTTACAATAACTAAACTAAATTCTAGTGCACTACACTGAGTCTATCGTTAGCAAGATAGGTCCCAATGCAGAATTTCCAAGATCAGCAGCAAATATCACTGGTCTTTGAACCCTTTAAATGCAGATGTTGGCTGCAGGTGTATGGACTAAGCATCATCTGCCACTATCAGCAGCGTCCGTAGTGGTGACATCCCCCTGGCATGTTGATTTGGGCGTCTGATAGTGCTTCATGGAGACATTGGCTGCCATTGTAAGCCAGAGACCTAATGAAGGTGTCTGCTGCCTACATCTATGAAGCTCGAAAAGTGGCTGGACATCAAAGGAGATCGTTAGATTCACTACATACTATATACAACAATGCCGAATCATTGAAGGATGCAGTGAATGCGAACAAATGATCAAGAGGACAACAAAAAAAAAAAAAAAAGGTTTAAAAGTATTTAAGTATACAAAAAAACTATTTGAATCACTCCCCATTACTCTGTTAGGACCATAAAAATAAATAAATAAAGCACCACTGGAACGGTTCTATATGTGTAAGTTCCCTGCGCACTGTCTTTTACTCACGTTCTGGTGTCTTCATCTTATATCACTGTCGCTCCGGTCGGTCCGCAGGGATTTGTGACCGATAGGCAGCTCCAGTGTTTCATGTTGCGCGCCGTACGTCACAACTCAATACAAGTCTATGGGAGCCTTCTTCTGGCTCTCATGTACTTGTAATGAGCTCTTGTGATGCAACTTCTGAGTAGTCAGAAGTTACAGGCACAAAATGGCTCCGTGAAACGGGAGCGGCGTCAGTAGAAGGTGAAGCCATGGAAATTGAGTATATGACCGGGGGCAGGAGACTTGGATTTAAAGCACCACTCCAGTACAAAAGAAAAACAAAACGCTGGATTACTGCTTTAATATTGCTGCATATGCACAGGTCAGATTTACCAAAATGTAAAATGATCTAGCAAACACAGTAAGAGCTGCAGAGTAAAAAAAAAAAAATTCAAATACCAGATTTGCAGTTCTATTTTACCAAAAATTACAATAAAAAGCAAATTTAACACCTTATGTACCCCCATGTGAATACTAATGAAAAATTAAAGCACGGCACATAAAACAAGTCCTCAACAAATCTTCCCATATGGGTCAAAGGGACCTTTTGGGGTCCAAAGCTCCAACTGCAACCCAAGCACCCAACACACTTACTCCCCCTGGTCGTACGCTAATATTTTGCTAAATAAATTCCAACTGTGCATATATGGAACAATGATGAAATCTAGTAAACTCACCATGAGCACGTCACCTCCGCCCAGGATCAGGGGGATGGACTCCGCCTGGATGTCAGTGGGGAGGCTAAAGAATGAGAGAAAGCAAAGATTGAAACTAAACTTCTGTAAGAACAACAAATCTAAAGTCTTCAACCCCACCCCACCCGAGGAAGTGATGTCAAAATGCGCGTCGGGGCTGGAGGGACGCTGGCACGCACATCTATACACACCGATACGTATATTCAGCAAAGCTGCCTTACTGTGTGGGGATTACTGTACATTAAGGGCTTTTTTCTATGGTATCCATACCAATCTCCTTTCTGATTTATGGGAAAAATCCTGCCTTAAGAAATATTACTTGTATGTACGACCAATACCGTACTTCTATAGTATTTTTGTGGAATGGCATGTTTTTCTTACAATGTTCATTAATAAAATATTTAATATTTTTAACTAAGTTTTTATACATGTTTGTCACTTTATTTCCTTTGTTTAAGGGGAATTATTTTTATTTTTTAGGAGTATGGACTCCGCCTGGAGGTCAGTGAGTAGATGAGATAAAGCAGAGATTGCAACTAAACTCCTATGGGGATAAGAGCAAATCTAAAGTCTGTGAACTCCCCGAGAAAGTGACACAAAAAAGAAGACACGGTCTGAGAGACCAGGCCGCCTTATTCGTGCTCCACGGCTGGATTTGGTGCCCACATGTCCATGAAGGCACCTTTCAGGGTGGACAAGAGTGAATACGGGCACTCTGACCGACCTGAGCCACCCCATAGTCACAGGCCAATGTTGTAACAATAAGATCACAATCATATGTTCAGTTTTTTACCTCAGGATTTGTAGCCAAAACCAGGAGTAGGTGATAAATACAGAAGTGGTGACGTGTTTCTATTATACTTTTCCTCTGACTGTTCCACTCCTGGTTTTGGCTACAAATCCTGAGGTAAAAAACTCACCAAATACTCAGTGTGTGCACGTGGCCTAATATGACCTCGCCTGAACCCTCAGATCACGTGCACATATTAAGTATTGGGTGAGTTTTTTACCTCAGTTTTTGTAGCCAAAACCAGGAGTGAAGCAATCAGAGGAAAAGTATAATAGAAACACGTCACCACTTCTGTATTTATCACCCACTCCTGGTTTTGGCTACAAATAATGAGGTGAAAAACTCTCCAAAAACAATGTGTGTACGTGGCCTAATAGAACCTCACCTGAGCCTTAAGGCCATGTGCACACATTGACTATTTGGTGAGTTTTTTTACCTCAGTATTTGTAGCCAAAACCAGGAGTGGGTGATAAATACAGAAGTGGTGACGTGTTTCTATTATACTTTTCCTCTGATTGTTCCACTCCTGGTTTTGGCTACAAAAACTGAGGTAAGAAACTCACCAAATACTGAACATGTGAATGTGCCCTTAAAGCAGTCAGGTTCTATTACATAACCTTGTCTATCGGACCGGACCAGATCGCCTGGCTTTCATTCTACAGTTTTTGGCAGGATCAGTGCCGTTCCGTCTGGCCTTACAAAGAATTTCTGAGAAATCACAACGTATGTTACATAAAGCTTGTACTTACAGCCAGTCCATCTCCTCCACAGCCTGAGCAATCTCCGGCATCACACCCATTTCTGCAACATTAAAAGTGCGCTCATTAGTAAAGTCCAGGATCGGGATCCGCTGTATTTCAGGCTGATCGCTGGTGTCAGCCCTCCACTCACTCAAACATTGATTTCATCGAACATCCCACAGAATAAGCCTCATCTGATAAGTTTATAAAGATTTTGCTGCCGGTACTTCATCAATCAGCAGTGAGCTGGCTCATCATACCATTCCCTAATATTTATAACACAAAAAAAAAAAAAAACATCCACCGCTCAGGTTGTATGGCACCTATTCTATTTTAAGGTGACGGTTTTCATATCCATCAGTTTTATAGGACAGTAAAGTGAGAGTCAGCAGGTTTTTGCAATCCCATCTGAGAGCAGCATAACATAAAGACAGAGACCCTGATTCCAGCAATGTGTCACTTACTGCGCTGATTGCTGTCATTTTGATAAAATTACTTTTATTTTTATAAGAGGTCAATAGCAAAGTTTTTACAAGCACTTTGCAATTTTACTCAATTAAGAAGATGAAAAAAATATTTAAATGCAGGTATATTAGGCTAAAAGTGATTTTTGCAAATGAGCATCACCAACAATTTTGCACTGTTTGCCTTCCACCGCCTCGGTCTATTCTGAGAAATCTGCAAGGGAAAGCGAAGTTCTGCCCCCGCCTTCAGTTTTCTTTTCTTTGCAGTAAAAAATGCAACATGCTCATTCTTTCTGTGTTTTTCTAATAGACTATATGATAGAAACACAAGAAAAAAAGCATAAAAAATGCTAAAACAAAATGCTGCTTTTTGTCTGCAGTGCTTTTCCTGATGAGGTGATGCAGATAAAAATCTGTTAGGTGTGCACATAGCCTCATACAACAACCCCAGTTACAGGGGAGATCACACATAATAAAAATGTCTGTTAATATTGACAAGCCCCCAAATCTCTTTCATGACCTTATGGGGGAAGGCACATAATGTGTGAAATAAAAAAATAAAAAAACCAGGATAGAACTTTTCCAGATCACTCTAACAACTCAGGTCTTTCAAGGTTAGGGTCCCGATACAGGAGATGCACCTTGTTGTGGTTATTGGGCTCATTTGCATTGGCCAATACATTTGCTAAGCGTCTCCCTTTATTCTTAAGGCCCCGTTACATGGGGTGACATCACCACCAATTACATAGGCGGCGTAGGGGCGTGGCCTATCGGCGGCGACATCGCCCCCTACGTCGCCTCATGTAAAGGGGTGATGTCGGCGCCGCCGGGAGGTCGCCTGGTTTCAGAGCAGTGCTCTGAAACCAGGCGACCAATCTGGGGCGATGTGCACACATCGCCCCATGTATCCGGCCGCCGCCGACCTGTCAGGCGATGGGAGCCTATTGTCCTGCATTGCCGCTGGGGTTTTCAGACACCCCGGCGGCGATGCCACCTGTCAGCTCACCGGCGTGGGGCTGGAGATATCGCCCCATGTAAATGGGGGACGGCGACACTGGCGGGGCGCCAAAAACGTGCGCGCACCCACAAGTCGCCGCCGACATCTCCAGCCCTGTCGCCAGGTGTGCAGCAGAATAACCTTTTATAGTTATGTTTTTTTCTGCCAGCACCTTGTTCACACACATTACGTGTGTCGGTCAGTCTTTTTGTAATTTAAAAAGGACAGAATGTCATAAGAGACTGGAGAGGGCACAAGGCTGCAGTGACAGCAAAGGAGGCTTCCCAGTACCAGGGCATGCTGATACTAGTAGTGCTGCACAGAACAACATGCAGGAGTACACACAGATCACTGGTCCTAACTGCACAGCGATTGCACTATGAATCAATCTATCCCCATATGCTCCTCACCTGAAAAAGCCGCCATGTCTACCGGTTGCCAGCGCAGACAGCACACAAGGAACGAGTCACAGCGCCGGAAACATCAGCTCACTCCGCTTAGACGGTGATTCTTTTTTGTCTACACTTTGCAGGCATTTTTCTGGCGTCGAAAGGCTTACAAAAGGCGCACTGTTCTTCAAGAAAATGGCGGAAGCAGCACAGCGCATAGCACTTGGTGGAGACAGATTAAAGAGTCACATACTCGCCCTCTAGTGTTCAGTGACATAAGTGACAGGTCTGAGGGTAAGGGCAGCCCCGGCCGCCATGTTTGTTTGGGGAATATGCTCCAGAATGTTAATAATGTCAATTGTATCATATAGGTATAAAGAAAACGTGAACTTGCATATATAACACATATCTAATCAGGGTCCTGCACATTGTGACTGTGAAAAGAGACATAAAATGGTCCTTTACTCAGAGAACAAGGAGTCAAAATAATTAGAGCACAGAAGTGGTATACAGTCATTGTACCTACATGTCATGGCTGGATATAATGTATACACCACAGAGGAGTGCAATGTACTGCAAGTGTATGGAGGCTTCATCACTTAAAGGGGTTTTTCCCATGAAAAAAGTTTATTTAAAAGTTAATTTTAATCTCTTGGAATAATGATAATTTCCACAATCGGATGTGTTTAAAATAATTTTAATTGTTATTACACCGGAGCCAGCCTTTATTGGGCAATGCCTAGAATGGTAGTAGCTGCTAAAAATCTAAGTGGTTTCCGTGTTGTGGGGCAGCGCCTGGATTGCAAGTCAGGAAACACGTGGAGCCCGGTAGTGGTTCAAACAGGACCCGGTGTTTATTGCTGGTACACACAGCGATGGCACAGTCTGCCGGAATCCGGGTCGCAGCCGGGTACACAAGACACAGTTCATATAACGTACCCCGGGTCCTTCAGGCCAAAGGCCTCTGTTATGGGCCACCCCGAGTTCCCCCAGCCCTCCTGGGCTAGGCCGTGTTAGTCTAGCACACGGCCTCCTGGAACTCTAGACCTCTCCTTTCTGTATATCTGCTGCTGCTGCAGCCAAGGCAAAAATCTGTGTACAGGGAACCCCGCCCTGCCTCCTCACCAGGCTTTTAACTCCGTGTCTACTTCCGGGACCTTGCAAGACCCGGAGCGGAGGGAGCGGACCGTCCCTTTCTCTCACACCCTATACCGGGCTCAATACGTGACAGTGCGCATTCTGGGGGAGACATAGCGCCCCTCGCATATGATCCCCCGCACTGTCTCACACACCCCCCCCCTCGGTTCAAACTTGTGGGGTTGAACCCCAGCCATCAAACAGGGTGCCCGGGACAGGGCATCCGCATTACCCTGCAACTTGCCAGCCCGATGCTCCACCGTAAAATTGAAGTTTTGGAGGGACAGGAACCACCGGGTGACCCGAGCGTTCCGTTCCTTGGCATTTCGCATCCAGACCAAGGGAGCGTGATCCGTAACTAACCGGAACTGTCGCCCGAGCAAATAATAACGTAGGGACTCCAAGGCCCATTTAACGGCCAAGCACTCCTTCTCCACTACGCTATAATTCTTTTCCGCCGGGGACAATTTCCGGCTCAAGTAAGTGACCGGATGCTCGATTCCGTCCACTTCCTGCGACAGCACAGCCCCCAGCCCCACCTCCGAGGCGTCTGTTTGTACAACGAAGGCGCGTTTGAAGTCAGGACTGATGAGGACGGGCTGTCCGCACAAGGCCAACTTCATGGACTGAAAGGCTGCCTCTGCTTGGGGATTCCACCGCACCAACGCAGTTTTCTTCCCTTTCAACAGGTCGGATAGGGCCGCCGTTCGTCCAGCAAAGTTGGGTATGAAACGTCGGTAATACCCAACAATGCCGAGAAACGCCCTCACCTGTTTGGTAGACACTGGTCGGGGCCAATTTTGAATGGCCTCGATTTTGTTTATTTGGGGTTTGATAACCCCTCGCCCAATCACATACCCCAGGTACAGGGCCTCCTCGAGCCCCATGGCACATTTTTTTGGATTCGCCGTCAGGCCGGCGGCCCTGAGCGAATCTACCACGGCCTGTACCTGGGATAAGTGGGTATGCCAATCAGGACTAAAGATGATGATATCATCCAGGTAAGCGGACGCGTACTTCCGATGGGGTTCTAACACTATGTCCATGAGCCGCTGGAATGTGGCCGGGGCTCCATGCAACCCAAAAGGCAACACAACATAGTGATAGAGGCCTTCCGGAGTAACAAAGGCGGTTTTTTCCTTAGCCGACTTTGTCAGCGGCACTTGCCAGTAGCCTTTTGTCAGATCGAGCGTCGTGAAGTACTGGGCTTGCCCCAGTCTTTCGATCAGCTCGTCCACCCGGGGCATGGGATATAAATCAAACTTAGATACTTCATTCAGCTTCCGGAAATCGTTGCAAAACCGCAGCGATCCGTCCGGTTTTGGAATGAGCACGATGGGACTAGCCCACTCGCTCCGGGATTCTTCTATCACCCCTAACTTAAGCATGTGTTTCACTTCGGCCGCGATGGCTTGCCGTCGGGCCTCGGGTACCCGGTACGGTTTCACCCGCACTTTTACCCGGGGCTCAGTGACAATGTCATGTTGAATGACCGAAGTCCGCCCTGGCAGGTCAGAAAACACATCGGGATTCTGCTGTACCAATTTGTGAGCTTCCCGTCGTTGGGCCTTAGTGAGGGTGTCACTTATTCGTACGCCTTCGGTATCCCTGGGGGCCGAAGGGGAAGGGACCCCGGGTGCATCGGATGCCTCCATGATCATGCACTCCCGGTCTTTCCACGCCTTAAGCAGGTTAACGTGGTATAGCTGCACGGGTTTCCTTTTCCCGGGCTGGTATACCTTGTAATTCACCTTCCCTACTTTTTCCCGGATTTCATATGGCCCTTGCCATTTGGCCAATAACTTGCTTTCCGTAGTGGGCACTAAGACCAATACCCGGTCCCCCACCTCAAAGGTCCTAACGGTGGCCCGTGTATTATACGTGCGGCTTTGAGCTCCTTGAGCATCCATCAGGTGCTCTGTCACAATAGGCCGGACCGCCGTGATCCGGTCCTGCATTTTCGCCACGTGGTCTATGACGCTCCTATAGGGAGTGGGTTCCTGTTCCCACGTCTCCTTGGCGACATCCAAGAGCCCTCTAGGATGTCGGCCGTACAACAGTTCAAAGGGGGAAAACCCCGTAGACGACTGCGGTACCTCCCGGATGGCGAACATTAGATATGGTAATAGCATATCCCAATCCTTTCCATCCTTGGCCACCACCTTTTTCAGCATGGACTTCAGGGTTTTGTTAAACCGCTCGACTAACCCGTCGGTCTGGGGATGGTACACCGAGGTGCGCAGCTGTTTGATGTTGAGCAATTTACACAGTTCCCGGGTCACTTTGGACATAAAAGGAGTCCCCTGATCTGTGAGGATTTCCTTAGGTAGTCCTAGGCGACAGAACATGGCAAACAGCTCCCGGGCAATTATTTTCGCCGTGGGGTGGCGTAACGGGATCGCCTCCGGGTACCGGGTGGCGTAGTCGACAACCACGAGTATGTGTTGGTGGCCTCGTGCTGATTTCACTATAGGCCCCACCAAATCCATTGCGATCCGTTCAAAAGGTTCTTCTATAACTGGTAGAGGTACCAATGGACTACGGAAGGTGGCAATGGGTGTGGTCAGCTGACATTCCGGGCAGGAGTCACAGTACCTCTGGACATCCGCATACACGCCCGGCCAAAAGAACCTTCGCAAGATGCGTTCTTGCGTTTTTTTAGCCCCAAGGTGGCCCCCTAGCAGGTGGGAGTGGGCCATCTCTAGGACCGCCCGGCGGTGTGGCTGCGGTACTACCAGTTGGTCCACAACCTCATCCCGGATTATGTCCACCCTATAGAGTAACTCTTGGTTAAGCACCATGCGTGGAAATACGTTCTCTGCCCCCGGATGCTGAGCTTCCCCGTTTATTTCAGTTACCCTTTCTCGGGCCCGGGTCAGTGTGGGATCCTGTAGCTGGGCTGTCCCAAACGCTCCCCGGGATACTTCCAACTCTGGAAGCGGTGGGGTCTCCTCGACCTCCCCTGCCAAGACGTCTAGCGGGAACCTATCGGGGTGACACTCTAGCCCTATGTTGGCTACCCCTACGGCAGGTGTCCCGGTCTCAGGGTCGTCGGGCTCAGCACCCGGGTTCCCTGGCTTCAGGACAGGGTTACTCCTCCTTTCCCATAAGGACCAAAACAACGGTAAGTCTCTTCCCAGCACCGTCCCGTAGGGTAGAGCCTTTACCACTCCGACCACGTGAGTCACCTCTCCACAGGGAGTGGATAGAGTCACTTCCGTGGTCGGATACTCGCGTAGGTCCCCGTGAATACACCGGACCCCGACCAATCCCCCAGTGAGTTGCAACCCGGGGATTAAGGACGCACGAACCAGCGTCACCCAACTGCCAGAGTCCAAGAGAGCTTCTGCTCTGTGTCCATTGACGAGCACCGGACACAGATGTGGTGCCGTTAGGGGAACCACTACATCTGCGGTGAACACGGGGCTGGCATACATCGAGAGCCGGCGTGTGAACCCACAGTCCATGGGGTCCGCTGTTAGTGGGCAATAGGTAGCCACATGTCCCGGCCCTTTGCACCGCCAGCACCACGTAGCGGTGCCAGCGCCGGGTCGGAAGCTCCTTCTTGGGGAGCCTGGTTTCTTGCCAGCCCCATTCTGGGGTATCCTCTCAGCGGGTACGTTTTTAGGAGAGTCCCCTGTAGATGAACGCATACCTCTACCCGGCTCCGGAGGCCGGCGTAACTGCCGCAGTGGGGCAGAGTCCCGTATGAACTCCTCGGTGGCTGTATATCGCTCTATCAAGCTAACCACCTGGTCCAAGGTACTCGGGTCCCCTTGCCCCACCCAACGCTGTATCGCAACCGGCAGAGTCCGAACCAGCCGGTCGACCACCACCCTTTCCACCATCTGTCCCGGAGTTAAGCTCTCAGGCTGGAGCCACCGTTTCACCAACTGCAATAAGTCATACGCCTGGGAGCGAGCCGGCTTGGACTCCACATAGGACCAGGAAAACACCCGTTGGGCTCGGACATAAGTATTGACCCCCAGTCTAGCAAGGATCTCACCTTTGAGTCTGGCGTAGTCCTGTGCTTCCTCCCAACTGAGGTCCGTGTAGGCCTTTTGGGCATCGCCCATCAGGAATGGCGCCACCACTTCAGCCCACTGAGCGGAAGGGAGGCCTTCTCGTTCTGCGGTGCGCTCGTAGACGGTGAGGAAGGCTTCTACGTCGTCCTCTGGACTCAGCTTCCGCAGGGCCGATCGGACCCGGTCCCGGGCCTCACGCCGCTCCGGGGGAGGCGCTGTTGGCGGGTCTCGTAAGGCCGCAATTTGCTGCAGGAGCAGTTCATTCATTTTCTGCTGTTGTAGAAACTGCTCCTGTTGTAGCAACTGCTGCTGCTCCTGCTGTCGCTGGTGCTGCTCCTGCTGTCGGAGCTGCTGCTCCTGCTGTCGCTGGTGCTGCTCCTGCTGTCGCTGCTGCTGCTCCTGCTGTTGTCGTAAGTGCTCCTGTTGTAGCAACTGCTGCTGCTCCTGCTGTCGCTGGTGCTGCTCCTGCTGTCGGAGCTGCTGCTCTTCTTGTCGCTGCTGCTGTTCCTGCTGCCGCTGCTGGGAAAGTACCAGCTGCCTTAGGATTTCCTCCATATCAGCGGCAGGCCTGAACTGTAGCGTGGCCGGCTTAAGTATGGACATACAGTGCCGGGCACCCCGCAAGACTGTCGGCTATTCTGACTGCTGCTCCTCTCACTTTAGTCGCCGCTCATTGGCCTCATGAAACAGTCACTTTCACCGGGCTGGCCTGCTTGCCCGCATTCTCCACCATATGTGGGGCAGCGCCTGGATTGCAAGTCAGGAAACACGTGGAGCCCGGTAGTGGTTCAAACAGGACCTGGTGTTTATTGCTGGTACACACAGCGATGGCACAGTCTGCCGGAATCCGGGTCGCAGCCGGGTACACAAGACACAGTTCATATAACGTACCCCGGGTCCTTCAGGCCAAAGGCCTCTGTTATGGGCCACCCCGAGTTCCCCCAGCCCTCCTGGGCTAGGCCGTGTTAGTCTAGCACACGGCCTCCTGGAACTCTAGACCTCTCCTTTCTGTATATCTGCTGCTGCTGCAGCCAAGGCACAAATCTGTGTACAGGGAACCCCGCCCTGCCTCCTCACCAGGCTTTTAACTCCGTTTCTACTTCCGGGACCTTGCAAGACCCGGAGCGGAGGGAGCGGACCGTCCCTTTCTCTCACACCCTATACCGGGCTCAATACGTGACAGTGCGCATTCTGGGGGAGACATAGCGCCCCTCGCATATGATCCCCCGCACTGTCTCACAGTGTGTATACTCACTTAGAAGGTTTATATCTATTAATTATAGTGTATGATCACCTTCTCCCCAGGTGTTTAAAATAATGTTCCTGTGCTGAGATAATCTTATAAATGTGCTCCTACTATGTAAAGTTTCATTTTTGTTTCTGACCGTGCCCGGAGCATTGGTTTGACCCTGTGCAGGGGAGGACAAAATAGAGTATACAGACATTACAGTACGGGATCACATATAACTCTTTCCTTGAGGTTAAACATTTTTTACAAACAGGCAGAGAAAAATTTTACCTCATAAAAAGAATCATCTATGATCCTGTGCTGTAATGTCTGTATATTCTCTTTCCTTCCTCCCCTGCCCATGAGATGTGGTATGATCAGATCGTGTTCCATGTGTGGCGCCTCGCCAAGCAGGCGTCACAGAGGGGTACTGCACCCGTAAAAGAGGTGCAGATACTCCAGCTGCAGGTGGATTCTAGGATGGTGGGTGGCACCCATTCACCAGCACTCCCACACTAGATCACACGGTGGGAGGTTACCCGGGAGGGAATAAAAACCACCTCCAGGGGGAACAAGTAGGTCAGTAGGTCGGTAGTCTGGGGACTTAGGTCGCTGACCCTAAGCCCTGGTGGAGTTAGGGTCCCTCGGCTGGGGGACCAGGGAAAGACAGAAGAGGGAGTAGGAGCAAGATCCCAGGAGCAGACAGCCCAAGGGAGCGAGGAACTTGAGGAGGTTTATCCCTGAAAGCTTACCGGGCACCGGAGCCCGCACCTGTGGGATACTTTTGGACCACAGAAAATCCAGAGACCGTGGAGTCTACACTTCTCCCGGGCACCTGAGCGACCGAAAGAGGGTACCAGGCACCGCTTGATGGGTGACCGGTCAGCCAGCAGAAGGTTATCCGATGGGAGCAAAGGAGAGAGAAAGGAGGTCAGGTTGTCTTTAAGGAACCAGACTTCACCACCACTGGGAAGCAGGAAAGGAACAGATTGGAAAGAAGGCATACACCAAGGGTCCACCATACCACCTAAGATCTGCCTTCAGCCACCCGTTCAGCTACCTGTCCTCACACCATCAGGAATACTGCCCTGTAAATTTTGTATGCAACTAATACAATTGCCAGTAAAGTACCCGGAGGAACAGTGACTTTGGATTCAGCTTGCTTTCTTAGCATGAACTTGTTTCCTTACAGAAACGCTGCCCCGGAGAACCAGTCCTACCTGTGGAAGACTTCACCATCCTAGCCGCAATACCATCTACCTCCGGCGGACTGTGGCGGCGCTGGTGCAAATCACCAGAAACTACAGGTGGCGTCACGACAACAAACTTTGTAAATAGTCCCTTGTAAATATCGCCCCCTTTTTGAAAGATACCCCAGGACACGGGGGTCAGTCGCGGCGACCACTCCCCATGACAACCGGAGCATTAACCCTTGCAGCCTGACACCCGAGTACCCCAAAGCCTGGGAGCTACACATGCATAGTCAGAAATAAAAATTGAACTGTACATAGCAGGGACACATATAGAAGATTATCTCAGCACAGGAACATTGGGATTGGCTCACACCCTCATCCCTGGCAGGAGATGGGGCTTAGACAGGGAGGTGGGTAGAACAGTAGGAAGGAGGAGCATAGGAAGTAGGAGATGAGATAGAAAGGAAAACAACAGGAAGTAGTCCAGAGAAAGAGATGAGAGTGAAAGGTTGAGCAGCTCCAGTGAGGGAGCTGGGAAGGAGCTGAGAAGGACTAGTGAGACATGGGGACTAGAGCTAGAGGAGCTCGTCCCTGGGAGAGAGAGACAGAGGGGGCCAGGCAGGAGCTCCAGAGAAAGAAGGGGTCCCAGAGGCATGGGAAGTGAGAAATCCACACACGGGGCTCGCATCCATTGCCGGTCGCAAGCAAGTGCAGGCCCGGAGGCACCTGGGCCGAGCCAGCACAGAGCAGGAAAAATGGCCTACACCCCCTTTGTCCTCCGGAAGCTGGGAGGGCTTGCGAAGACACTCGATGGCTTTGCCCCCTGGTGTGGCCGACAGCAAGAAGGAGATCCATCGCCGACAGAAGGGGAGCGAGATAAGAGGAGCACCACGAGAAGTATGCACGACGGTGAAGGCTGCAGGAAGGGCAGCGAGAGACCCGGTGGGAGCCATGGCAAGCGGCGGTCAGAGATCCCTGGCATGTGGGGTGGAAGCGAAGGACTCCCCCAGCAGTCCAGAGGAGGACCCAGACCAGGTGCCTCCGGTGAATCAAGAGTTCTGGAGAGCAAAGAACTGTAGCGGTGCCATGGCAAGCGTCGCCCGGAGGACTCCGGTACATGGGGTCGATGAAACGGACCCCCCAGTGGCCTGGAGAGGATTCCAGATCCAATAGGATCAGTGACTCTTAAGCTAGAGATGGCAGCAGCACCAAACACAGACGGACAGCCAGCAGCAGCAGCTTCAGACTCGGCTGCTGCACCAGACCCTGCAGCCAGAGACAGAGCTGCAAGTTCCCTTCAGGCTGCCCTACCTACTTGCCAGCTAGGTATTGTGTTTCCAAGGCCGAGTGGAAGCCTGAACCCAGAGGCTCAACCATGGAAGCACCAGCAGTAAGCAGAACTGTAGAACGCTTTAATGTACATAGACAGAAGTTAACCCAGTTAAGTTGCGTGTGAGTAGTTATAACTTGTTATAGGTGTGAAAATTTTGTAGTAATTCCTAGCGGTAGTTGGGAGAAACAAGCGTTACATGGACAATTGGGCTATGGACAGTGAATAACCAGAACCTTTCTTGTATACAGTTAGCACGTAATCTGCTCCTTGTTGGATTTGAAACCGAACTTTGCAACCTGACACTCTACAATAGACCACAGAAACAAAAAACGTAGGGCATGGCCGAACCGTGGTCCGGCGAGGAGACCAGCAATGTCCTGCAGCCCGCCCAGGACCTACGTTGGGGGTTTTATTAAATGGGTCCCCCATACAGCACTAAGGGACAGTGAGCATGACATCCCAGTCTGGGACCTCACTGTACCATGTAAAGTGAGCTGGAAGTTTTTGCTGATAGCTTAATTAGAAGAATGTTATTTTTATAGTTTTATATGCAACTTTCAAGTGATTAGTGCCTCCCGGGAAGGGAAGAAGTTTGTTAATGTTAATGCGCATTATAAAAATTTTTTTGCATGTTATCACATCTTTTACCAGTTCCAGCTCAAGGACGTGCTGTGTTTTACGAGGGGGGTATGTGGTACCCCTGAGGCTTCAGTCGCCACAGAGGTACTGCACCTTAGCCAGAGGTGTGGTACCCCCACCCCAGGCAAGGAGGGGATATTACCTGGTACCCACACACCTGCATCCAACATTAGCCACTCCAAGCTAGGAGGATGGAGGGATTGGTTCATACCCTCATCCCTGGCTGGAGATGGGGCTTAGACAGGGAGGTGGATGGAACAGTAGGAAGGAGGAGCATAGGAAGTAGGAGAAAAGATAGAAAGGAAAACAGGAAGTAACTACAGTCAGTCCAGTCCACAGGATGAGTTGAGAGTGAAAGGTTGAGCAGCTCCAGTGAGGGAGCTGGGAAGAAGCTGAGGACTAGTGAGACCAGGGGACTGGAGCTGGAGGAGCTCGTCCTGTGTTTATGTTTTTTTAAACTGCCCCAAAAAACAGATCAGTCACTGCATCTGCCAGCAAAGTGAATGGGATTTTCAATTTGTTGTGCAGACATCAGCATTTTTGACTGCTGCATAAGTGGTGCAGAAAGCGCATCCAGAAGATAATGAGTGTCAATTATTGCTTCGTATTTCTGCTCCACTTTCTCCATTCACTCCATACAAACAGATTGGTACTCACACAGTCCATTTGTGATGCTTTTTTAGTGTATTTTCCACACCACAAATGCTTCAATTACTTACCCTCCTCGACAATTCCACGGTGAGCTCCAGCGATGTGTTCCTTCCAGGCACGGGGTAAGGATGTGCGAGTACTGACAGGACCTGGCCATGTGACTAAGCCAGCCAGGTCCTTTTGAACCAGATACATTTTTATAGAAAAATAAATGTTTCCATAACACTAAACATATCGAATATCATATCTCAACAATTGTATCCTGTATTTATTCCCCCCCTTCCCTTAAAGACCCTCAAACTGTCCCTCTTATTTATTTAACACTATTGTCTATGCCGTCGTTAGCCATGTAGACCAAATATTATCAAACAATTTCTCTTTATGTCTTTTTTTATATATGTTTTCTTCCATATTAATCACTTGCTTTTAATCTTCCAAGGAATTTCCCCCTGGACGGGGGTTCTTCCTCTGTCTGTCTTTGTGCTATCAATTTGCGTGCTGCATATAATATTCTTGCTATTGCTAACTTGTGAATATTCTCCAAAGCTATTTCCTCCACATAGCAGAGCACACATGTCACTGGATTTCTATCAAGCACACATCCATATACACCTTTAATTTTGGTAGTCACTGTGAGCCAGTACTCCGATAGTCTGTGACATGACCACATGTGAAATATTTCAGCCCGGTCAGTCTGACATCTGGGACATCTAGAGTTATCCCGCAGACCAGCTTTAAAGGGAATCAGTCACCAGGTTTTTCCCATCCCATCTGGGAGCAGCATAATGTAGAAATAGAGACCCTGATTCCAGCGATGTGTCACTTACTGAGCTGCTTGCTGTCATTTTGATAAAATTAAGTGTTTTCTCTGTTGCAGATTTAGCAGTCTGTGAATATGCCAGACTACCTGGCAGCAGGCCAAGTAGACTGCTAATGATAATCTCCAGCTGATTAAACAGTGATTTTATCAAAATTACACTGAGCAGCCCAGTAAGTGACACATCGCTCGAATCAGGATCTCAGGTCCTATGTTATGCTATTGTCAGATTAGGTTGCAAAAACCTGGTGAAAGGTTCCCTTTAACCCTTCATGACCAGGGACTTTTTCATTTTCGTTTTTTGCTCCCCTGCTTCCAAGAGCCATAACGTTTTTATTTTTCCGTCAATATAGACATATGACGGCTTGTTTTTTGCGGGACGAGATGTACTTTCATATGCAATAATTTATTTTACCATATAGTGTGGCGCCCCACTACATAGTTGCCACAAAATGGGTACTGAACCCAGAAAAGCGGTGTAGTACTCCACAGCAATTGGGACAAATGGTCACAAGATGGAGCCCTAGAGCTGCACTCACACACTAGGGATAGTGGTGGGGGGAACCCATGGAGGGTCTTAGCGACCTCTAGAGGGAACTGGAGAGCTCAGTAGTTAGTGAGTAGTGAGTCAGAGTGAGGAAGAGGTAGAAGGAGCAGGCAGCCGGCCTGCAGGGAACCATGAGGGCCATTTCAGCTGAGAGGTCCCGAAAGAGCACAGATCCCAAACAAGAGAAAAGAAAGCAAAGGAAACTCAGGATTGCAGAGTTAACTTGAGTGGGGAAGTGAGTAACGGATAGAGTTTGCCCGATAGGAAGAAACTCAGGTACCGGAGCCCACACCTGTGAGTACTCCAAATTTCACAGAAAATCCGCTAAACAGGGATATTATAAATACGGCCCTGACTCCCAAAGATCCCACAAGAGGGAAGCCAGAAGCGCAGTGGCAGCTGCGGCATTCAATAGAAGGTTAACCCGAGGGGTACAAAAGGGAGAGGAGACAGAACAAGCAGCAGGAGGCCAGATTATCTACAAGAGATTAGGCTTCACACTGGGAACAGAATAGAAGGAAAAGGAAGGAACATAAAGGAGGGTTCCATCTCAAGCCAGAATCCCAATTGCAGCCTCAGAGCATTCGCCAGTATAACATCTAATGAACTGTTGAACTGTAAAGCTGAAAGAAGTGTTCAAGTAAAGTTACCCGGTGAAGTGAAGCTTTGACTCTGCTGCCTCATTTCAAATATAGACTGTTTTATTACAGCATTACTGCCCTGGTGGTCCAGTCCTGCCTGTGGGGACTATTCCATCCAAGTCGCAATACCATCGACCACCGGAGAACTGTGGCGGCGCTTGTGGTCATCACAAGACTCAGCGGGTGGTGTCACGACAAAGACAACTTGTAAATAATCCCCTGTAAATAATTCCCCCATTTTAAGTTGACCCCCAGGGCCACGGCCTCAGGATGGCCACCCGTGACTTCCCGGACTGAGAGAGAGAGAGCCCGAGAGCCGAGTACCCCACAGCCCTGGGTAAACCGCAGTGTACAGGGAAATTGCAAAAAAATTCTAAATGCAGTGAAATTGCAAAAAAAAGTGCAATACCATGTTTGTTTCTTGGGTATTTTAGTCACCATGTTCACCATATGGTAAAACCGACATGACGGAGTGATGCCTCAGGTCGGTACGAGTTCGTAGACACCCTACATGTATACATTTACTGGTATCTAGGTGGTGAAAAAAAATTCAGAAGTTTGCAAAGAAACAAAAAGTGACTTTTTGCGCCATGTTCTGTGACCCGTAGCGTCCTCATTTTTCGGGATCTGGGGCTGTGTGATGGCTTATTTTTTGCGTCTTAAGCTAACGTTTCTAATGATACCATTTTTGGGCGGATCCGCAGTTTTGATCATCTGTTATTGCATTTTATAGCAATGTTGTGGCGACCAAAAAAATGGAATTTTGGTGTTTGGACCATTTTTTACGGCTCTCATTAACGGATTTAACATGATGATAGATCGGGCGATTCTGAACGCGGCGAAACCAAACGTGTATTTTTTTTATTTTTTTAATACTTTTATTGTGATTGGGGGAAAAGGGGGGTAATTTTAACTTTTATGTTTTTTTTTCTTTGTACAGGTTTTTAAAAACTTTATTTTTTCATTCATTCTTATTTTTACACTGCCTCTTTAAGAGGCACCCTGCTGCACAGTCCGATCGCTTCTGGGACTTCTCATCTGTATCTCCTAGAATCGCGGACGTGTTGTGGTTGGCAGCGCCTGCCAACCACAGCAGGAAACTATGTTCTGACAGCATCCGAGCTGTCATGTGAGCTCCGGAGCAGGCGGGGAACAGCGCGTTCCCCACCGCGGCCGCCTTGGATCCCGCTGTCAGAGATTGACTGCGGGATCCAAGGGGTTAACAGCGCCAATCGGATCCTGGATCAGATCGGCGCTGTTACCCCGACATCTCAGCTGTTGAGATCAGATGAGATGTCGAGGCTTTGATGTGAGCGCCGCGCCGGAGCTCACATCAAAGCCCCCTTACCGGCCCAGGACGTTGTACAACCCTGAGTAATACCCTGAGTAACCCATCGCTGGACACCACAGACCTTATGGAAGGTAATCAAGAGTGTGTGTGTATGTGTGTCAGTCTGTGTGTCTGTCTATATGTCCCCCACTGCCTCCTTTCTGGAACAATACTGTGTTTTTGCTTTGAAAAAGCAAAAGTGCAGCAATAATAAATTGGAGCAAAAACACAACAGAAATGGACAATGAGTTTGTCATGCTTTTTTGCAAAAAGAGGATCCGTTTTGGCCGCAGAAAATGCACCAAAAACTGATCTCCTAAAACGCAGCACAAGCGCCCAGTGGGCACATACCCTCACGCTGATGTGCACACACTGCGTTTTTGTTGCAGCAAAACCTGAAGGTTTTGTTAGTAAATACAGATTTTTTTTGGCAGGAGAAAATCTGCATTTTTTTGCTGCAAGTTTGCTGCGTTTTATGCATGTTTTTACTGAGTTTTTTCTACTGCTTTTTTCTGTGTTTTTGTCTTTACAACACTGCATAAACGCAGAAAAGAATTGACATGCTCATTCTTTTCAAAACGCAGCAAACCAGTGCAGATTTCATTTTCTGCAAAGAAATTAAACCAGTGTGAGTGGACAGCTTTTCCCTGGATCAGATAGGTTTTGCTGGGACTCAGTGTGTAAACATGGCCTAAGGCTGGCTTCACACTTGAGTCCCCCTCCGCAGCGTCCTATTTGTTCCAGCATCACAGCTTGCACCAGTTCACACTATATCTTGAGTGCTGTGCAGCTTTTTTTCTGTTTATCTCTAATGGTACCTTTACACGCCGCCACAACAGGATGCATACAACCCGCTACAGGCTACAAATGTAGCTTGTCGCGCCAATATCGCCCGTAGTAGCGGCGTCTGAAGACGGGACGACACAGCCGGCTACAGATACCTCTGTATCCGTGCACTGCCCATAAACATATGGCAACATCGCCGATTGTAGCGAGCTGTATCGGCGTGTAAAGAAGGAACAGAAGGGAACTCTGGACACCCGGCGATGTAGCTGGAATGTAGCTAAGGCGTGACCCAGGCTCCGGGATACCACGCCCCTTCAGCGATCATTGGAGGAAGCTCCTTCGTTGCGATTGGTTGTCGCTGCACAGGGCGGCATATTTAAGAAGCTGACCAGTCACACTACGCAATTGCTCGAGCGTCATGTATTAATCAGCCTCCTGCGCTGGCTGGCCAATCATGGTATTATTGCTTTGTCCTATCAGCGTACGGACGTCTCGTAATCCACAATTGTGGCACGCCTATGTGCTGTCCCTCCTGCCCCAGGTCCGCCCATATTAGCTTGTTATAGCGGTGTGTAAATGAGGTACGCTGAGCTACAGACGGCTACTTGCGACACCCGGCGATGTAGCTAGCTGTAGATGTAGCGTAGCGTAGCGCACCTTGTGGCGGCGTGTAAAGGAGATGCGATTACCGTTTGTAACCGTTTGGCCGTGCTCGTGCACGTGAAGTTGCCGTTGGTATCCATCCTGTTGTGGCGGCGTGTAAAGGTACCATAAAGGTGGGGTTACACGTTTCAATATCGTTGCGATATCGCAATTCAATGGCGCGAGAGCGCGCATTTAGTGCACGTTTCTCCCGCATCGCATCGGAGGTTTACACGTTGCGATTTCTGGATCCAACGTCCGTACGATGTCTACGCCCCCCAACCCAGGAACGACCATTTAACATGGGAGTGAATGGGTGACGTAGAACTTCACATCGTAGTTGGGCTGTCACACAGCACGATCCGGCTCCAATCTCCATTCAATATCGGAGCATTGAATAGCACGCTCATTCAATCCCCGATATCGCATTGACATCGTTCCTGCATCGTATTGGACGTTCACACCATACAACGCAGGAACGATATCGGCTCCAACGATCGAACCACGTGACTTTTCATTGAAATTGGACGCCGATATCGCGACGTGTAAACCCACCTTAATATGTGGAGTTGCTGGCTCCACAGCTACACTTAGCACCCTCATCGCCCCCAGGTGGTCTGAGATTGAGATGGTGTCCACCTACTTAGGAGTGGGATAGGGAGGACAAGGAGGACAGGGATGTCAGCGTAGGAATCATCAGATCTGGGGTCACCGTGGAGTGGTTGATGAGCAAACAGATATTGGCCAATATATGTACCAAGAACCCCAGAAAATAAAAAGATAAGAATATTTAGTTTTTTTGAAAAAAACTTGTTTTTAAATTTTTTCCTCATATATAAACCGCTTATTAGCATATGTATATTTTTGGTAGTAACTAAGTGCTGCAGTGAATTTTTTCTGGTTCTTTGTTCCAGCATCACAGCTTGCACCAGTTCACACTATATCTTGAGTGCTGTGCAGCTTTTTTTCTAGATAGATAGATAGATAGATAGATAGATAGATAGATAGATAGATAGATAGATAGATAGATCCCAAAAATCAGGCAGCACTCCAAAATTCAGGCAAACAGGACGGCTTTAATGTAGCCCATTGTGGCGCAACGTTTCGACCTCTATGAGATCTTTCTCAAGCACATTGTTCAGTGCAAATAGTGCAACCATTTGTATATACAAAATTGATTATTAGTGCAAATACATTAAAACAGCATATAAGCAAACACATATTACATTCCATCTTTCAGTGATATAATTATATAGTAAAGTGCTCATGCTTATCAAAATTTCATGTAGTCATACATTATCACTACAGTGCATATACAGTTGTGGCCAAAAGTATTGACACCCTGCAATTCTGTCGGATAATACTCAGTTTCTTCCTGAAAATGATTGCAATCACAAATTCTTTGGTATTATTATCTTCATTTAATTTGTCTTCAATGAAAAAACACCAAAAGAATTGTCCTAAAGCCAAATTGGATATAATTCCACACCAAACATAAAAAAGGGGGTGGAAAAAAGTATTGGCACCCTTAGAAAAATCATGTGATGCTTCTCTAATTTGTGTAATTAACAGCACCTGTAACTTACCGGTGGCACCTAACAGGTGTTGGCAATAACTAAATCACACTTGCAGCCAGTTGACATGGATTAAAGTTGACTCAACCTCTATCCTGTGTCCTTGTGTGTACCACATTGAGCATGGAGAAAAGAAAGAAGACCAAAGAACTGTCTGAAGACTTGAGAAACCAAATTGTGAGAAAGCATGAGCAATCTCATGGCTACAAGTCCATCTCCAAAGACCTGAATGTTCCTGTGTCTACCGTGCGCAGTGTCATCAAGAAGTTTAAAGCCCATGGCACTGTGGCTAACCTCCCTAGATGTGGACAGAAAAGACTAGAGATTTCAATGCAAGATTGTGCGGATGGTGGATAAAGGACCTCGACTAACATCCAAACAAGTTCAAGCTGCCGTTCAAGTACCCGTACTATCCGTCGGCGTCTGACTGAAAAGGGACTGTATGGTAGGATACCCAGGTGTCACGCTGGGAGTAGGGAAGACACCCAGCGTAGGATAACGACGGGGGGGGGAATAAGGAGTCCCTAACGCTAAGGGCACAAGAAGGAGACGGTAACCCCTAGACTTCCTAGGGCTGACCCTGTCTGCCCTAACGTCCCTATACAGTCTCCTCAACTGTCGCCGACCACGAACCTCGTCCCCAGGGCCGCACCATCCATGAGGCGACATGAAGTGTCAGCCTCAGGCGGCGAGCTCTGCTGGTAGACATGGGGCGGCGTCTTCAGGAGCTGGTGGTAGTGCGGCACCCTGCAGATGCCGCTCATACAGTCCTGGCCGCCGACGCTGCGACCAGGCTTGGCGTATCTGGGGCTGCTGGCGGGGCATCTCCTGCCGCAGCGGCAGCGGCCGCGGTGTCCAAACACCCCCCCCTCCAGTGTGGCAGTGTGAGCTGTGTTAGCGGCCGCGGTCTCCAAACCCCCCCCCCCCCCGTGCGGCTGTGTGAGCCGGCTGTGTGAGCCGGCTGTGTGAACCGGCTGTGTGAGCCGGCTTCATGCTTCACTGTGCCTCGCGCTGACAGGACCTGTGATGATGTCAAAGGAGGGGAGGAGTCAGGCGGGTCACATGATCAGCTCCTCAGTATGCAGCCAGGACTCCACCATGGTGCTGGATGAGGTGAAGTTTATGTGTGGGGCTGAGGCTTTACAGTGTAAATTAATGTAGCAGAGCTGTGTATGTATGAGGTATATGGAGTGGAGCTGAGTGTTCAAGGTGTACAGAGTGGAGGTGCGTGTGTATGAGGTGTATGGAGTGAAGCTGTGTATGTACGAGGTGTACGGAGCGAAGCCGAGTGTGTACGAGGTGTACAGAGGGGAGCCGAGTGTGTACGAGGTGTACAGAGTGGAGCCGTGTGTGTACGAGGTGTACAGAGTGGAGCCGTGTGTGTACGAGGTGTACAGAGTGGAGCCGTGTGTGTACGAGGTGTACAGAGTGGAGCCGAGTGTGTACGAGGTGTACAGAGTGGAGCCGTGTGTGTACGAGGTGTACAGAGCAGAGCCGCGTGTGTACGAGGTGTACAGAGCGGAGGCGTGTGTGTACGAGGTGTACGGAGCAGAGCCGAGTGTGTATGAGGTGTACGGAGCAGAGCCGAGTGTGTACGAGGTGTACGGAGCAGAGCCGCGTGTGTACGAGGTGTACGGAGCAGAGCCGCGTGTGTACGAGGTGTACGGAGCAGAGCCGCGTGTGTACGAGGTGTACGGAGCAGAGCCGCGTGTGTACGAGGTGTACGGAGCAGAGCCGCGTGTGTACGAGGTGTACGGAGCAGAGCCGCGTGTGTACGAGGTGTACGGAGCAGAGCCGAGTGTGTACGAGGTGTACGGAGCAGAGCCGAGTGTGTACGAGGTGTACGGAGCAGAGCCGCGTGTGTACGAGGTGTATAGAGTGAAGCCACGTGTGTACATTGTGGAGCTGAGAGAGTACAAGGTGTACGGAGCGGAGCCGCGTGTGTACGAGATGTACGGAGCGAAGCCGAGTGTGTACAAGGTGTATGGAGCAGAGCCGAGAGTGTACAAGGTGTATGGAGCAGAGCCGAGAGTGTACAAGGTGTACGGAGCGGAGCCACGTGTGTACGAGGCATACGGAGCAGAGCCGTGTGTGCGAGGCTTTCGCAGCGGAGCCCAGTGTGTACGAGGTGTATGGAGCAGAGCCGTGTGTGTACGAGTTGTACGGAGCAGAGCCGCTTGTGTACGAGGCGTACGTGGTGTACAGAGCTGAGTGTGTACTAGGTGTACGGAGCGGAGCCATGTGTGTACCAGTGGTGGCCCCCCCGAGCATGCCGCTCCTATAGTCCCGGCCGCCTCTGCCGGCAGCATTCTTCTCCCAAGTCCTTGCCGCCGCTGTCCACCCCTCTGCAGCTCAGCACGGCGGGGAACAATGATGTACGGAGCAGAGCCGAGTGTGTATGAGGTGTACGGAGCAGAGCCGTGTGTGTACGAGGTGTACGGAGCAGAGCCGAGTGTGTACGAGGTGTACGGAGCAGAGCCGCGTGTGTACGAGGTGTACGGAGCAGAGCCGCGTGTGTACGAGGTGTACGGAGCGGAGGCGTGTGTGTACGAGGTGTATAGAGTGAAGCCACGTGTGTACATTGTGGAGCTGAGAGTGTACAAGGTGTACGGAGCGGAGCTGCGTGTGTACGAGACGTACGGAGCGAAGCCGAGTGTGTACAAGGTGTACGGAGCGGAGCCGCGTGTGTATGAGGTGTACGGAGCAGAGCCGTGTGTGCGAGGCTTTCGCAGCGGAGCCCAGTGTGTACGAGGTGTACGAAGCGGCGCCACGTGTGTACGAAACGGAGCCACGTGTGTACGCTGTGTACAGAGCGAAGTCATATGTGTACGAGGTGTACAGAGCAGAGCCACATGTGTACAACGTGTACGGAGCAGAGCCGCTTGTGTACGAGGTGTATGGAGCAGAGCCGCTTGTGTACGAGGTGTACGGAGCAGAGCCGCTTGTGTATGAGGTGTATGGAGCAGAGCCGCTTGTGTACGAGGTGTATGGAGCAGAGCCGCTTGTGTACGAGGTGTACGGAGCAGAGCCGTGTGTGTACGAGTTGTACTGAGCAGAGCCGCTTGTGTACGAGGCGTACGTGGTGTACGGAGCTGAGTGTGTACTAGGTGTACGGAGCGGAGCTATGTGTGTACCAGTGGTGGCCCCCCCGAGCATGCTGCTCCTATAGTCCCGGCCGCCTCTGCCGGCAGCATTCTTCTCCCAAGTCCTTGCCACCGCTGTCCACCCCTCTGCAGCTCAGCACGGCGGGGAACAATGATGTCATCACTTAGCGGCACTGTGCTGAGACGTGCAGAGCGGCAGAGGAGATGCTGAGGAGAAGAGGTATTTACTTTTTATTTTTTTAATAGTTTTTTTTAGTGAGTACACTGATGGGAAACTATGTAATGTACAATATAATATAGGACAATGGGGGTGCAATATACTATATGGAGAACTATTGTGGCCCATTATATTATATGGAAGACTATGGGGGTGCATTATACTATAAGGAAGGCTATAGGGGATGCATTATACTATATGGAGGACTATGAGGGTGCATTATACTATATGGAGGACTATGGGGGTCCAATATGCTGTATGGAGAGCTATGGGAGTGCAGTATGCAATATGGGGGTGCATTATGCTATATGGAGGACTGTGGGGGTTCATTATGCTATATGGAGGACTGTGGGGTCCATTATACTATATGGAGGGCTGGGCGGGCGGTCATAGTTGGGGATCATGCTGTACTGGGGTAGTTGCAGGAGGTGCAGTAGGGTCATCATACTGTGCATGTGGAGGAATGCACTGTGGGGGATCATACAGTGTTTGTGGGGCACTTTTGTTGGCATCACACTTTAGAGGGGCAATGAAAGGGGAATCTAGGGGCTTCAGTAGGAGGAAAATTACTTTGTAAAGGCTGACATATTGAGAGAGATGTACCTATGTGACCCAGCCAAATATTGCTTTTGTTGGGGGGTGCCCAATTAGAACTTCTGCTATGGGGCCCTATGATTTCTATGATGCAGGATGCATTGTCCCTCTGCTGCAGGACTGATTGGCCATAACTTAGGCTGGATTCAGATTTGCATTTGTGTCTGCATGCGCAGGGCATGCAAACGCAGGGCAAACGCTGCCATACTGATGTGAACGCAGAGGAGATTCTCATCAGTATGGTGCTCGGCCAGCCAATCAGTGATCTCGACGGCGGCCGGGAGGCGGAGATCTGTGGCGGAGATCCTCCACCTCCCAGCCGCCGACGACGAAATTTCAATGTGATCCGCAGCGTTCTCCTGCGCTGCCATGCGGAGGACAGTGCGGATCCATTGAGATCCATGCATTGTTTGTGCATTCGCGGGCACTTGCTGATAAAACAAGCACCTGTGAACGCACAAAAAATGCAACATGTTGCATTTGGAGGGCGGAGGAGAGCGTATAAATTATGCGCATCCAAACGGAATCGTTCCCATGTTAAACATAGGAACGCAGCGTTTGGCTGCGTTCTGTTACGCTTGCGTTCCGAATGCAGATGTGAAACCACCCTTACACACCAGGTCCAGTGCTGCCCCTCGGTACATTCAGGCATCCAGCCATCTTTCTCCTGAGCGGCGGTTGGTCGGTGGTGCTCTTCCCCCTTCCTGCTCCCATATCCTTTGCTCAACCCAATAGGAAGGACCCTGTTATTAATTACATAAAGACAGCCCCGTGTGTGGCGTTTGTGATTGGCTAAGCAATTAGGGAGTAAGTGTGGTCTGTTGGATGGAGAAGAAGCGCCATTTTACCAACTTAGTGCAGTGGCGGCTTGTTGATGCTCAGACTGCAGGTCTTTACCTGTGTTGTGTGGAAGGTGCGGCATGGCGACTTGTCTGAATATTCAGTGCCAGGCAGCGGTCCAGAGTTTTGCAGGCGTGTGCCAGAGGTTGGCAATCAGTTCTGCCTGCAGGACCACGGCTCTGCCAGTTGTCATTATGTGTCTAAATGCTTGTGCCAAGCTGCCATTGCCATTAATGATCCTTGTTCTGCATTCTTCTGTGTGGTTCTTGTATGTGCGTGTGATGGCGCAGACATCTTTGTGTGGACATCTTTTTTTTCTGTATCAGTAAACTAAAATGTCCACTATTTTGCTCATTTTTACAGGATAAATATAAATCTGTAGGAACCAGATTTATTTTTATCAATTAAATTTTTTTTCTAGCGGGTGGGGGGGGGGGGGGCGCCGTTTTGCAGTTCGCCTCAGGCAGCAGAGAGGCTAGGTTCACCCCTGCTCGTCCCTCTCTGATCCTAGCACTATCTTATCTAAGGATCAGATGGAGAGGTTCACTAGACCCCTCCACTATCAACTAAAGACAAACACCAGGGAAAACAGACATTAGGGAAAAGGAAACACTTATCTGACAGCAGAACTCAGCAACCTCCACAACCTCAGCGTCTGCTGGAGCAAGGATAATGAGTGCACAAGGAACTATCACCTGCACCGAGGAAGGGTAATGAACCTCCTTATAAAGGTGGAAGGAATCTGCTGGGTCCTAGTGACCCACCATATTGGTGGATAAAACCAGACCGAGCACAAGACCTCCACAGCCGTCCCCCATAACAGCGAGATCCCATCACACCCTCTCTCCATCTACACAGAAGGTAAATGCCCCTGAAAGAGACGGACCATCATCCCCCATTATGGCTGGTGGGCCACCCGCTGGGATCGTCTGCGCGTGGCCTCCACCCTGTCATCCGTGCCACCCGTGACACCAGGATGACCCCACTTCTTACCTCGAGACATAAAAAAGCCAGGCTGGAGGCGGGAATTTCAAAACTAGGTGCAGAATTCTGGCGAGGAGGGGAGAATGGTGCCCAGAGCCCGTCTTTCCAGTCTCCTAAATGGAAACCATATGTAAGTTAAAAGTCATTTTTCTAAACCATTAGAGGACCCCTTTAGGTGAGTAAGGGATGGTTAGGGATGAGCTCAAAAGGTGCAGGGACAGGTAGTGATAGGAGAGGAGGGGGAAACGAGGTGACAGGTTCCCTTTAAACCTTGACATTGTTGATATTTTTCAACAATTTTGTTCTCAAGTCCTTAAACAGTTCTCTTAGGTGACCCCTAAACACTCACCTGAGGCTGAATCCTGCACTCCCTATAATCCCTAGACAGGTAATTCCCCACCTGCTTGATCATGTGCCAACGTCCTTGATGACTCTGGGCTAGCCCTAGTTAGTGAGTAGGGCAGCAAGGCATTAGTCTTACTACTACGATAAGACAACACTAGGAGAGAAACAAATTATAATAAAACAACAGATGGATGTCCACAGCTTCCACAAGGACAACTTCTCCTGGAGCTCAGCACAGGGGAACTAAAACTGGTACATGAGAGAGTAAGGAGTGAGTTTATGTCGAACCCACAATGGGACGGGGTACTCGGTACCGGACCGGGTCTGCTACAGGGGATGTCATGGGTGGTCCTGGTCCGGACCATGTCCCTGGCCTGACAGTGAAAAGGGAATATTTACAGGGGATAATGTCAGTCGTGACGCCACCCACAGTGTGTGGCCAGTAGTGGGGCCACCGCTGCCGCACAACCTCCAGGGATGATGTAATGGCAGCTAAGATGGAATAGTTCTCTGTGGGCAGAACTGGGTTCCCGGGGCAGTGATGATAAAGTTACAGTGTTAGACATACACTATACATACAAATAAACCTCCCCCACACACCCAAGAAAACACAAATCTATTGTATTATGAACAAATGTTGGTTTCATAAATGTCACCTATTCAGTGCTTGTGCTACCCAGCGGGTTGTCTGGATATAATTCTCCAGGCATAAACCGCATAGGTATCACCAGTCCGTCCGTCACTTTAAGTCACTGGTCAATGTATCACAAGCGGAGTCCCTGATAACATTTGTATAGGGTCGGGGCTCCAGGGATACGTAACATCTATTTGTCATACATTTAAATTCACAATTTACAGCAGATGATGTATGAAAACATATATGACCACCGGTTGTGATCTTTTTACGCCCGACGCGTTTCGCCTTTCTTATATTCTAAAGGCTCTTCAGGGGCTTATGCATCGAAATATATGATAAGATACATCAGATGTACGGGTTCCTTAAGATATTCAGGTAGCCCGTGTTGTGAGATCTCGTCCCAGGTTACTTTACTTTATCTCAATTGGAGACGGAATGTGATCCTACATGTATATATGTGGGGGTCTCACGTCCACAGAGTATTCTTTCTGTAAACATAGGAGAAAGATGTGGTAGTCGTATTATATATATAATTCCTATATAATGTAAATTGTGAATTTAAATGTATGACAAATAGATGTTACGTATCCCTGGAGCCCCGACCCTATACAAATGTTATCAGGGACTCCGCTTGTGATACATTGACCAGTGACTTAAAGTGACGGACGGACTGGTGATACCTATGCGGTTTATGCCTGGAGAATTATATCCAGACAACCCGCTGGGTAGCACAAGCACTGAATAGGTGACATTTATGAAACCAACATTTGTTCATAATACAATAGATTTGTGTTTTCTTGGGTGTGTGGGGGAGGTTTATTTGTATGTATAGTGTATGTCTAACACTGTAACACTAACACATAGTCCACACTGGACATTTTAATACACAAT
Organism: Allobates femoralis; assembly: GCA_033576535.1. Classification (NCBI taxonomy): domain Eukaryota; kingdom Metazoa; phylum Chordata; class Amphibia; order Anura; family Aromobatidae; genus Allobates; species Allobates femoralis. Next base: position 42,655,322 of record JARQOC010000001.1, read on the forward strand.
AAAAACTAATTTTGATAGATATTCCTGTAGTGTATTGAATTTAAATAATTGGATATCTCTATACCTAAAAAATCGGTGAATATATATATATATATATATATGCAGTGATGATAAAGTCTATTGTGTAGGGTATGGTGCAGGCCTGTCCTGGATGCAATGCACTTACGGTCCTGATGCTGCGGAAATCCCCCTTCAGTGTTGGAGCCGGCAAGCTGTGGCTCTCCAGGCGGGGATCTTCTGGAGACCTGTGTGGAGGGAATCATGTGCAGGCAGAAACATGCGAGGGAGTCGGAGTCAGGGTTCACCGTGTTTACTTCTCAATGTTCTCTCAGTTACAGCTCCAGTTACAGTTCACAGTCACAAGTTACAGTCTTTACACGGGCATAACTCTCCCCTCCGGGTTCCTTTACTCCCTGCAGCCAGGTTGTTCTTTCTATGACCCCTCACTCACTCTCTGTCCTTTCCAGGCTTTTGACTCTCTCTCTTTCTCACTTTTGGTGTGTGTGACTCCGGACAGTATGGCGGTGGATCGGACCCCTGTGGGCCCTCCGGGTTGCCACTGAGCTGCCTGTCCTTTGGGATGGGAACCCTAACGTGTAGCTAGAGTCCCCCGTCGGTTGTCTGGGGATGCCGGGTGAAGCAACCGTCCCCACTAGAGCTGACACTCTACCGTCAGCCTAGCCTCCAATAGTCCTCCTGGGTGAGGCTCTACCAGGCTCTCTCTAACCGTGTCTTCGAGTTCAATAAAAGGGCTACTCCGCCTGCAGTCTGCCGACTCAGCCGTGGTTCTAGGACCTAGTATCATTGGCTCTCTCGTCCCTCACACTTCTGGGGTGCTGGCTCCGGATGGGCTTTCTCTCTGTGGCTCACACTGGCTCTCCAGATTCTGCGCTCCTTCCACCCCACTCTTCCAGGACATGTGCTTCAGTCTGTACTGCTCAGCCTACCTTGGCCTACTGCTGTATTTCGGCCTGTGCCGTGCTCCTCAGTCTGCTGCTGATCTGTGTCTTTGCTGCTCGGCACCCTGGGCCTACTGACTCCTTTCTCCTCCCCCTGCTCTATATCTACCCTCTGCCACCTGACCTGCTTGTCGGCCCACCCACTGTCTCTAAACCTACCACCCCTTGCCTGCCTAGAGTTCCAGGCTCCGGGTTGGGTGCTGCCCTCTACTGGTATGTGGGTTGTGTGGTCTGTGAGGGTGTTGGGGTTCAACTGTCGTTCCTACCTTCCTATTAGAATTCAGATAGAATATGTGGTTCTAAGTTACAGCGCAGATATGAAACGGGATACTTTAATCTTTATCTCCGTAACTTTATTCATAAAAAGCTCAGCCAGACGCGACGCACTCGTGATACTGAGTCAGTCAAGCTGCTTCAAATGCACATGTAAACTTCCTAGCAGGAAAAAGGTAGAAGAAAAAAAATGGCCACTTCAAACTGGTGATAGGTCCACTTTAATATATGGTAACCAGAATTAAGGGACGCAGCCTGTATAATAAAATCATACGAAAAATAATAGTAATTTCTGTCTCTACTGATCTATATATGTATATGTACAGTTGTGGCCAAAAGTATTGACACCCCTGCAATTCTGTCAGATAATATTCAGTTTCTTCCTGAAAATGATTGCAATCACAAATTCTTTGGTATTATTATCTTCATTTAATTTGTCTTCAATGACAAAACACAAAAAGAATTGTCCTAAAGCCGAATTGGATATAATTCCACACCAAACATAAAAAAGGGGGTGGACAAAATTATTGGCACTGTTAGAAAAATCATGTGATGCTTCTCTAATTTGTGTAATTAACAGCACCTGTAACTTACCTGTGGCACCTAACAGGTGTTGGCAATAACTAAATCACACTTGCAGCCAGTTGACATGGATTAAAGTTGACTCAACCTCTGTCCTGTGTCCTTACGTGTACCACATTGAGCATGGAGAAAAGAAAGAAGACCAAAGAACTGTCTGAGGACTTGAGAAACCAAATTGTGAGGAAGCATGAGCAATCTCAAGGCTACAAGTCCATCTCCAAAGACCTGAATGTTCCTGCGTCTACCGTGTGCAGTGTCATCAAAAAGTTTAAAGCCAATGGCACTGTGGCTAACCTCCCTGGATGTGGATGGAAAAGAAAAATTGACGGGAGATTTCAACGCAAGATTGTGCGGATGTTGGATAAAGAACCTCGACTAACATCCAAACAAGTTCAAGCTACCCTGCAGTCCGAGGGTACAACAGTGTCAACCCGTACTATCCGTCGGCGTCTGAATGAAAAGGGACTGTATGGTAGGAGACCCAGGAAGACCCCACTTCTTACCCCGAGACATAAAAAAGCCAGGCTGGAGTTTGCCAAAACTTACCTGAGAAAGCCTAAAACGTTTTGGAAGAATGTTCTCTGGTCAGAGGAGACAAAAGTAGAGCTTTTTGGGCAAAGGCATCAACATAGAGTTTACAGGAGAAAAAAAGAGGCATTCAAAGAAAAGAACACGGTCCCTACAGTCAAACATGGCGGAGGTTCCCTGATGTTTTGGGGTTGCTTTGCTGCCTCTGGCACTGGACTGCTTGACCGTGTGCATGGCATTATGAAGTCTGAAGACTACCAACAAATTTTGCAGCATAATGTAGGGCCCAGTGTAAGAAAGATGGGTCTCCCTCAGAGGTCATGGGTCTTCCAGCAGGACAATGACCCAAAACACACTTCAAAAAGCACTAGAAAATGGTTTGAGAGAAAGCACTGGAGACTTCTAAGGTGGCCAGCAATGAGTCCAGACCTGAATCCCATAGAACACCTGTGGAGAGATCTAAAAATGGCAGTTTTGAGAAACCACCCTTCATATATCAGGGACCTGGAGCAGTTTGCCAAAGAAGAATGGTCTAAAATTCCAGCAGAGCATTGTAAGAAACTCATTGATGGTTACCGGAAGCGGCTGAACGCAGTTATTTTGGCTAAAGGTTGTGCAACCAAGTATTAGGCTGAGGGTGCCAATACTTTCGTTCAGCCCATTTTTGGAGTTTTGTGTGAAATGATCAATGTTTTGCTTTTTGCTTCATTCTCTTTTGTGTTTTTTCATTGAAGACAAATTAAATGAAGATAATAATAGCAAAGAATTTGTGATTGCAATCATTTTCAGGAAGAAACTGAGTATTATCTGACAGAATTGCAGGGGTGTCAATACTTTTGGCCACAACTGTATGTATATGAAACAGGTATATCTCAATGAATTAGAATATCATCAAAAAGATTATTTATATCAGTAATTCAATAAATTAAGTGAAACACATATATTATATAGAGTCATTACAAACAGAGTGATCTGTTTCAAGTGTTTCTTTCTGTAAATGTTGATGATTATGGCTTACAGCCAATAAAAATCCAAAGGTCATTATCTCAAAAAATTAAAGTAGGGAGGATGAAAGGTTAAAAACTGCGCTGCCATATTCCAACAGACATCAAAGGGTGAATATAATATTGATTTATTAGTCAACGCATTTCAAGGCTCCCAGAAACACCATGAAACAAGGCAATAGGATATTGATGTGCCCCGAGGAAGGGGCCAGGGAGCTCTGAAACACGTTGACTAATAAATCAATATTATATTCACCCTTTGATGTCTTGTAGAATACAGCAGCACAGTTTTTAACCCTTCATACTCTATATGCACCATGCTGGGGACTGCAGCAGCCGTGATCTGCTTTTATAGTGGTTGTGACTCTCACAAGCCTCTGATACCTATTTAGGTCATATTTTATCTCTCAGACCCTTCATCCTCCCTACTTTAATTTTCTGAGATAATGACCTTTGGGTTTTCATTGGCTGTAAGCCATAATCATCAACATTAACATAAATCTCTGTGTGTAATGACTCTATATAATATATGTGTTTCACCATATGTATTAAGTTACTGAAATTAAATAACTTTTGGATGATATTCTAATTCATTGAGATGCAGCTGTATGTCATAGAAAAAAGGTAAACTGTGGATAAAAGGAAATGTCCCCAAGTCCCACATCCCCACGGTGAATCATTCTGTAACATTTATAGTAATATGACACATCCCCCTTTATGTTTGCGGATTTGCGAGCATGCAAATGTCACCTTCTATTAAGTAAGTGCACCTATGGTTTACATCAGGAGGCCGCGTTCCTGTTGCTATGTTTCAGAGGAAAAGGGCGATAAATAAAATAAAAGGTATTAATCTCATGTAGGCAGATCAAGCCGCACCGTGGGAGAAGCAGCCGGCGGGGAAATACGGAGAGCGGTTTTATTAGCTGACATTATTTTATTGCACTGATGATTATAAAGAGCTCGGGGCCCATTTATGAGGAGCCGGCATATCCCTTAAATAAGCAACAATAGTGTAAGGGCTGCCGTGATGAATAGGACGCATTAAGAAGGAAATTTATCTTCTCGAAAATTCTGCAAATCCTGTTCATGACGCTAAATAAATTATACAGAGAACATTTATCATTACGTAGCCTAAATTGGATTTCTGTAGCAAATCGTCACTCCTATTGCAGTTTTATGTTTCTATACATTGATTATAATTTAGGGTAACACTGGGTTTTGTTTTATTACTTGGCGATATGTTTGGTTAACTGTATACGTCTTAAATATTCATTTCATGGATACTTTTACTACAGTACAAGAGCATTTACATTCACTCGGCCACCTTTCAGACAGTACGAATTGCAACCAGCAGTATTGGGGGCTTGGTCTGTTGATAAGTTTCCAGTTAAATTGTCTACATGTGCATTTAAAAAAAATGTCATTATACAGGAAGAGGAGGAGGTGAGCTGTGACATCTCCTTATGTGAATGTGGGATCCTGTGTAATCTACTGTATATAGAGGTGTTATCAATCATTGTACAGGAGGAGGAGGTGAGCTGTCACATCTCCTTATGTGAATGGTGGATCATGTGTTATCTACTGTATATAGAGGTGTTATCAATCATTGTACAGGAGGAGGAGGTGAGCTGTGATATCATCTATTGTGAATGGTGGATCATGTGTTATCTACTGTATATAGAGGTTTTATCAATCATTGTACAGGAGGAGGAGGTGAGCTGTCACATCTCCTTATGTGAATGGTGGATCATGTGTTATCTACTGTATATAGAGGTGTTATCAATCATTGTACAGGAGGAGGAGGTGAGCTGTGATATCATCGATTGTGAATGGTGGATCATGTGTTATCTACTGTATATAGAGGTGTTATCAATCATTGTACAGGAGGAGGAGGTGAGCTGTGATATCACCTATTGTGAATGGTGGATCCTGTGTTATCTACTGTATATAGAGGTGTTATCAGTCATTGTACAGGAGGAGGAGGTGAGCTGTGACATCACCTATTGTGAATTTTGGATCCTGTGTTATCTACTCTATATATAGGTGTTATCAGTCATTGTACAGGAGGAGGAGGTGAGCTGTGATATCACCTATTGTGAATGATGGATCTTGTGTTATCTACTGTATATAGAGGTGTTATCAGTCATAGTACAGGAGGAGGTGAGCTGTGACATCACCTATTGTAAATTGTAGATCTTGTGTTATCTGCTGTATATAGAGGTTTATCAGTCATTGTACAGGAGGAGGAGGTGAGCTGTGATATCACCTATTGTGAATGGTGGATCCTGTGTTATCTACTTTATATAGAGGTGTTATCAGTCATTGTACAGGAGGAGGAGGTGAGCTGTGATATCACCTATTGTGAATGGTGGATCCTGTGTTATCTACTGTATATAGAGGTGTTATCAGTCATTGTACAGGAGGAGGAGGTGAGCTGTGACATCACCTATTGTGAATTGTGGATCCTGTGTTATCTACTCTATATAGAGGTGTTATCAGTCATTATACAGGAGGAGGAGGTGAACTGTGATATCACCTATTGTGAATGGTGGATCCTGTGTTATCTGCTCTATATAGAGGTGTTATCAGTCATTGTACAGGAGAGGGTGAGCTGTGATATCACCTATTGTGAATGGTGGATCCTGTGTTATCTACTATACATACAGGTGTTATCAGTCATTGTACAGGAGGAGGAGGTGAGCTGTGACATCACCTATTGTGAATGGTGGATCCTGTGTTATCTACTGTACAGTCATGGCCAAATGTTTTGAGAATGATACAAATATTAATTTTTACAAAGTCTACTGCTTCAGTTTTTCTAATGGCAATTTGCATATACTCCAGAATGTCATAAAGAGTGATCAGCTTAACAGCAATTACCGTATATACTCGCGTATAAGCCGAGTTTTTCAGCCCAAAAATTGGGCTGAAAAGTACCCCCCTCGGCTTATACGCGAGTCAGTGCTGTATACCGATGTATACATCGGTATACAGCAGCCCTCGCATCCCCAGTAATGCAGGGCCCCCCCAGCGTCTCTCCGGTCACCTGTAAAGCAAACTATACTTATCAGTGTCCCGCTCGCACCCGCTCGCAGCTGCCGTCCGCGATCCTCCATCTTCATGCGACTCCTTCCTGTTTCTGTGCGCGTTGCCGGCAATGACGTCATTCCCTGCGACGCGCACAGGAAACAGGAAGGAGTCGCATGAAGATGGAGGATCGCGATGTCGGCAGCGGCGGGCGCGGACAGCGGGACACTGATAAGTATAGTTTGCTTTACAGGTGACCGGAGTCAGGCTGGGGGGGCCCTGCATTACTGGGGCTGCCTGTATACTACCGCTGGGGCTGCTATATACCTCTGGGGCCCTGTATACTACCACTGGGGCTGCTATATACCTCTGGGGCCCTGTATACTACCACTGGGGCTGCTATATACCTCTGGGGCCCTGTATACTACCACTGGGGCTGCTATATACCTCTGGGGCCCTGTATACTACCACTGGGGCTGCTATATACCTCTGGGGCCCTGTATACTACCACTGGGGCTGCTATATACCTCTGGGGCCCTGTATACTACCACTGGGGCTGCTATATACCTCTGGGGCCCTGTATACTAACACTGGGGCTGTATATACTACCACTGGGGCTGTATATACCTCTGGGGCCCTGTATACTACCACTGGGGCTGCTATATACCTCTGGGGCCCTGTATACTACCACTGGGGCTGCTATATACCTCTGGGGCCCTGTATACTACCACTGGGGCTGCTATATACCTCTGGGGCCCTGTATACTACCACTGGGGCTGCTATATACCTCTGGGGCCCTGTATACTACCACTGGGGCTGCTATATACCTCTGGGGCCCTGTATACTACCACTGGGGCTGCTATATACCTCTGGGGCCCTGTATACTACCACTGGGGCTGCTATATACCTCTGGGGCCCTGTATACTACCACTGGGGCTGCTATATACCTCTGGGGCCCTGTATACTACCACTGGGGCTGTATATACCTCTGGGGCCCTGTATACTACCACTGGGGCTGTATATACTACCACTGGGGCTGTATATACTACTGGGGCTGCGTGTATACTACCACTGGGGCTGCTGTATCTACCTCTGGGACTGGTGTATACCACACTGCTGGGGGCTGTATACTTGTGCTAGGGTCCACCCTCGGCTTATACACGAGTCAATAGATTTTCCCAGGTTTTGGGGGCAAAAGTAGGGGGGTCGGCTTATACACGAGTATATACGGTACTTGCAAAGTCAATATTTGCCTAGAAAATGAACTTTAACCCCCCAAAACACATTTCAACATCATTGCAGTCCTGCCTTAAAAGGAGCAGCTAACTTCGTTTTAGTGATTGTTCCATTAACACAGGTGTGGGAGTTGATGAGGACAGGGCTGGCGATCAATCAGTCATGATTAAGTAAGAATGACACCACTGGACACTTTAAAAGGAGGCTGGTGCTTGGTATCATTGCTTCTCTTCAGTTAACCATGGTTATCTCTAAGGGCCCCTTTACACGCGGCTACATTTCTTGGGTGGCTACAGGTAACTTACTGGTTGCAGTGAAATCATGGAGAGATTATTCCATTTGTACACAGCAACAAGATAGAACCTTGTCTCCATGATTTCACTGCAACCAGTAAGTTACCTGTAGCCACCCAAGAAATGTAGCCGCGTGTAAAGGGGCCCTAAAGAAACATGTGCAGCCATCATTGCACTGCACAAAAATGGCCTATCAGGGAAGAGTATCGCAGCTAGAAAGATTGCACCTCAGTCAACAATCTATCGCATCATCAAGAACTTCAAGGAGAGGGCTTCCATTGTTGTCAAAAAGGCTGTAGGGCGCCAAGAAAGACCAGCAAGCGCCAGGACCGTATCTTAAAACTGTTTCAGCTGCGGGATCGGACTACCAGCAGTGCCAAGCTTGCTCAGGAATGGCAGCAGGCTGGTGTGAGTGCTTCTGCACGCACTGTGAGGCGGAGACTCTTTGAGCAAGGCCTGGTTTCAAGGAGATAAAACTGGAATGGTATCCACGGTCCGCGCTGCTGCTCTTTATCCAAAGAATCCACAAGAGGTTATTACCATCAAAAGTTCTTTATTTCATCACACCAACGCGTTTCGGTGCTGTCCCAGCACCTTCCTCAGGGCATCTGGGACAGCACCGAAACGCGTTGGTGTGATGAAATAAAGAACTTTTGATGGTAATAACCTCTTGTGGATTCCTTGGATAAAGAGCAGCAGCGCGGACCGTGGATACCATTCCAGTTTTATCTTCTGATTTCCCGCGGTTTTGTGGCGTTGGTGGAGGTTCTGCAGCAGCTGCCTTATGCTTTTAAACTGGTTGTGAGTCTCACAACCATAAAAGGTGAGTGGATAAACTTATATTCCACATAAGAACTATAGTGTCTGTTTGATAGGGCACAATCTGCGCCTCTTGTATCTCCCTTCTTTTCTAGTTGGTTTCAAGGAGGGCAGCAAAGAAGCCACTTCTCTCCAGAAAAAACATCAGAGACCGACTGATATTCTGCAAAAGGTACAGGGAGTGGACTGCTGAGGACTGGGGTAAAGTCATTTTCTCTGATGAATCCCCTTTTCGATTGTTTGGGACATCTGGAAAACAGATTATTCGGAGAAGAAGAGGTGAGCGCTACCACCAGTCTTATCTCATGCCAACTGTAAAGCATCCTGAAACCATTCATGTGTGGGGTTGCTTCTCAGCCAAGGGAATCGGCTCACTCACAGTCTTGCCTAAAATCACAGTCATGAATAAAGAATGGTACCAGAATGTCCTCCAAGAGCAACTTCTCCCAACCGTCCAAGAGCAGTTTGGCGCCCAACAATGCCTTTTCCAGCATGATGGAGCACCTTGCCATAAAGCAAAGGTGATAACTAAATGGCTCAGGGAACAAAACATAGAGATTTTGGGTCCATGGCCTGGAAACTCCCCAGATCTTAGTCCCATTGAGAACTTGTGGTCAATCATCAAGAGACGGATGGCCAAACAAAAAATTACAAATTCTGCCAAAATGCAAGCATTAATTATGCAAGAATGGACTGCTATCAGTCAGGATTTGGTCCAGAAGTTGATTGAGAGCAGCCTGGGAGAATTGCAGAGGTCCTGAAGAAGAAGGGTCAACACTGCAAATAGTGACTTGCTGCATCAACTCATTCTAACTGTCAATATAACCTTTTGGTATCATAATATGATTGCAATTATATTTCTGTATGGCCCACGTCACACACACAGATATTTGTGCAGATATTGTTCACAGATCTCTGGTTGCAGTGAAATCATGGACACATTGCTGCATTTTGTGGCTGTGTACAAATGGATTAATGTGTCCATAATTTCACTGCAACCAGAGATCTGTGAACAATATCTGCACAAATATCTGTGTGTGTGACGTGGGCCTATGTGATATAAACATCAGACAAACACAAATAAAAACCAGAGGGCAGCAGATCATGGGAAAATATCATTTTGGTGTCATTCAAAAAACTTTTGGCCATGACTGTATATAAAGGTGTTATCAGTCATTGTACAGGGGGAGGAGGAAGTGAGCTGTGATATCACCTATTGTGAATGGTGGATTGTGTGTTATCTACTGTATATAGAGGTGTTATCAGTCATTGTACAGGAGGAGGAGGTGAGCTGTGACATCTCCTTATGTGAATGGTGGATCATGTGTTATCTACTGTATATAGAGATGTTATCAGTCATTGTACAGGAGGAGGATGTGAGCTGTGATATCACCTATTGTGAATGGTGGATCCTGTGTTATCTACTGTATATAGAGGTGTTATCAGTCATTGTACAGGAGGAGGTGAGCTGTGACATCACCTATTGTGAATGGTGGATCCTGTGTTATCTACTCTATATAGAGGTGTTATCAGTCATTGTACAGGAGGAGGAGGTGAGCTGTGATATCACCTATTGTGAATGGTGGATCCTGTGTTATCTGCTGTATATAGAGGTGTTATTAGTCATTGTACAGGAGGAGGAGGTGAGCTGTGACATCACCTATTGTGAATTGTGGATCCTGTGTTATCTACTCTATATAGATGTGTTATCAGTCATTATACAGGAGGAGGAGGTGAGCTGTGATATCACCTATTGTGAATGGTGGATCCTGTGTTATCTACTCTATATAGAGGTGTTATTTTTTTTTCACATTGATTCTATGCCTATTGCTTTGTATCCAATTATTGTACTTTATTTGTTCTCTACTGTAATTACTTACTGTATATTTTCTGTACTCTAACCCTACATTGTAAAGCGCTGCGGAATATGTTGGCGTTATATAAATAAAGCTTTATTATTATTATTATTATTATCAGTCATTATACAGGAGGAGGTGAGCTGTGATATCACCTATTGTGAATGGTAGATCCTGTGTTATCTACTGTATATAGAGGTGTTATCAGTCATTGTACAGGAGGAGGAGGTGAGCTGTGACATCACCTATTGTGAATGGTGGATCCTGTGTTATCTACTGTATATAAAGGTGTTATCAGTCATTGTACAGGGGGAGGAGGAGGTGAGCTGTGGCATCACCTATTGTGAATGGTGGATTGTGTGTTATCTACTGTATATAGAGGTGTTATCATTCATTGCACAGGAGGAGGAGGAGGAGGAGGTGAGCTGTGACATCACATATTGTGAATGGTGGATCCTGTGTTATCTACTGTATATAGAGGTGTTATCAGTGATTGTACATGAGGAGGTGAGCTGTGACGTCCCCTATTGTGAATGGTGGATCCTGTGTTATCTACTGTATATAGAGGTGTTATCAGTCATTGTACAGGAGGAGGAGGAGGTCAGCTGTGACATCACCTATTGTGAATGGTGCATTGTGTGTTATCTACTGTATATAGAGGTGTTATCAGTGATTGTACATGAGGAGGAGGTGAGCTGTGACGTCCCCTATTGTGAATGGTGGATCCTGTGTTATCTACTGTATATAGAGGTGTTATCAGTCATTGTACAGGAGGAGGAGGAGGTCAGCTGTGACATCACCTATTGTGAATGGTGGATCCTGTGTTATCTACTGTATATAAGGTGTTATCAGTGATTGTACATGAGGAGGAGGTGAGCTGTGACATCACCTATTGTGAATGGTGGATCCTGTGTTATCTACTGTATATAGAGGTGTTATCAGTTATTGTACAGGAGGAGGAGGTGAGCTGTGATATCACCTATGGTGAATTCTGGATCCTGTGTTATTTACTGTATATAGAGGTGATATTAGTCATTGTACAGGAGGAGGAGGTGAGCTGTGATATCAACTATTGTGAATGGTGGATCCTGTGTTATCTACTGTATATAGAGGTGTTATCAGTCATTGTACAGGAGGAGGTGAGCTGTGATATCACCTATTGTGATTGGTGGATCCTGTGTTATCTATTGTATACAGAGGTGTTATCAGTCATTGTACAGAAGGAGGAGGTGAGCTGTGATATCACCTATTGTGAATGGTGGATCCTGTGTTATATACTGTATATAGAGGTGTTATCAGTCATTGTACAGGAGGAGGAGGTGAGCTGTGATATCACCTATTGTGAATGGTGGATCCTGTGTTATCTACTGTATACAGAGGTGTTATCAGTCATTGTACAGAAGGAGTATTGTATTATGTGAAATATAATGTGATTTAGAGTGTGATAAGATATAGTAATTTGATGTTTACCTGTTTAATGTAAAATAATGATAGTTAAATGGCGGAGCTAGCTCACAATGTAGGGTAAGTGACAGTTTCCTTTAAGACTTCAGATAGGACCCCGCTTGTGACTAGAACAGATGTATAGTCTGTAGGTCATCAAGGCTGCATGCAGTGGGTTACTCATGACAGCCAGCAAGAAAGATCAAGGAGACTCAAGTGAGATAGAGTGGTCTTAGAGTGTGAATTGAAACACAGACTGTGAGACATCGTAGAAGCTAATAACCGATTGTAGAGGAAAATATGTATTTCTTGGGGAAATTGAGACAACAACAGTTAATTGACATTTGCTAGAGGTCATAACCTATGTTATCTTGAGCAAGACCTTTTGATCTCTCTTGGTTAGGATCTGAACCCCAGGGGGTCTTCCTGAGAATGCACAGAAGTGGAAATATCTCTCACTTTTGGGGCCTGTCACATACCCACTTCTCAGCATGTGACTTGGGGGTTGTGCCATTGAAAGGGGTCATAAATCACACCCCGATACAAACCGCTCACCCCGATTCACACACACACGCTTCCACCACTCACCAGATTTGGGCTGATGAGGTGCCCCTAAACTAAGACTATCAGACAATCAACAAGATCAAACCCTCTCTAGGGTTATGGGTTCTTTAGAGCATACAAAGTTCAAACTTATTAAAGTTTTAATATAAAAGGTACAGTGCTTACAAAAAAAAAGATATAAAAATAGAAATAAAAAGTGACATGCAAATATGCAAGAAACAGTTATATAATAAAAAGGGAGAAACTTATAGAAATCCCTAAACTTTGCAGTTTGAATTCTGTATCCCAATGGGAAGGGAGGAAAATGGTTGTGGTTCACAGCAGTGTTTCAGCTGACCAAAAATCTGTGACAAAGAACTCTTTGCTGTCGTGAGTTCTTATAGGGTCTGGTGTGAAGTCAGATTTCTAGACCAGCTTTCCATTTTAATATTCTAATTCTGGGACTACGATTGGGGTCCTCCCTGATTTAGTCATGCATATATTATTTTTAAAATGTTCTTTTGTCTTAACCCATTCTTTTTCCCACAGTAAATATAAATGGTCAGGCTGTACTAGGTGCCATTTGGTGGAGTCTTCAAAGGCATAATGGTACCTTCACACGTCGCAACATTCCATGCAATTTCACTTGCAACTTACTTGTTGCAGTGAAATCATGGACACATTGTTCTATTTTGTGGCCATGTACAACCAGTAAGTTGCAAGTGAAATTGCATGCAATGTTGTGACGTGTAAAGATACCCTAAGAGATGTAAAATGGTTCCACTCTGTGGTTTTTCAGGACAGCCCCCTGGAGAGACTGGAGTCTCAATCCAGGAAAGCCAGCTTTGTGCTCAGGTAATATAGGTTGTGACCTTTGCGTAGTGACACAGAATTTAACCATTAACCCCTGGGTGTCCATTCAGATACATATTTCACTAAAGGACCTAGTTACATTTTCAAGTTACTAGGGGAGGGAAGAAAGATACTTTAAGGCAAGAACATTTGAAAATGAATTCATTGCTAATGAAGCCATGATCCAGTCAAAGACCCAGAATTAGAATATTGAAATGAAAAGGCTGTGCTAGAAATTCAGCCTCAGCTCAAGCCTTTGGCTAGGGTCACACTTTAATAGAGAATTGCGTTCACCGTATCCAGATCCCGATGTGGTGAACGCAATTAGCTTCAGACATATTTTGCAAGCAAAATGTGTTGCTGAAGCCACAATCCGGTAACCGGATTGCTCCGGATGTGTAATCCGGAGCAATCCGGTTACCGTACAGTTTGGGATGAGCAAACTGTCAAATATTTTTAAAAAAGCTTTAATATTAATAATAACTGTGCCCTTCATGTCTCTAGGGGGTCCCCCCTAGAGGCATGCAGCCTACTCAGGTGGGCATGTAATGGGTTAATTACTCATGTACAGTAAGCCGGTTCCTGTCGGCTCTGTACAATTTTGTGAATTAAGCCGCCTGCTCCTCTGCCAGCTGGGCGCATACTATACGTAATGTACGTATAGTATGTGCGCTGTCCGAGGTCCTGAAGGCTTTTACATTAGATCTATGGGCTGCGCAGCGCCATAGATCTACTGTAAAAGCCTTCAGGTTGCAGAGCTGGATGCGGAAATCGGATTGCATGTAATGCAATCCGGTTTTTATAATGGGCTCCTGTGAGGAGCGTTTCTTGATGCCGTTTTGAGCTTTTTAAAGGATTTTTTTCAGGATTTGAAATGTCAAACACAGATGTGACCCCAGTCTTTAACAAGGTTGGCAAGCCATGAGGTCCTTTGTTCATAGATTTGGGCAGTTGAAATACTGCTGTGATCCATATTTTTCATTCCTCTTTCCCCATAGGAAACAGAAGACTATTAGACTGCAAAGTTAGGTATTTTCTGTCATTTTCTCTATTTTATTTTATAACTGTTTTGCAAATCTGTATGTCCATTTTATTTTTTATCTTTTACATCTTTTTATTGTAAGCACTATAACTTTGATATTAAAGCATAAAACTTTAATAAGTATGAACCTTGTATGCTCTAAAACAGGGCTCTCAAACTTGGCCGGGTTGGTGGGCTGGACATAGAAAAACATTTATATCAGGGGGCCACATCCCTTGTAGGACTGACATTTTTAGTAATACCAGAATTTTGTGCTCAATGTAGTAAAGTACAAATCCTGATCTCCTTCTTGTAGGCATGTCACCATCCAGTAGTAATGTCCAGTTCCAATATTGCAGTAATGTCCCCATCCTAGTCTTCTTCCGACCTGCCCCAGGGCCGTGGGGTACCCTGTTCCAGGCGTTGATTCGCGTTCAATGTCACTGGGGCCTGTGCCCGTTCCCGTGGCCCTGGTGATCGTTGAAAAGAGTCAATAAAAATAAAAGTAATAGTACGTGATGCCACCTACGATTCCGGTAAGGTTACAGGCGCTGCGGATCAGACCTCTGGGGTGATGTTTGGGCAGCAAGATGGTTACGCTCCCCGTAGGTGGAGCGGCATCCCCGGGATAGTTGTAGTGTATGGGAATTGCTTGATAGTCTATGGAGGGAACAGGAGCAGGGGCCGCAATAACAGTCACACATAAGGTTGATTTTTCTGTACCTTTTACTGATGTTGCAGGTATAGTCCAGCGTAATCTCTGATGGTACAGGTCCTGGTGGTCTGGTAAAGGTTCAGGATCTCCACACTTGGAGAGTTAGGAGGCCTCCTTGCTGCACTGTGTGTGTTTCTGGTCCCAAGCTGTCTGAAGCTAAGTCGTGACCCTCTCTTACTGTCCTCACTTGAGAGCTCTGCTGCGGGGCACTGCTGTATCCACTGTGATCCCTGGCTCTGCTAAGTGGCTGTGCCTCAAGTGCTGCTGTGGCCAGGAGATCTGAAGTCTCCCTGGCCTCCGGTCTTTACTGCTGGGCTAACAGGTCCCTTGCAGTCACAGACTCCAGTGTCTGCTTTCAGGCGCTGTAACTTCGGGGCGAACCAGTATGGCTCCACTCCCCCTGCTGCTACTATCCCTTGCCTCCGACCCTCACTCTAGGGTCCCTCACGCAGGTTAGTAGTGCTCACTGGTACGGGCTTAACACAGCTCCATCACCAGGATGTCTTCAAAGTCCTTCTTGGAACTCACTCACTAACTCCACCTCCAAGCCAGAATTGATAGGGGACCTCACATGAACTCGGCTAGTAGAGTTCCCCTTCAGGTCTGGAGTGGAAAGTGTTGTGTGCGGGCTTACCTAATGTGGAGATCCTTCTCTGTCCCTGGTGTATCTGTGGAAACCGAATCCTGGGGTGCCACACTTCATGTAGTAATGTCCTCATAATGGTCCTCTTTGTGTAGTAATGTCCCCGTCCTGGTCCTCTTTATGTTGTAATGTCCCCATCCTGGTCCTCATCATGTAGTAATGTCCCCATCCTTGTCCTCATCATGTAGTAATGTCCTCCATCCTGATCCCCTTTTCTACTGATGTCCCCCATCCTGATCCCCTTTTGTAGTGATGTCCATTATTCTAATCCCCTTTTGTAGTGATGTCCCCATCCTGATCCCCTTTTCTAGTGATGTCCCCCATCCTTATCCCTTTTCTAGTGATGTCCCCCATTCTGATCCCATTTTGTAGTGATGTCCCCCATCCTGATCCCCTTTTGTAGTGATGTCCCCCATCCTGATCCCCTTTTGTAGTCATGTCCCCCATCCTGATCCCCTTTTGTAGTGATGTCCCCTATCCTGATCCCCTTTTGCAGTGATGTCTCCCATCCTGGTGTCCCCTTTTTCAGTGATGTCCCTCATCCTGATCCTCTTTTGTTGTGATGTCCCCATCCTGATCCCCTTTTCTAGTGATATCACCCATTCTGATCCCCTTTTCTAGTGATGTCCTCCATCCTGATCCCCTTTTCCAGTGATGTCCCCATTTCTGATCCCCTTTTCTAGTGATGTCTCCTATCCTGATCCCATTTTCTAGTGATGTCTCCCATCCTGATCCCATTTTGTAGTGACGCCCCCATCCTGATCCTCTTTTGTAGCGATGTCCTCCATCCTGTTCCCCTTTTGTAGTAACGTTCTCCATCCTGATCCTCTTTTGTAGTAATGTTCTCCATCCTGATCCCCTTTTGTAGTAATGTTCTCCTTCCTGATCCCCTTTTGTAGTAATGTTCTCTATCCTGATCCCCTTTTGTAGCAATGTTCTCCATCCTGATCCCCTTTTGTAGTAATGTACTCCATTCTGATCACCTTTTCTAGTAATGTCCCCAATTCTGATCCCCTCTTCTAGTGATGTACCCCATCCTGATCCCCTTTTCTAGTCATGTCCTCCATCCTGATCCCTTTTTGTAGTAATGTCATCCATTCTGATCACTTTTTCTGGTGATGTCCTCCATCTTGATCCTCTCCTGTATTAATCTCCTTCATCCTGATCCCCTTTTGTATTAATGTCCTTCATCCTGATCCCCTTTTGTAATAATGTCCTCCACTACGATCCCCTTTTCTAGGGATGTCCCCCATCCTGGTCCCCTTTTCTAGTGATGTCCCCCATCCTGGTCTACCTTCTTTTTACCCACATACAGACACTCTCACGCAAATATACTCACACACACTCTCACTCGCACACACTCTCATTCACACACTCTCGCTCACACACACACTCACACGCACACACACACACACACACTCACACACACTATTCTCACCTTAATGATGCATTGGTCCAGTGCAAGGGGCCACCGCTGTCCCCGCTGTGTTATGACATTCAGCCGCCTCTCAGACAAGCTCTGTCACTCAGCAAGAGCAATGCAATCCACCAGCCAGAGGCCTGCAGCTGACGTAATATGCCGACGTCAACTGCAAGCCTCTGATTGGCAGGCGGATTGCATTGATCTTGCTGAGCGACAGACCTTGTCTGAGCGGTGGCTGAAAGTCATAGCACAGAGGGGACTGTGGCGGCCCCCTGCAATGAACCAATGAATCATTAAATTGTCCATGGTGCCGTGGGCCGCACAGTGAAGCCCCAGGGGCTGCATGCAGCCCGCATGTTTGATGTGGCGCCCCACTACGTCGGTGCTACAAAAGGGGTACTGCACCCAGAAAAGCGGTGTAGTACTCCACTGCAGTTGGAACCCTAGAGCAGCACTCACACACTAGAGTAGTGAGTGGGAGGGACCCCGGGAGGGTCTTAGCGACCTCTAGAGGGAACCAAAGAGTCAGTCAGTCAGGAGAGTCGGAGGAGGAGGGAGTGTGGAAGGAGCCAGGCAGCCAGCCTGAAGGAGCAAGGAGGGCTACCTCGGCTGAGGGTCCCAGAAAGCAAAGATCCCAAGAAACAGAGAAAGAAAGAGAGAAAGGAAACTCAGAGAGGCAGAGTTCACTCGAATGGGGAAGTGAGTAACGGAAGAGTTTGCCCCATAGGAAGGAAACCGGGTACCGGAGCCCGCAACTGTGAGATCCTTCAAGGCTCACAGAAAATCTGTTAAACGGGGATATTATAAATATGGCCCCGACTCCCAAAGAACCCACAAGAGGGGAATCAGAACCGCAGTAGGCGGCTGCGGCATTCAACAGAAGGTTAACCCGACGGGTAAAAGGGAGAGGAGACTAGAGCAAGCAGCAGGAGGTCAGGTCATCTATAGGAGATCAGACTTCACAGTACTGGGAACAAGAGGAAGGAAAAGAAAGGAACATAAAGGAGGGTTTCATCTACAGCTAGAAATCCCAACTGCAGCATCCAGAGCATTTGCCATTACAACACCAATAATTGCTGAAAGACTGTATTGCTGGATGAAAGTTTTTCAAGTAAAGTTACCCGGTGAAGTGAAGTTTCGACTCTGCTACATCCTTTCTATACAAACTGTTTTATTACAGAATCGCTGCCCGGGGTGGTCCAGTCCTGCCTGCAGGGACCATTCCATCTAAGCCGCATTACCACCGACTACCGGAGGACTGTAGCGGTGCTGGTGAGTATCACCAGAATCAGCAGGTGGCGTCACGAAGACAAACCTTGTAAATATAATCCCCTGTAAATAATCCCCTTATTAAGCTGACCCCCAGGGCCACGGTTTCGGGATGGCCACCCGTGACTTCCCGGACTGAAGAGAGCCCGAGAGTCGAGTACCCGAGCCCTGGGGCGCGTCATTTGAGACACCTGCTCTAAAAGGATTCATAGACCTAGGAAGTGTGTGATTCTGTTGTTTGGCTGACAGTGTTAGTTCAGTGGACTCATCGCCCTGCATGTTCGATGAGAAGTGGCAGCATGTTATGAAACTGAGGCGGGGTGCATAGTCTGTGTTGGGTTGTGATTTATACTCACTTTCAGCATAGGACCGAGGTTAAGTGCTAGATTGAGTTAGAAGAAATAGATTGACCCTTTATGGCGCAACCCCAAATGATGTGCTGAGTAGAGGGTACTTGACACCGATCGTGTAACAAGGCGGCCCCAAGCAGAGAGGGTCCAGAAGATAGGACTTTAGTGACAAGGCCCAAATTTCAGGAGGTAATGGGTCAAGATGGACTGGTACTTGATTATAATTGGTTTTGGCGGGACTCTCCTTAAGCGTCTGCGAGTGAAAGGCTGTTCACTGACACTATGGCAAATCCCCTACCCCTCTCTCCTACTGGAAAAAGAGAAGTAGTAATAAATCTGGTAGCGCAAGGCTTCTATCTCATCATAGTGGTAAGATCCTCCCGTATCACCTCCTCTATGAGTATAAGAGACATGGAGGCGTAAAGACAGGATATTGATTGTCACGGACTGCACTGGGTTGTGCTGGGACTCTTAGGACCAGAAAGAACGGGCACAACCTTGGTTTTCTTTTCCTGGTGTACCCAAAATCAGTGATATTGCTATTGGAGAGATTGTATATACCAGCCTGGATAGCTACTAACAAAATTTTAACCGCAACTGACTTTTTAACAGCCAGCTTTTTACCAGGATCTATGTATCACTGAATGTTAAAATTTGTGTTATACAGGCCAATCATGGCTAGAGTCACTTGTTGGGATGACATTGAAGTTACTGCTGTAATACACTGTGTGCAGAATTATTAGGCAAGTTGTATTTTAGAGGATTATTTTTATTATTGATCAACAACTATGTTCTCAATCAGCCCAAAAGACTCATAAATATCAAAGCTTAATATTTTTGGAAGTTGGAGTGGGTTTTTTAGATTTAGGAGGATATCTGTTTGTGCAGGTAACTATTACTGTGCAGAATTATTAGGCAAAGTAATAAAGACCAAATATATTTGACACGCCCCAGGGTTATGTGGATTCGGGTATCTGGGCCCTCAGCTGCAGTTGGGATGTCACTGGTAGCCGGCCCAGACCCATGGCCCTGGTGGTCAGCTTTAAAAAAAGGGGAATTAAATGGAAATAGTTTGTCATGACGCCACATGCAGATTCTGGTGATGGTCACCAGCACCGCTTCAGACCTCCGAGGGAGATGGTATTGCACCTTGGATGGAACAGCTCCCTGCAAGTGGAGCTGAGTCCCCAGGGCAGTGTAGCTGCTGTGCTGGTTGTCGTAGTGCTGGATGTGGTAGCAGCTCTGTGAGTTAGCTTGCTGGAATAAGACCGCGAAAAAAACGCGGTCAGCCGCGGTTTTCTTCGCTGCTGCACCTGCCGCAAGTGCCGATACCGCACTTGCTGCACCTGCCGCAAGCCTGCATAGACATCCTATGGGGCTTGCCGCAAGTACACCGCAAGTGCAGCCGTTATGCAGTAATCGCGGCAGTTGCGTTTTTTTCACCGCAACTGCCGCAATCAACGCAAAACCGCTGATGTGAAAGGACCCTAAGTAATAAAAAAAAAATACAAAGAAGAAACATAAACTATGCACAATGACATGGTGGTCAACAAAAACAAAGAGATATTTATAGAAGTATGAGGAATATGGCTCAAATCTGCATACGGAAAGAGAGCTGAGTGTTAGTCAACAAATTTTTAAAACAAAAGAAGAATTATATCCATTAATACACATGCCGTCTCATTTGAATAACAGGGATGGTGCAAACTGATGTGCCCAAGAGGACCATTTTACCATATATTGATGATATAGCTCATTTTGAGTTGCAAAAGTGTATTCAAATATGCAATGTGAGATGAGCTTGTTTAATAGGTTTTCAATAGTGGGAGAATTTTCCTCTCGCCATTTTGATGCCATTATGTTTTTTGCTGTAATTAGGATGTGAATTATTAATAAGCAATCTTTTTTTGGAAGGTCTATGGTATCAATGAGTAGCAGTGACGATCACATGGAGAGTGGGAAATTGATATCCAATATCATATTGATTAGAGCTTGTACATCCTTCCAAAATTGCTCAATTTTTTTACAGCTCCAAAAAATATGTTCGATGGCGCCTATCGAACCACATTTCCTCCAACATAAGTTGCTATTTTTTGAGTCGAATAAATTTAGTTTATGGTGGGACATGTTCCACTTCGTCATTACTTTATATTGGGTTTCCATGATCGTAAGACAAGGAATAGACGCGTAAATAGTTGGTAAAAGACAAGAGTATTGTTCAATGATGGATTTACGATCAAGATCTAAATCTCTTTCCCACACTCCGATCAACTTTGTATTGTCAAAGATCATGTCATTGTTCAAGAACTGATGCATTTTATTAGTTTTTCAGCACGTGTCATCATTACCTTGCTGCAAAAGGGTATCAATGTTTATGGGAAGATGAAAGCCTACATTTTTATTCTCGATTATATTGTGGATGGGCAACCAAGTCTGTTCCTTTGCTGCAGGGTGGTTGAATTTATTTTTTAATATATCATAAAGGGTTTCAGATGATGGCCATCCAAGATATCCGAACAAATGCCTATGCTAAGGCCGCTTTACACGTCCCAATATCGTTACGATAATATATACAACGGCACGGGGGCGCGCACGTTTTTGGCACTTGTCCAAGATCACATAGGAGATGTTACACAGGGAGATATAGGCAGGCAACGCAACTACGATCTATATGCCCCCTCGTATGAGCGACCCAGGGAATGAACATTTAACATGGGAGTGAAAAGGGTAAGTTGTGCTCCAGATCGTTATTGCGCCGTCATACAGCACAATGTGGTCATATCAGAGAGCCAATATCGGGCAGTTGGAGAGCCTGCACAATTCCCAAACGATATTGTTTTTTCATCGTTCTTGCGTCACAGTACTCAGTTACACCACACAACGCACGAACGATATCGGCGGCAATGCCCAAACCACGTGACTTTTTATCGTAGATGGGCAACGATATCGTGCCATGTAAAGTGGCCTTTAGCCTTTTTCCAAATTGAGAGATGAATTAAGGAGGAAAGTTCCTCAAAGATCTCTACTTGAAGCCAGGATGGTAAGACACATTTGAAAGTTGACTTTGAGATCGTAGCAAGACTGCACCAAGCTTTGACGGACGTTTTAAGTATAGGTGAGTGTGGTAAAGTTTCCTTGGGGTTTAGAATATAAGACACAACAAATGCATATGGATTAGACGACTTCATCTGAGATTTCTCAATGTTAACCCATGTTGAAGTATTTGACTTTTCCAACCATTTTCTACTACTGGTAATTAATAGTTAGGTAATACACTTTTATGTTAGGTACGCTTAAGCCTCCTCTTTTTCCATGTCTCAAAAGTACTTGTCTGGCAATCCTAGGAGATCTATTTCCCCAAATAAATTTAAACAGTTGGGTTTTAATTTGTTGTAGATATCTCTGTTGAATTCAGAGGGGAGGGATCTACAAATAAAGAAAAGCTTTGGGAAAATAATCATAAGATTCAATACAACCAATCCATGAAATGTCTAATTTAGATAAGAAGTTAATATCTACAGATATTCTTTTAATAATCTCTTTCATGTTTTCGTCAATAATATCGCAAATTGGGCTAGTAATTATTATGCCCAAGTGAGAACGTTTTCTAGATGGCCATGCCAATTTAAATTCTTTTTTTAATATGCTTAATAATGTTTGGTCCATGTTAAAGGGAGAGCTTCGATTTTTGGGGAATTTAGTTTATAGTGGGATGTGTTAGAAAAATTGTGGTCAGATCCATACGTTTTCTAAGAGAGTTTATCGGATCCGAAATCATGACCAATAGGTCATCAGCAAAAAGGGACGTTTTATGTTGCCTACCACCGATCGGCACACCTCGAATATCTATTTCAGTTCTGACTTTTTTCAACAAATGGTTCAAGGAAAAAATGAAATAAGATCGGCGATAGTGGACAGCCTTGACGTGACCCTTTAGATAGAGATAAAGGACTGGAGACAAAGTTGTTGGCAAGATCCCTTGCTGTGGGTGAGGAATATAAGGCATGCATGTATAATGTTTAAAAGTTCACCTGAAATGCCGAATCGTTGGAGGTTGGAGAACAGGAAACCCCAGTGCACCCTATCGAATGCCTTTTCGGCGTCCATAGTTATGGTAAGCACCGGAGCTCCCGTCCTTTCCACATGAGTGATGATATCGAGAACCCTTCGCGAAGTATCTACAGTGCCTCTATTTTTGATAAAACCTGCTGGGTCCGAATGTATTAGGAGGATGTTTGAGAGTCTATTTACTGTCTATCTTGGCAATTATCTTAACATCTGTAGTGATAAAAGAGATGGGTCTAGAATTAGTTACTTTCTGAGGGTGTCCGCCATCTTTAGGAATTACGATTATTATCGCTTCCTGCATTTCTGCAGGAAGATGTGAATTTTTTGAAGCCGGATTAGCTAGTTTAGTAATATAAGGAGACAAAAGTGATTCAAAGGTTTTAAAATATTCATTTGATAGCCCATCTTGGCCAGGCGATTTCCCTGATTTTAAGGCATTTATAGCTTGTAAAAGGCAGGTTTAAAAAATGAGTCTCTTCTGAGTGTAGTGAGGGTAAGGCTGGCTTCACACTGCGGCGGCGTCCGGTCCGGGGCTGTCAGGAGTGACAGCCTGGACCGGAGTTTTGCAGCATAGAATACTATCGGGCTGCACGGAGCTGGATCGCGCCGGGTGGTAATTATCTGCTATCCGGCTGCTGTGTCGCCGGATGAATCGTGCAGAAGTGGGGATTTGTCTGCCGATTCCAAAAACGGTGCATGCAACGGTTTTGGAGTCAGCAGACAAATCCCCACTTCTGCAGGATTCATCCGGCGACACAGCAGCCGGATAGCAGATAATTAACACCCGCCGCGATCCAGCTCCGTGCAGCCCGATAGTATTCTATGCTGCAAAACTCCGGTCCAGGCTGTCACTCCTGACAGCCCCGGACCGGACGCCGCCGCAGTGTGAAGCCAGCCTAATAGAACAGAGTAAAAACTTACTGATTGTGGGACATTTAGGTTGAGGAATTGAGCCATCATTTTTCAGATTATACAGCTCCTCATAGTATTTTTTAAATTCGTATGTTATATCTTTGGGGTTTTAGGTGACAGGCCAGCGCGTTGTTGCTGATTTGTGGAATCGTTTTTTATTCTTTCCTTTTTTAAACGGGCTGCAAAAAATTAGAATTTTTGTTTTGGCAATTATAACATTTTGTATTAGCTATTTGGACCATTCTATCATAATTTTGAATACACAAAGATTTTAGCTCTAATCTTAATTTCATAATCTTTTGATGAATGTCTTCGGACGGACTGGGGTCTATGTGATTTTCCAACAAACCAATTTTTGATTGCAGCTCTACAATTTTAGTGTTGTTTTTTTCTACTGTGTCTGGATTTAATTTCTATAAGAACACCCCTTATACATCAGTCTCCTGCCTCATCCACCCCTACTGCAGCACATCACTCCCTTGCCTCATCCTCCTGCAGCACATCACTCCCCTGCCTCATCCTCCTGCAGCACATCACTCCCTTGCCTCATCCTCCTGCAGCACATCACTCCCCTGCCTCCTCCTGCAGCACATCACTCCCCTGCCTCCTCCTGCAGCACATCACTCCCCAGCCTCCTCCTGCAGCACATCACTCCCCTGCCTCATCCTGCAGTACATCACTCCCCTGCCTCCTCCTGCAGCACATCACTCCCCTGCCTCATCCTGCAGCACATCACTCCCCTGCCTCATCCTGCAGCACATCACTCCTCTGCCCTCCTCCTCCTGCAGCACATCACTCCCCTGCCTCCTCCTGCAGCACATCACTCCCCTGCCCTCCTGCAGCACTCACTCCCCTGCCTCCTCCTGCAGCACCTCACTCCCCTGCCTCCTCCTGCAGCACCTCACTCCCCTGCCTCCTCCTGCAGCACATCACTCCCCTGCCTCCTCCTGCAGCACCTCACTCCCCGCCTCCTCCTGCAGAACATCACTCCCCTGCCTCCTCCTGCAGCACATCACTCCCCTGCCACCTCCTGCAGCACATCACTCCCCTGCCTCCTCCTGCAGCACATCACTCCCCTGCCTCCTCCTGCAGCACATCACTCCCCTGCCTCCTCCTGCAGCACATCACTCCCCTGCCCTCCTGCAGCACATCACTCCCCTGCCACCTCCTGCAGCACATCACTCCCCTGCCTCATCCTGCAGCACATCACTCCCCTGCCTCCTCCTGCAGCACATCACTCCCCTGCCTCCTCCTGCAGCACATCACTCCCCTGCCTCCTCCTGCAGCACATCATCCCCTGCCTCCTCCTGCAGCACATCACTCCTCTCCTCCTGCAGCACATCACTCCCCTGCCTCCTCCTGCAGCACATCACGCCTGCCTCTCCTGCACAATCTGCCCTGCCTCCTCCTGCAGCACATCATCCCTGCCTCCTCCTGCAGTACATCATCCCTCTCCTGCACCTCACTCCCTGCTCCTCCTGCAGCACATCACTCCCCTGCCTCCTCCTGCAGCATCACTCCCCTGCCTATCCTACTGCAGCACATCACTCCCCTGCTTCTCTCCTGCAGCACATCACTCCCCTGCCACATCATCCCTGCCTCATCCTCTGCAGCACATCACTCCCTGCCTCCTCCTGCAGCACATCACTCCCTGCCTCCTCCTGCAGCACATCACTCCCCTGCCTCTCCTGCAGCACATCATTCCCCTGCCTCATCCTGCAGCACATCACTCCCCTGCCTCCTCCTGCAGTACATCACTCCCCTGCCTCCTCCTGCAGCACATCACTCCCCTGCCTCCTCCTGCAGCACATCACTCCCCTGCCTCATCCTGCAGCACATCACTCCCCTGCCTCCTCCTGCAGCACATCACTCCCCTGCCTCCTCCTGCAGCACATCACTCCCCTGCCTCCTCCTGCAGCACATCACTCCCCTGCCTCCTCCTGCAGCACATCACTCCCCTGCCTCCTGCAGCACATCACTGCCCTGCCTCCCCCTGCAGCACATCACTCCCCTGCCTCCTCCTGCAGCACATCATTCCCCTGCCTCTTGCAGCACATCACTCCCCTGCCCCCTCCTCCTACAGCACATCACTCCCCTGCCTCCTCCTGCAGCACATCACTCCCCTGCCTCATCCTACTGCAGCACATCACTCCCCTGATTCATCATCCTGCAGCACATCACTCCCCTGCAGCACATCACTCCCCTGCCTCATCCTCCTGCAGCACATCACTCCCCTGCCTCCTCCTGCAGCACATCACTCCCCTGCCTCCTCCTGCAGCACATCACTCCCCTGCCTCCTCCTGCAGCACATCACTCCCCTGCCTCATCCTACTGCAGCACATCACTCCCCTGATTCATCATCCTGCAGCACATCACTCCCCTGCAGCACATCACTCCCCTGCCTCATCCTCCTGCAGCACATCACTCCCCTGCCTCCTCCTGCAGCACATCACTCCCCTGCCTCATCCTCCTGCAGCACATCACTCCCCTGCCTCCTCCTGCAGCACATCACTCCCCTGCCTCATCCTGCAGCACATCACTCCCCTGCCTCCTCCTGCAGAACATCACTCCCCTGCCTCCTCCTGCAGCACATCACTCCCCTGCCTCCTCCTGCAGCACCTCACTCCCCTGCCTCCTCCTGCAGCACCTCACTCCCCTGCCTCATCCTGCAGCACATCACTCCCCTGCCTCCTCCTGCAGCACCTCACTCCCCTGCCTCCTCCTGCAGCACCTCACTCCCCTGCCACCTCCTGCAGCACATCACTCCCCTGCCTCCTCCTGCAGCACATCACTCCCCTGCCTCCTCCTGCAGCACATTACTCCCCTGCCTCATCCTGCAGCACATCACTCCCCTGCCTCCTCCTGCAGCACATCACTCCCCTGCCTCCTCCTGCAGCACATCACTCCCCTGCCTCATCCTGCAGCACATCACTCCCCTGCCTCCTCCTGCAGCACATCACTCCCCTGCCTCCTCCTGCAGCACATCACTCCCCTGCCTCCTCCTGCAGCACATCACTCCCCTGCCTCCTCCTGCAGCACATCACTCCCCTGCCTCCTGCAGCACATCACTGCCCTGCCTCCCCCTGCAGCACATCACTCCCCTGCCTCCTCCTGCAGCACATCATTCCCCTGCCTCTTGCAGCACATCACTCCCTGCCCCCTCCTCCTACAGCACATCACTCCCCTGCCTCCTCCTGCAGCACATCACTCCCCTGCCTCATCCTACTGCAGCACATCACTCCCCTGATTCATCATCCTGCAGCACATCACTCCCCTGCAGCACATCACTCCCCTGCCTCATCCTCCTGCAGCACATCACTCCCCTGCCTCCTCCTGCAGCACATCACTCCCCTGCCTCCTCCTGCAGCACATCACTCCCCTGCCTCCTCCTGCAGCACATCACTCCCCTGCCTCATCCTACTGCAGCACATCACTCCCCTGATTCATCATCCTGCAGCACATCACTCCCCTGCAGCACATCACTCCCCTGCCTCATCCTCCTGCAGCACATCACTCCCCTGCCTCCTCCTGCAGCACATCACTCCCCTGCCTCATCCTCCTGCAGCACATCACTCCCCTGCCTCCTCCTGCAGCACATCACTCCCCTGCCTCATCCTGCAGCACATCACTCCCCTGCCTCCTCCTGCAGAACATCACCCCTCCTGCCTCCTCCTGCAGCACATCACTCCCCTGCCTCCTCCTGCAGCACCTCACTCCCCTGCCTCCTCCTGCAGCACCTCACTCCCCTGCCTCATCCTGCAGCACATCACTCCCCTGCCTCCTCCTGCAGCACCTCACTCCCCTGCCTCCTCCTGCAGCACATCACTCCCCTGCCTCCTCCTGCAGCACATCACTCCCCTGCCTCCTCCTGCAGCACATCACTCCCCTGCCTCCTCCTGCAGCACATCACTCCCCTGCCTCCTCCAGCAGCACCTCACTCCCCTGCCTCCTCCTGCAGCACATCACTCCCCTGCCTCCTCCTGCAGCACATCACTCCCCTGCCTCCTCCTGCAGCACCTCACTCCCCTGCCTCATCCTCCTGCAGCACATCACTCCCCTGCCTCCTCCTGCAGCACCTCACTCCCCTGCCTCATCCTGCAGCACCTCACTCCCCTGCCTCATCCTGCAGCACCTCACTCCCCTGCCTCATCCTGCAGCACCTCACTCCCCTGCCTCATCCTGCAGCACATCACTCCTGTTACAGACACGTGTACAGTGACTGACTGTCCCCGGTGCGCTGTGATCCAGAGGCTCCGCCCCTTCAATGACGTCATCACCCTGACTCAGCTCTGCGCTGTCAGTGCTTCCAGCAGTAAAGATGGCGGCGCCTATGGACACATCAGTCAGCGGGAACAGTGAGGAGAATATACTGTACGACCTGCTGATAAACACCGAGTGGCCCCCGGAGCCAGACGTGCAGGTGAGAGGCTGATACCAGGGGACAGAGCACAGAGGGCACAGGCTGGGAGGTGGAGAAGAAGTCCCACTGTGCCCCATAGGGAACACCGAGGGACAAGTGCACCCGGCAGACCGGACCTTACCACTGTACGCCTGCCCCTGTGTGCTCCCCTCTACACCTGCCCCTGCGTGCTCCCTCTGCGCCTGCCCCTGCGTGCTCCCCTCTGGCTGCCCCTCTCTGCGCCTGCGTGCTCCCCTCTGCGCCTGCCCCTCTCTGCGCCTGCCCCTGTGTGCTCCCTCTCTACACCTGCCCCTGCGTGCTCCCCTCTGCGCCTGCCCCTGCGTGCTCCCCTCTGCGCCTGCCCCTCTCTGCGCCTGCGTGCTCCCCTCTGCGCCTGCCCCTCTCTGCGCCTGCCCTCCCTGCCCTGCGCCTGCCCCTCTGCTGCGCCTGCCCCTGCGTGCTCCCCTCTGCGCCTGCCCCTCTCTGCGCCTGCCCCTGCGTGCTCCCCTCTGCGCCTGCCCCTCTCTGCACCTGCCCTGCGTCCACCCCTTTACGCCTGCCCCGGCGTCCCCGCCTCTGCGCCTGCCCCCGGCGTCCCCGCCTCTGCGCCTGCCCCCGGCGTCCCCGCCTCTGCGCCTGCCCCCGGCGTCCCCGCCTCTGCGCCTGCCCCCGGCGTCCCCGCCTCTGCGCCTGCCCCCGGCGTCCCCACCTCTGCGCCTGCCCCCGGCGTCCTCCCCCTCATCACCTGACAGCTATCACAATTCATATTCATCCAACACTGATTCTATTCTTGTGGAAATACTATAAAATCCCCTTTATTTTGAAATTATTATTGTCAATTTTCCCTCCATCTCCATCACGTTTCTATGAAGTAGGTGTAGTCGTCGATGTCTGGGAGAGTTGTACAGATCAGTGTAGTCTAAATGACAGCAGAGCTGCGCCCGGCTGTGACCGGGGGATGTTCACTGAAGTTGGCACATGGACGCTCTCTTAGGCTGGTCTCACACTGACGACTTTTGGTGTCTGTGATTCCAGCTAAAGCTACATGCCCCTTCATCCATTTTCAGCCCTATCGACTTCCAATGCGGCCGCAGGATCTTGCCGATGCATCCGGTCCTGTACAGTTCCCCCAGATCCAGGTGTCCATGGTTTTCACTGAGTCAAGAACGTGTATTGTAACGATTTTGGTGTTTGTTTCAAAACCAACAATACCCGGATCCGGGGCAATGTGGGTTAAATTACAATGTGGCTTTATGGAACCTCGATCCGGGTTTCTGAACTGCGCATGCCCAGAACCCAGTTGTACATGGCACATCCACTAGGGGACATGTCATATACAGTCGGATCCAGCTAAAAAAAAGTAACCGCATGCGGCGGGATGGTCATGCACCGATATTAACACTGATCCATGAGACTGTGCCGGTGCATCCAGTTGCATCACACTTTACATTTGTGGGGGAATCCGGGGGGATATAGATGTTTACCTGCATTCCCCCAGATTTCAATAACTGGTAGCGTGAAACCATCCTTAGATGAGGCAGATCCGGATGGTGGATTGGGGGCATCCTGCTCCTGTAGACTTTTGATTGATTGCCAGATAATATGCCCTTGAGCGTTTACTCAGAGCTCAGTGTGATGTGAGCCGTGCGGGGTGACACAGGCTCGGCTCCTGGATGAGGTCGCCTTTCCTGCTGGGTTTAAAAAAAAAAAATTCCATCAGAAATAAACCAATGTCAAACAGGTCGGGTCTTACTTCATTCTCGCTATTAAAAAAAATAAATAAATCCACCACCTAAAGGAGCATTCATCTAAAAGCACTGTATTGCCGGCTGCAGAATGAGTCAAGTGAGGATCCATCAGTGAGCTCGCTGTGACGGTCTGACTGGGAATTTACCCTTTTTTTATTGAGCTCTTCTGTTGATTTATGACCACATCAAAGTTGAATGTGTTTGGAAATGAAGCCAAATGTGTAATATTTTTTTTTTTTTTTTTAATTAAACCCAATTACAAAAGTTAATTTTATGTTAAATCAATAACTCCCCCAATGGTGGACACCCCTTTAAAGCCTCTGTTACTCTGATAATCCATGTATTAGGCTATGTGTGAACATTAAGTATCTACTTCTCCTGATGGGGTAAAACATGATTTTTTTTGCATTTTTCACGCATTTGGGGTCCAAAAACGCAGTAATAATTGACATGCTCAATCATACAAAACATGGATCAATGAACTCGATCCACAAAGAAAAAGTGCCGCTATTTCCGAGTCTAAAATGTAGCTTTTATTGATTAACTGGATGTGGGCCCAGTGCCATCACAATGGGGGGGCTGCCATCTCTGCCCTAATGTGGCTGCTCCCCTGTCTCCTGCCTTTCTCCATTCTCCCCCCCCCCCGTACCCTCTCCCAATGTATGTAAATAATTGTATTTTTAGTTAAAAACTTGTTTTGTTCTTTTTTTTAATAAAGTGTTTAATTTCCTGGCAAAAAAAAAATGTGTAAGGCTTCACTGTGTTTTCTCTTGTCAGCGCAGGTACACCAATCAGCTACTGGCTGCCAACCTTTGCTGCATGGTGTTACCTTCGCTGGCCATGAAAACTACAGGGGAGCCCCATTATTATTATTATTATTATTATATTATTGATATAAATACCGTAACTAGAAAATACATTTGGTGAGGGCTTCGCTGTATATTCTGTTGCCAGTCAAGGCCACCCAAGCAGCTAAGGGCTGTACTTCTCAGCATAGTGAGACCCAAGCACTCTGGAGGAAAATTGAAGCCAGCAGCCGCACCAGAATTAACAGCTCCATGAGAGACGCCAAAACTGGCGGTTACCCCACTCTTCCAGCTGCCGTGTAGCAGTGGCAGACTGGCTTATAAAACTGTTTTTTTTTGCAACCAATATCCTATAGCAACCAATCAGATGTTGAGCTGTGATTGGTTGCTTTAGGGTACCTTTACACGCCACTTATGCGGCGAGAAATATTGACGGCGATATGTCGCCCTGGAACCATCGCCGCCAGATTGCCTCCCAATTGCGGCGTGTAATTTGGGAATTTGGCGGCGATATGTCGCCTCGCCACGGTCGCCTGATTTTAGAGCATGCACTGAAATCATCAAGCGACCGTGGCGAGGCGACATACCGCCGCCAAATTCCCAAATTACACGCCGCAATTGGGAGGCAATCTGGCGGCGATGGTTCCAGGGCGACATATCGCCGTCAATATTTCTCGCCGCATAAGTGGCGTGTAAAGGTACCCTTAGGCCACCTGATAAATATTCAGGCTGTCAAAATAGCCAAGGCAGTATCTCTTACCTCACACATACAAACAGTAAATAAGGCTTTTTTGGCAAATGACTGTAAAGCACCAAGTCAAAGGGAACCTGTCACCCTCTAGGTCTATTTAAACTAAAAGTGCCACCTTCAGCAGCACTTATGCTGCATTCTGTTAAGGTGGCTATAATCCCCGGTGTGAACCGGACAGCCCCGGATCCGATTTTTACCCCTATTGTCTCCCTAGTGATCTGCCATCCGGTTTTGTGCTGTCCGGGAGGATCTGGCAGATTTATTTTTTTTTTGTCCCGGACACAAAATTGGAGCTTGCAGCATTTTTTGTGTCTGGGGCAAAAATCGTATACTCCGGGATGCGGATTCGCGCCGTATCTGACAAAAAATCGGACTGGACGCTGGGTGCTGAAGGGGCGGCGGCTGCTAAATTTCAGCATCTGGAGAGCTTTCTCCAGCCACTATGCTGAAATTTCAGCACTTGGACAGTGGCAGCCGCTGATTCTGGCAGAAAACAGGATAGGAGGGCATATTTGCCCTCCGGTTCTGTTTTGTCCGGGACGGTCAGATTCTGTCCGTTGCTTCCTGCAAAACACCGGACAGAACCTGACAGCTGAAAATCGTGGTGTGAAGCCTGCCTTACAGGTACGATGGGTCTTCTTACGCGTCCGGCCTCACTGGCCGTTTGGTTGTCCTCCGCCTCTTCTTTCTTCTACGCGACTCCTCTTCTCTCTTCCCAGTTCTGTCTTCTGTTCAGATTCTTCTCTGTTCGCACAGGTGCTTTGAGCTCTGCTGCAGGCAGAGTGTCTTTCTACATTAGGTGCAGGCGCCAGATCCTGAACTGTTTTGTGTTCTGCTTTATGCGGACACCAGGCTGGGAATCTGGCACCTGCAGCCTTAATCGGGGAGGCTATCCAAGGACACCAATGCCATAGTAACCACATCACAGTCCTCAGATAACCTCCCCGCGGTCCCCATGGCTCAGTCATTCGGTGATCAGAGACCACAGGGAGAGGACGTGTTCTTCATCGCCGTGGTCTCTGATGTAGCATAACTGCGTGTATCCAAGAAGAGAGAAGACGAGGATTATGAAGGGGTTAATAAAGAGATGGTCATGAATTGTGTCTGTTTTTATTTCTAATAGAATAATTTGTCTCTGTGTTGTCTTTTTTGCTATTTGAGATTCTTAATGGCCGGGTCTAATATTGGCCTGACATGGCTACGTTCACACGTGGCGTATTTGCCATATTTTTTTGTGCGCGCACAGTCCAAAGAAGCGCAACTGCATTCACACAGTGTGCTTTTCCCGAGCCCATTTTTTGTGGCCTATGGGAAAAGCGTGCCGAAAAAAACGCAAAGAATTGACATGGCAATTCTTTATGTGCGTGTGTCTTTGCAGGGAAAGCGCGTGCACAAAAATAAGCACAAAAGTGCAACGTGTGACCGCATTTCAGCAAAAGCCATAGCGAACAAAATAGGGTAATGTATACTTTGGCACCTGACCCATAACCAGGACTTGTACAGCGTTGTACTCCCTGAATTACGCGGCTGGTTTGTGACTGGTGCCGTTTCCTACTGTGTAATTGTCCTGTTCTTTATTTGCAGCCTCGAGGTGGCCGTGAACATGGAGCATCGTTTGTCCTCACTAAGGCTATTACAGGTACCCGGGGCTGTCCATTAACTGGGCGCAGAGTCGCCGCAATCCCTGATGAATACTGACGCCGCGGTTTCCATGTTCGCCCCCTGCATAAGGCCTGAATGCTTTTCTTGCCATTTGTTATTTAGCAGCTAGAGAGGGAAAATGTGAAGATTTCATGTCTGGGCAGATGAGATCGGACAGTGAGCGGCTCTTTGGGGGCATTTTTTTTTTTAGTGTTTTGTGAACGTTATGGTAAACCCCATAAGCTTTTATTCAGAAATTAACAGGTTAAAAGAAAAATACCATGTAAAAACAGCGCCTTAAAGGGAATCTGTCAACAGGTTTTGGCTATTCAATCTGAGAGCAATATAATGTAGGGGCAGAGAGCCTGATTACAGTCATGTCTGTCACTTGTTCAGCAGCTTGCTGTAGTTTCGATACAAGCAGTGTTTTAT
The DNA here is from genome assembly GCA_033576535.1 of Allobates femoralis. Taxonomy (NCBI): domain Eukaryota; kingdom Metazoa; phylum Chordata; class Amphibia; order Anura; family Aromobatidae; genus Allobates; species Allobates femoralis. The sequence goes on from JARQOC010000001.1 coordinate 42,688,915, forward strand.
CAGCAGGAGATTATCATTGCAGGACTAGTGCCAGTAAATCCAGTAATCTGTATAACCCTGCCCCACCACTAATTGGCAGCGTGCTGAGAGTGTACACAGGAATCTGCCAATTGGTGGTGGGGGTGGGGCTACATAGAGTTCAGCATTCATAGCTCTGCTACATCTATAGCAGAGAAAACAGGGATTTTATCAAAAGTGCACCAAGCAGCCTGGTAAAGGCTCATTCAGATGCTGATCTTGGGTGGCAGTACACAGACTAGTCACCTTATTCCTGACCTGAGTGTGACAGCCTCAGACATGTATGAAGCTGTCGCACTCTGTTCTGGAGAGCCATCACCAGTCAGTGCTTTTGTGGTTCATGCTCGGGGTGATTGGGACAGACGTCTGAATGAGCCCTAAGTGACACGTCGCTGGAATCAGGCTCTTGGCCAATACATCTTGCTGCTCTCAGATTCTGTAGCTAAAAACGACTTCTAGATCCCCTTTAAGCCTTTATTGCCTAATTAGAATCTACATGAATACACACACACGCATAAAAATGAATTGAACTGGTATGATGCGAATATACAACAGTAGGCATTAAGGGGTTTGACATACATGTACAGTACATGTTTCTGTACCTAGCAGATGACAGCTTTATTATACAGTTTGCATTCACTGAGAAGAGAGCAAGAGCCATTCGCTTCTTTTTGACCCCTTAAATGCTGCTGTCGTTTTCTGACGGCAACATATAACACGTGTGATTTCATCTTGCCAGGGGCCCGTTATTACCCCGAGATGCGAATTTACGGGATGCCGGTTAGTTGCTTTTGCAGCTGGGAGCCCAATGGAGGCAAAAATGGACGCTCCTCGGAGGTGCAGCCGGACCATCACTCTCCCTATATACTGCAAGATCGCACTATGTTGTAGGATGTACAATAAGCAGTCAACAGTTCACAAGTTCAAGTTCCCTACAGGGACTAAAATATAAGTGAAAATTATATATTACAATTTTTTTTTTTCTTAAATATAAAATAATGTAAAAACTCGAATCCTACCACTCTTTTTCCCAGCTTAAAAATATACACAGTTCTTATGCTTTTATCACATAAAGTCTAATATTTCAAAATATAACTTTAAAATAACCCCTATGGTATACACTGCAAAAAAAATATTTCTTAATATGCAGAATTCTAGGTAAAAATAAAGAAACACACTGCACCTTTTTCACCCTCCCTGGGTCCAGACCTACGTCTCCATTGCTGCTCCTGCTGTCTTTTAGGCCCTTTCACATGTCTGTAAAACAACATGTATGTTTGGCATGATCCAGTTTGACCATCTGTGATTATTTTTATCACCAATCCATGTGGACGTGTGTCATCCATGTTCTTCTGGAAAGGATATACATAATAAAATGACAAAGCTTCTCCTATACTTTGTGTTAAATATGTACAACACACAGACGGCACACACAAGTTTACACTGATGCCATCCGTGTGCTGTATGTGTTTTCACGGACACATAGGCTTGTATCTTGTCATCCGTTCTGCTGGAAAGACATGGGCATTTCTCCATGTGGTTTACATGATTTGTGTGAAAACAGATGTGAGCAGCCCCATAGGTTATAATGGGGCATCCGTGATAAAAATGTCACGCATACGGATGCCACATGTACCGGAGACTGACGTGTGAAGGAGAATTTATTGTATTTAGCGCCGATATGCCAAAATCGCTGCCACCAATCACTGAAGCGTAGCGGCTCGTGGTGTCTTCTGCAGCAGTGCCGATGAACCCACTGATTGTCTGCAGTGTTGGTAACGTACATCACTACCACAGCCATACTGGTACCCTGGCACTGGTTGTGGTGTTGATACCTGGGATGTGTTATTTAAAAAAGAAAAATAAATTTAAATCTGTACCCTTTACATTTTAAGTGGGCAACTCATATAACCAATATGGTCATAAATTTAAGGTATGTTATAACTAGTGGTGAGCAGGCAATGTGGGGACACGGTCTGTAAGCTCCACATTGACCTCTTCCTGGTCAATTCCCAAAGCAACAGGGATAGGGACTTTGTCCATAAACTGCAACTTGTCCTCTCCCTGCTCAGGCATGGTGTTGACAGGATCAGTTTCTTGTAGTCCCGAGGCTTGGAACTGGTGTCCTTGCAGATTTTCACTGGATCCATGATGTGGCACACAGTTTAATTCCTTTGGGTCAATCTCGGCGGGGTCCCCAATATTCTCCGCATCCTTCTGGCCATGCCACTGGACCAACTTCTGGATCAAATCTGACTGTGTGTCAGTGTCCCTGAATTCGATTTCCTGAAACTGACATGCCACTAGTAGTTGCAGTTTCTTATAGCAGCTGTACTTCCACTCCAGTCCTCGTCCCATGGCTGAGCTGGTGGGGTTGGACATGGCAGTGTCCGAAACCTGAATGCCTCACCTATGGCCTGCTAGGTATACTTATATGCCTCCCTGGTTGTTGAGCCATTGGACGGTGTCCACGAACACCAGTCCCCTGCAGCTCCCCTGGATAAACCAGGCTGAGTAGTATCCCAACTCTGCCACGAATTGTGGAGACATGGGGGGGGGTCAGTGGGTGCTCTCGTCCGCTGGCCCAGCCGCCTTTAGAAAGACAGCCTGGACCAGGGCTCATCCTCAAACTGAACGCCCTATCTCCTTAACCGTGGGCGGAACACTACTCAGACTACACAGGGTGAGGGAACCACAATATTAAGACTTTATTGGATCCCCAAACAGTTAACCGCAGATAACACATAACCAGCAAATATAAAATGTAACAGGCAACAGAGTCTCACCCTTCCGCTGGCTCACCTGGGTTTAGAATATAACACGGCAAAGTCTGTAGCCAGGTGACTGGATCGTCTTAACCTGGGTTGTGTCCTTATGTAGTCTTTGTTATCCCAGCCGAATCCTAACATTCCATGCTGAAGTCCTTGTAGATTTATAATCCAGGTTCTGATCCCCTCGGTCGGCACTGTAATGCCTAGGCCTGGGGTTATGGCCGGCTAATTCACCGGTCCGTAGATCCTAGATTAGCTGCCTGTATCAAGTCCAGTACACCTCTAGCCGGGACTGAAATCCCTAGACTGAGGTCACTAGACAGAAGCAAAATCACCCTGGTTAATCAACATGTCTCCTTATATACCTGAGCCCTCATTTCAGGATATTGGGGACTTTCCGATTGGTGGAATAAAACTGTCTTCTCATTGGCTGGGTCTCAAGCCTTTTATAAAACATTTCTAGTAGTATTGCAGTCCTGTCGAGAGAGCCACATACTGATTGACACAGCACCTAGCAGGATACATTTAGCTTGCAATCCATGACATTAAATGCCCGCAGCCACCATTGTTTAAATAGTCAACATTCCACGTAGAATGCCATTGTATTACTAACAGGATTAAGTTCCTCTGACCTTCTATAGGCCCAGTCACACATAACGACACACCAGCGATCCCGATAATGATGTGCAGAGATTGCTGGTGCTTCGTTTTTCACATCGCTGGTAAGATGTCAAGCGGGTATCTCACCAGCGATGTGAAAAACGACGCACCAGCGATCCAGAATTATACCGTGGTCGTTGGGAATTTTCATTCCATAGCGTAGCATTGAGATTGTTGGTCATTGTCACTGTTAAACACAACGATGTAGCGCTCCCAGAGGGAGCGCAAGGATGTTGAAATGATCCAGAGCAGTGTGTAATGATCAACGATCTCACAGCAGGGGCCAGATCGTTAGTGCGTGTCACACAGAACGACATCGCTAACTGGATCGCTGTTGCGTCACAAAATTTGTGATGTTACAGCGATCTCGTTATGTGTGACAGGGCCTTATGACAAACAAGTGAGATAATTACATTACAGTTAAACACTATCAGTCATCTACAAGACTTGTAGGAACAATGAGTGAGCCATCACAAGGTAGATAATTACATTACCCACTTTAAGTACTAGCAGGCTCCTAGAAATCTTGTGTAACCCATGAGTGGCATATTACAAGTTTTCAAACCAAAATATAATATTGTCTGGATAAATAAGAAATCCTCATAGGATGTACATTAAAGGGGTCCATTTTGTCACAGGCAAGACCACAATCAGGTGCTCAGTACTAGTGACCAGCAGTCAGACGCTCGAAAGGGCACGACTCGTGTATCGAGTATAATGGAAGTCAATGGGGAACTTGAGCATTTTTCCGAGAGATCAGTGTTCAAGTTACGTTGACTTTCATTACACTCTTTACTCTGGTCCATCTGAACATCAACATCAGCATCAGCCCATCTGAATATCAACATCTCGTTACGAGTGCCCAGAACCCGAGCATGGTAGTGCCCGCTCACCACTAGTTATAACCATATAGTGATTGATTATTCTGTCCTCCAAATCGGTTATTCTACAGTGGGTGCGGAAAGTATTTAGACCTCTTTAAATGTTTCACTCTTTTTTTCATAGCCATTTGGTAGACCTAAACAAGTTCATTTTTTTTCTCCTTAATGTACACTCTGCACCCCATCCTGACTGAAAAAATAATGAAATGTAGATGTTTGTGCAAATTTATTAAAAAAAGCTGAAATATCACATGGTCATAAGTATTCAAACCCTTCACTCAGACACTCATATTTAAGTGACATGCTGTCCATTTCCTTGTGATCCTCCTTGAGATGGTTCTACTCCTTGGAGTCTGGCTGTGTTTAATTTTAAATGATAGGACTTAATTTAGGCCAGGTTCAATCCACGATTTTCTGGGCTGTCCTGCATTAACCGGACGCCGGGTGCTAATGTGGCCACCCCAAGGGTTAATGTGCCACAGAAACCGCAACACGGGTTTACTCCCCACACAACACTACACTAGAAAGTGGGAGGAGCTTAGGTGGCACCTGGAAGAGTGGGAGGAGCTAATGCTGTTTTACCTCAGAACAGAAGTGACAGTTAGTCAGTCTGGAGTCTGGGTTGGAGTTAGTGAAGAAGGACTGAAGAAAGACTGGTGGTGTAAAAGGGGCTACCTTAAGCCTCTCTACAGCCTGCTACCCACTTCCAGGCCTAGCCAGGGTCCAAGGGAAGGAGACAGAGAAACAGAGGAACACACCCGGGATAAGGAGTTACCCTAAACTCACCCGGAGAAGCGCTTTGGACGGATACCGGATCCGATGCTGTGCCTGAAACAGACAGCACAGTGAACACTGGAATAGTGAAGGTCCACCATCTTCACTGTACCACAGCAAAGCAACACGGAGGGGTCAGAGATACGGAAGATCAAGTTGCCTAGCAGATTGGTACCCGTGAGGGGAGACAGGACCAGCAGTTCAGCTAAAAGCGGCAGCAGGGCCACAAACGAAGTGCAGAAGTAGGAAGCCAAGGACCCGGTCAGGGTGGGAGCAACCCGGCCCCGGTACAGACTCCGTGGACAATACTCTGCTTATACCATCTGCAAAGTAAAGACTTGAAAAACGACAACAAACGTGAGTGTGTGTGATCCTTGTGCTGAAACCCTACTTTCCCTCATAAACTGCTATTGCCTCCACTCTCATCATCTCTACTACTATCCCTACTTTCCTGCAACATCTATAACAACCATCACAGAGGTTCTGCAGCAGCGGTGGTCACCCTGACCACAACCCGTGGGTGGCGTCACGACAAACCTTATCCCTTGTAAATACACCCCATTTACTTGTGTGAACCCGGGACACGGTCCGGACCAGGACCGCCGTGACATCCCCCAGCAGCAACCCGGTCCGGCGCAGAGTACCCCGTCCCAGTGGGCTCCACACTGGGAAATTTAGCAGCGAGTGCTTTCAGGACCGCAGCTAGCTCCCCACTAGTTGCGATCTTGAAATTTAAGCAGCTGCTGCTGCTATCAGCTGTCTCCGGCTGCAAACCGGACCGGAGGGCATATTTGCCCTCAGGTTCTGTTTGCAAATGGAGTTCAGGGCTGTCTGGTTTAAATCGGACAGCCCTGGACCTGATCACACCGTGTTGTGAAGCCGGCCTTATAAAAACATACACCTGTCTATGTAAGACCTCACAGCTTAGGCTACTTTCACACTACGATTTTGAAGGGAGCCGATGCTGTCCGATAAATTCAGACAGCATCGGCTCCCTTCTGATGCCTGGAATCGGATGCCAAATAGGCATCCGATTCCGGCATAAAATCGTAGCCTCCGTTAAAAAAAAAAAATATATATGCTCACCTCTCCCCAAGCTCCCGCCGTCTTCCTGCAGGCTCCCGGTGGCTCCTGCAGGCTCCCGATGTCTGCAGAGGCCTTCTACTGCAGTACAGGACCTGCGGTGATGTCACAGTCACGTGACACCAGGTTACACCATGGTAACCTGCGGTCATGTGACTGTGACATCACCGCAGGTCCTGTACTGCAGTAGAAGACCTCTGCAGACACCGGTAGCCTGCAGGGAGACGGTGGGGGCTCAGGGAGAGGTGAGCATAAACTTTTTTTTTTTTTTTTTTTTTTTTTTTTTAACCCCTTCTCTCCCAGTTTAGAGAAGTTTTACTGTACTGAGCTTGCTCAGTACAGTAAAATCGAGTCCGAGGAGACATCAGATGTTTCCTCGGACCCCTCTCCATAGGGCCCCATGCTAAATTGATCGGACCAAATCGGATGTGCACTAAATGGCATCCGATTTGGTCCGATCCGATCTTGTCCGATTTTTGCACCGATAAAAAAATCGGACAGAATCGGATCGGACCAAATCGGATGGCATTTAGTGCACATCCGATTCAGTCCGATGCCCATAGGGCTGCATGGGGCCAAATTCGGATCCGATGCATCGGAAATCCTAATATCGTAATGTGAAAGCAGCCTTACAGTGCATGCCAGACCAAATGAGACTCATGAGGTCAATGGAACTGCCCAAGGAGCTCAGAGACAGAATTGTGGCAAGGCACAGACATAGTTTCCGCATCTGTGCTACAGACCAGAGGATTGCAAAGAGCTGATACACTATATAGATCTTTTGAGTGAAAATAAAAGACCTCTAAGATTTGTTGCAACAGATGTATATATTCCTCTACACTTAAAGAGGACTTGTCACCCCCCCCCCTCTGTTGCTCTGCTACCCCGATATATAGGCTTATAAAAACTTACAGTAAAAATCCATGGAAGCGGGCTCTTGTGTTTCAGGCACCTCGTCCATGGGGGGGGGTAATTCACGCTCCCTGCACTTCTGTGCTGCCCATCGGGGTAGCAGGCCCACAGAGCCTTGGGGGACCCCTTGCCTGAATGCAGCAGACATGTGCTGGACTTAGATTCTAATCCATGGGGGGGGGGTGTGACAGGTCCTCTTTAAGCTCTGCGCCCCTTGTCTCCCCTTTTATCCCTCTTTATATCACTGTGAAGGCACAGATCTAGCCAAAATTACAAATAGGAACCTTGAGTACTGAATACTTAACAGCACAGTGATCTCTATAATCCTTAAATGGAAGAAGTTTGGGACCACCAGAAGTCTTCCTAGACCTGGCCGTCCAGCCAAACTGAGCAATTGAGAAGAGCCTTGGTGAGAGAGGTAAAGAAGAACCTCAAGATCACTGTGGCTGAGCTCCAGAAATGCAGTAGGGAGATGGGAGAAAGTTCTACAAAGTCAACAATCACTACATCCCTTCACCAGTTGGGCCTCTCCTCAGTGCAAGATATATGAAAGCCGCATAGAGTTTGCAAAAAAAGTATATGAAAGACTCCCAGACTATGAGAAATAATAATTTCTGGTCTGATGAGACGAAGATAGAACATTTTGGTGATATAATTTTTTTTTTTTTTTTTTTTTTTTTTTAGTAAATGTGTTTATTAAACTTTTTGCTTCAAGAAAAACAAAAAGGTACATAGCAAGTAAAACAGAAAAAAAACAACAATATATGATGCACCTCCACTCACAGAGGTTGAAATATCACTAAGTACAGAAGAGTAGAGGCTGCACTCCATAAACTACCACAGAACTATAAGAACAAAGCAACTTTGGTCTTAAGAAATACCACATATATTGACAGAAACAGGTTACCAGGAGGACCTGACCCAATTAGGCTTCCTTCCCGAGGTATCGGGGAGGTAAGGACTTGCCAACATATAAACCCAGTTTCGTCAAGGGGGAGGAAACGGGGAGGGGGAAACATGGAGTTGGTGATATTTCTAAGCGGTATGTGTGGAGAAAACAAGGCACTGCTCATCACCTGCCTAACACAATCCCAACAGTGAACCATGGTGGTGACAGCATCATGCTATGGTGGTGTTTTTTAGCTACATGGGCAGAATGACTGGTTGCAATTGAAGGAAACATGAATGTGGCTAAGTACAATGATATCCTGGATGAAAATGTCTTCCAGAGTGCTCCGGACCTCATACTTGGCCAAAGGTCTTCCAAAAAGACAATGCCCCTAAGCACACAGCTAAAATAACAAAGGAGCGGCGGCTTAACAACAACTCTGACCATTCTTGACTGGCCCAGCCAGAGCCCTGACCTAAACCTAATTGAGCATCTCTGGAGAAAACTGAAAATGGCTGTCCACCAACGTTCACCATCCAACCTGACGGAACTGGAGAGGATCTGCAAGGAAGAATGGCGGAGGATCCCCAAATCCAGGTGTGAAAAACTTGTTGCATCATTCCCAAGAAGACTCATGACTGTACTAGCTCCAAAAGTGCTTCTACTCAATACCGAGCAAAGGAGCTGAATACTTATGACCATGTGATATCAGTTTTTCTTTTCAAAAATTTCTATTATTTTTTTTTCCAGTCAAGTTGGGGTGCAGAGTGTACATTAATGAGAAAAAAATGAACTATTTTGAATTTACCAAATGGCTGCAATGAAACAGAGTGAAAAACTAAGGCTACTTTCACATTACGATTTTGAAGGGAGCCGATGCTGTCTGATAAATTCAGACAGCATCGGCTCCCTTCTGATGCCTGGAATCGGATGCCAAATAGGCATCCGATTCCGGCATTAAATCGTAGCCTCCGGGCTTAAAAAAGTAAAAAATAAAAAAAGTTTATGCTCACCTCTCCCCGAGTCCCCGCCGTCTTCCTGCAGGCTCCCGGTGGCTCCCGTAGGCTCCCGATGTCTGCAGAGGTCTTCTACTGCAGTACAGGACCTGCGGTGATGTCACAGTCACATGACCGTAGGTTACACCATGGTAACCTGCGGTCACGTGACGTGACATCACCGCAGGTCCTGTACTGCAGTAGAAGACCTCTGCAGACATGGGGAGGGATGCCTGGGGAGAGGTGAGCATAAACTTTTTTTATTTTTTATTCTTTTAACCCCTGCTCTTCCAGTTTGGAGCATTTTTACTGTACTGAGCATCAGATGTCTCCTCGGACCCTGCTCCATAGGGCCCCATGATAAATTGATCGGACCAAATCGGATGTGCACTAAATGCCATCCGATTTTGTCCGATTTTATTTTCGGTGCAAAAATCGGAGCATGAATCGGACAGAATCGGATCGGACCAAATCGGATGGCATTTAGTGCACATCCGATTCGGTCCGATGCCCATAGGGCTGCATGGGGCCCAAAATTCGGTCCGATGCTGTCCGATTTTTATCGGACAGCATCGGATTTAAGAAATCCGTAGTGTGAAACCAGCCTAAAAGAGGTCTGAATACTGTCCATACCCACTGTATATGACTGCTAGTTTTGTTAGTTTGTTTCTTTGTTTTCTCCAAGAGTTCATTTTGGAATAGTTTAATAAAATGTCACTTCTTTCCTGCAGCCCCAGCGTATTACTTCCAGCAGCTCCTCTGGTACAGGTATGTACGGCACAGAGTGCTTACCAGTATTACATTAGTTTAAGGTGTTGATAGAGGTATATACCTTATAGTGTGTTTTTGTTGGCTATTAATAGGATTTTTTTTTTATACGCCTTTTTTATGACATATTCCAAAAGAAGAATGAAGAGCTGTATGATCCTGATGTTCAGGCTGTTACTTGGGCATTGGGCACTGATTGGAAACCAATAAACACTGGTCTATAATTGTTAACCCCTTAGATGCCTTGGTTCCTATTGACTGTGGCATCTAAATGTTTGGCAGAGGAGGAGGCTCCCCCTGTCAGTCCATCACCCCTTGGAGCATGAGCTCTGTTACACTAGGCAGTGATCTAAAAAGGCTCAAAAAATGCATTAAAAAATGTCTAATTTAGACTAAGGGTACCGTCACACTTAGCGACGCTACATCGATCCCAACAGCGATACGACCTGGCAGGGATTAATTGGTGCGTCGCTATGTGATTGCTGGTGAGATGTCAAACAGTCAGATCTTCCCAACAACAAAGCAACGATACGGCGACCCGTAGCGACCTATATAACAATGTCGGCGGTGGTTGGGACCCTGTTACATAGCAGCTACTCTGACGATTCGCACCTCGATGAGGGATGTACTGTGTCACACAGGCGTACATTTACGTTGCCTTTTCCGCACCCCCTCAGCTACGATTTTTGGTCGCTACTGCGTTCTGACTAGGTGTCCTTGCCTTAAAAGAAGGCAACATAGTAGGCTTCTGTCCTTTATTCCTGACCGCATGCTGGTTTACAGATCGTAGTAGAGTTCTCCGGGCTGTGACTCCATTGATTTATCTGTTCAACGGTTCTTCTGATACCTATACTCCGTCTGCACGGTTGGCATCGTTTGGGGACTCAAATGCGTTTCCATTTTATTATTTTTTTTCAACTTTGATTTTTATAAATTTTTAAGTTATATCAACAATCATAACAGTACCAAATGTAATTTCACAATCACAAGTCCATATTACGTTTTCTAATATCAAATTCAAGAACATCAGCACATATCTTCCATATATTACAATTGTAGTGAGTCCATGGAAAGATCCCATATCTGCCAAGTCCGGGTAAATTTGTCCATTGTATTATGAAACTGGCGGTTAATTGTTCCATTGATCGAAGGTCCTTTATTCGTATAAACCAATCGGACAACGAGGGTGGAGCCTTCCTCATCCAGTTGAGAGATATCAGGCATTTTGCTGCCGTAAGAAGAAGCTTAGAAGTTTGCTCTTGGGTTTATTCATGCTTAAAGGGAACAGATTTAAGAGATGTATAGCCGGGTCTAAGGGTAGAATATGCCCCATAACCGTGACAACACTGTTGCTATTGACCCCCAAAAGCCTCGGATTACCGGGCAGGACCAGAATGGATGGTACAGTGAGGCATTTCTCTGGTCGCATTGCCAACAATTATCAGGTATTGCCGGGTTGAACTTATGAAGTATCTCGGGTGTGTTGTACCATGTCATCAGAATTTTCATCTGATTCTCTTTGTATAGGGTATTAATAGACGTTCTGAAGGTTCTCTCCCATATCACCTTCCACATCGAATCAGAGATCTCCCGTCCCAGCCATGTTTCCCATCGTGTCATATAGGCATGTTTGAAGGGACTTTGGTTACTTCGAGAGTTCAAAATGGCATATATATCTGACAATAGACCCTTTGTAGAGGGTCCCTGAGAGCAACGTTTTTCAAATTGGGTTGGCTTTGTATATTTATTAATTCCCATGAGTGACGCGTGGTAATGAATTATTTGCCGATACAAAAAGCTAAGGTTTTCCGGCAGTTTATATAGCGAGCGTAATTCGGAAAATGAGCGTATTTTGTGAGTAAGTGGGTTTAGTATGTCACGGAAACAAAAAAAGGCCTGCTTCTGCCCATTTACGCATGGTAGCAGAGTCAATGGCTCCCGAAATTTGTGGGCTATACAGGAAAGGGGTCAGAGAGGAGGTGTGTGCCGCCAACTGAAATTTAATCCTGCATCTATCCCAAATGTCCCTGGTGAAAGACATCGGTCCCAACAACATTTTGGAGGGAATCTCCGAGGGTTTGCCCCATATCAACGAGGCAGGGTGGTATAGGACTAGCCATAATTGTTCCACCTCTGACCATCTGGTACAGGCTGACAATGTCGACCAGTGAGACGAATAGCGCAGGTGCGTAGCGTAGTAGTATAGCAAAATATCCGGGCAGGCAACACTTTCCTGTCGTCTTGGCGCACAAAGGACCGAAGCTGGTATACGATGTCTCCACGAGTGCCAGATAAACTTCATTAAAAACGACTGGATTCTTTTTAGAATTACTACGGGTACTTTTACTGATAATGTTTCAAATAGGTATAAAAACCAGAGTATAATGGAGATTTTTAACAGCTGCTATTCTCCCCAGGAGCGAGATTTGTAGGGTTGACCATTTTTTTAAGCTGGGCTTCTACTTTCTGAATGAGAGGTGGGAAATTAGCTTGGAATATTGTTTTGTAGCTAGAGGTCATATTGATCCCCAGGTATCGGATGGATGTTGTGCGCCATGTATATTTATATCAACTTTTAAGGAGATGGAGTTTAGATTCCGGGATATTTATGGGCAGTGCTTCAGTTTTTGTAGAGTTGATTTTATAGCCTGATAGTTTTGCATAAGATTCGATAGTGGCATGGAGGTTAGGGAGGGAAGTTATAGTGTTTGTCAAGGAGAGTATAACATCATCCGCGAACAGGGCGATTTTGAATTGTTTACCTTTAAGCTGGATTCCTAATATATCCGGGTTAAGTCTAATTTGTGCAGCCAACGGTTCGATACTGAGGAAATATAACAGAGGAGAAAGGGGACACCCTCGGTTCCATTTTTTTTTATGACCAGGTCTCTGGAATGGGCGTGAGGAAGATGCACCAGAGCAGTGGGTGATGAATATAAACCTTTCAGAGCTGTAACAAAAGGTCCGACTGGCCAAAGTGGTGAAGAGAGCGGAACATGAATGTCCATTTCAGCCTGTCGAAGGCCTTTTCAGCGTCTAAACTTAGCAAAAGGGCCTCCCCTGCTCCTCTGTTGGTCACCTCGACCAGGTCCAAAATACATCTAGTATTATCCCCCGCCGGAAAGCGTATAAATCCTACCTGGTCTTTGTGTATCAGATGTGGAAGCAAGGACCCCAGCCTTTCTGCTAGCAGCTTGGTGAAGATTTTCAAATCGAGTTTAAAAGGCTGATAGGACGGTAGCTTGCACATTCCATCGGATCTTTGCCCTCCTTTGGGATTACAGTAATATATGAACGAAGAAGTGAGTCGGGTATTGTCCCCCCCCCCCCCCCCTGCATGAAGTGATTAAACAGAGTGACCATGTGAGGGGATAGCATATCTATGTAGGTTTTATAGTAGAGATATGACAACCCGTCTGGACACGGTGCTTTACGGTTCGGTAGATTTTTCACTATTGCCGCAATTTCCTCCGCCGTGATTTTCTGGTTTAGTTCGTCTAAAGCAGACTGGGATAATTTAGGTAGGTGGCATGATGAGAGGTATTCGTCCAAAAATCGGTTTTGTTCGACTGGGGGTTGACGTGATGAGAGGGGAAGAGAGTAGAGGGAAGAATAATAATCGTGGAAAATTTGAGCTACTTTAACCGGGTCATAATGGATCACACCTGTCGGATCTTTAATACCGTATGGGGAATTATTAGTGGCCTGATTCCTCAATCTCCTAGCCAACATCGTGTGTGCTTTGTTTCTGTATTCATAGAATTTCTGCCTAGAATATCTAAGGGTCTCCACCTTACTGTGGGAGATGGCTTTCAGTTGGTTTCCCAGGTCTATTATTTCTTTAAGAAGCAATTTTTGGTCAATAGTCGTGCTTCTGCTTTCTTTAAGTCCCCTTCTATTTTCAAGTATCGGAATTTTGCATCCTTTTTAATCCTAGATGATAGTGCAATGCACTCACCCCTGAAAACCGCCTTATGGGCTTCCCATAGGACAGACCGTGACGGAGAAGTGGGGGTGTATTCTGTAAAGTAGTTTACAAGGGATTCCCGCAGTTTGTCTCGTGTATCTTTGTTAGTAAAAAGGGACTCATTCAGTCTCCAATGATTCAACTTGGGTGGAACCGGCACCAATTTGAGATCTATTGTCAGAGGGGCATGGTCAGTCCACGTTATAGTGCCAATGGAAGCTGATAACAATGAGTGCACTGAAATCACGTCCCCAAAGAAATAGTCTATACGACTATGAGAGCCATGAGGGTGTGAATAGAACGTGTATCTCCTATCCGAGGGGTTGTCAATGCTCCATAAATCATATAATGTATATCTACGAATAAGTTTCCGAAAGCCAGCGGGGACCCGTTCTGTCAATTTTGCATTACTGGGAGGTTTATGGACCAATCTGTCTCCAGTCTCGGAGAATGCCATATTAAACCTTCCCCCCCCGACCCAATTATCTGGGCCATTCCCCGATCGGGTGTAAACGGTCTAGTACTGAAGCTACGAACTTTACCTGGTTTGTGTTAGGGGTATATAGGTTGCACAACATAATTGGTGTTCCTCCTATGCTCCCATAACACAAATCTGCCTTGGGGGTCTATATCAGTTTTTGTTACCTGGAGTGTACAATGGCGGGAGATCAGGATCGCCACTCCAGCCGTTTTGTTCTTAGCCGTGGCAGAGAAAGTAGTAGGAAACCAATGGTGTGCAAATTTAATGGAACCCGTAGTCGTAAGATGTGTCTCCTGTAAAAACACAATATCCGCTTTGGACTCTCACATTTCCCGCAGCGCCAGCCTTCTCTTTAGGTCTGAATTTAGACCTTTTACATTGAGAGAGTAACTTAACCATTGTAAAATAGGGGTCTTCTCAAAGCTTTTAAAGGAGATATACATGATAGCTTGATGGGATTGTGGACTCTATGAGCATTGTCATGTGGACTTGGCTGAGAGGGTGAGAGCGAATATGCGCTGTATATCAAAACAATAGTAGCATAACCAAACTTTGAAAGAGTGAGAAAAGCAAAAAGAAAAAACAACATCTTCATATTGTAGGACAATAATATGTAGTCCCAAAATGAGTCGGATACAGTATGGCATCAGTCGCCGAAGTCGGCTACCAAGTGTCACTGTACCACTTAATAAGTCGTAAGACCTGTAATATAACTCTCGTCTGTGGGGGTACACGTGGGAACCACAAGAACAGTTACCATATAAAGTTCTTCCTAGGGTTGCCCGTCATGGTCTTTGGTTTCAGGGCTCTATGAGCTCTGTCCATTTTAATCAGATGGTCAGATGGGCGGTGTAGCACTGTGTTGAAAACTTATTGTAAGGTGCCCGCTACGTCTTCTACATCTCTCGTCTCTGGGACCCCTCTGACCCTGATGTTGTTTTGGCGTCCCCTATTGTCCAGATCTTCTACGTGTCATTGGAGATCTCTTATAATGGAGGCTTGAGCGGTCGTCTGGGATTGGAGGTGCCGAATAACCGCCCTGACCTGGTTATGGTCTTCCTCAAGTTGGTGGACCCTCTGAGTCAGAGCAACCACCTCCCGTCTTGTTGCTGCCAGTTCTGAACGACATGTCTCCTTGATCTCAGCTACCAACCATTTGAAGTCGTGCTTAGTTGGCAGCAGTTGCACGTTTCGCCACCAGTCAGAGGGGGGCGCGGCGGGACATGGGTATTCCTGGGTGAGGTGTGGTGGACCAGGGTCCTGATTCACAGGATCTCCTCCTGAGTCAGTGGATAAGGTCCCAGAACCTGTAGTCGATTCTCTGTGCTCCAAGAGGGCACTACGGACCTGGATTGATGGTCGGGACAATCTCTGTGGGCGACTGGGTTCCTCCAAGGCCTGAGTCGCCCAGTTGTCACCTGTCCAGGTAGAGCTCCACATGTCCCCGTCTGAGAAATCGGCAAAGTCTCTCCGGAGGCTCTCAGCGTCTGGAGATCCCTCATATTGGGCAGAATGGCCCAGATTCCTCATGTTTCTTTCTGACAGGGTAACCAGTTTCTCGCTAAGCTCCACCGCCATCTCAGGTGGGAGGGGAGGTGTGCTGGGGTATACATCCTCTTCTCCCTCTCTGTCATCTGCACTGGAGCTTCCTTCACTTATAGGTTCATAGTGCAGTTTTATTGGGATCAGCATCGGAGTACAGTCTTGCTGGCTATCCGTGAAAGGGTCCTTCTGATTAAATCCTGACCAAAGCAGAGTGCCAGGCAAGAGGATCTGTGAATCATTAGCTGTCGGGGTCCCCGCCCCCTCCGCTGGAGAAGTGTCCATCATGCTATGCTCCTCTTCACTCCCCTTCCCCTCTAGATCTCCCAGCGTGGGAAAGCCCTGGGATAAAGAAGGGGCTGTACTACCCTGCGCCATTTTGCGTTCTCCGCAGGCTCTTGGAACCTGCTCCCTCTCCTCCAACCCTGTGCCTCCTGTAGCAGCTGCGGGCCGGTGTTGGCTGTCCTCTGACAGTGGCACTGACTCACCGCTGAGTTGAGGTGTAGGCGTTGGGCGCTGTGCGGTCGGCATGCTGGCGGCTCCTTGACTCTCCGGCTGCCCCGCAGCAGGAGCTGGGGTTGCTCCGCTCTTGGCTAGGTATTTGTCCAGGGTGCCCGGTGCCTGTGCTCCTGTGTCCCTGGGCGTCTTCTGGGTCTTCCTCTTGCCCATCTCTGGGCCTCTGGAGCGATTTTAGTGCTTATTTATGCTCTTGGGAGTAGGAGCTCAAGCTTCATGCGACTGCTCCCATTCAGGTCCGGACACGCCCCCGCGTTTCCATTTTTACTTTATTCATAGGACACCTACCAATTCTCTGCTATCATTGCTCGGGAGGGAGGGCTCGGCTTCTATCTGTGTACATATTCTTTTGCATGGGCAGCCATTTTAGGGGGTTTCTGCCACACCCAACAAACAGTAGTGCGGTTCAAACGGTATTTATTACTTTTTTAACATGTTCCATGTATGCTCACTGTATGTGATTCTTTATTTCTGATGTCTTTTAATAGCGAGGAATTTGTCCGTGAATTGGTTGAGATGTATCGGGCCCTGCCCTGCCTTTGGCAGATTAAATCGGCTGAGTACAGCAATAGAAATAAATAAAAAAAAAAAAAGAGGCATATAAGAAACTGATTGCCCTCTTTAAGCAGCATAACCCCAGCGAGAAGGTGGATGAGAATGTTGTCAGAAAAAATATCCAGGGTCTACGCACCGTGTATAAATGAGAGCTCAACAAGGTGGAGAAGTCAAGGAAGTCTGGTACCGGCACAGATGAGGGTTATGTGCCCTCGTTTATGGTACTATGAATTGCTTGGTTTCACCCGTGACCAGGAGCTACCTCAGACAGTGGTATCTTCTATGCGGCCGACCCTTGAACAAGACCCTGAGATCCAGACTGGCTCCCCTGTTGGAGATGTAAGTACCTTCTTTGCTTCCCTGTAAATAGAATTTAAACTTTGTATGTATATGCCATAATTGAATAGAAAATATTAACTAAGGTTTTACATAATTAATTCTGCAGTTTACAGTTCAGATAAGTTCACTCCTTTACTATTTCCACCCCACTCAGTTCTCATACCGCTGAATGACATTTCTTATCCTGTACTGCTAGTGCCGCCCCTCACATTTGTTTCCAGTGCACGTGTACCCATGCTGGTCATGATCTATCCAATGCCAACACATTTCTGTGGTGTGGTGCTGGATGTTGCAAAATAATTTTTGGGTTTTGCTTTAACATTAATTTTCTGTTCCATCAGCACCCTAAGAAGTGACGACATCCCGGCTAGTGAACCTAGTATGAAGGAGGCTAGTGAGAAGGCGAGTGAAGACCCTGTGCCCTCAACTGTATCTCGTCGACTAACAAATTCCCGTAAAAGGAAGGCCACCTTGTCGCCATTACCAGATCTCGCCTCTTTGGCAAACCAAATTTTAATTGAGCAGACCAACACCGGCAATGACAGCGTTGCTAACTTTGCTGCTGATAGACTTCGGAAGCTGGATGACAGGCAGAGGATCCACGCCGAAAGGGTCATTTTTGAGACATTAAGTAAAGTGGCAGCCGGTCAACTCAATTGAAACATCGACCGTAAATAGTCGTATTGACCGTGATCCTTGTTCACTGCATTCATGGACCCAAGTACCAGAGCCACTTCGTAGCACACCAGTGCGGAGGATTGGGCCTCCGCAAATCCTGCCGCTTGGTCCCACTGACCCTAACACCCTCACAGTATCCTATGTTTTCTCAGTCTTTCCTTTCACAACTGTCTTCTCCGCCCAGGCAAGGATATGCGAATGCAGACAACCACTATGAAGATTTGTAGTGACGTTTTACTTTTCTTTTAGTTTGTAAGTTTAATTGTTAAATTGTTAAGTAATGGTTAATTTAATACTTAATTTAATACTTATTTTACTTGTTTGATTGTAATAAAAATATTTTTTTGTTTAAAACTTGCAGCCTGCTTTACTGAATTCAGCATATAGTTATTAGCAGGCCTACTAGGCGGGGTAATGGGCTGGGTGCATCTGTACAGATGCATAGATATAATGGGTGTGAGTGATGAAACATGTTTTTTTCATTTCTTTTTTTAATAACAAAGCTTACCCAACAGTGGATATAAATTTTAAGGCTTTTTTTTTTTTTTTTTTTTTTTTTTTTAAATAACCTTTCAAAAACTTAGTAATAACATCTGGTCCCAAATAAAAAAAAAAAAAAAAAAAATTAACACTCCATGCTGTTCAACTACTTCTGTCAGTGTCCGCGGTGCCGCCATCATCCTCCTGTGTGAAGCCAGGAAGTCTTCTAATGTAGGGATCTCTATAGAGGGAATGGTAAAACTTATCAAGGATAATTCTGTTCATGCATCTAATTAACAGGTATGTGTTTGGGGTTCCTGATGTTCTTCGGCAGACGGCGAGCCTGCACCCATGTCACAGAGTGATGCTGGCGAGAATTGTAACGGTGTACCAGAATGAGGTGACCCTGAAGATGGCTGCATCTCGGCCGATGGTGTTGTAGTTGGCCTCTGTGTTCTAGATGGCGGCGGTGTACCTTCTGGAAGCGAAAATAACATATCATAAGCCATATACCATCTCAAAGTGCAAACGTCATAACATTCTGTCATGATTCTGTTTATGCATATAATTTAGAGGTACGTGTTTATTGTTTAACACTTACGGTTTTGGATTTGCTTCGCTTCGGCTGATGACTGGCTGAGGGACCACCCGGATCCTCTGGCATCACCGGCTAGGGAAAAACAAAAAACTTCATAGTACACGCCAGCCCTATCCTTTACAATTGTATGGACCTTATTTTATGTGCAAGAATTACCAGAAGGCAAGTATGCACCCATGTCATGGAGCGATGCTGGCGAGACAGCGGGTGACACCTGCTGGGGCTCCGGGTCTGAAGGCGACTCCTGCTGGGGCTCCGGGTCTGAAGGCGACTCCTGCTGGGGCTCCGGGTCTGAAGGCGACTCCTGCTGGGGCTCCGGGTCTGAAGGCGACTCCTGCTGGGGCTCCAGGTGTGCAGGTGCTGGAGAAGAAATACCTTATTACATACCATACTAAATACATTATACTGGAGGTACCGCACTGTAATTACTGTTGTAACCCATATGACGCCATATACTGTGCTAACCAATGGTAACACCACTCACCACGATGGGGCGGGCTCTGTGACTGGATACTCGCGATGCGGTTGCTGGATCTGTACCCCAGATTCGCTAGCTTCTTACGTATTTAGGTAGTGGAGCGCTGCACTCCAAATCTTCGGGCTAGGCCTCGACTGATCTTCCGCAGCACAGACTGCTTGTGGAGGACTGGATGTTATTGGTGCTCATTGCACTCATAATCCCTGGCATCCACCTGTCTAACCAAGTACTGCACCTCTGTGTCCCCCCCATGGTGTTGCACGTCTCCTGGCCGCCATGTTGCCGTCTCTCCAGACAATCTAGGCCGCATCAGCGGTGTAAAACCCGCCTACGACGCATCAACACCGCCCACAGAGTTGTTGCGTTGACGTAAGGGACGTGCGGCGGCTTAGGACGCTCCTGCGTCCGCGAAGGAAGCGCCTGAATTCAGAGTATCTCCAGGTCAAACCGGAGACGCAGCTGCGTTCGAAAAGTGATGCATCATCAATACAGCGTCTCCAGTCAGACGGGAATACTGGTGTGTTGATGGTTTTATGTATGGATATATATATCTATATTTTTTAAATAGGTATATATATCTATAGGACTAGGAATATATGTGCATTCATATTTGTTTGTCTGTGAGTTTGTATGTGTATATGTAGGTATCTGTGTATGTGTGTAGATTCGTATGTATCTGAATATGTATGTGGATGTATCTGTATACATATGAATCCCTTGGGTCCTTACTACTGAAAGAATGAGAAACAAAGCTTTTGAAAAGTAAAACACAGAGTTTATTAGATACATCAGTACAAAAATGAAAGTAGTGTATAAATGTGAGTAGTAGCCCACTATAAGTTCTGATGCTGCCAAGTAACAGCTCCAGGACCGTTAAAATATTGGCAATAGTTGTCTCGGCAGGTCTTCGCATCATGGGTGTTTCTGCCGTGTCCCAATGGTTGAAGGCCTGCAATTGCAGGATCGTTTGCACGCCATTCACCGAGCTGCACTTCCCCATTGGTTAGGTCCTCAGAGTCCACGAAGCCAGGCGGACAGTACACAATTGCATCGCGCTGGTGACGGAAGTTGTGAAGCACGCAACAGGCCAAAACAA
Source organism: Allobates femoralis (assembly GCA_033576535.1). Classification (NCBI taxonomy): domain Eukaryota; kingdom Metazoa; phylum Chordata; class Amphibia; order Anura; family Aromobatidae; genus Allobates; species Allobates femoralis. The sequence goes on from JARQOC010000001.1 coordinate 42,709,396, forward strand.
CTAAGTCTATTGATTTAAGTTTCATATTATTAGGCGTGTGAAAAACTTTGAAGCGATTGGCCATGATACTGAAGGCATTTTTACAACCCGACGTGCCCTTGATAAACGTAATTGAAAATTCTTCTTTCCTACCTAAGACTTTTTGGGGGGAACGGTTTAATAACCTTGGGATGAAGCGGGAAGGCTTCATCGCCAACAAAAACAAAATTAAGGTTCCCTCTAGTCTCTGAGTTCGGAGGCAAGTGCAGGTCACAGTTGTTCAAAGTGTGTGCTCTAAAACACCACCATCGGAAACCCTGCCGTTCATGCCAACATCTACATTTTATAAATTCGTAATTGGAGTTAACAAGGGCCATCAGGATGATACTGAAATAGCCCTTATAATTAAAGAAATAGGATCCGCTGTTCTATGGTTGAGTGACCCGGACATGTTTTCCGTCCAAAGCCCCACCACAGTTGGGGGAACTGCCACAGCTGCTCAAAATCGGAGGCAAGCTTTTTCCATTCCTCTTCCGTGTTGGGAAATAGCATGTAGGTATGTAGACTGTGGAAAATCGCATCACATGTCTCCGGAATTAGAACGCTGGCAGGGTCCTTGAAATGGCTGCAGAAAATGCAAGTCTTGCAGTGAGCGTCCGGTGGCCAGGAACCGCAGCGTGACTGCCAATTTTTCATCTGCCAGGATGGCAGCACGCATCGCTGTATCCTTCCGTTGAATATGTGGCGTTATTCTTTCCAGTAACAATTTGAAGGATTCCTCTGACATCCTCAGATAGTTACGGAAATCGTGAGGATTCTTCTCCTGAAACTCTCTTAAAAGTTGCATTTGGGACATTTCGGACCTCTTCTGCAGCAACGGTCTGGTCCACATGCAACGCTTTCGTTTGGAACGCCTCTCTAGTATCCGTGCCTCATCTTGACGCCGAGCTTCCTCAACCAACAATGCAGCAACCACAACAGCACACTCCGCATTGTTCATGATGTGCAAACTGCAAAAATAAAATGAAAAGATGAGAAGAAAAGTTTCAAAAAAACAATAAAGCAATTATTAAAACTGTACATGCGAAATGTCATGGAAAACTGCGTTCCATTCCGTTAGCGAGCGAGCCAGAAAACGTGCTGTCTGGGTGTGTGCACACGAGACCCCCTAAAATGGCTGCCTATGCAAAAGCAATATGTACACAGATAGAAGCCAAGCCCTCCCTCCCTCTAGAGCAATGATAGTAGATAATTGGTAGGTGTCCTATAAATAAAGTAAATAAAATCTTTATTTATATAGCGCCAACATATTCCACAGCGCTTTACAATACAGTGGGTAATAGATGAAAATACACAGTATAATGCAGTAGGAGAATACACAATACAGTAATTGTAGTAGAGAAAGAAAACAGTACAATAATAGGAAACAATACAATAAGCATAAAATCAATGTAAAAAATACAATAGATAAAACAAAAAATAAGGGTGACCCTGCTCCAGAGCTTACAATCTACAACGAGATAGGGGTTATACAAAGTACAGGGGCTTATCACACTAATGGTATCTTGAGGCATCTTGAGAAAATGGGGGATAGAACTAAAGTTGCATGAATGGTCACCAGACAATCTGTGTAGACCTTTTGGGTTTGGTGGAATTTAAAGAAGAGTTATGTCGAGAGAGATGTGAATGGGCTGGGCTATGTACAGTACAAAGGAATTTTGTTAGGGGGCATGATAGGGCCGCCTTGAAAAGATGTGTTTTTAGTGAGCGTCTGAAAGTAAAAATGGAAACACATTTGAGACCCCAAACGATACCTACCGTGCAGACGGAGTATAGGTGTCAGAAGAACCGTTGAACAGATAAATCGATGTGGAGTCACAGCCCAGAGAACTCTACTACGATCTGCAAACCAGCACGCGGTCAGGAACAAAGGACAGATGAACTGATACGAAGTCACAGCCCGGAGAACTCTCTACAATCTGCAAACCAGCACGCAGTCGGGAACAAAGGACGGAAGTGCTACTATGTTGCCTTCTTTTGGCAAGGCCGCCGAATCAGAACTTGTAGCGACCACCAATCGGCGTTGAAGGGGCGCGGAAAAGGCAATGCAAATGCATGCCTACGTGTCTCAGTTCTAAGTCGCCATCGAGATCGTTGGTAAGTTGTCAAACACAGCGATGCACGCTGCCCAGTGGGAATGCAACGACCAAAAAATGGTACAGAACGGTTTGTAATGATCAGCAATCTCACATCAGGGGCCTGATTGCTCCTACGTGTCACACAAAGCGAAATCGCTGTTGAGGTCGCTGTTGCATCACAAAACTTGTGACTCAGCAGCGATCTCACTAGCGAGCTCGCTTAGTGTGACGGGGGCTTAAGATTGACCAACTATTGGGGAACTAAAGGCCCAATTACACGCCATGACAAAGTCATGGGTTTGTAAGTGTACCAGCGGCATCGTTGCGACCTCGTTGCGTGTGACTCTGGCAAGTTGCTACGATAAATCGTTGGATCGGAGTTGACAAGTTTACCAACATGTTGGAAAATCTGATGATCTCAACTCCAGCAACCTGCTGCATCGTTCTGTGTGACACCGTGATAACTATGTTGTGGACGACTTTGCCCATTCACAGCAATGATCAGGGATCGATCACGGGGTTTGCAAACTATACCTACTCACAACATCATTGGTGAGTTGTCCACGATATCTACACGTGTGACATCTCAACAGCGATGTTGAAATGATGTCAAAAACGACCGTGCGCCACCCGAGATCGTTGACGACATCGTTTCAACGTCGTGCCATGTAACTGTGCTGTGAGGCACCGGCCGGGTCGGTATGCTGCGACCGGTATGTGCCTCTTTGGGTGCGTGCTCCAGTGCCGCAGGATGTACTCCATGCCAGGTATTAGATGGGATTCCTCTTCTCAGAGCAGAACGGGTTAAGAGGACATAGGAACCCTGGTGTGTGGTTCCTTGAGTCTGGAGTGAGATTTTCTCCAGTGCAGAGCCTGATTGAGGAGCTCTGAAGGAAAGTTGAAGTGGTCCTGGGAAGGGATTATCTCTGGTGGGGCTGATAGAGCCTGTCAGCGGTCGGGAGATACACCAAGCGGTGTGAAGTGTGCCGGCTGCGCTCCGGATCTGTGTTTTGGTGACTGTAACCGGACGGAGATCAATAAACCGTGAGTTTGAGAACTGTCCGTGCCTGGTTCCCTGCCTCCCCAACACCGCTACACCTCACATATGGTGGAGAATGCGGGCATTGCCGGCCCGGTGAGGTGTAGCCGGCACTACCGTTGCCCTCTGTTTCGGTGGGGAAGTGACGTTTCATGAGGCTAATGAGCGGCTGATAAGTAAGAGGAGCAGCAGTCATCATTGCAGCCAGTCTCTTGCGTGGTGCCCGGCATCGCATGTCCTGGATTCGGCCGGCTACATTACAACACAAACCAGCAGCCAGCATGGAGGAGGTGCTCAAACACCTGGTGCTGGCCCAGCAGCAGCAACAGGAAGCTCAGCAGCAGCAAGAGAGGAGGCACCAGGAGCAGATGGCCCTGTTGATCGAGGCTGTGCGGACCATACCGGGGGATCAGCCCCGAGGACCAGGTGACGACTGCAGCGTCCGTAAAGCGGTAAGACAAGCGCTGCAAAAGATGACCCCGGGGGATGATGTGGAGGCATTCCTGGCCGTGTTTGAGCGGGTGGCTGAACGGGAGAGACTGCCGGTTGCCCAGTGGGCCGAGGTGCTGGCGCCCTATTTGACTGGTGATCCCCAAAAGGCATACATAGACCTGTGTACTGAGGATGCCCTGGACTATGGAGCCCTGAAGGGGGAGATATTGGCCCGTACCGGGGTCAATACATATGTGAGGGCCCAACGGGTGAGCCAATGGGCCTACGAGGAAGGCAAACCCGTGCGCTCACAGGCCTATGATTTGTTGCATCTGGTTAAAAAATGGCTGCAGCCTGAAGCCCTGAGTCCGGCTCAGATGGTAGAGCGGGTGGTGGTGGATCGCTTCGTGCGTACGCTGCCCGTCCCCATACAAAAGTGGGTGGGACACAGTGACCCGGGTTCCCTAGACCAGTTGGTGAACGTGGTGGAGCGCCATGTGGCCACACAGGAACTGATCCGGGACACTGGGACAATGCGGGCTACCCGCAAGGCCGCGCCCACCACACCAGACAGTAGGGACCCCCAACCCGGCCCCCGGGCGGGCAAGCGCCCGGCTCAGGCTGAAAACGGGCCTCCCCATGCAGCAAAGCAGCGATCAGGACAGCCGCGGTTTGGCCCCTGGTATAGCGGGGAACCACCCCGATGTAGAAGATGCCGGGAGGTGGGACATATGATGGCGCAGTGTCCCCTCAACGGGGAACCAATGGACTGTGACTATTCCCGGAGGCGGTCCATGTTCGCCCACCTCGTCGGAAAACGGGGCTCGGCCCCCGGGATGCTGAGAATGTACTGTGCCGCGTACGGCTTAACGGTCATGAGGTGACGGCCCTACTGGACTCAGGGAGCAACGTGACCCTCGTGTGTGCCTCCTTGGTCTCCAGGACCAAATCCACTGGCCGTACGGTCAGGGTGATGAGTGTCCATGGGGATCATCGCAGGTATCCAATGAAGCGTGTCACGTTTGCTACCCCAGCTAGGCGGGTTCAACATGTGGTTGGGGTGGTAAAGGATCTCCCTTATGATGTTGTGCTGGGGAGGGATATGCCCTTGTTCCGGGTATTGTGGAAAGGGTATATGGCCCTTCGGATGAAGGATAGACAGGGCCCGGAGCCCGAGGATCCCGCCCCCGGGATACCCAGAGGACTTGATGTGACTAACCCCCGGGTGCAGAGCCCCGTGCGCCGGCCGCGCCGACTCCCCGTCCGGAACGGTGCAGCAGTGCCGCGCGCCGACCCCGTTTTCCTCGTAGGGCCCCAGGGCTCTGTCGTTGGTACCCGTCCGGGGTTGGTGGGTGCCGGGAGCCCGAACGGGTTGGTTGCTCGTGGGGTCTGGCACCGCTGGTACCCCCGGGTGCCCCTGCTTGGCTCCGCCGGTGCTCCGCGCCGTGACGTGGTCCCCTCACAGGGCCCAGGGTTATGGCCTGGTGTTCAAACCCATACGCTTGAACATAGGGGGGGGGATATGTGAGGCACCGGCCGGGTCGGTATGCTGCGACCGGTATGTGCCTCTTTGGGTGCGTGCTCCAGTGCCGCAGGATGTACTCCATGCCAGGTATTAGATGGGATTCCTCTTCTCAGAGCAGAAGGGGTTAAGAGGACATAGGAACCCTGGGTGTGGTTCCTTGAGTCTGGAGTGAGATTTTCTCCAGTGCAGAGCCTGATTGAGGAGCTCTGAAGGAAAGTTGAAGTGGTCCTGGGAAGGGATTATCTCTGGTGGGGCTGATAGAGCCTGTCAGCGGTCGGGAGATACACCAAGCGGTGTGAAGTGTGCCGGCTGCGCTCCGGATCTGTGTTTTGGTGACTGTAACCGGACGGAGATCAATAAACCGTGAGTTTGAGAACTGTCCGTGCCTGGTTCCCTGCCTCCCCAACACCGCTACACCTCACAGTGCCTTAAGGCAAATCATGTTCCCAAATTGTGAATGTTGCTCGATTGGTTTTCTAATCCTCGTAGCTGACCATATGCGTCTCGCCTGAAAATAAAAAGCTGAAAATGTGTGTGTGACCTCTTGTCGGTCAGCGCTGCCGGAAGTATCCCTTGTCCCACTCTTCTTTGCTTCTTCTGTGTTTCCAAATTCAGCCGCTTTATTACAGGCATGAATTTGAATATGACCCCGGAGTTGAACACTGCTGCAGGAGGTCTCCCTTGTCCCACTCTTCTTTGCTTCTTCCGTGTTTCTGTATTTAGTTGCTTTATTACAGGCGTGAATGTGAGTGTGGTCCTGGTGTCGGCCAGCGCTGCGGGAAGTTTCCCTTGTCCCGCTCTTCTTTGCTACTTCTGTATTCTGCTACTTTACTACCAGCGTGAATGTGAGCGTGACCAACATAGTGGGCCAGTGCTGCAGGACGTCTCCCTTGTCCCGCTCTTCTATGCTGCTTCTGTCTTCATGTGCTTTTATTACAGGCGTGACTATGAGTGTTACCCCCGGTGTCGGCCAGTACTGCGGGAACTGGAAGTCTCTCTTGTCTTGTTCTTCTTTGCTGCTTCTGTGTTTTTGTATTCAGCTGCTTTATTACAGGTGTGAATGAATGACCCCAGAGTCGGCCAGTGCTGTAGGAAGTTTCCTTTGTCCTGCTCTTTGTTTTTTCTGTGTTTCTTTAGTCAGCTGCTTTATTACAGGCGTGAATATGAGTGATACCCCAGTTTCGGCCAGTGCTACGGGAACTGGAAGTCTCCCTTGTCCCGCTCTTTTTTGCTTCTTCTGTGTTTCTCTATTCAGCTGCTTTATAACAGGCGTTAATATGAGTGCGGCCACAGATCAGCCCAGAAATGAGCTGCCGAGGACACGTTTATGGACTGGTATCAGTTACTGCGCCCATCCTTGCCCTCTGGATGCGCTTTTCTTTTACCACCAGCCAGAATACATCTCAGTAATAATTGATACAAAGAGAAGCGCGTCTGCACCTTTACGAGAGAAATACTAAGTGTAATATAAAAGCCTGTTTAAAAAACAATTGCAGCATTGAAATATTAAAATCCCCTTGTTGTAAAATTCTTTACTGCCCTATTATCTCCCAACACAAAACCTTCAATCTCCGCATAAAGATGTCAGCTGGATTCATCCACCCTGTTATGGAGCCATCAATGAGGCGGTCCGGGCGGGATGGGGAAAGCTTCTTGGCTTCATGTTAAGCAGCCGCTGTTTGGAGGCGTCCTAGCGTCGGTTTCAGATAACATTGCTTTTTTTTTTTGCTTTCAATTGCAAAGTTTTATGTAAAGTGCAACAACTTCTGAAATTCATGCTGAAATATTGCCATTTTCACCCACATCTTTGCACACCCTGTGCCCGATTATATGAAGGCCCGCCCCGGCGGTCATCTCTGCCTAGGAAAAGCATTACTACGGAAGTCTTTTACCTATTGACAGAGGGATTAAATGCCTGCGATCGGTGCTAGCTCATAGCTGACACCAAACGATGACTTCTCCTGCTCTGCATGTCCTCTGGCACGATCATGGCACCGTACATGTAGGCAATTAAGGGAACGCACCTCCCGCGACGCTGTACATGCATGGCAGATGTCATAAAGGGGTTAACGCACCTAACGGTCTCACTGTTACGCTATATACCCTAATGACCTTTAGGAATTTAAATTTTTGGGATGTAATTACTGATGTTTTATGAATTTACATAGCTCTGATGCGTAAATACTGCAGATAACCTCTTAACTATAGTATACCTATAATATTGATTTGACATAGATACTTGCACATGTAACAATCCGAGTTTGTTCCTTATTAGTGCATATTTGTAATGTCCATTATGAAGCATTTTTCAATAAAGTGAGCCTTAAAAAAAAATAAAATTCAAAAAATGACCGACAACTTTATTCCCCACGTCGGCACAATTATTGTGGCAACAAATGGCGATGTGTCAACCCACAGATGTTTCGGATCCAGCCGGACTTGAAACAAAAAAAAAAAAGTCCAGGTTTGGGACTGGACTTGACCTGAGTTTGAACCTGAAGCGCGAACCCCATATAACTCTATGGTGACATGAACGTCTGTGTTATAACATGCTGGTAAAAAGGGCTAGGAGGGCTACAAAAGGAAAGAAAGTGGGGATTAAAGCAGGACAAATATACTTACCGATTTTCAGCGACACTGTTATTCTGCTTCCAGATCTACTCAATAAACCTTATGAATATTCCCCTGCTTCCCCTACCCACGCTCTATGACCTCATCTGTGATTGATTTCCCTATGCACACTAGTGTAAAAATGAAGAATAAATAAAAAAAAAATGTCATGGTGGGTCTCCTGAAATTTGATCTCCAGAGCAGATAAAGAACACAGCCTGCAGCTGTCTGCTTTATCTTGGCTGGTTATGAAATTATGGGGGACCCGTATGCCATTTTTTTCCCCCCTATTATTTAAATAACTTAAAAATAAAGGTGTGAGTCCGCCCCAATTTTGATGCCCAGCCAAGATACAGTTGGGGGCTGGTATTCTCATCCTGGGGAGGCACTTTCCAGGCTAAATATAGCAGCCCACAGACCACCCAGAATTGCCGCATCCATTAGATGTGCCAATCCTGGCGTTTAACCCGCTTCATCCAGACTTCCCCTGATGCGGTGGCACTCTGAGTAATGTAATGTAATAACAGCATTCAGTGATTTTGTCAAAAAGCACAGCTGCCATCAAGCTTAGTAATGGGTAAAGGTCTATAAGAAACCCCCTTCACTAACCTGTAAGTTTAAAAGAAATAAACACAAACATAGAAAAAATCCTTTATTTGAAACAAAAACACACACACACACCCTCTTTAATTCCTTTATTGATCCCAAAAACACCCCTGCAGGTCTGAAGTAATCCAAGAGACGTCTCTCTTCCCAGCTCTGCTACATACAGAAGCTGTAGTGATGGAAAACACGACCACTACTGCAGCTTCTGGGTCACACTGACAACCGGGTGACATCACTAAGTTCACTGGAGTTCGGCTGATGGATTCCCCGCTGCCTTCAGAGAACTAAGTTGAGCCCGCTACCGGATTGTGGGACAGCAGTTCAGCAATCTAGCAGCAGTTTACCTGGGTTCAACTGAGTTCACACCGTGGAAACCTACCACTATGAACTCAGTTGAACCCACTTCCGGACTACTGTGCCGCCATGTCCCACAATCTGTCAATCCAGCAGCACGTTCAACTGAGTTCAAAGACTGCAGTGGGGAAGCCCTTGGCTATGAACTCCGGTGAACTCGGTGATTTCACAGCTTCTCATAGCTGAGCGAGAAACTGTGGGATAGAAAGCGCAATAGGATCTTATCTGATAAAAACGGTGACAGGTGAGCTGAAGGGAAACTGCTCACCTTAGAGGGTTGTGTTGGACACAACCAGTATAAAGCCTCCAAACCGATGCTGCAGTATCCACAGCCCAAAGCAATAGTAGAAAAAAATAGAGGAAATATATTGAATCCAGGTGTATTCCTCACCCCTTCATCGGGACAACCACCAATCCGTTTGGTGGTTGTCCTGATGAAGGGGCGAGCAATACACCTTGAAACGCATTGAATGAAGCCACTTGCATTCACGTATTTCCTTTACATATGGTTGATTGTACAACAATGCAGTTGGATTCCAAATATTTCCTCTATTGTTTCTCACATTTGAGGGCTTCCCCATGGCTGCTGCTGGTGCTGCACGTATAGATATATGTTGATGCTTAAAAGAATTCTGAATTTTATATGAAAGAAAAAAAAAAGCTTGACAATGGTTTCTGCCGCCATCTTCTGAGACCAGTGTTTTTTTTCCCTTCAGTGGAGCTGTATGGTCTGGTTGTGGGATGGTATCTGGGGGAAAATACTCAGTCTGATTTTTTTTTTTTTATGGATTTTCTGCAATTGTGTTATTTTGCATTAAGGTTTTTGCATAAGGTTTTTGCGCTTTCTATATTTATGGAGTTATAATGTCTTTTCTCTTCTCCCAATTAGCAGCCCAGCTAAATTCTGCCTCCCACCTGGCCTCATCCGTCTGGTCAACAAGCAAATCAACTGGCATCTAGTGCTGAGCAGGTAAGGACTGAGCTGCGCTCCGCACCTCCACATACTAGCTCCACCATGCACGGATCTGCTGTATAAAAAACTCTGCACCTTCTTATACTCCTATAAAGCTTTTCAGTTCAAGTCAAGAGACCCTGACTGGTGTATTGAGGTCTATACTTTTTTGATTGTCTTTGGGTTTGTCAGTGATGGTGAGCGCTCTCCTGCAGCCTCCTAGAAAATGAATGTAGTGAAGAGGATCATACCCGACCTGTGCACACTGTCAGGATTCTCCAGTATTGGAGGTGAGAAAAGGTGGTTATGTGACCCCCCCCAAATATGCGCTTTGTATAATTATGGACACATTTAAACTACTCATGCTGATCCTCCCATTGAGCAAAGATATGGAGCTTGGCTAGTTGGCATGTGACCAATCTAATGAAATAGCGCACTTGTGGTCACATGACTGCCGTCAACACCAAAGAATCCTGACAGTGTGCGTTGTGCAAGCTATCAGGTTTCTGAAGTCTGCAGTCACATAACGTTTTATTCAAAGACCGATTGACCCTTTTAAAAACTTGGCACAAAGTGTTTCAATTTAGGATCCACAGCTCTAAGGCCTCGTGCAGATGACCATATTTTCGGTCCAAAAACGATCTGTCAAAATATCGGATCTCTCTCAGACCAATAGTATTCTATGGGGTCTAATATTTCCTCAGACTGAGCCTATTTAAGGAAAATTTTCTGGTCATCATAATGGGAGACCCAGACAATGGGGTTTAGGGCACTGCCCTCCGGAGGTCACACTAGGTACTACAAGTTTGTAGACACCGCCTCCTCCGCTTATAAACCCCTACCGCAGGGAACATCCTCAGTTTTAAACTTAGTGTGCTCGGAGGATCACGCTTTGCTTGCACTTCACTGCATTCTCACTACTTACGTGATGGCGTCTGAAGACAAGGTAATATGGTCCTGGTCGGGACCTGCGACAGCCTCCCCGCTCACCCTTGTGGCACACGCAGGTGGAGGTACCGGAGGGCCTAGAGCCTGGACACTTTGTGTTCTCCCGGTACGCTGTCGCGCTCCTTTCCATCCCTCTCTGGGGGGCTCTGGAGAGTGGGAGATGGGAGCCTTGCACAGCTCCGCTCCGTCCGAGGCCTCCCTAAATGGTGCTTACAGACCGGACTGGAGCCAGCCCAGTCCGAGGCCTCCCTAAATGGTGCTTACACTCCGGACTGGGCTGAACCCCCGTCCGAGGCCTCCCTAAATGGTGCTTACAGACCGGACCGGCACTGAGGCACTCTGTGTCTCCTGTGTGCCTGGGGGTAGTGTCTGACACTTTATGTGTCCTGACACTCAGACCGCGCGTTACCCTCGGGTCCGCGGATCTGGAGGTGTACCCTGTGCTGGGGTCACCCTGGCTGACCGCCCTGTGTGTCACAGGGGCTGAGGCCGTAGACTGTTGATCTTAGGATGTAATTGCAGTCTGTGTGTGTGTACTGTGTTTTACACCATTTCCCGCGCTGCGGGCTCCAGCACCTCCATTACAGAGGCTGCCTGGAGGAGGAGAGGCCGCCCTTGCGGTGACGTCACCGGGGGGCGTGTGTGTGTGCTTCCCGCGTGTTCTCGGCGCCGCCCACGACTTTACTGGCGGCGGCCATCTTCTCCCTCACTTCCCGGCTGGGATCTACGGCAGCACGTGTCTGCACTTCAGAGGGAGACCGGAACTCGCGGAGGTCACACACACACACCGCTTCCTCCCACCGCTTTACAGCGGTCGGTAAGCCACCGGGACTCCCGGTTTGTTTGTCTGTACGACTTGGCTTATACATCCCCTACTGTGACTATGTCCTCAGTTAGGAAGCATGCTGCTAAGGCGGCGGATGCCACCATTACCTGTGCTACATGCAATGGGACACTGGTGGAGGGGTCCTGCAATAACTGCGGACGCCCAGAAGCCCGGACTGGCACTGCTGAGTCAGCGGCTCCGGTGCTGTACCCTGAGGTTCGGGTGATCCCAGGGCCCTGGGAGACTCAGAATAAGATCAATGAATCTTTGTTGTCCCAGCTGTCCTCCATGTCGCAATCCCTGGAGGCACTTAATAGGAGGCTGGAAGTCCCAGCTACTCCCTCCAGTTACCCCCGGGTGTCTCCCTCTTCTGCTGTGAGACCCCTTAAGCGGGCTCGTCGTGAGGAGTCACCCGAGCTCCAGGCTCTCTCTGAGGAGGAGCGTTCCTCTGATGGTGAGGACGATGATGGGGGTTCAACTTTCGGGTCTGTGTCTGTGTCTGAACCTCCAGACGGGGTGGAGGATCTGGTGTCCTCTATCAACGAGACCTTACGTCTCGTGACACCCCCTGAGGAGGTGACGGTGCACCCGAAGGAGGTCTATCAATGGCTGCGGCCGGAGGCTAGACCAAGTGGCTCCTTTATGGACCATACTAATTTTGGAAGGGTGGTTAGAGCTCCCAGGTTACATCCTGGGCGGCGTTATGTCCGCAAACCCAAGGACAATCGCTTCCCCTTTCCCCAGGAGGTGCTTCAGGAGTGGTCGCAGTCCCCGAAGGTGGATGCTTCCATGACCAGGATTGCTGCACGCTCCCTTTTCTCTGCCTCTGATAGCTCCTCACTGAAGGATGCTACTGATAGACAGGTCGAGCAACTCGCCAAGTCTTCCTATGAGGCTGTGGGGTCGTCATTTGCCCCTAATTTTGCCACGGTCTGGACCTTACAAGCGATCACTACCTGCTTGGACGGTATCACTGACCTGGCAAGGTCCAGTCCAGAGGTCCTGGCACTTACCGAGAGGGTGAGGGCCTATGCGGACTACGCCAGAACGGCGACTCTGGAAACTGCCACTCGCTCAGCTGTGGCTTCGGCCAATGCTATAGCGATCCGCAGGTTGTTGTGGCTGCGTCTTTGGGACTCAGATGCCACATCTAAGAAGATTTTGCAGAATCTTCCGTTCTCTGGTGACAGGCTATTTGGCACAGAGCTGGACAAGCTGATTAAGGATTCTGCTGAGTCTAAGATACCGCAGAATAAACCTAAGCCACGGTATACCGTTAAAAGGAACCCAAAACAGTGGTCCTTTCGGTCCAGCTCACAGTCATCAGCACCGTCCGCTCGCACGGACCGAGGGGGCAAGCCCGCTTCTCAGTGGCGCTCTAAGAGTCGTCCAAAGAAGCCGGCGGGGGCAGCAGCTGCCACCCCCAAACCCGCCTCTACATGACTCGCTCTCTCTTCCTGCCTCCCCACAGGTGGGGGGCCGCTTGTCTCGCTTTCAGGACGAGTGGCTACTTCACGTTCCAGATCAGTGGGTTCGAGACGTGGTCTCGTGAGGTTACAGGATAGAGCTGACGTCAAAACCGATATCCAGATTCCATCGGTCGGTCCCCTCCCCAGAAAAGGCTCAGGCTTTTTATTTGGTGTTGGAGGGACTCCGCAGAGACGGAGAGTGGTGGTCCCGGTGCCTTCCGGGGAGAGGTTCAGGGTTTTTTACTCCAACCTCTTTATCGTCCCGAAGAAGGACGGATCCTTCCGCCCGGTTCTGGACCTGAAGTTGTTCAACCATCACGTGTTGGTTCGGAAGGTCCGTATGGAATCACTGCGCTCCGTGATCGCAGCTGTGTCACAGGGGGACTTCCTAGCGTCCATAGATATATGAGACGCTTACCTTCACGTGCCCATTGCACCGGCTCATCAGCGCTGGTTGAGATTCGCAGTGGGGGAAGAACACTTCCAATTTGTAGCGCTGCCGTTCGGGTTGGCCTCGGCACCGAGGGTGTTCACAAAAGTGATGGCCTCCATGATGGCTCTCCTGCACGGGCAGGGACATGCCGTCATTCCCTATTTAGACGACCTGCTGGTCAGGGCGCCATCGGAACACCTTTGTCAAGTGAGCCTGGATGTGACCATGCGGTCTCTGGAACAGTTCGGTTGGCTCCTCAACATTCAGAAGTCAACACTAGTTCCGACCCAGTCACTGACATATTTGGGCATGGACTTCAACACGGCCTCAGCCCTGGTGTCTCTGCCACGAGTCAAACAGATGGCGATCCAATCAGGAGTGCAAGCAGTCCTCCTGTCACCACAATCATCCCTACGGGTGTTGATGAAGCTGGTGGGGCGCATGGTGGCGGCAATCGAGGCGGTGCCTTTCGCACAATTTCGCCTCCGTCCTCTCCAGCTGGAGAGTCTCCGCAGGTGGGACAAAAGGACGATTTCCCTGAATCGGCTGGTGACCCTTTCCCAACCGACCAGAGATTCCCTGCAGTGGTGGCTACAGCCACACCACTTGTCTCGGGGCCGGTCCTTCATCAAACCGTCATGGTTAGTGGTGACCACCGACGCCAGTCTGAAGGGCTGGGGGGCGGTGTTCTTACACCACAGGGCCCAAGGCCTCTGGACTCAGTCGGAGTCGGCGTTGCAGATCAACGTGCTGGAGATCAAGGCGGTCTATCTGGCACTCCTGGCGTTTCAGAAATTCCTCTCAGGACAACCCATTCGGGTTCAGTCCGACAATGCGACGGCCGTCGCTTATATAAATCATCAAGGAGGAACCAGGAGCGCAGAGGCTCTGGCCGAGGTTCACCGCATCCTATCCTGGGCGGAGAACAACAACTGCCTGATCTCCGCAGTTCACATCCCAGGGGTCGAAAACTGGGAGGCCGACTATCTGAGCCGGCAGGGGATGGACGCCGGAGAGTGGTCTCTTCATCCGGATGTCTTCAGAGAAGTCTGCAGCAGATGGGGCACGCCGGACGTGGATCTGATGGCCTCACGGCTGAATCATCAGGTGCCGCAATACATGGCGAGGTCATGGGATCCCCAGTCTCTGGGAGCGGACGCTCTGATCTTGACTTGGTCCAGATTCCATCTACCATATGTGTTCCCTCCTCTAGCTCTGATTCCCAGGGTGCTGTGGAAGATCAGGTCGGAGTGCAGGGTAGCCATTCTAGTGGCTCCAGATTGGCCCAGGAGGTCCTGGTACCCGGACCTGTGGCAAATGTCAGGAGGACTCAGGTGGGCTCTTCCAGAACGCGCAGATTTACTCGCGCAAGGCCCATTCTTCCACCTCAATTCCAGGGCCCTCAGATTGATTGCATGGCTCTTGAGGCCTGGCTGCTGACATCCAGGGGTTTCTCCCCTACAGTGGTGGCCACTATGAATCGGGCTAGGAAGCCCGTTTCCAGGAAGATGTACCACAGGACGTGGAAAATCTTTTTTACCTGGTGTGCCTCTAGTGGACGGTCTCCGTGGCCCTTGTCCATCCCGACGTTGTTGGCTTTCTTACAGTCGGGTTTGGAGTTGGGATTATCCCTTGGCTCTTTAAAAGGTCAAGTATCAGCACTTTCAGTGCTGTTTGACAGGCGATTGGCGCTCCTCCCGAAGGTCCGTCAATTTCTGCAGGGGGTGTCGCGGATGGTTCCGCCCTACAAGAGACCTCTGGACCCTTGGGACCTTAACATGGTCCTGGCGGCTTTACAGAAACCGCCGTTTGAGCCGCTGAGAGATGTTTCTCTATCTCGTCTGTCCCAGAAAGTGGCTTTTCTGGTGGCGATTACGTCTCTGAGGAGGGTCTCAGAATTGGCTGCACTATCGTGCAAGTCACCCTTTCTGGTGGTTCACCAAGACAAGGTGGTGTTGCGCCCACGGCCAGAATTCTTGCCGAAGGTGGTCTCAACTTTTCACCTGAACCAGGAGATTGTTCTCCCATCATTTTGCCCCGCTCCCGTTCATCAGGTGGAGCGCGACCTCCATACTCTGGATCTCGTGAGAGCTGTACGCATTTATGTGTCCAGGACCGCCTCCTTCAGGAGTTCGGATTCCTTATTTGTTCTTACGACAGGTCGCTGTAAGGGGTCCGCGGCTTCGAAGTCAACCTTGGCCAGATGGATTAAGGCTTCCATTCAGGAGGCTTACCGGTCTTCTGGTTTGCCTCTCCCGGTGGGATTGAAGGCTCACTCTACCAGAGCTGTAGGTGCCTCCTGGGCCTTGCGACATCGAGCGTCTGCTCTACAGGTGTGTCAGGCGGCCACTTGGTCCAGCCTGCACACTTTCTCTAAGCACTATATGGTGCATGCCCATGCCTCTGCGGATGCAAGTTTGGGCAGGCGGGTTCTCCAGGCGGCGGTTGCCCACCTTTAAAGGGAACCATATGTTATCCGTCTAGTTGAGGAACTCTTCCCGCCCTGGGGTATTGCTTTAGGACATCCCCATTGTCTGGGTCTCCCATTATGATGACCAGAAAAAAGAGAATTTTGTTTACGTACCGTAAATTCTTTTTTCTTTAATCATCAATGGGAGACCCAGCACCCACCCAGTTGTTCCGTTTGCATGTTCTGCATTTGCTCTGTTCTCTGTTGAGACAGTGTTTGCCGGGTTGTTGACCGTCTGTGCACGGCATTCTTCCCGATGTTTCGGGTGTGGTTTATTTGTCTCCTCGCAGCTTATGGACCAAACTGAGGATGTTCCCTGCGGTAGGGGTTTATAAGCGGAGGAGGCGGTGTCTACAAACTTGTAGTACCTAGTGTGACCTCCGGAGGGCAGTGCCCTAAACCCCATTGTCTGGGTCTCCCATTGATGATTAAAGAAAAAAGAATTTACGGTACGTAAACAAAATTCTCTTTATTGCAGCATATCTGAGTTGTGTCCGTAAATCGAATCACACTCAGCCATGCAAGTGAGTGAGTGCATGAGAAAAATGACATCCAAGTGCAAGCCTATTGTCACAAACTGATAGAATGGAGAAGATGGAGAACTTTTATTTTCTCTCTTCTCCACAACCAAGAAAATGGGATCACTCTCTGATCTGCATAGCCGGACTGATTTTCTTGGATGAGAAAATAAAAGGTTTTCTCTTCCAAGGCCTAGATGCCATTTTAAGCAAGAATGAAGAGGAGTACTTGCAGCTATGGAGAACCCTGAGCAGCCATTCATTAGATGGGCCACGATTGATTTAAATGAGAGGAGTAATACTTTATTCTCATTGTGTCGCTATAAGGAAGTTTCTGCAGGATTATTCCACAGATCGCTCATTGTTGCTGCTATGTGTTAGGTGAACTACTTGGGAAGAAGTGAATTTTTCTTAATTGGTAAAACCATTCATAATCGCAGTTGTCAATGGTGGAGTATGCCGAGATCTAAAGGGCGAGAAGATTTATGTAGGAGACAAGTGTTATAACTTAGCATCACAATAATTATTTCAGTGCATGTTTCTTTTCCCCTCAGTAATGGGAAGCTATTGGCCGCGGTTCAGGACCAGTGCGTTGAGATCAGGTGAGTCGATATCGCTTATATAGTGATCAAGCTTTGAAATAGCATGCAAATTAGCCTGGAAGTGCAGTGGGGGTGTGTCAAAGCACTTGGAGGGCATCATCACAGTATCTTAACTCACATATGTACACGATGCCTCCTGTTTGTACTCACACTCAATTCATTCATCCTGCACCTGACAGTAACTTATGTGACTGAAGCTCACCCCAATGTAACTTCTTGGAGGGAATCTGTCAGCAGGTTTTCGCTACCTCATCTGACTGCAACATAATGTAGACAAGTAACCCTGAATCCAACAATGTATCACAGAAATTACTGGCTGAAACCGTTCTCACACAATCAACGAATTTAGTTTTAGAAACGCAGCAGAGCTGGGAGAGCTCCCCCTGCCCACACCAGGCACATATAGAGTGTGACTGTGAGGTGTCAATCACAGCAGGGGGCATGTCGAACTGTTGTGTGCTAACTGTGTAGTCCTGTAATGGTATTCATAGGGTAATAAACCTTTTATTTTGTGTAAGCAATAGGTCATACACAGATAAGAGACACACAGTGGCTTTTCATATTTTAAACCCCTGCAACATGCTGTCCTCGGCTTACATAGCATAAACCTGATGACAGATTCCTTTTAATGCCGCTTTCAAGCGTGACAACAGCATTTAAGGGCTGTAACATCATTAAAAAGAGGGGGTACTTGTAACCCTAACACCTCATGCATTCCAGACTGATACCTCTCCCCCTGTGAGACGGTAATGGGTTGGCATAGTAGTCGTGGGGACCCGTGTTTGCCTTAATTGTACATCTAGTGAGATCAGCCCATTAATTGGCCCCTTTAGTGAGGATACAGTAGGTGAGGAGAGAGGACCCCGTCCATGAGGGCTCACAGTCTACAAGGGGTGGGTGAGGATACACTAGGTGAGGAGAGAGGACCCTATCCACAAGGTCTCACAGTCCACAAGGGATGGATGAGGATACAGTAGGCGAGGAGAGAGGACCCTGCCCACAAGAGATCAGTCTACAAGGGATCGGTGAGGATACTGTAGGCGAGGAGAGAGGATCCTGCCTGCGAGGGCTCACAGTCTACAAGGGATGGGTAAGGAGAGAGGACACTTTCTGTGAAGGCTCATAGGATATCTAAATATTTATCCCATAAGGCGAATGTCAAAACCAGAGATAAAAAAAGATTAACATAAGAACTGCTGTTTAATGGTCACTGTATTCCCCTCGAAAAGTGCAAAAACAAGTGATCAAAATTAAATATATTCCCCAATCAGCATAAAAAAAAACTCAAGGCCCCACACATCTGCATCGATAAGAGCGAAAAAGTTGTTGTTTAAAAAAAAAAAATCAGTTTGGTATCTATGTAATCAGTAATCTGGAGAATGGTGATGCCTGTTTGTTTATGACCGCCATAAATATAGGACCCAAAAATAAAAACAGGCAGGATTGATTATTTTTTTCTTTTTTCTTTCTTTGTTACATCACTTCTTAATTTTCCTCTCATTCTTTGGTATATTGTATAGTATCCAGCAATTCCGCCCCAGTCTCCAGCAGGACAATCTCCACCTTCAGCGTGGTTCATTCTTCTTACCGTTGCCTGTGCTGTCACTGAAGCGATCCTCTCTATATCACTGTGCCGCAGCCGCACTTGTGTGAAGGAGATGATCGCGCACACACACCGCATCACTGACCCAGCGCTCTTCTTCATAGGGGGAACGTCTGCGGCAGTGATGCAGAGAGGATCCCTTTAGTGACAGCGCAGCATCGGTAAGAAGAATGAACCGCGCTGAAGGTGGAGGTGGTCCTATTGGAAACTGGGCCGGGTCTGCTGGAGCCTGGGCGTAATGTCCAGCTGTGACCTTACTGCCAGACTCTAAGACATAACCCCTCTAGACAGTGGCTGATCTGCTCCTCCTCACACACTGAATGCGGATATCTAGATAACCACAGAAAATGCAGGGTGTAAATTACAAACTGTGTTAGCATTTTGCAGCCTAGATACACACAAACTTTATAAAAAGCCCAGAGAACCCCTTTAAGGTTGGACATCTAAGAAATGGATATGCACAAATTTTTATTCCATCCCCCCCCCCTTCCCCCCAATTATGTCCAGGGAACACTCCCACATTTAATTCATCTTCTTCTTCCCAGCACTGATGGGCGCACATCTTGGGTGTTTTGCGAAAATCCATCGCTCTTTTAGTTATCAAGATTTAATTTCCCTTTTGTATTCTGTTTCAGGTCTGCAAAAGATGACTTTGGCTCGGTTATAGGAAAATGTCAAGGTGAGTGATTATACAGTATGCACATGCTGCGCGCCATCCTTTCTACTCGGCAGTAAAAGAAAATCATCCTGTTTAAAGAAACAGTTCGAGCAAAAGTGATCTTGTTATTCCTAGTGCAGGACCTGAGGGGGCACAGCATGGCACAGGGTTCTCTTATTTTGTGCTATGACCTGTTTTCTGTTTAGGCAGTGTATAGTGTTTCCTTGCAGTGTAATTCAATATCGAATCATGATTTTTTATGTATGACAGCAAACCTTCCACACTACATCTCCCAGCATTTCCAATCAGCTGTAGAATGTCCTTTGACTGTAGATCATGTTGGGAGTTGGAGTTTTCAGGGCAGTTGAGTCAGAAAGCCAGACATCCGACTCTGACTCCTCAATTTCCCTGAATCAAACTCCACAGCCCTGGTAGTTTTACATCTGCTGGAGAACAGAGCGCTGCTGATCCTTATCATTAATAGGAAAGACAGTACGACGATTTGATCTTGTGGCAATCGCCTTGTCTCAAGAGAAGGTGATGGGATCTACTCTACGCCCACAGAGGACCTATGAAGGCACTTTTATTGCAGTGTGTCTTGGCTTGAGTTGAGCAGGAAGAATCACAGGACTCGTGTCAGTAGTCGAAGGCTGACTAGATGTGCATCACTTTGCAACTTTGACATTGTGCTGGGCCTATTAATCAGAAGAGATGCCTTGGGTGTCGGAAGTTAAGAGAAGGCTTGCAAGGACCTCTGACGTGGCCACTGGACCTGGTTCCTGGGAATCATTATGCTCAAATTTGGCATTCACCTTTTGCAAGGACGGTGAAAAATTGCTTTATTCCTTAAATTTCCCTTTTATAGATGGGTCCTTTCTGATCTTTCCACTTAAATTTGTCAGTGCCATTCATTTCCCCAGTGGAAGTAGAGTTATGCGGTCTTGCCTCCAGATAAGAGCGCTTTTGATGTTTGACCACCATGCACCAGACCTAATCGAGTAAACAGGACTGTAGCACGATACGATTCCCGCTAATACTTACAGGTATCCATAGATGTAACATCCCGACATCACTCATGTCCCAAAACTGTTTGCTATACAGCCTTCAATCTCTGCTAAGATGCCGTCCGGATCCAATTTCCCTTTGCTGTTCCAACACTGCAGAGGTAATGCTGCCCCTGTTAGCGGACTCAGAGGGCGCACATTTCAGACCAGTGGCGCGACCATGCCAGTGTTTTGAACTGTCAATCATTACGAGCACATTGCCCTCTGGCAGACAGGGGGTCAGGAGTGTTGCGCTCCTGGAAATAGAGAACTACGACAACTTTTTAACCCTATCATACTTTGATATATATATGTTGTGGTGTCGCACACATCGAGGGGACTGCTGGGCAGCGGAAAACAGTGTAGACAACCGTGTTTTAAAGTGACACAAAGTTCAGCAGAGTATTCACGTGCCTTATAACCTGCATATAGTACATAACTATGTCTCTTAAGACTGTCCCAATGGCCGGTATAACAATCACATATCCCGACCAGTCCATAGGAGGGAATCACTGACATTAGGCCCAGGTGAGAGACCTCCTGCTCCTGGAGGTTCACAGACTCTTGTCTGCCCGTGCTCCGACCAGGATTGGACTCCCTGAGCCCCAGGATGAACCTGGCTTCCCAATGTCTCCTCACCTATCAGACGCTCTGGCAAACATCTCCTTCAGATCATCAGGCTCTCCACTTACTGTGTGAAGCACTTGTTCTGATGTCACAGCCCATGTGACCAGGAGGGAACCTGCTTAAGCCTGATGTGTCACGCCCACAGGCGGATCCAGGTTTGACAGACACTCCCTGTGCTTTCAAACCTGCATCATAGCACATGTAATGCCTTACCCGAGTTGTGGAACCACAAGTCCCAGCACCGACACCAGCAAGGCAGCCAGCCGCTGCACCACAATGTCCATAATAAAGCATGTGTGCAGCAGGCTCCGGCGCTCATGTGTTTTTACAGTCCGCATCTACCACTAAGAGCAGCGGTCAGAGGTAGCTCTGATCAGGGCTGTTTAATCACCGAAGTGGCATCTAATTGGTGTGATACCGGTGGGACATTCGTATGGGTGGCCATCACCTGTTCCCTGCATGATGCACTCACAGTATGGGCAATCAACAATGAAGTCACTGGACAAGGTCTTCAAATTGATGAACATTTCACTGGTGATGAAAACACGGCTCCTACATAGGCTGGTCTTTTTGTAGTAACATATGGAAGTGACACCTGGACGATAAAAGAACAATAGAAAAGAAGAATTGATGCCTTTGAAATGTGGAACTAGAGAAGGATGTTATATCCTGGATGGCAAGAAGAACAAACAAATCAATTTTGGAACAAATCAAGCCAAACATGTCACTTGAAGCAAAGATAACCAAGCTATGAGTTGTCTGATTTGGACATATCACACGAAGAGAGAAATCACTGGAGAAGGACATCATGGAAGGAAGAATAGAAGGTATAAGGTGAAGAGGAAAAGCAGTAACCCAATGTCTTGATACTGTCAAGATAACAGTGGAGAAGACCCTGGGGGATCTATCTAGGCTGCTCAAGATCGATCTTCCTACACAGCATTCATCCTTAAAGTCACCATGGCTCGAGGTCGAACTGAAGGTCTTAAAAATAAAAAATAAATACAGCATTGCCATGTCTGATTCATCCAAATATATAATTTAACCTGTAAGATGAAGTGTATGGAGTGGAGTGTGCGTCCTAGGTCATCACTTTGGGTTATGGAACAAGACAAGGGAAATAGCCCTGTTCTGTCTGGGGGTCTCAGACCAGTTTACATAGTAGAGAAGTGGTCAATGTTTATAGCTGTATTTCCCCGTTAATGAAAGCTGTGTTCTTTTCTCTGTAGTTCCTAAAGACCCGAACCCTCAGTGGAGACGAGTCGCATGGAGCCATGACTGCACCTTGGTGGCTTACGCCGAGAGCACCGGGACCGTTCGCCTGTTTGATCTCATGGGCAGCGAACTTTTCGTCATCCCTCCGGTACGTGAGTCCTAATTGATTTTAGCATAACAGTTATTGTCACGGGGGTAGATGTCCAAAAGCAAGTTCATGATCAAGGGATGGTAACTGCACAAACAGCGGATCCTCCATGTATGATCCCTGCCTGGCATGTGGCAAAGCTTCATTTAATAGGAGACACAAAACACAAGATGAAAGCCGGCAAGGCTCGGAACTGAACTGAATGCAGAAACTTTTTATGTGGATTTTTTTTTTATTTTGCCAGAAATAAAAGACAAGGTAGTCATTTGAGGATTTGATTAGTATCTAGAGGGTCTATTTATAAGAAAGCTACTGCAAAATAGCTTTTTGCTGGATGTTTGCTTGATGGGTTTTGCCATAATGACCACATGTGGTGAGATTAGTTAAAATGTTTTTACAATGAGCAAAGTTTAATTTTAATCAATAAATCTTGAAATAAAAATAATTTCGACAATTGGATGTGATCACAAAATTTTTTTCCTGTGCTGAGATAATCTTGTATATGTGTACCTGCTATGTACTGTGTAATGGATATGTCTGACCGTACAGGGACATGGTCTGACCATGCTACATCTCCTGTGCTGAGAAAATTTATGCCAGAGCTGTATATAAGATTAAGAGACCACTGCACAGTTTTCTAAAAATCCCCATCTCTACATGTCTGACAGCCATTCCATTCCAGTGTCAGTCAGTTGAATTCCAACTAACGTACACCTCATTCTACTTAATGTGTCTCTGATTAGGTGATCACCTGAACCAAATCTTATTTAACGAGGGAAAGTATAAAAAACACTACTGTGGTCTTCACAATCCTCTTGCAATAGGACAAGCTGGATGGCAAAACAAGTGCTAGGTATAGGCCAAAAGTAATTTGGCATGGTAAAAATTATTTTTTCATTCAAAGGAGTTGAAAAGAAAAGTCTTGTGAGGAAAAGAAGGGCTCAATTCTGGATTTACTAGCACAGGGATACAGTGAGTGTCATGTTGTCTCCATCCTTACAATTTTGAAGGCGGCAGTCCATTACAACGTCAAGCAGCAGACATTGGGGGCAGCAAAGCTACAGACTGGCAGAGGGTGATAGTGACTCCCCACTGACCGGGATGACTTTCATCTTATTCAAATGTCACTCAGCAATCACAAGACGACATCAAGTGACCTACAAAAGGAATGGCAAATGGCAGCTGGGGTGAAGTGCATGACAAGAACAGTTTGTAACAGGCTCCTAGAAACAGAGCTGAAGTCATGTAAAGCTAGAAAAAAGCCTTTCATCGGTGAGAAGCAAAGGAAAGCCAGGCTGAAGTTTGCCAAAGACCATAAGGATTTGACTATAGAGGACTGGAGTAAGGTAATCTTCTCTGGTGAGTCTAATTTTCAGCTTTGCCCTGGTCATCTAATGGTTAGTCAGAGACCTGGAGAGGCGTACAAGCCACAGTGTCTTGTACCCACTGTGAAATTTGGTGGAGGATCGATGATGATCTGGGGATGCTTCAGCAAGACTGGAAATGGCCAGGTTAATCTTTGCGAAGGACGTATGAATCAAACCTCAAAAAAGTTATCCTTCATTAACACTTTGCTTCCTTCTGCTCAGGGAATGTTTCCTAACTCTGAGGGCTGTTTTTTTTTCTAGCAGGGCAATGCATCATGCCACACACCTAGGTCAATCAATGTGTGGATGAAGGAGCACCACATCAAGACCCTGTCATAGCCAGCCCAATCTCCAGACCTGAACCTCATTGAAAACCTCTGGAATGTAATCAAGAGGAATATGGATAGTCACAAGCCATTAACAAAGAAGAACTGCTTACACTTTTGTGCCAGGAGTGGCCTAAGGTCACCCAAAAGCAGTGTGAAAGACTGGTGGAAAGCACCATGCCAAGACGCATGAATGCTGTGATTAAAAATCACGGTTATTCCACAAAATATTGATTTCTGAACTCTTCCTGGGTTAAAACATTAGTATTGTTCTTTCTAAATGAACATGAACTTATTTATTATTTATTTATTTTTATTTTTTTTGCAACATTTGAGGTCTGAAAGCCCTTTCTTTTTTTATTAGTTTGAATCATATAATGTAGTCCTTTCAAGCAAATGTTTTTGAGTTTAGAGGCTCTTTGATTAGTATGTTGGGTCAGAAAGGTCCAGGAGTAAAACTTTTTAAGAACTTTTTGGGTCTGATTTGCTGGCTGGCAGGTTTTAAAATTTGGGGCGATGTTTTTCTTTAAAGGGAATCTGTCAGCAGGTTTTTGCTACCACATGTGACAGCATCATAATATAGGCAAAGAAGCCCTGAATTCAATGATGTATCAAATATATTACTGGCTGAAGCCATTCTGACACAATCAAAGCATTTGTTTTTAGGAAAGAGCAGAGTTGAGAGGGCTGCTTCTGCCCACACCAGTCTCTGTATAGGGTTTGTGTGTTCACTGTTAGGTGTCAAGCACAGCAGTGGGTGTGTCAGACTACCTTGTGCATGAGTTTCTAGTTTTATAATGTTAATAACTGGGTAATAAAGCTGTTATTTCAAGTAAACAATAGCTCACACACTGATAAGAGAAGCACAGTTGCTTTTTGTTTTTAAACTTTTACATCATGCTGTCCTCAACTTACATAGCAAAATCCTGCTGACAGATTCCCTTTAAATGGGTTGTGTAGTTAAAACAAGTTATCTGTGCCTGGGATAGGTTATACTTTGCTGATATGTGGGCGTCCCACCTTTGGGATCCGCATCGGTTGGCAGATCGGGGCACTTTTTAATACTATTGTAAAATTGTATGGCAAGTCAGATGCACAAGCGCAGCTCAGTGTGTTCTCTATGGGGCTGCCGTGTCCCCCCCTCCATTGGGGGACACTGAATCATGGGATAGTGTACTTCCACCTGTAGGCTGACACTATTATTGCATCTAAATAACATCAGCTCCTCCCTGGCAGACTACACCTCGCCTGCCGGAGCCAGGCTTCCTCAGTTTTGTGAGAAGGCAGAAAGAGGAGGAAGAAAGGAAAAATAATTAAAAGGAGAGAAACAAAATGTAGCATCATGTGCAAGGAAGGGAAGGAGCATTGTCCCCAATGAAGACTGAGAAACAGATTTTATGGCGAGTACTTAAACATACTTTTCTCGTTTATCTTATTACGGAACACAGAACCATGGGATGTCCTAAAGATGTCCTCAAGGAGGGAAGAAAAAGGATTAAATATCATAGCAACTCCAGCAGAAGTCTGAGATACTGCCCCAAATATCTTCATACCAAGGCAAAAGTATGGACCCTGAAAAACTTAGAAACTGTATGCACCGATGCCCAGTTAGTCGCTTTTCAACGCCACAATGCCAATGCCTGATGACTCACCGCCCCGGGGGCTTCCGCCACTCGTGTAGATCGTGCTCTACCCCAAGATGGAGCCGTCCTGGCCTTAGCACCATAGGCTTGGATAATCTTAGTGTTGATCCATCCGGCAATGGGTTCCTTAGAAGTGGCCTGACCCCTTGAGGGCCCTCTGGTATAATAAGCAAGGAATTAGAGTGCCTGAACCAGGCTGCAGCTGTTAAATAGTACTTTACAGTTCCAATGACGTCCAAACTGCGCACTGCCTTCTCAATAGGGTGAGATGGTGCTGGACAAAAAAAATCTCCATGCAGGTGAAAACTTGTAACCATTAATCACCGGTAACTATCATTAAGGAGAAGAGTAAAGTGGAGAGCAGGAGGGACAGGGGGTCTCCTGATGGTGGCATACTTACTGATCCTGAAGATCCAAAGCTCTCTATATGGGGCAGGAGCTAATTGGCACTAGTACCCTACTATTGACAGTGTAATGGTGCAAATGGTTTGTTTCACACCGACTGGAGAGGATACAGCCTGAGCATTGACATCCTGAACTCTCCATCGCTACGTAGCTGAAACAGTGCACAATTACTGTTAACCATAGGATATCCATCCGAAGGACACAAAGCAAAAGGAAGGCTCGGGCAGACCCTGCCTCCTACTTGGACGACTAGAGACTGAGGAAGCCTGGCTCCAGCAAAGGAGGTATAGTCTAACGGGGAGGAACCAATTTTATTTAGATAAGTGTCAGCCTCCAGGTGGCAGCAGACTTTCCCATGTTTCTGTGTCCCACAATTAGTTCACATTTGTAGTAATCATCCGATATAACGGATCCTGCAGAGGTCCATTGGCAAAAAAGTTTTGCAAACGCACCTTTATTGTTGGTTGTTAAATAACCTCTTAAGGCTGCATTCACACATTGCGTATTTTGCCGCGCTTTTTTACGCGCGCTTTTCAAAATACGCAATGTGCCTTTTGTCTGCCAGCAAAGTGAATGTGAAATTCACTTTGCAGTGCAGACATTGCGCAGAAATACGCAGTGCGTTTTCAGGGAGAAAGCGCAGCTGCGTAAGAATTGATATGTCAATTCTTTACGCAGCTGCTCCTGCGGTTTCCCCCTCTGATGTCACAGAGGGGAGGAAGAATCCTGCTTCCTCCTCCCCTCTGTGACATGTATGACCGCCCATTAGATTTCACAGTGTATTAATATACCCTGCGATATCTAAATTAAACAAAGGCAAGTGTATGAAAACTAAAAAAGAATCACATACTTCACCTGTCCGACGCCTTTTCCGGCAATCCGACGCTGTCCGGTATCCGGTTCCAAGTGAGATGTCTTCTGACAGGACCTGTGGTGACGTCAGAGGGGGGTTCCCGGGCACTCGCGGTCATGTGATACATATCACATGACCACGATCAGCCAATCAGCGCCGGGAACGCCCCTCTGACGTCACCACAGGTCCTGTCAGAAGACATCTCACTTGGAACCGGATACCGGACAACGTCGGATTGCCGGAAAAGGCGTCGGAGAGGTGAAGTATTCTGATTTTTTTTATTTTTCATACACTTGCTTTTGTTTAATTTGATTTCACAGTGTATATTAATACACTGTGAAATCTAATGGGGCGCGGTCACAGAGAGGAGGAGGAAGCAGGATTCTTCCTCCCCTCTGTGACATCACTGCACTTTCTGGAGTAAAGAAAGCGCAGTGTGTGAAAGCCCCTGCGTATTTTGTTGCGCTTTTTTGCGTGGCCAAAAATGCGGCAAAAAGCGCGCGCAAAAAAGCGCAGCAAAATACGCAAATGTGTGAACGCAGCCTTATGCAGGATCCGTTTCTTCTTTTTTTTTTTTTTGCATTGGAGTTTATGGCAAACAGATCCATGATCTGATTGCTATTTAGCCTCTTTATTTTTCAGAACATGGAATCTATGGATAATGGATTCTTTTCACTGAATGCCGTGTTTTCTTCATTGAATTATCCGTGTTTTGCTTGATGTATCCGTTTCAAATGGAAGATAACTAGGGATCAGTTAACTGATCCTTTCTCCATAGGCTTCAATGTTAAACAAACAGATCCTGCAGAAATCTGTTAACAGATGAAAAATTGTTTGCAGAACTTTTTTTTGCCAAAGATTGTGTTGGATCCAGATGATTACAGGACATGGGAACTCAATCGAAGGCAAACAAGAAGAGTCAAGCACAGCACTTGATGGCCCCATAGTGAATGAATGGAGCTAAGGTCGGATGTGCTCAATACTGCTCCATTTCTACAGGGATCAAAGCTGGATTGGTGCTGGACCCCACTGATCAATAGGTTATCTCTTATCCTGTTGATAGATGAGAACTTGTTTTAGGGTGGAAATACACTGGCGAGTGCAAAAACGGTCCGATTGACGGAATCCGAGAGTCTGAAGAGCGTCATCCAACTTTTAGTCAGTGTGGCTTCCTGTGTGTTATCCGAGTGCAATCCATTTTTTTACTCTGCAGCTATTTAGTGTATTAGCATTTACAGAAAATTTTTTACAGTTATCTGAGCTACAGAATGATAATGTGTCAATTAAAACTCGCATCCGACTCGGATGGTCCGAGTGTGGTACGTCTTATTTGTCGGTTCCATTGACTTGCATTGGCGAGTCTTGTCCGACACTCGCATACTGTCACAGCATGCGACTGACTCGTCATCCGTGAATTGGACAAGAAAAAAACGACCAACACTCGAAAATGTGCTTTCGGACATTGACCAACATTGGTCCACAGCAATGCGATTTTTACTCACTTTGTAGTCATCCGAGTTTCACGCCAGTGTGTCCGAGCCCTTAATCAGAGGACCCCTTTCTCTCAAGTTCTTTTTGGAAAAGTCATCAAAGCCTCATTGACTTTCATAATGAGATTTTATTTAAAATAAGTATGCCATGAAACTGTGATATTTTGACTGGGAACCGTTTCATGTTCTTCCTCGGAAACCTCTTGGCTTTGCAAAGTGCAAAATAGATTTTTGGATTTGTCTGGCTTTAAATACATACGGCTAATGGGAATTGATCTGCAAATAAATCGTCCTGAGTCAGGTTCTTTCTTCTTCCACCTACAGCAGGCCAGCTTCCCGGGGGACATGAGTTATGCTATTGCCGGGCTGATCTTCCTAGAGTATAAAGCCAGCACACAATGGTCCGCCGAACTGCTGGTCATCAATTATCGGGGGCAGCTGAAGAGTTTTCTGGTGAGGTAGGTTTGTTAAGCTGTTTTCGTCCAATGTCTTTTTGCTTATTTTGCTTATTATATTTACTTTTAGTATCGGTCTATTTTATGTGTGTTTTTGCAGGGATGCATATCAAACTATTCGAAGGTCAATATGCATCCCACAAAATTTACAGAGAAACTAACTGAACCCACCAGAGTGTGTCGTATTCACAACTACTGCTGTGAGTGCAACACTAAATAAGTGTGTGAACTTCGTCAAGCTATTTGACCAAGCCTTAAGGTGCTGTCACACAGCACGATCTGGCCAACGATGTCGGAAGCGATGCGCGGTTGCCCGCTCGCTTCCGACATCGCTGGCCAGCTGTCACACAGCATCGCTGCAGCCGGCGATGTCGCAGCGACGCGGCGGTGACATCGCTCGCTGGGCTGGGCTCAGCCCAGCGAGTGATCCGCAGCAACGCTGCCGGTATAGGCTGGATCGCCGCCGACATCGCTCTGGCGATGTCACACGGCGCGATCCAGCCTTATCGCGGGTCGCCGGTTGCCAGGTTTATGGTTCTTCCCGTAAACCTGTCAACCTGCGACCAGCGATAAAACGCGGTCGCGCCGCTCATTTACACAGCGCGACGTCGCTAGCAACATCGCTGATAGTCACTTTTTCGGTGATGTCGCTAGCGACGTCGCCAGGTGTGAAGGCACCATTAAAGGAAAACCTTTGATTTTTAAAGAGATCTGTTGGTTGGTAGTGAGATGGCTCTCTCCCTCCAGCCCGTGTCTTGCAAGTGGCCCATGGCCACAATTCCTACTTAATCCTGTAGCAAAGGGCGGGGTGGGTCTCAGTTGGAATTAAGGTTGTAGAATAGCAGGTGAGCAGATGTGTGAGGCTAATACTGATCAGGACAAGTGGCAGGAGGGCACAGTAAGCGGACCCTGCACCCGAGATTTATACACTGGTGCAGGAGTCAAACGGACTGTAACAAGACAATATATGCGCTCCAGATATCTAGGTCTGTACAGTGTTGTGTGAATAAAAAGACTGTTGGTGTGAACTAACCCCTGGGTCACTGCCTCAACTTTCTGGCTGTCCAAAGCGCTGCCACGCACAATAAATTAAATATATATAATATATATATCTTATTTCCCATCCAAAAATAACCAGATCCAGAAAAGTTTGCATGATCAAAACATACATTAAGTATAACTCAAGAACTGCTGTTCATTGTTGCCGCACCTACCCCAAAAAATGCAATAAAAGGCAATCAACTTGGATTCAATAAAAATTACAGCTCTACATGCAAAGTGAGTTACCAGTTTTGGAGAATAACCAACAAATGTGTGCTATTTTTTCACAATGTTCTGAATTTTTTTAACCACTAAAATCATAACAAAAATACAATATTTGGTATTAATGTGCTCATACTCTGAATGATCCTGATTGCTGCCCCCAAAGGGACCCAACTTTTTAGGAAAATGTTTCGCCTTTTATACTATTCTGTTACTGGAAAGGATGGGGCAGCACTGAGTAGTCAGATTACTATGAAGTATGTACGCACTGACAATGTATTCTGCTTCTCCAATGTTCTTTATATTCATTCTTCAGTGTTGGAGCCAATCACGGCTATCAGGAGAGCCACAGCTTCAACTTTGGATGTCATTATTCCCAGGGGATTTCATCCGTGATGTATCTTCCCGGTCACAGGTAGGTCACATGGATGAGTGGATCATTTAGCTACAGTCCTAATAATGAACATTATAAACATGTCCTGTCCGTGATCTGTCTACGAAGATGGAATCAATAGATGGATTAGACGTTTACGCTGATTTATCTGATCTTTTGTGTTTTAAAGATGTCTTCATGGGAATCGGTCACCAAAATCTTGTGTCCTTCCGGCTATAGTTTGTGTGTAGGGGCTTTAAAGGGGTTCGCCCATTTCAGAAAAGATTTCACTATGACCGCAGTATTGTGTTTAAAAAGAACCACATGTGGAATTATATACTTAACAAAAAAGTGTGAAACAACGGAATATATGTCTTATGTTCTAGGTTCTTCAAAGTAGCCGAGTCACCAGCCTCAGAAATCGCAGGTTAACAGCAGCTCAGATTAGAGACCAGGTCAATGCCACACACAGAGGTCTAGCAGCAGACACATCTCTACAACAACTGTTAAGAGGAGACTTTGTGCAGCAGGCCTTCATGGTAAAATAGCTGCTAGGAAACCACTGCTAAGGACAGGCAACAAGCAGAAGAGACTTGTTTGGGCTAAATAACACAAGTAATGGACATTAGACCAGTGGAAATCTGTGCTTTGGTCTGAGAGTCCAAATTTGAGATGTTTGGTTCCAACCACCGTGTTTTTGTGGGACGCAGAAAAGGTGAACGGATGGACTCTGCATGCCTGGGTACCACTGTGAAACATGGAGGAGGAGGTGTGATGGTGTGGAGGTGCTACACCAGATGACCTGGCCTCCACAGTCACCAGACCTGAACCCAACCGAGATGGTTTGGGGTGAGCTGGAACGCAGAGTGAAGGCAAAAGGGCCAACAAGTGCTAAGCATCTCTGGGAACTCCTTCTGTTGGAAGACCATTTCTGGTGACTACCTCTTCAAGCTCATTAAGAGAATGCCAAGAGTGTGCAAAGCAGTAATCCAAGCAAAAGGTGGCTACTTTGAAGAAACCTAAATATAAGACATATTTTCAGTTGTTTCACACTCTTTTGTTAAGTATATAATTCCACATGTTTAATTCATAGTTTTGATGCCTTCAGTGTGAATCTTCTGTATTTTCATGACTATGAAAACTGTAAACTCTTTGAATGAGAGGGTGTGTGTGTATATATATTATGTATGTATGTAATATGGTGACATATGACCGGCATGATAGCCATGGCCGGTATACATCACATGGGCCCCGAGCCATACACACAGGGTTAACGGTATCTGAATGCTTTGCTGTCCTTGTTCTGAATGGTACACAAAGGGGTAACACTCCAAGGTCTGAGTGTGTGCTGATTTTCACTGAGTCCCAGCTGTGGGTGTGGTAGGCGGGTTAATAGCTGTCTGATGCTGGAAGTAGAGAGAGACAGAGATGATCATCTGAGGGAGAGGATGTGTCTTAGAGGGGTCCTGGCCCTTTTGGGTGATGAGACAGGACACCTGGCTCTCCATGCCGGAGACGCCAGTCCCTCTGAGCTGTATGAAGCCTGTGGCCACATCGAGAGGTTAGTAGAGCACCTGAGTGTATGGGGGTCCTGGCTAAACTTGTAGGGGGCTCACTCTGACCATGTTGGTGAGACTGCCGTCCGGGATCTCTGCCTGTGTTGGTGGGGCTTGGAGGCAGCCGGGCATCCTGGGCAGGGTAAGGAGACCTTGGGGGATGCTTTGACTGCCTGGGAGCTCAGGTGGCTCAGAACCTGGTCTGGTCCTGAGAAGGCTGAAGTCCATGACGGACTGTGCATGTGTGTGGTCTAGCCCTGAGAAGGCTGAAGTCCATGCCGGACTGTGTATGTGTGTGTGTGTGCCATGTGAGAGTCTTGAGAGGCCTCGAGGGCACAGTGAACTGAATACTGTGTAGCATGTGTAGCACGAGTGAGGCTGAGAATGTCCCTGAGGCCAGGCGGCCGTACCCGCCATTGGGACCGACCGTGAGAGGGTCCCGCTGACTGAGTGGAACCATGAGGTCAGAGGGCTGAGGTTTGCAGCACCTGTAGGTGGGAAGACTGTCTGAGCCTGGAGGAGCTCGCGATGGCGTGTTTGGTGCTGCCACTGTCCTGGATGTCTGGGTCTGTGACTGCAGACTTGGAAGTGGTTGGCGACCTGGAGGACTCGTGCGGAGGAGTCCTCGGGGATGCCTGGCTTGCCCTGGAGCTCAGGAGGCTGGTCCCAGCTCTGGTGCTTGTTTCTGACCGGTGTCGCGTACAAAGGCCAATATGTGAGAGACTGGTATGGTGTCTGGTGTTCCATAAGGTGGGGACACGTACAATGTATAATATATATAACTTGTAAAGTGTATATACTGCTAGGTGGCCTTAACCGCCAAAGGAGCTATGGTTAGTGCTCCTGATCCTTGATGGAGCTGTCATTAGTGCTCCGGTGTACATAACAAATGTGAACTGTGTTTAATGGTCATATGACATGTGAATAGTGTATGCCCTGTAAACTGTATTATTTACGTTGTATAATATGTGAGTAATAAGCAGGTTTATGCCAAAAAAATAATAAACCGCTGTTTATGTTAAACGTGTTTGTTGGTGTCATGTATGCTGCCAAATGAACCCCCAGGCGTCCTCTACCTCACAATATATACATACATACTGTGAGGCATGCCGGCGCTGTGGCACGTGGCTGGCATGACTCACATGACCGGTGGTAATCTGGGATTGCTAAACCCTGCAGCATGCACAGGGTAAGTGCAGGTTGGCTCGGTGGCAGCACACACGGGGTTAAAGGGATCCTGTCACCCCCAAAACACCCCTAAACCTATTAAAAGCTGTCGCTAGAGCATATTAACACTTTCCCTACACTCCTTTTACCTCCTAAATGCACATAGTCAAACTGAATAAAAACGTTATTATAGTACCTCATTACTGATGATAATGAGTGACTATGCTATTCATATCACTCATCCGAGCTGCCCCTCTTCTTCATATCACGCCTGAATAGGTGTGATCTACAGCACAGATTCAAATTGCCGCCTCCCTGCGCGCCTCCCTCTCTCCCATTGCGTCCGGGCTTCAGTGTGGGCTGTATGACGCGATCCGCGTCATTCCCGGCGCCGGGTGACGTATTTACACCGGCGCTGCGCTGTCAGCTTCAAAATGCGCACTGCGCATGGGCATGCGCAGTGCGCATTTTGAAGCTGACAGCGCCGGCGCCGGTGTAAATACGTCACCCGGCGCCGGGAATGACGCGGATCGCGTCATACAGCCCCACACTGAAGCCCGGACGCAATGGGAGAGAGGGGAGGCGCGCAGGGAGGCGGCAATTTGAATCTGTGCTGTAGATCACACCTATTCAGGCGTGATATGAAGAAGAGGGGCAGCTCGGATGAGTGACTATGAATAGCATAGTCACTCATTATCATCAGTAATGAGGTACTATAATAACGTTTTTATTCAGTTTGACTATGTGCATTTAGGAGGTAAAAGGAGTGTAGGGAAAGTGTTAATATGCTCTAGGGACAGCTTTTAATAGGTTTAGAGGTGTTTTGGGGGTGACAGGATCCCTTTAACTGCTGCTGCTGAAAGCTGAGGTCTGTGTGAAGGAGTGATTACAAAACACACTGGATTGCACCTGTGGGAGGAGGCCAGTTTGGCAGAAGCCTGCAAAGGTGGAGGACACATGGTGTGTGTCTCCCTATATCCTGCAGTGGGGAGCAGGACATGCCATTCTGGGCAGGGGTTTCAGCCTGGGAACACCGAAAGCCTCTCTATGTATGAGACGCATGTGAATGGAAGCATTACAGTGTTTATGTGTTTGACTGGAAGGGAGAAGCCCTCCAGTCTGAAGTTAGGATTTCATCCTGTCTAGTTAGTGCCGGACAGGCAAGGATTTATTTTGTTGCTGCTTTTTTTGCTTTCTGTTTTTGCTTTCACCTGAATAAATGTGACCCAGCATCAGTTGCACACGGATCTCTGCTGTCCACCTGAGTTGAATGCAGAAACTACGTGCCCTTTGATCCCAGCAAAGGCGATCCCCGAGCGTGTTATCACAATACATACATAGATAAACACACACACGCACCCCTGTATCTCGCACAGCCTGTACCCCACATCAGTTTGTACCCCATATTTCACACCCCCACATCACACAGCCTGTAACCCCACATCACACAGCCTGTAACCCCACATCACACAGCCTGTACCCCTGTACCTCACACAGCCTGTATCCCACATCACACAGTCTGTAACCCAGTACCCCACATCACGCATCCTGTACCCCATATCTCCCATCTTATCTCATTACCTGTAACACAAGTCTCCATCTCCTCCAGCTTTTCCCTTTAAGCCTGTTACTTCCAGACAGCAAAACTCTGTCTCCTCCCACATGGATCACATGGCCATGATGTCATTGCAGGTCCTGCACCACCAGCAGCACTGTATCTTCAGTCTGGGCAGGAGCTGATTTTTGTGCCTCTGCCCCCACAGTGTGCTGGCTGCATAGCCCCTTAAGGAGAGTGATTTTTCTCACCCTATGCTGCTCTCCAGAGGTCACAAAAACAGTTAGGGGCGCAGTAGACCTGCAGTAAAATGGAGCAGAAAGTGAAACTGACTTTCTCTCCCTTCAGTACCCCTGGCGGCCGGCGCCCTGTGCTACCGCTCCAGTAGCACATAGGTAAGGCCGGATATTGCTAGAATTGTAAAAATGAATATTGAATATAAGCAGCAGAGAGAGGTGTTCACAAACATCAGGGACGTCGTGGACAATGATAGAAAATTTAAAGAAAAAATTATTAAGCATCAGCAAGGTACCATAAATAATTTGATTTGAATAAATAAACTAATTTAATTTGTAAAATTAATATATATTGAATACCTGTTATATAAATTATAAAGTGCTAGCAAATATTTGCTCATTTTTATGACTTGGAGAAGTCTACTGAAGATGCCCCAGGGGTATATGAAAGAGCCACTAAGAGGTATAAATAAAGTATATATGATAACCCTGAGACTTGTAAGTGATACTAATATAGTAGCAGGCAATCTAGACAGTAGTCACTGTCATATATTACAGGTCCTATATGGACAAATAAGCTTTTATAGCTTGCTAGGCTTTGCTGGATGTATGAGGGCACCACGTCCCCTCCACCCTGACATGTGTTTCGCTCTGATTCTTATTTTCATATTTTTATTATTACCTTGCTGCTGCATTAATATTTTTTTCTTTATGTGCTATTATTGTTCATATCCTAGATTTTTGTAGACACCTATCTCTACTGTTTATATTCATTACCCATTTTCACTATTGTATTTTTTTTTAATTAAAATATGGATTTTTATTTGAGTATTGCATCTATTATATAATTGCGAATGGGTTTTTTGCCCCTTCTGAGTCCACTCGCAATGCGAGTCAGCGTAGTCATGTGGATACGCCCGAAGCATTGCGCCGCGAAGCGGCCATTGCGAGTCAGAGACTCGCTCTTCTAGAATCCCGATGCATGTGCATTGGGCACACAGCTAGTATGACATAATTGTCTGAGTAGATATTGTTCTCAGACTTTGATTATAACAACTTTTGGAGCCTAGTACCAAAGGGGAGCATATTTTTACTAATATTAGTCTTTTACAATTAAATTTTAAATTTTTTTTGGGATACAATAAATTACAGTATTACAAATTTGCTGTCGGATTAGTTGTGTTTTTTTTTATTTTATTTTATTGGAAGGGGATATAATTTTGCTCTTCATGGATTATCCTCAGCATGTCCAGAGAATGTCATAAATATGTTACATGTGTCCCACCAGACAGAACTAAACTTATCTCGAGAACAGAGATGTGTCCCACACCATTGTCGAGTTTTAATATTATTATTTATTATTATAGCGACATTTATTCCAGGTCGCTTTACATGTGAAAAGGGGCATACATAGACAAGTACAATAATTATGAGCATTACAAGGCACAGATATAGGAGGAGAGAGGACCCTGCCGGCGAGGGTTCACAGTCTACAAGTGTTGGATGGGGATACAGTAGGTGAGGAGAGAGAATCCTGCCCATGAGGGCTCACAGCCTCCAAGTTATATGTGAGAATACAGTAGGTGATGAGAGAGGATCCTGCCCACGAGGCTCACAGTCTACAACAAATGGGTGAGGGTACAGTAGGTGAGGAGAGGGGATCCTGCTCACGAGGGCTCAGTCTACAAGGGATGTGTGAGAGTACAGTAGATGAGGAGAGAGGACCCTGCCCATGAGGGCTCACAGTCTACATGGGATAAGTGAGGATACAGTAAGAGAGGGTAGAGCTGGTCATGCGGCGGTATAGTAGACTGAGTCTCACGGCAGGTTGTAGGCTTGTCGGAAGAGGTTGGTTTTCAGGTTCCTTTTGATGATTTCTACGGTAGGCGAGAGTCTGAAATGTTGGAGCAGAGAGTTCGAGTATGGGGGATTTACGTGAGAAATCTTGCATGCGGTTGTGGGAAGAAGTGGTAGGGGAGGAAAAAAGGAGATCTTGTGAGGATCGGAGATTGTGTGTAGGTGAGTACTAGAAGATGTATGGAGGGGACTGGTTTAGGATGGCTTTTTATATCATTGTTTGGTTTGGGACTGGAGTCTCTGGGCAATGGGAAGCCATTGAAGGACTTGGCAGAGAGGAGAGGCCAAGCAATAACTGGGAGACAGGTGGTTTAGTTGGGCAGCAGAGTTTAGGGTAGATTGGAGGGGTGCAAGAGTGCAAGAGGGGAGACCAAAGAGCTGGAGGTGGCAGTAATCGAGGCCGGAGATGATTAGGGCATGCCCAAGTCTTTTTCCAGTTTCTTGATCAAACATTGTACAGATCCGGGAAATATTTTTGAGTTGGAGTTGACAGGAGGTGGCATGGGCTTGGATCTGTGGTTTGAATGAGAGGGTAGTGTCGAGGATTACCCCGAGGCACCGAGAATGCGGGACTAGCGAGAGTGAGCAACCATTGACTTTGATGGATAGGTCTGGTGGAGAGGTAGAGTGAGATGGGGGGATGGGAATGATGAACTGTGTTTGGTCTATTTTCAGCTTTAGAAATCGAGCAGAAAAGAAAGATGAAATGGTTGACAGACATTGTGGGATTTTGGTTAGTAAGGAAGTGATGTCAGGTCCATAGAGGTAGATTTGTGTAACACCAGCATAGAGATGATATTGAAAGCTTTGAGACTCTGAGCTGTCTCATGCTGAACGTCTAGATGGAGATGAATAGGGGTCCTAGAACTAAACCTTGGGGGATACTTTACAGACAGGGGGTGAGGTGAGGAGGTAGTGTGGGAGAGGGAGATGCTGAAAATGTGGTCTGTTAGATATGAAGATATTCAGTATAGAGCCACTTCTGTGATATATGACATTCACTTACAAAGTAGGGACACTCCTTTAAGAGAAAATCTGACAATGAAAAGGCTGAAAAAGTATTGCTGTGTTCAGTTTAGTAAATCCATTTTTAAAGACTCTTGGTAGATAAATATGTTCTGGAGCGGTTACCAGAAGCATCTCTGCCTCCGGAAGGCCTTTCCTCTATTAGACTGGTTTCACATTTGCGTTTGTGCCTGCATGCAGAGGGCACGCAGACGCAAATGCAGCCATACTGATGTGAACGCAGCGGAGAATCTCCGCGTGCGTTCACATCAGAATGCAGCCCGGCCGCTGTTTCGGCGGCGGCTGGGAGGCGGAGATCAGGGGCGGAGTTCTCCTCCCAGCCGCCGCTGATCTCCTCCTCCCGGCTGCAGCTGATCTCCTGACTGTGTCAGCAGGGAGAAACAGCTGATCGAAGAAGTGATGTCGGCGCGGGAGATTTAAACTGCTGTCAGATCAGCTGTTTCTCCCCGCTGACACCACCGGGAGATTAGCGGCGGCCAGGAGAGGAGATCAGTGGCAGCCTCCGGGAGAGATTTCAATGTGATCCGCAACGTTCGCCTGCGCTGTCATGTGGAGGATACTGCGGATCCATTGACTCCCATGCATTGTTTGTGCGTTTGCGGGAGCTTGCAGATAAAACAAGCTCCCCCGAACGCACAAAAAATGCAACATGTTGCGTTTGGAGGGCGCATAAATTATGCGTATCCGAACTAAACCGAACGCAGTCAAACGCATGTACTATGTGTTCCCATGTTAAACATAAGAACTCAGTGCGCATGCGTTTGGCTGCATCTGGTACGGTGTGGTTTCATACGCAAGTGTGAAACCACCCTTAGGGCCCTTTCACATCAGCGTTTTTCGTAATTCGCGGCAGATGCGGTGAAAAAACCGCATCTGCCGCGTTTGCCGCATAACCGTTCCACTTGCGGCACGGTTGCGGTTTTTCCATAGGAAGTATAGGGGACTTGCGGCAGATGCGGCAAGTGCGGTATTGCACTTGCGGCAGGTGCGGCAGAGAAAAAAACCGCAGTAAGCCGCGGTTTTTTTCTCTGCCGCACCTGCCGCAAGTGCAATACCGCACTTGCGCATCTGCCGCAAGTCCCCCCTATACTTCTATGGAAAAAACCGCAACCGTGCCGCAAGTGGAACGTTATGCGGCAAACGCGGCAGATGCGGTTTTTTCACCGCATCTGCGCGAATTACGAAAAACGCTGATGTGAAAGGGCCTTACACGGATGCATATTGACTTACATGAGACAATGTAATGCTTCACTTCCCAGTAGTGGCGCTGCTATTGATTTACATGAGACAATGTAATGCTTCACTTCCCCAGTAGTGGCGCTGCAGAAAACCTAAACATTTAAAGGGGATTTCCAGTTTTAGAAAATCCTTTTTCCCTGGCTGCAGTTTCTGAATATTTTTTATAGAGTATGCTTTACTCTCCCTCTCTGCATCCAGCACTGAACCTCCCAGTGGGTTTCCATAGGGCTGCATCCAAAAACTGAACTCTGCGACTTTGCCCGAGTTGATGACATGGGCTGGTGAGCATCAGCGCTACAAACAATAACTTAACACCAAAAGTAGGGGGCTCTGGACCAAGGATGGGTAGGTAAAGTTGTTTTTGTTGTTAAACAAACTACGGCCAAAGGACGGGTTTTTGGAAACTGGATTTTTTTTTTATTGTCCTATTTCCCCATAGATTAGTGCTGACGGCTGGATGGTCACAGTCAGGGACAATGCGATTTATTATTGTGTAGAGCCCCCTTAAAGTTCCAGATTTGGTGCTTGTTTTATATTTTACTTTAACGTCTTAAACCCCCTGCCTCCTTAGCAGGCCCGGATGTATATATTTTTGGCCTGCATCTGTGGAAATCTTTAATCATCACAAATAGCCTTCTGCTCACAGAGCTTTAGGAACCAGCCAAGCAATAGCGCCATTAATCTTAATAGAGGTTCTCGCGCCTCCCTCTTTTCCAGGATCCGTGTATAAAGAAAGCACTTTTGTTTTTCGCTTAACTCTGTGCCGCCGTAATGAATTGCACTTCAGCCCTGAGAGAGGCAGAGAGAAGGTTTAGGATTTTCTATCCCTTTTTTTTTTTTAAAACCTTAACTTTATATGGCAGCTCCATTCCCGCTGTCAGCGAGTCTCATCCATCCTGATAAGAGCTCTTTAAATTATACATCTGCTCAACTAATGTGATGGCTTTTTTGGAACAAAAATGAAAAAAAAAAAAAAAAATTGTATCGGTGCGGCATTGCGGACTGTCGCAGCGGGTTCTACAATGTTTGGTTGTCATGGATACAAACCAGCTTTGCTGCAAAGTGTAGTTTTGATGTTAAAATTTGGCACCTGCTCCCCCATAGCAGTACACAACAGACGTCAATAATTGAGACCTTTGCCTGTCGTTGCCGGACGTTTTTTCAGAACTTTGAGATGTCCTGAAAGTTTCTTTTGAGGGCTCCAAGAAACGTATTACACACAGATATTCACCACAGTGTCTTGTTTTTTTTTTTTGTTTTTGGAGGGGATTTCTGTAGAAAATGTTTTTGGATGGCATACGGGTCTCTAAGACTGGTCAGACGCGTTTCAATGCACAGAGAACACTAAGCCTGCAGCTTTTCAATTTTGAGATCAAGACAAGTTGATCTCATTTGATTGATGATGTGACATAGATAATCAGCAAATCACTTCAACAGTTATTGATTTTTACCCCTGAAGAATCACTCCACATTCTCAACCACTATTGTCTATTTTGTCTAACTCTCTGTATACTGCCTGTGGTCAAGTGTAATCTGTCTCCAGCAGCGAAGACTGGAAGATGGGTTATAGAAAGTAGAAACAGGTCTTGTCTTTCTAACGGAAGGTAGAGCTGATCTTGTCTTTTATCAGGAAGGTGGGGTGCATCTTGGCTTTCTACGGGAAGCGGGGGCAGGTATTTGTTTTTTTGGGAAGTGGTGCAGGTATTTGCATTCCATGTTAAGCGGGGGTGGGTATTGGTTTTCTACAGGAAACAGGGGTGGGTATTGGCTTTCTACAGGAAGCGGGGGCAAATATTGGCTTTGTATGGGAAGCGGGGGCGGGTATTGACTTTCTATGGGAAGTGGGGGTGGGTATTGGCTTTCTATGGGAAGTGGGGGCAGGTATTGGCTTTCTACGGGAAGTGGGGGCGGGTATTGTCTTTCTACGGGAAGTGGGGGGCAGGTATGGCTTTCTATGGGAAAGGTGGCAGGTATTGGCTTTCTATGGGAAGGTGGGGGCGGGTATTGGCTTTGTACGGGAAGGTATGGCGGGTGCTGTTATTTTTTTTTTAATGAACGTGGGGGCGGGATATCATCGTTTCATAAGATGTGAGGCGTTAACCTGTAACGGCAGCACCTGGAGTGGCGCTTTAATCTGTAAGCCCCCTGGCACTTACTCTCATTCTGGCGGTTCACTTGTTACTGGCGTCACTAAAGTCTCATTGCACCATCTTGTGACTTAATACTGACTGACCGGTACTCAGAAGTTACATCCTAAGCTCTCATGGGAGAACCAGAATGAGGCTCTCATAGATTTTAGGTGACATTAGGCGATAGATGAAGGCGGCAGAAGGAGCGTATAAGACAGAGGGCAGGGGACTTACATTTATAAGCAACACCCCAGCGGGGAAATAAAAAAAAAATGCTGAAGTGGTGCTGTAACAGCTTGATTTGTCAGCACTGACACATTGGATTACAACAAGACATGTATTGTCTGTTTTTTTTCTTTGACCTATACAGCCATATGTAGGTTAAGTACAACCATAGGTTATGTATAATGTGGCCTTGATATGAATACTAAAATTCATTGAAGAATTCTGTTTTTTTCCTGTTACATGTAGAATCTTGGTGCAAATTATATTCCATCCTAAGACAAGCATTTAACGATGCGTTATGGTTTTTTGCTAGCATCTCTTCCATTCACCCGGGGGGACTCCATTATCACCTTGAGACTTAACTGGATCTGTTGTGTGGTGTAGCAACGCTCCACGCTCCTTCTGTATACATAAAAGAAAAAAAATTACCAATTACCATATGAAATTCATGAGCTTTAAATATTTAGAAGTGCACTTATCATCCATCAGGCGGTTTTACGGCCCCATCCCATAAAATGTTTCTTTATTTTTTTCCCTTCTTTACGGAGATTACAGAATTTCTTTGTTGTTGCAGTAAAATGAATTTGTATGAAATAGCGGCTGGTAATAAAGCTGACCGCACTAAATGAGCACTTTGGAGCCGCTCGCGCCCCTCCTTGCCGCCTCTTTATAATGCAGGGCTCTTCTGGAAAGCATTTTATTACTTTTGTATCAAGGCTGCAAGTATAATTTCATTGTCATTTTGCCACTTCTAGGATACAGTTTTCTTTTTTACAGACCCTTTTTTCCCTTTCATCTAGATGATTTAGTTGTAATGTTACAATCT
The DNA here is from genome assembly GCA_033576535.1 of Allobates femoralis. NCBI lineage: Eukaryota > Metazoa > Chordata > Amphibia > Anura > Aromobatidae > Allobates > Allobates femoralis. The sequence goes on from JARQOC010000001.1 coordinate 42,751,582, forward strand.
CTTATTAATTTGGGATTTTATCACAGAGTAAATGTTTTACCAAATATGGACTTCTATTGAAATTTAAAGAGGACCTGTCACCCTTCTGGTAAAGCACCACTGAATGCAGTGTGTATGCTGCATTCAGGGAAGGGGTCTACCATGTCTCTACCTCTCCGTATCTGTAAAAAAACACTTTTAAAAAGTCCTAAGATAAGTCCGGAGGGACTTGATAATTTCTCACTCCTCGCTGCTCACTGGGTCCACTCCGCCCCCTGCCTCTCTGTGCCACCTCCTGCCATTGTAGATCTCCCTTCCTCGCTGTGCGCCTGCACATCAGCATCTGAATTCATGCAGGCGAACGGGTCCTGGAACGTCGGCGACAGAGCCTGCCCTGCTAAAGATTATGCTGTATGCATACCACAGGGCAAACTTTCAAAATATTTTTTACAGGTTACAGGGGGGTAGAGACATATGAGCCCCTTCCCTGAGTGCAGCGTACACACTGCATTCAATGGTGCTTTCACTTTTGTAAAACACCAGGGGGGTGACAGGTCCTCTTTAATCTAGCTCCATCTACCATAAAGGATGAGACAAATTACCTGTAGGAGAGCATCCTCCATGCATTGTCCTCATCTATTTATCTGGACATGATCCTAAGGCTGCTTTCACATCAACGGTAAACGCTGATCGCGGCAGTTGTGGTGAAAAACCGCAACTGCCGTGATTACCGCATAACGACCGCGATCGTGGCACACTTGTGGCAAGCCCCATACAATTTCTATGGGGCTTGCGGTAAGTGTGCGGCAGGTGCGGTTTCGGCACCTGCCGCAAGAGTATATATATATCCAAGGAATTACTACTAAAATATAACTTTTAATGATACATTTTTAAAAAAGAAACTGTGGTTCCAGTCAAAGGTGTGCAGCTGACTTTCTCAAGGAGGGTGTGGGGGGTTTGGAGTGGGCACACGTGGCCCAACCCTATCCTCTCCCTACCTCGCCTTACTGACAACGAGTTTTATACACGTACAAAACCCCCTAGATGGTGTCCCCGTTCCTCGGCGGCTTGTCCCTACTAACCCTTAGCTGATGTCTAAAGGTACAGGCCCATTGGTACACTATACCTCCTTTACAGCAAAGGTCTAATGTCATACATCTATGCTGGAAGGTATCACGAAAAAAGGCTATTCCTCAGAGTTAAGGGTCTATCCCTTTAACTTAGTGACCTCAGAAAAACGGCCCTAAAGGACATGAAAAAAGCTGGTGGAGAGATAATTCCTTCTTATCTAAAGATTGTGGAGGTGTCAGGTGTCATACCGTGCTTTTATTAAATTCCTCAATTCCCATACCAATACAGTGTATTAGCAATAAACCTAGCAATTGTTAGGTACAAAATAAATTAAAAACAGCATTACCTCACCTTCACCTTATACCTCACACATCAAACACATTGCAACATGTCACCTTAGTGATATACAGTTGTAGCCCTGAGAAAGCCAGACATACCAAGTGCGCTAGGGTCACTCACAGGCAGGGCTACCAATGCCCCACAGAAAAGATCAGGGTATAACTTAGCTAATCCTGATGTTCTCGCACTTCGTCTGCACTCAATGCGTTTCCCCCACCATAGATGTAGTAGTGGGTTCCTCAGGAGTGGTAGTTGGTGGCACAGGGTGTCCGTACATACCCTGGGGCGCCCAGGGCAAAGGGTCCGATGCTCCCCCTCTACCCCTGTGTAATGGTATATGACGGCCTGCCGCAAGTGCCGAAACCACACTTGCCGCACACTTACCACAAGCCCCATAGACATTGTATGGGGCTTGCCACAAGTGTGCTGCGATCGCGGCCGTTATGTGGTAATCGCGGCAGTTGCGTTTTTTTTCACCGCAAATGCCGCGATCAGCGTTTACCGTTGATGTGAAAGGGGCCTTAGGCTGCTTTAGCATTGCGATTTAGTGGCTGTCCGTGGCATCGAAGTTTTGCAGGATCCCACGGACAACCACGGATCCACACTGATTCCTGCAATCTGATGTCAAATGGTCATCCGAACCGATTCTATGCATGATCTGTGGATCCTGTGGTCCCCTGTCTCTCCCTGCTCCTGCCTCCTCCATCTTCTTCCCTCCGCTATTCTATTCTGTCCCTTGGCTCCTCTATCCTGATCTAATCCCTATCCTGTCCCCTGTTCTCTTCCCTGTGTGTTTTAAAAAGAAAAACTCCTCCCGGAGGATACATTACATTGTCAACGGCTCCCAGGATGCGACACCATCGGGGCAGAAGGACCTGTGGTGATGTCAGAGAGCCAATCACACATGAACACATCAGCTGACGGCTCTGAGTCATCATCACAGGTTCTTCTACCCTGATGGTGTCGCATTCTGGGAGCCAGTGACAAGGTGATGTATCCTCCGGGAGGAGTTTTTCTTTTTTTTTGAACACACAGGGAAGAGAACAGGGACAGGATAGGGATTAGATCAGGATAGAATAGCGGAGGGGGGAACAGAATAGAGGAGATGGGGGAAGGAACATGCAGGGAGAGACAGGGAGAGGCAGGGACCACGGAGCAGACATCGGATCCGATGTCCATAGGCTCACATTTTGTGTGCACTCGGATCAGCACTGATCCGATGCTGTCCGATTTGAGTCTCGGACACAAAATCGCAGCAGGCTACGATTTTGTGCCCGTGATTAAATCGGACAGCATCATTGATAAACACATTGATCATAATAGGAAGTCTATAATGCTTCAGTTGACATGTGGTGGCACTGTTGGGTAGTTGTTGCTCTTGAGATAGGGAACGCTCAGCATGCGGTGAGGTTCTGAGGGGTCACCTCCTAACACTCGCGTGAGGGTAAACACTGCGCTTCCCTAATGTTCCTAAGCATGTCCTTTCGCCCATCGCCATAACATGCCTAGGCCCTGCCTCGCCATGGACTTGCCCTGACTAACTCTGCAGGCCAGGGAGACACTACTCTGGCTACTATAACAAGAACATGAGGTAGGTAATACAGACAGATTTGAAAATTCATAACAAATGTCAGATGCTCCAGCAGAAACTTAGCTGCAGCTACAGCAGAGAGCTCCAATACACGGAAGGGTGTGGCCCAAAAGATCTGCAGCTGAGATAAAGGCTACAAGTTGTCAACCAGAAAGGAAAGAGTCCTTAACATTTTCAGCACTAAAAAAAGCCACTTCAATATTTGATAATAGTCAAGCAGGCAGCAACAATTGTGTTGTGACCTTCTGATCTCGGATCCCCTAGAGGCCCTATCAGGACGTGACACACCTGTCACAATAGCCAAATACTTGCTAAGTTTCCCCCACCATATGTTGCAGCTGATAATCAGGGGTCTCAATCATTGTCTCTGCACAGTAAAGCTTTGCCTACAATTTGTCTTTGGGTGCAACAGGTCCCCATCACAGCGGATTACAAGTGATTTGGGGTTTCATTGTGCCCCACAAGGAGCTGAGACCTTTGCAAGCAACTCAAAAAAAATCCTATCCATTCCAACTTTTTGTAATTTGTTTTTGTGTGCTGCAAGCCACAGTTCGACCCCACTCTTCTCTGCATTAGGCTGCAATTTAGCAGCGGCAAAGTGACCTTTGGCCTTGAGGCTTGTGTCACTGCCAAAATCGCTGTGTAGCATCAGCATAAGGCTAGATTCACATGCGGCAGCTGAATAGATGAATGGGATTGCAACTTAACTTTTTGCAACCGCTCTGCTGCCTGAGTATGTTCCCTAACTGGGTACATCCAGCGAGTATATTTTGTATTCGCTTCAGATGACTGACAAAGGTATCTTGTCACCCATAGGAATCTGAAAAGCAGAGGCTGCAGCATTTGCTGAAAAATCCAACTCTGCTGGAGTGGTCGGAGATGTAATGTTTTTTCTTTTTTCTGATCATCATAATGGGAGACCCAGACAATGGGGTTTAGGGCACTGCCCTCCGGAGGCCACACTAGGTACTACAAGTTTGTAGACACCGCCCCCTCCGCTTATAAACCCCTACCGCAGGGAATATCCTCAGTTTTAAACTTAGTGTGCTCGGAGGTATCACACGCTTTGCTTGCACGTCACAGCATTCTCACAGCTTACGTGATGGCGTCTGAAGACAAGGTAGGTCCCGGTCGGGGACCTCCGGCAGTCTCCCTGTTCACCCTTGGGGGAACACACAGGTTGAGGTACCGGAGGGCCTTGCGCCTGGACACATGGTGTTCTCCCGGTACGCTGCCGTGCTCCTTCACATCCCTCCTTGGGGGGCTCTGGGAAGTGGGAGTCGGGAGCCTCGCACAGCTCCGCTCTGTCCGAGGCCTCCCTAAATGGTGCTTACAGACCGGACTGGAGCCAGCCCAGTCCGAGGCCTCCCTAAACGGTGCTTACAGACCGGACTGGTGCTGAACCCCCGTCCGAGGCCTCCCATTATATGGTGCTTACAGACCGGACTGGCACTGAGGCACATTGTGTGTCTCCGGTGTGCCTGGGGGTAGTGTCTGACACTATTGTGTTCTGACACTCAGACCGCGCGCAACCCTCGGGTCCGCGGTTCTGGCGGTGTTCCCTGTGCTGGGGTCACCATAGCTGACCGCCCTGTGTGTAGCAGGGGCTGCGGCTGCGGGCTACAGATTTTGTCTGGAGCCCTGGATATAGTGTCGATGCTATATCTCCCGCGCTGCGGGCTCCAGCACCAGATTACTGACATGGCTGCTTGGAGAGATGGGGAGCAGCCCATGAGATGTGGGCGTGTGTGTGTGCTTCCCGCGTGTTTGTGGCGCCGCCCACGACTTGTCTGGCGACGGCCATTTTCTCCTCACTTCCCTACTGGGAATGAGTGCACTCCTGCGCTCCCGGGAGAATCCGGTCAATACCCTCACGGAGGCCACACACACACCGCTCCCCTCCACCGCATTGAAGCGGTCGGTAAGCCGCCGGTGTTCCGGTTTTCTACTTGGCTTATTTTTCTCCTCTGCTGTCGGCATGTCCCCAGCAAAGAAGAGTGCTGCTAAGGCAGACAACTCCACCACTACCTGTGCTACATGCAACGGGACGCTGGTTGGGGGGTCCTGCAATAACTGCGGACGCCCAGAGGCCCGGACTGACACTGCAGAGGCTGCAGCTCCGGTGCTGTACCCTGAGGTTCAGGTGATCCCAGGGCAATGGGAGACACAGAATAAGATTAACGAATCTGTGTTATCCAAGCTGTCCTCCATGTCGCAATCCCTGGAGGCACTGACTAGGAGACTGGGAAGCCCAGCTACTCCCTCAAGTTACCCCCGGGGGTCACCCTTTGTTGCCGCGAGACCCCTTAAGCGGGCTCGCCGGGATGACTCACCCGAAATCCAGTACCTCTCTGAGGAGGAGCGTCACTCTGATGGTGACGAGGATGAGGGGGGTTCAATACTTGAGTCTATCTCAGAACCACCTGACGGGGTGGAGGATTTGGTATCCTCCATCAACGAGACTTTTCGTCTCGTGGCACCCCCTGAGGAGGTGGAACTCCACCCAAAGGAGGTGTATCAATGGTTGCAGCCGGAGGCTCGCCCATGTGGCTCCTTTATGGACCACACTAATTTTGGAAGGGTGGTCAGAGCACCCAGGGTTCACCCTGGGCGGCGTTACGTCCGTAAATCTAAGGACACGCGCTTCCCCTTCCCCCAGGAGGTGCTTCAGGAGTGGTCGCAGTCCCCGAAGGTGGACGCTTCCATGACCAGGATTGCTGCACGCTCCCTATTCTCTGCCTCTGATGGCTCCTCATTGAAGGATGCGACGGATAGACAGGTCGAACAACTCGCCAAGTCTTCCTATGAGGCTGTGGGGTCTTCATTTGCCCCTAATTTTGCCACGGTCTGGACTCTGCAGGCGATCACCACCTGCTTGGATGGTATCACTGACCTGGCGGGGTCCAATTCAGAGGTCCTAGCGCTTACTGACAGGGCAAGGGCCTATGCAGATTACGCCAGGACTGCGACCCTAGAAACTGCCACTCGCTCAGCTGTGGCTTCGGCCAATGCGATAGCGATCCGCAGGTTGTTGTGGCTGCGTCTATGGGACTCAGATACCACGTCAAAGAAGATTCTGCAGAATCTTCCATTCTCTGGTGACAGACTGTTTGGTACCGAGCTGGATAAGCTGATAAAGGATTCTGCGGAATCTAAGATCCCACAGAATAAGCCTAAGCCACGGTATATACCGTTAAAAGGAACCCCAAACAGTGGTCCTTTCGTGCCAGCTCACAGTCATCAGCTTCGTCCGCTCGCGCGGACAGAGGGGGCAAGCCCTCTACTCAGTGGCGCCCCAAGGGTCGCCAGAAGAAGTCAACGGGGCAGCGGCTGCCACTCCTAAACCCACTTCCGCATGACTCGCTCTCCGCGTCCTGCCGCCCCACAGGTGGGGGGCCGCCTGTCCCGATTCCAGGACAGATGGTTACTCCACGTTCAAGATCAGTGGGTCCGAGACGTAGTCTCGCGCGGCTACAGGATAGAGCTGACGTCGCGGCCAGCACACCGATTCCATCGGTCTGTTCCATCCCCAGAAAAGGCTCAGGCTTTTCATCTGGTGTTGGAGGGACTCCGCAGGGACGGAGTAGTGATCCCAGTGCCTTCCGGGGAGAGGTTCCGGGGTTTTTACTCCAACCTCTTTATCGTCCCGAAGAAGGACGGCTCTTTTCGCCCGGTTCTGGACCTCAAGTTGTTCAAACCGTCACGTGTTGGTTCGGAAGTTCCGCATGGAATCCCTGCGCTCCGTGATCGCGGCTGTGTCGCAGGGAGACTTCCTAGCGTCCATAGATATCCGAGATGCTTACCTTCACGTGCCCATTGCACCGGCTCATCAGCGCTGGTTGAGATTCGCAGTGGGGGACGAACACTACCAGTTCGTGGCGCTGCCCTTCGGGTTGGCCTCGGCTCCGCGGGTGTTCACGAAAGTGATGGCCTCTATGATGGCTCTCCTACATATGCAGGGACATGCCGTCATACCCTATCTAGACGACCTGCTGGTCAGAGCGCCATCGGAACATCTTTGCCGAAAGAGCCTGGAGGTGACCATGAAGTCTCTGGAACAGTTTGGGTGGCTTCTCAATGTCCAGAAATCAACCCTGGTTCCGACCCAGTCACTGACGTATCTGGGCATGGACTTCCACACGGACTCAGCTCTGGTGTCCCTGCCACGAGCCAAACAGCTGGCCATCCAATCGGGAGTCCAAGATATCCTCCTGTCCCCCCAATCATCCATACGGGTGTTGATGAAGCTGGTGGGGCGCATGGTGGCAGCGATAGAGCGGTGCCTTTCGCGCAGTTTCGCCTCCGTCCTCTCCAGCTGGAAATCCTACGCAGATGGGACAAGAGGACGATCTCGCTGAATCGGCTGATGGCCCTTTCACGACAGACCAGGGATTCCCTGCTGTGGTGGCTCCAGCCACGTCGCTTGTCACGGGGCCGGTCTTTCCTCAAACCGTCATGGTTAGTGGTGACCACTGACGCCAGTCTGAAGGGCTGGGGGGCGGTGTTCTTACACCACAGGGCTCAAGGCCTCTGGACTCAGTCGGAGTCGGCGTTGCAGATCAACGTGCTGGAGATCAAGGCGGTCTATCTGGCGCTCCTGGCGTTTCAGAAGTTCCTGTCAGGACAGCCCATTCGGGTTCAGTCCGACAATGCGACGGCCGTCGCCTATATAAATCATCAGGGAGGGACCAGAAGTGCTCAGGCCCTCGCCGAAGTCCACCGCATTCTATCCTGGGTGGAGGACAACGATTGCCTGATCTCCGCAGTTCACATCCCAGGGGTCGAGAACTGGGAGGCCGACTACTTGAGCCGACAGGGGATGGACGCCGGAGAGTGGTCTCTTCATCCGGACGTCTTCCAGGACATCTGCAGCAGATGGGGCACTCCGGATGTGGATCTGATGGCCTCACGGCTGAATCATCAGGTGCCGCAATACATGGCGAGATCATGGGATCCTCAGTCTCTGGGGGCGGACGCCCTGATCCTGAATTGGTCCGGTTTCCATCTACCATATGTGTTCCCACCACTAGCACTGATTCCCAAGGTTTTGTGGAAGATCAGGTCGGAGTGCAGCGTAGCCATTCTAGTGGCACCGGATTGGCCCAGAGGTCCTGGTATCCGGATCTGTGGCAACTGTCCGGCGGACTCCGGTGGGCTCTTCCAGACCGCGCAGATCTACTCGCGCAGGGCCCCTTCTTCCACCTCAATTCCAGGGCCCTCAGATTGACTGTATGGCTCTTGAGGCCTGGCTTCTGACTTCCAGGGGATTTTCTCCTACAGTGGTTGCCACTATGAATCGGGCTAGGAAGCCTGTATCACGGAGGATTTACCACAGGACGTGGAAAATTTTTTTCTCCTGGTGTGCCTCTGGTGGACGGTCTCCGTGGCCCTTGTCCATTCCGACCCTGTTGGCTTTCCTACAATCGGGTTTGGAATTGGGCTTATCCCTCAGCTCCCTGAAGGGTCAAGTATCAGCTCTTTCAGTGCTGTTTGACAGGCGTTTGGCGCTCCTTCCTAAGGTCCGTCAATTTCTGCAGGGGGTGTCTCGGGTGGTTCCGCCATACAGGCGACCGCTGGACCCTTGGGACCTTAACATGGTCCTGGCGGCTCTGCAGAAACCGCCGTTCGAGCCTCTGAGGGAAGTCTCCCTTTCTCGGCTGTCACAGAAAGTGGTCTTTCTGGTGGCAATTACATCTCTGAGACGGGTTTCAGAATTGGCTGCACTTTCGTGCAAATCTCCTTTTCTGGTAGTCCACCAGGACAAGGTGGTGTTACGTCCGCGGGCAGAATTCTTGCCAAAGGGTGGTGTCCACTTTTCACTTGAACCAAGAGATTGTGCTCCCATCATTTTGTCCCGCTCCTGTTCATCAGGTTGAGCGCGACCTCCACACTCTGGATTTGGTGAGGGCTGTACGCATTTATGTGTCCAGGACGGCCTCCTTCCGGAGTTCGGACTCTTTGTTCATCCTTACGGCGGGTCGCGGTAAGGGGTCCGCGGCATCAAAATCGACCTTGGCCAGATGGATCAAGGCTACCATTCAAGAGGCTTACCGTTGTGCGGGTCTGCCTCTCCCGGTGGGCTTGAAGGCGCACTCGACCAGAGCCGTCGGTGCATCCTGGGCTTTGCGACATCGCGCTTCAGCTCTGCAAGTGTGTCAGGCGGCCACCTGGTCCAGCCTGCACACCTTCTCTAAGCACTATATGGTGCATGCCCATGCCTCTGCGGATGCAAGTTTGGGCAGGCGGGTCCTCCAGGCGGCGGTTGCCCACCTTTAAGGGGGACCGTGTATATCAACGTCTTTTGAGGAACTCTTCCCGCCCTGGGGTTTGCTTTAGGACATCCCCATTGTCTGGGTCTCCCATTATGATGATCAGAAAAAAAGAATTTTGTTTACGTACCGTAAATTCTTTTTTCTTGAATCATCAATGGGAGACCCAGCACCCACCCATTTGTTCCGTTGGATGTTTTGCATTTGACCTGTTCCCAGTTGGGACAGTTTTTTTCCGGGTTGTTGGACCGTCTGTACACGGTTCCTTCCCGATGTTTCGGGTGTGGTTTATGTTGTCTCCTCGCAGCTTATGGACCAAACTGAGGATATTCCCTGCGGTAGGGGTTTATAAGCGGAGGGGGCGGTGTCTACAAACTTGTAGTACCTAGTGTGGCCTCCGGAGGGCAGTGCCCTAAACCCCATTGTCTGGGTCTCCCATTGATGATTCAAGAAAAAAGAATTTACGGTACGTAAACAAAATTCTCTTTTTTTTTTTTCCTATTGACAAGTTATCGTTTACCGTCACATTTTTGTCTCTTAGATTTGGACCCCTTAAGAGGGTCTGACTCTGAGCGCTGAGCGAAAGAGTGATAAAGAAATTTTATCCTGTGAGAGTGAATATGGCTTAACTTCGTAGCAGTCAGACAGCTACGTCTTTTCCTACACCTTGTTAACTTACAACACAGTGCACCGATATAGGAACGTGAAACTAGAACTAATTGTCGTAAAATGGAAGGAAGTCCTAGAAAGTGAACATCTTTAGCCACGAGGAGTCCTCCTTTTCAGTAGTCAGTTGGACTTCCATTTCCAAAAACAAATGCATCAGATTTATATGTGAGGGAGATAATGGACACCTGATGGGTATTTTATTTAATCTAAATGGAACTCAATGAGCATTTAATTTTCAGTTAAATGGATACACCATGAGCATTTGTTTTGCCTCTATGTTGATTCTCTATGGCAATTCCCATCCCTCTCCATGGACACCCAATGAGCATTTTCTGTCCCTCTCCATAAAATCCCATGGACATTTCCTGTCTCGCTTCGTGGAATTCCCATGGATGTTTCCTGTCCCTCTCCGTGGATTTCCCATGGGCGTTTCCTGTCCCTCTCCATGGATTTCCCATGGGTGTTTCCGGTCCCTCTCCGTGGATATCCCATGGGCATTTCTTTCCCCTTCGTGTGGATTTATCATGGGCATTTCCTGTCTCGCTTCGTGGATTTCCCATGGTGCTTTCCTCTCCCCTCTGTGGATTTCACATCGGTGTTTCTGTTCCTCTCTGTGGATTTCACATGGGCATTTCCTTGTCCCTCTCTGTGGATTTATCATGAGTGTTTCCTGTCCTCTCTGTGGATTTCCATGGGTCTTTCCTGTCCTCTTCTTGGATTTCACCATGGGTTTTTCCTGTCCCTCTTTATGGATTTCCCATGGGCGTTTCCTGTCCCTCTTTTGGATTTCCATGGGCGTTTCCTGTCCCTCTTATGGATTTCCCATGGTACTTTCCTGTCCCTCTTCGTGAATTTCTCATGGGTGTTTCCTGTCCCTCTTTATGGATTTCCCATGGCGTTTCCTGTCCCTCTTTATGGATTTCCCATGGCGTTTCCTGTCCCTCTTTATGGATTTCCCATGGACGTTTCCTGTCCTCTTTATGATTTCCCATGGACGTTTCCTGTCCCTCTTTATGGATTTCCCATGGACGTTTCTTGTCCCTCTTTATGGATTTCTCATGGGCGTTTCCTGTCCCTCTTTATGGATTTCCAATGGGCGTTTCCAGTTCCTTCCTTGATAGCCCTATATCTATCCATTCATCTTTGACTACAAGGGGTGAAGTTATAAAAACTTCACCTCCAGTAGTCAGAGATGGATGGACGTAGTATATCAAGTCTCGTCCATGAAAAGCTGTGATGGGAATAACTCTTCAATGGATCTGTTGTTGTTTTTTTTTTTTTTTTTCCAACACTTGAGTGATGCTTTAAATTTTAGTGATTAGTGACATTACAGTTTTTATAAGACTTCATTTTTTTCTTCCTGGCACTTGTGTATATATACATAGACTATCACTGTGGTCCAATATCTGTCACAAAAAAATTAATTTTAAAATGCTCTGTGCGATATTCCATCTGTATAAAGATGAAGCTAGGAATCGCCACTTTGTCTCTTTGATCACAGCAGCAGTGTCGCCTCACAGACGGTACTGATACCGGGTGCTGGATGACAGATACTCTGCTCCTGGTCCTACTAGACAATACTTCGGTCTGCTGCTCAATAACTCACAATTATCATTTTTTTATTATTATTATTGTTATCATTTTTTTTCCCTTGAAGTTTACAAGCTTTTATTGAAGATATAGAGGGATTAGTTTATCACTGACCTGTAATTCCTTTAAGAAAAAAAATCCACCCAGGATTAGTGGCTGGAAATCTGCTAATCGTATGTTTGAGAGCTGTAATCTATTTGCGTATAATCTTGGCACAATGCAGGGAGCAGTTTCTTTCTATTGAATTGGGCTTTATCTTAATCCCGATCTCCTGGAGAGGTGAAAGAAACCTACAGTGGGGAAACTGTCACTACTTTAGTTATTTCTGTTGCCAGAATTTTATATGTAGTGTTTTATGGTGCATTAAAGGGACTGATTTAGAAATTAATTTGAGAGAAAAAGAATATATGCAAGAAACTAGTATCCTTCTCATTCTCCGCCTCCTCGTCTTTGTCGTTCTCCGCCTCCTCGTCTTTGTCGTTCTCCGCCTCCTCGTCTTTGCCGTTCTCCGCCTCCTCGTCTTTGCCGTTCTCCGCCTCCTCGTCTTTGCCGTTCTCCGCCTCCTCGTCTTTGCCGTTCTCATCCTCCTCGTCTTTGCCGTTCTCCGCCTCCTCGTCTTTGCCGTTCTCCGCCTCCTCGTCTTTGCCGTTCTCCGCCTCCTCGTCTTTGCGTTCTCCGCCTTCTCTTTGCGTTACGCTCTGTCTTTGCGTTCTCCCTCTCGCTTCTTCTCTCTCGACTGTCTTTGTCGTTCTCCGCCCCCTCTTCGACGTCTTTGTCGTTCTTCCGCCTTTCTCTTTGACATTCTCCTACATCTTTGTCGTTCTCCGCCTCCTCTGTGTCCTCGCCATCCTAGTTCTCATAATCATCTTTGTTATCCCATAATCAGTTGTGACCGCGGTCAGTGAATTGGTCTTGGATTTTCCCGATCTCCACCAAAGATAGTGCAGTGACAGGAGATGTCTGCCCAGTTAGTGACTTAGGATTGTAAGGTCGGCCTTACACATACACTGTGATAGCCAGAATGCTTGTTCAGTTAGCTCTCCCTCTACCAAGGATCAACAGCCCTCCAGCTGTTGGTGTGGGGTGGATTGACCAAACATACAGGTGCATCTCAATAAATTAGAATATCGTCAAAATATTAATTTTTCATTAATTCAATATATAAAGTGAAACATGTACATTATATAGTCATTACAAAGTGATCTATTTCAAGTGTTTATTTCTGTAAAGTGATGATTATGAAATCCAAAGGTCATTATCTCAGAAAATTAGAATATTATATAAGCCCAACTGAAATAATGATTAGTAACTCATAAATGTTGGCCTAATGAAAAGTGTGTATAGTAAATGCACTTAATACTTGTTGGGGCTCCTTTTGCATGAATTATTGCATCAATGCGGCATAGCATGGAGGTGACCAGCCTGTGGTTGCTGAGGTGTTATGGAAGCCCAGGTTGGTTTGATAGCAGCCTTCAGCTCGTCTGCATTGTTGGGGCTTGTCTCTCTCATGGATAATCTATGAGGTTTAGGTCAGGGGAATTTGCTGGCCAAATCAAGCACAGCGATGCTGTGGTTAGTAAACCAAGTATTGGTACTTGGAACAGGTGCCAAGTCCTGCTGGAAAATGAAACTCCATTTCCAAAAAGCTTGTCGGCAGAGGGAAGCATGAAGTGCTCTATAATTTCCTGGTAGACGGCGGCGCTGACTTTGGTCTTGATCAAACACAGTGGACCTATATAGAAACCAGAAAGAGAAAATTGATTCAACCGTGGTTTAGATTCAGTGTGCAAGAGGCACTCTCCAAAAAAAACTCTCCAAATTTTCAATCAATGATTTTATGCAAAAAAGCATGAAAATTTATTTTGAGATTTGAAAAAACAGCAAGTTAAATAAAACAAGCAATTACATACAATAAATAAGAACTACATATAAGGTGACAAGGAGGACAGTAAATGACCCCACATGCAGCAGTGTAAGATAACAGGGGAGAACATTTAAATAGCCCAAAAGTGCACTCATTAAACCCCTGCTAGGAAGTTCATAGAAGGAGACAACACACAGGATAGTAATGCAATGGTAAATAGCATGGGCTTCCAAAAGGAAACCTCCATATGAGTCCATGGAGCTGTTACAAGAAGAATTATACTAGAACTGTCAAAGTATGATAGGCTGTCAACAGTCACAGGGGGCCACCCCTATAATTATGTGCAGCTGCACTTCTTCAGGGAGAAGAGATGTGTGCATGCAGCCACCCCTATATACCGATGTATGTCAATAATTATGATGTGAGCCTGAAGGTTGAACGGCGACGTGTGGTATTCCGGACGGTGACCTGCAGGAGGGAGAGCCTCCTCAGATATCATTACACAAGTCTCCGCCCACAGGAAACCAGCATCACTGGAGCTTCCGGTCCCGTCCTGCGCATGCTCGGACGCAGTGTCTGCCATTACTACTAAGGGCAAAGCGATGGCAGCTGTAATCAAGCAGGTTAAGCATATCCCCACTGTGTTATCATGACCAGAAACATCCATTGCGTCACAGGGGAGCACAATGACCTCTCCCTCAGACAACCATTCGGCGGTCACAAACGTTTACATTATTCTACATGGTAAGACACGGAGAGAAGATCCCCATATATAAATGGATCAAAAGGACGATACAAGGGTTATAAAAGGCTATGACGAAGATATACAGTCTCTACCCAAAGCTTAATAAAAAAGAAGAGGAAGATCAAAGTGGTTGGGTGACTCGGGCATAGATATCAGATTAATAGATCACGTCACTAATTGCGAGAAATACAGTGAGTACGGAGGATAAATATGAGAAAAGAACTAAACCTAAAGACCAAAATATGAAAGAACAGCAGCATAAGAAATATAATAACATGGTATAGATTAAAAAAAAAAATAGCCCCATGGTAACAAAAGCTGATGTCCTAAGAAGCCATGATTCCGTCTTTCCTCCGCTGTCCAATCACATAGAAGCCATGTGGCCATCACAATACTGGTATATAGGTCCGTAAAACTGTAATCGACACTAAAAAGTGGAAAAAAGAAAATACACACAATTAAAAACCAAAAGTAAAATTGGAGAAGATAAAAAGGATCCCAGTACCAGGTCAGGTGGATGGTTTATAATGAGCCTCTGAGCATTAATTACACAGGATCCATACCTAGAGGAGCCATGTGGATATGGGTTATAAAAAGGGCAAAAAGCGTAATCTCTCATTAAGGCCACTCGGGGTGAGGGTGCCTACCCGAAAAATCCAATGACTCTCCAGTTGGGCCAGAGCGCATTTAAAATCGCCACCCCTAATTTCCAACTTCAGAACGTCAATCCCCCGAATCCATAAACTCCGCGGATCACAGTTGTGATGAGTTTTAAAGTGACGAGATTTTATCTCATCTGTCTCTGCTGCTGCCACTATATCATTGACGCGCTCCTTTGTCGGAGTACCCGAGAGGTGCGATTGAATCCACACGTGGCAAAATATATCGCCCCATATGTTCTGCAGGAGATATGACAGACTTGGTATTCTCGACTCCCGTCAGCCGATGAGCAATTGGTAGCCCGTACAATGTTACTGCATGTGACACATGACCCACATGGGTAACCGTGTGGTGATCAGTGTGATCTCGATGGTCCGTCGTTAAATATAGGCACAGTCCTGCGAATGTAGTGGCTATGCACCAATCGGTCCCTGAGATTCCTACCTCATCTCGCAGTTATTATAGGCTTTTCTGGTAGGAAGTCTCCAGCACTGATCAGTTTTTAAAACAGATCAGTGCTTGTTAAGGATAACCCCATATTTCTCCCCACTGATCGTTATAGGTGGAGATAAAGTGATCGACAGGGTTACATTAAAATCAGAATCCGCTGTCAGGTAGCAGTTCACTTCTAGGGGTAACCATGGCTCGGTTATATCTGTTTTTAATGGACCTCCTACTATACCCTCTGCTCCTAAAATGATCAAGGAGATCTAAGGCTTATCTCTCAAAAGACTGCTCAGTGGAGCACACTCATCTCATTTGCAGGAACTGTCTCGCTGATCTAGCTTAGATGGTGGCTAGTTTGTGATATCACATCTCACCTCCTCCTCCTGTACAATGACTGCTAACACCTATATATACAGTAGATAACACAGGATCCACCATTCACAATAGGTGATATCACAGCTCACCTCCTCCCGTGTCCAATGACTGATACCATCTCTAAATACGGTAGATAACACAGGATCCACCATTCACAATAGGTGATATCACAGCTCACCTCCTCCTGTAAAATGACTGATAAAACCTCTATATATTGTAGATAACACAGAATCCACCATTTACTATAGATGTTAAGCCCCAGTCACATATAACTAGATCGTTAGCGAGATCGTTGTAACTGTGACGTTACAACGATCTCCCCAGCGATGTCGCTGTGTGTGACATCTAGCAGCGATCAGGCCCCTGCTGTGAGGTCGATGATCGCTGCAAAGGGCTCAGGACCATTATTAGGTCATTGGTCTTCCGCTGGTCAGCACGCATCACTGCGTGTGACAGCGAGAGACCAGTGATCAGTGACCTCACAGGGATGGTAACCATGTTAAACACGGGTATCTAGGCAGCGCGCGCTACCTAGATACCGGTGTTTGTCATGGTTACCAGTTAAGCAGGAGGACGCTGGTAACTATGATAAACACGGGTATCAGGCAGCGTGCGCTGCCTGGATACTCGGTGTTTATCATGGTTACCAGCGTCCTCCCTGCTTAGCGCTGCCTTTAAGCAGGGAGGACACTGGTAACTATGATAAATGCTGGGTATCCAGGCAACGCGCACTGCCTAGATACCCGCTGTTTATCATAGTTACCAGCTTCCTCCCTGCTTACAGGCTGAGCTAAGCAGGGAGGACGCTGGTAACATCGCTTCCAGCGATGTGGGAGGTGGCTCCCAGGTCCCTGATCGCTAGGGAGATCTGCCTTTTTGACAGCTCCCCAGCGACCAGAGATCGACGCTCCAGCGATCCTGGCAGGTCGTTATCGCAGTCGGGATCGCTGGTGCGTCATTGTGTGTGACAGGACCTTTACACAGAGCAGGAGGACCACATGGTGTGACACAACTAGTCCTGTAGTATTAATCTGCTGTTGATAAAACACTACAGCAAGCAGCCCAGTAAGTGACATATCCTGGAATCGGTGTCTCAAATTCACCATGATGCTTTGAGATAACATAGCAAAGTCCTTCTGACGGATTACTTTTAATGTTTTCCCAGTGGAGATGTCTCCTCCATAGCACAAGTCATTAGTGTCTGAACTATGAAAGTTGGCAACACACCTCCTTAGTTGTTCTCTGTGAGGTTGGTCCCCCACTGGTCGCACTCTGTCTTTGGTTATTTCTGCCCCTGTTATCCCTCTCTGTAGTGTTCTGTGTCTTCCTGACTGTTACTAGCGATGTATTTATAGTCAGTGATTCCCCGCAGACTCCATGTAATGACCTAGGTGTGCGATGCTCGCTGAGCGCCGTCACCTCCCATCGCTGCATCGATCCAGCTTTAGACATTGATGTATTAGAGGAAAGCAGTGAAAGCAGCGTGAGATTTCTAACCTGCGGGCTCCGGTGTTGTGTTCATACTTTTTTCTGCCCTATGAGCTACTCTCTGGGTTACCGACTGCACAGCCGGGGGTCCCTGCATTCAGTGCCAGCCAAGACGACATGGTGTGTTCTAAGGAAAGGGTTAATTCCAACCTCAGGTCTTACATTATTAAAACTCATTCATAGTCTTCTCTTCCATGAGGATGAAAGCTGCCTACATGGTTCACCCAACCATGTCACCGATGTGCAGGTGAAGAGCAGAGTGACTCCCAACACGATCTGTCTCCAGATTTCACAATATAAAGTCAAATACAATATTAACCCCTTCACGATGCTGCCAGAGTCCGCTTTTGAGTTTTCCTTTTTTTCGCCCTTCCTCTCGGAGCCATTGTCATTGTCAACCCGTCACCGTGCAGATGGTGATATTGAATGGAGCGCCTCTATGCTGGTTCCCTGGTAATGCCGCAGAGTTTGACAGCGGCCTTTAACAGATAAACAATCGCGGTCGGTGCTTCACATCAGCCACTATTGTTAGAGAGGTCCTGGCTCTAATACTCAACCAGTACTGCAGGTATGGAGCAAGCTCAACCTGTGTGAGCCCGCTCTATACATTTAATTCCGACTTGTACAGCGTGTCTGCTCAAGGGGTTAAATAGATCTTAGACCTGATGCTTCTACAGAAATGTAATATAATATTCCACAGCAGCCATTACTATAAATGGTCGCTGGTGTAATGCGAGGACTTGTGTCCTACAGAGGCTCACAAAGGGAGATTTCATCAGAGGGCTCCCCACTATATATGTTCTAATAGTGTTTGGACTGGAATTAATCCTACAAGATTAAGCCATTAAAAACCTACATAAAAATGTGGTCAAAAGTTGCCATGTATTGCGGCCACTACATGCAAAATTATTTAAATTTTTTTTCCAATCCTTCTCTTCAAGTTTTTCACTGTCTTTTGTTGAATAGAATCGTTCTTAAAATATGCTAACTTTAGTTTTTCTGAGGACCCTTGCGCACTAGCGTTTCTGTCCGGAGTCGGCAGATCCGGACAGAAAACCGCATCTTGCGCATTTGCCGCCTAACGACAGCACTTGCGGCAAGCCCTATGCATTTTCTATGGGGCGTGCAGAAAGTGCAGTATTGCTAGTGGGAAAGCTTCTTGCATAACTTCAAGAAATACCAAAATGTTGCGCTTCACACGATAGGATCTCGTAAACAATATCCTTGAAACGTCACAGATTTGTGAACATTCCAACGATATCGTTAGTGCGTCCTTGCGTGTAAATGAACTATGTTGGTTAAAAAAATCGTTGGAACGGTCATCACAAAAATGAGATCCTGACCTCAAATCTATCATTCGTCGTCCAATTAATGATCTGTGAAGAAGCCACATGGTTCAGTGTGACACCTTTTTGAACGATCTCGTTCAAAATTCTCCTATTCCTGCCGCTTTGGAAAAACATTCAAAGGATCTTCTCCAAATCGCTGGCGCGTTGCCAAATGCAAGATTGTTAACAATATCCTTGCGTGTGACAATGCACCAACGATGTGCAAGGATCGCAGTCACGTGACACAGGGACAATATCGTTCACCTATATCCATGTGTGTGTGTGAAGCGGCCTTAAGACACACCGGATGATGAAAATGCACCCCCAAATTTGGTGAAAGAAAATCATATGTCCTTCATGCTGGTATATATATATAACCCTCATGCGGGTACATAGCCCCCTCATCCTGGTGCATGATTCCCCCATCCTGGGATATAGCACCCCCATCCTTAATATGGCCCCCATATATTAGATATAGTTCCCCCTGTGCTGGCACACGGCTGGCACATATAGTCCTCCTATGGGGCACGTATAGTCGTCCCGTGCTGGCATGTATAGCTCCCCTGTGCTGGCACGTATAGCCCCCAGTGAGGGCACACAGACCACTTGTGGGAAAAAAAATGCTGTAGCTTCAGATTCACCAAGGCCCTCACCCTCTGCTTTACTGCATACACTTCTGTGACAAATCCCCTATAACTCATGGACTGGCCACCTCCGATTCTGTGCAATACATCGATAAACCGTACATTATAATTCCAATACTTTGAATGTAAACCTCAAGATTTTCCTTCACTTACAGTAAGCAAATATATTAAATTGTATTGAAACCATGAATTTTTATGGCACTTTTTGTTTCTCAAAAATGTTTTTAAATTTTCATTCGGAGCTGGTAATGAACTATGTCAACTCCATAAATGACTAAATGGTACCTCATTTCGATAAGGCTTTCTATTCCACTTTGTTTATAATTTTTTAGTCATTGAATATGTATTTAAAGGGAACGCTTCATCACGATTCTAGTTCTGGATCTTTTGATATGGCTGTATAGATCTTGATTAAACAATAAAAATGATACTGGTCTTCTAGTAATCCGATGTGCCAGCACTGAGAAATCGAGCTTCTAAAACCGTATGCAAATTAGCCAGGAAGTGTTCTGGAGGCGTGTCTTTTTCAGCTCCACATGCCCCTAATTTGTATATTGGTTTAATACTTGATTAACTCGCGATGGCTGATCCGATTCCTACAAAACAGGTGTCCTTTTTATCGTTATACCAAGACGAATGCAACTGTGCCATAAGTTTTAGTGATAAAATACTATTGGCAGGCTCTCTTTTCTTTTTTCTTTGTTTTGAAGGAAGGCCATTGATGAATTATAGTGTCACATACAGTAGCATCTGTTACCATTTTGTCTTTATAGTAAACATAAAATGACTTTTTTTCAATGAAAAGCACAAACCTTGATGTGTGTTGTGGTATGGAGGTGAAATTTATCTCCATCAGGTATTCTGCACCTGTGAATATTTTTAACCTATATAATAAACCTGCACCACAACATGTAGTGGTAAGAAGCTATAAAATATGATGTGCAGCAAATTCCCTTGGAAAGATTACAAAAAAGTTCAATATAAAAAAAGTAATTCGCCCTCGTGGCCACATGGTGGCGCAGTGTGCTCATATTGATGCCGAGCTGCAGCACAGAGAGGCTGATTGATTCCTAGCATGTTTCAAGAGGTTGCGTTTCGCGTGTTGATAAATGATTACAGCAGCTTCTCAGCCTGATAGCTACCTGTGATGATATTCACCTTGAGGGGCTGCCATGAGATTAACAAGGAAAGAAGGAGCAAGTTCTGTTAATCTTTCTGCCCAAAATAAAAAATTTTCATACATATATATATATATTTTTTTTATTTATTTATTTTAAATACTTGTTTATTTTTTTACCTTTCAGAATGGATTATTGGTAAGCAGGTCGGTCAATCCATATGAGCTAAAGGGTAATAGGATTATGCAATCACTATTGGATTGCATGGCGCGGCAAATCATGTGTCTGTGCCAGAAGCCAGGGAGGCGTAATAAACAGCCAGTAATTGTTTCCTGCATTGATCTGATGGGATAGACGTGGGCTGATTAACCAGGAGTCCATAGACGGCCATCATGTGGCCCTTTTAATAGCTCATTGACGTGCGACCAAACCTCTTCCATTGACTAAGCATATAGCATATTGAGCATTTCATTATGGGGACAATACATTATTAAATGCCTGAGAGATGTACGGCCTTGTCGGTAGGATTTTATGGGCCTTAGGGAGACACCTCTGCAGAGACCTGACTGTTTATAGCCATTTCTATGGCAGATTGGAAACCATTTTTACGGCCTTCGGCCGCATGGGAAAACTAAATCACGGCTGGAGACCATGCGAGCGGTAATGGGCATGTATGTAAAAAGTGATTGAAGCTTACACTGGGTATTGTGACTTCTAAAGACCAAATTATATTTATAATATTGTAATATATGTCCATCTGGGGCAAAGTGAGAATACTGCAAACAAACAGTACTATGTGAATGATTGAGATATTTGTGATAGGCGTATTATATGATACTATACTTCGGATTTTTATACGATATTTTTTATTATTTGGAAGTCTAAAACCAACGGCAGATTATGTTGGGATTTCTCGTAAATCTAGTGGTTGAGTGCTCTTATGCCCCCAGGGCATGATGATGTAATGTGGACTCACTGGTGGTGCAGTGGTAGCTGAATACCCAATACTCAAGCGACAGGAGAATGAACTGTATAAAATCAAAGATAATTATTAAGGAAATTCTACAAAGGGGCAAGGTGCCTGAGAGGTAGACCTTATGGATTGCGACCCTGTACCACATAGCGGTGTACTGACAAGTGTACACATAGGGTGTACCTACAGTGTACCACTGTCAGGGATTCCGCCGTCACAACACCAAGGTGGCCTGAATGCTTTGAATCCTGGACCAGATGGGGACCCATACAGACCGGACAGTAGAGATGGAGGGACTGTAGAACACTGGCTCTGCCGGTAGAGAGGATCCCGGTGGCTACGTGTAATCCTGGAAAGGCTGATCCAGCCAGTAGTGGTACGCTGAACAGCTTTCCGGGGGAAGAGACTTGGCAAGCCTGGAGTAAGGTCCGGAATGTCCAAAGAGATCCTGGATAAGAACTGCCAGCCGAGGAGTCTATGAAGACAGAGGTATTAGTATAAAGTAAGTCTTTCAAATGCAGAGCACTACAGGAGTGCGAAACTGGATGGCGGCAACGATCATAGAATGATCAAGTTGCCCAGGCATCTCCCTAAAGGAGAGGATGCCTTTTATATACGCATAATAGAGCATCACAGCCACACAGCCCTAATTGAGAACAGGTGCTCTGCTGTTTTATGCATGTACAGGAGGTGGGGCGCGCTTCCCAAGAGCAATTCCAGGAGACCTGCCAAGGCGGAGCACATTCCTAGCAGAGAAAGACGCTGCTGATCGCCTGTAGCCACAGGACAGAGTAAGCAGTACTAGTGGAACCGCGTGATGAGTGCCGGTCTCCCTGTCCATAAGAGACCGGTCCCATGGCCAAGGGCATGACAAGAGCTTTTCACCAGTTCCTGATGGGCATTTTCCATTTGGAACAAAGTTCTACTTTGAACCTCGTCTGACCAGAGCACCTAATTCCATATGCTAGCTGTGTTCCTTTCTTACCTTTTACAATCTTCAGAATGACTTCTTAGGCTACTTTCACATCTTCATTTTTGTAAAATCAGATTTTTTTCATTACCCAAACTGCTCAGTAAGGGTGCTGGATGCCAGACAGAAAAAAAAGCTGCTAAATGCAGTTTGAAAAATGACTGAAAGTGCTGGATTTGTCCGGATTCGGTAGAAAAAAAGATGCAACTGGAAAACAACGCACATTTCCGAAGTCAATAGGGAATACATTGGTCACTAAAGCAATGTTGCGCATCCAGTATCTTTCAAAAAAGGTGGAATTCTGCCTGATATGAAAAACACGGATGTGAACGTAATCTGTCTTTCTTCTCCTCCACAAAGGCCAGATTTGTGTAGGACTTGGGCAATGTGCTCACGTGCATATTTTTTTGAGCTACATTTATGCTGCGTTTCGTAGCTGTTTAAAAAAACACACCAACGCGTTTCTGGTGTGTTTTTGCTGCCTTTTTTAAATGTTGCATTTCCAGCTAATTAGAATGGCTGTTAATTAGAAAACTAAAATTAAGCCCCAAAACAGGCATGTTAATTGCAGGGACATGGAAAAAAAAACCAAAAAACGCAGGCTATTTCGGCAATGAACATGCAGCACCCAATAATGCACATGTGGGTACAGCTTTTGGAAAATCACATTGATTTTCATTAAAGCTGTGGGTGCTGCGTTTTTGGTGCAGAAATGCAGCAAAAACGCACAGTGGCACTTAACCTTATAGTTGTCCAGTGGACAGATTCACCCCCCTCCCCTCCCCATTGAGCAATGGATCTCTACAGCTGCTCCAGAGCATGACCATCTCTACAGCTGCTTCTCTGATTAGTGCTCTCCTTCCTTGGGATGTCCAGTTAGGTGGACGGCCATGTCTTAGTAGGTTTACAGTTGTGCCATAATCCTTTCATTTTTGGATGATGGATTGAACAGTGCTTTGTGATATGTTTAGAGCTTGAGACAGTTTTTATAACATAACCCTGCTTCTCCACAACTTAATCCCTAACTTGTCTGCTGGGTTCCTTGGTTTTCATGATGTTTTGATCTCTAATGATCTCAAAAAAACCACTGAGGGTGCATACTCACAATCTAGGCAGGAGCTTTTTGGACGGAGCGTCTTGCAGCTGCGTCCATAGCGCTGCATTGTACATTAGCAGCATAGTGGATGGGATTTGTTATTTTGTAGAAATCCCATGCTCACTAGGCTTCTCCCGACCGCAGTGTGTCTTCACCTATGGTGCGGGTTTCCAGACTGCCGCATCTCTGTAGTATGCTAATTTCATGCTGTGGAGTAGGAAGCAGTCCCCATCGGCTACCCGCAGGGAGAGGCCGCCATGCACCCACTGCCGTTTGTGGGAACAGGGTGGCTGTGGCTCAGTAAGCATTCGCAGGTTGACTCAGATCCAGAGGCACTGTGTCTAAGGCGCAGCGCCTCCGGATATGAGCATGTACCCTGAGGCCTTCACAGAACAGCTGTAGTTGTACTGAGAATAAATCACACAGTTTTACTCAACTTACTAATTAGGTGACTTCTGGAGGCAGTGGGTCATTCAGGACTTTATATAGGGATATCGGACTACAGGGAGCTGAATGCAAATGCACATCAAAATTTTCAGATTTATATTTGAAAATATTTAGAAAACCATGTATAATTTCCTTTCCAGTTCACAAATACTTATTACTCAGGGGTGCTCTGTCAATAAAATCTGAGTAAAACACATTTCTTTATGGGTGTATAGTGTGAAAATGTTCACAGGGCCTGAATAACTTACGAAGCGCGTGTGTGTGTGTGCATATATATAATATAAAAAATGTGTGTGTGTGGGCATGATTATTTCCTCATTAAAGGGAACCTGTAGTAAATTATAACATATGCCACAGTTGAGTACTCTCCCAACCCCCCCACACACACCACCACCAATGAATGTTAGGAGATGTACTCCGGAGCTGTTACTCCACACATAGTGGATGACTGTACTGGTGCGGAACAGTGACAGCCTCCCGAAACTGAGTAATGGTTGAGCTAGTGACCTGCCAGAGGTGCTTTCCGGGGACAGGATGACCTGCAAAAGGTAGAGGAAGCTGGGGACGGAGGGGAGCATCTGGACCCAAGATGGAACCCATGGTCTATATTGGCTAAGATTGTAAACTATAGAGACTGTTACATTTTGCTTAGAAAGACAAGAGACATTACAGATCTGACCATTGATGGAAACCGGATATCCATATACACGGACTATTCAGCAACAGTCCAAAAGCTGAGTGTGCAGTATGGCGAGCTCAAGAAGAGACTGCGGGGACTAAGTTTGGTCTATTCGATGCTGTTTCTGGCCAACTGAGGGTTGTGGCGCTGGGAGGGGTTCACTTTTTTCAAACACCCAAGGAGGTGTCATATTGGTTAGACCACAACAACGAGCACATGGGGTCCTATGAAGAAAGTCCTAGGTACTACTAGTTGAAAGGCTTATAGGTTGGGGTATTTAGGTGGCTCTAACGTAATTGGTAACGGGATGAACAAGTGTAGGATGTTTGTTTGATGGCGCAATAATAATACTGCTTTTCATTAGTGGACTGGAGAGATGGAGATGGAGAGTAGAAGAAGGAAGAAGTAAGGTGTCTGAAGTATTAGATACACACCAAAGCTAGGTAGTGATTGTTTTTTTACCCTTTCTCGCATAGAGAGGGTGTTCTAGTTTAAAAAGGGATTGTAAAGTATTTTGTTGCAGGGAGGGTGGAGGAAGTTACTGCATAGAATTTAAGTGGGTATGGCAAACATACAGCAAGAGCTAGTAGGGGGAGGGGAAAATAGGGGGATGGAGACCCAAGGGGGAAATACAGGAATTGTCACCTATTATGGGAGGTCTGGTTAAAGTTTTGAGCTGGAACGTTAGGTGTCTATCCAAAAACACGAGACGAGCAGCAATTATGCACTATATTATGCAACAGAGGCCCTCAGTGATATGCCTTCAAGAAACTCATGTGATAAGAGAAAAGCTAGATGTGTTGGGTTAGGAGGGCATATCACTCAACCTATTCGGCTTATTCAAGAGGTACACTCAATGACACGGTTTGAGGAGGTAGAGGTGACAATAGATAGACGGCCAATATGTATTTGTAGTGTAAGATTAACAGACTAATGTGCATTGTAGCATTATAGATCCCACCGCCGTACTCGAGAAAAATACAGGTAATTTTGGAAATGTCGAGTAGGTGGGTGCGAGTCCCTCTGCTTATAGTAGGCGACGTGAATAACATTGCTAATGACCACTGGCATAAAGGAAGACATGCCATGGTGAGGAATGAGGGGAATGAAACAGCGATAGCCAATAATTTGAAGGAGGTATCCTTGATAGATCTATGGCGGGTACGAAATGTAGGTAAGTACTGCTACTCGGCAACGTATGGTTCACTCTCACATATTATGTAACCCTGGGTAATGAATGGCTGGACAACATGGTGCAGGGGGTGGTATACCTGCCAAGAATTGTCTGATCACAGTCCACTGGTAGTGTCGTTGCAAATAGAGGACCAGAAGAGCAGATTGGAAACAGGATGGAGGATGCATCATTTTTGGTTTTCTCCTGGAAATGGAGAAAATTAGCAGGAAGGTTGCAGAGTTCTTCAGAATCAATGAAGCCAGTGCATAGCAACATATAGTATGGGATGCCATGTAGGCTTATCTAATGAGGATTTTGTTTAGAGAAATAATGAGACGTACGACAAAATCTAGAAATAAAGATGTAGCAGTGATGGAAGAATTGAGGGCAGCAGAAGCAGCATTGATAAGACAACACACACAGAAAGCTTCAAAACATATGAAGGTGAATTTATTACATCTGGACAGGGCAGAGAGACTGAAGGTATTTCAAAAGGAGACTTTCTATGCAGAGGGTGAAAAAGTGGGGTATTTGCACTCATTGGTGGCAGCCGCGCAGAGAGACTCCGCACATGTATACACTTTAAAACAAAAGAATGGAAGCATAGTTGCAAATACAGTAAGAATTCTGGAAGTGTTCAGGGAATTTTATATTAATTTATACAAATCACCGACACAACCAATGGAAAACAAGATTGTCACATTCATAGATGAGGCACATATACCTAGGCTGAGCAGAGAGGACAGGGAAAGTTTGGAAGAACCAATCTCAGCTGATGAACTGGGACAGGCTTTGGCATCCATGGCGGGAGATAAGGCATCGGGGGTAGACTGAAGTGTACAAGAACCTCAATGAGGTGGTAATAACTAAATTAGTAGGGGTATTTAATGAGACAATGGAGAGGGGTGTTGTCTGCATCAATGAGGGAGGCCATTGTAGTGGTTCTAGCCAAAGTTGAAAAAGATCCACAGCTGCCAATGTCATATTGACCAATATCTCTCTTGATGGCAGACATTAAAATACTGGCCAAGGCTCTTGCGAACAGACTGATCTGGGTCATAAACAAAATGGTTCATTCAGACCGATTTGGCTTTATGACAAATAAATCCACTGCTGTCAATTTAAACATGCAAATTACGGCTGGGAACACGGGACATAGAGTGGTAGTATCTTTAGGTGCACCTAAAGCCTTTGACAGCGTGGAATGGGAACTACTTGTTTGTCAGTAATGGATAGCTTTGGGCTGGTGTTTATTTCGTGGGTGCGGTTGCTATACTCCTTACCAACAGCTAGAATTAACGTGAACAATAAAATGTCAGAGAGCTTTCCCCTGTTTAGAGGCACAAGACAGTGGTGCACATTATCCCTGCTATTTGCTCTAGCTGTGGAGCCACTAGCCGCCCAAATAAGATGATGAGAGGGTGAAAGGTTTCGCCTATGGGAAAGTGGAGGAGAAAATTCACTTTATGTGCAGACAATATCCTGCTGTTTTTTGGAGAATCCTGGGGAAGCTTTAAGGAATGTTAAAGCAGTAATTGAGGGATTTGGTCGAATATCAGGTTTATTAATAAATTGGGATAAAGTCATGTATATTGCCGATAGTTTGAGAGGACCTGAGAGAAGTGGAACAATATAGGAAATTAAAGGTGGTTAAACAATGTAAATATCTGGGGATCCATATAGCACTCCCACTGACGGTATTTGAAGACATCAACTTATGCCCTCTAATACAAAGAATGTGTACCAAAATAATGGCATGGAGCAAGCTACACTTATCGGTGGTGAGCAGAGTAAACCTTTTCAAAATGATTGTGATGCCGCAAATACTGTATTATATATTGCATAACTCTCCTATCTGGATACTGATCAGTAGGTTCCATAGGATAAAATCGATATTTAGAAAGTTAGTGTGGGTTAAAAAGAATCCCAGACTAAAATTGAAACATTGCAGAGACCTAAAGAAGAAGGAGGTCTAGTGTTGCCAAATCCATGACTCTACTTCCTATCAGTTCAAGGTCAACATCTTAAGGGTTGGGAAGCGGGAGAGGTACATGCAAGCAGGGCTGTGGAGTTGGTAAGCCAACCTCCGACTCCTCAATTTCCCTTACACCGATTCTGACATATATTGCTCATATTTAAGTGATAAATTTAATCATTTTTATGATACAATAATCAAGATATTTAGATAGAACATAAAATATATTTATTGGAATACAACTTGAGAACACAAAAAACGAATAAATTGTAAATATGTAATACTAGCTGTGAGCCCGATGCAAATGCATCGGGATTCTAGAACGTGCATTAATTTGATTATAGTAGATAGCTATTTTTTATTTTATTATTTATTTTGTTTTGTTTTTTTACTATTTTTATTATTATTAAATTTATTTATTATTTGTTATTTTAAGTGAATTTATTTGTATTAAAATTATTTTATTTTATTTAAAAACCGCATCTGCGGCGCGGTTGCGGTAATCCCCATAGAAAGTATAGGGGGACTTGCGGCAGGTGCGGCAAAACCGCACTTGCCGCACCTGCCGCAAGTCCCCCTATACTTTCTATGGGGATTACCGCAACCGCGCCGCAACTTGCACTTGCGGCGCGGTTGCGGTAATCCTTATGGGGATTACCGCAACCGCGCCGCAAGTGCTCGCACTCAGCCAGCGACTCGCAATGCGGCGCGGTTGCGGTAATCCTTATGGGGATTACCGCAACCGCGCCGCAAGTGCTCGCACTCCCCATAGAAAGTATAGGGGGACTTGCGGCAGGTGCGGCGACTGAGGTAGCGACTCGCAATGGCCTCGCGGCCATTGCTCGCGCTACACAGCGACTCTCAATGGATCCCCATTGAAAGTATAGAGAGACTTGCGGCAGGTGCGGTGGCTGAGGTAGCGACTCGCAATGGCCTCGCGGCCATTGCTCGCGCTACCTCAGCGGTACGTCGCTAATTTTGTGGCCGAGCCTCTGGTTCTATTTTCGGCCAGCGACTCGCAATGGCCGCTTCGCGGCCATTGCTCGCGCGTGGTGACGTCACAGCGTGACATAGCCACGGCGTTTTCGGGGACCGACACGAAAATGCCTACGGCAATTATATAGTAGATACTATGTGATAAAGATCACATATATAGACATATATTGTATATACTGTGTGTGTATATGTGTATGTTTGTGCATATGTATGTGTGTGTTATATATATAATTATACTATGACACTATGTAATAAACTATGTAAGTGGCAAAAAACTGTTTTCAACAAAAACATACTAAATAGCATTTGTGCAGTCTATGAATTTGTTCTAAGAAACAGAATTGCCTCCATCAGATTCTCCTTCATAGATTACCTCAAATCTGACCTAATCATTTTGAGGCTAGAGAACAACCTCTCTACACTAACTTGGGTTGGAGGCAAAGCTGTAACCACATGGGCAACATCTCTAACAATCTACGGGTATAAAGGAATTGCCTCATGCATAGTCAGTTTTGATGAACCGTTGAATTTTTCTATATTATTTGAGAGCAGGTGAAAAATGTTGCTGAAATATGGTCAATATATGCTTGCTATAGGAGACAGAGTGAAATGTTTTTCCTTGTGACAACGCTTTGCCTCCTCCATGTCATCCAAATACTTGTCAAAGGTAAAGTCCTCATCTGATGAGGATGAAGACATGGCAGCAGTAGCACTGTCAGGACCCAAGTCCTCTTGCGCCTGGCAGTCCTGTAGGCCACTCATACTAACTGTTACCTCAGTCAGGGCTTCTTTTCCTTTTAGTAAGCTGTTGATCATCAAGCAGTATATGATGACTTGGGTCCTCATAAACATCTGCAGAAGAAGTTTTTTTCCAATAGCTGTGTGTCTCCATTTCATTGAAGCAGTAATGCCATCTGCGATTAAACCTCCTCTTTGGGACAGGCAAAATAGCAAGTTCTTCCACTCCCTTATGAAAATGCCAGGAGTTAAATTCTCAGCTTGTAAATTTTTAGTCACGGTAAATGGGTAAGCAATTCCTTCAATCCAGCCACCTGTGCCATCATTGACCTTTATTTTGGGTTACCTGAGCTTTCGCCATATCTATAAGAAACGGTTTTAGTTCAAGCAATCGCTCAATCATTAAATCAGATTTCCAGCATTTCTGTCTTGAAGGCTATCTCTTACTGCCTGCCAGCTGCAGCGTGTGCACAACACAGCGCATGTGCTAAGTATGAAAGTGTTTTGAAGCAGCTTCAACAAGATAATCTAATTCTAAAGTATCATTTTGCTGTTCTTCTGTTGTAATATCTGTTTGTTCCTCCGTTACATGAACAGCATTGTGGCCTTCCATCTCAAACATGTTGTTCATTACGCTCATTAACCAGTTTAATTGTACTTATCATGTTTGAAGCATTGTCCATTATAATAGCAAGAACCTGTTCTTTTTTGAGTTTGTAATCTTGCAGAACTTTTTCCACTAAGGCCTGGAGAAAGTGGCTGGTGTGATGAGCTTTAGTATCTTTTACTGCCAGTGTCTTGGTAACAATTTCTTTGTTGTCACAAACAAATCGAACATTGCTGGCAAAATAGTTCACTTTGTGAGGCTGGTTTCACATTGCGATTTTTTTTTATTCCTGTCTGTGGAGATTCTACTTTTTGCAGGACCCCACGGACAGGAAAAGGATTGCATCGGAGGTGACCTCCGGATGCCACTTTTTGTGTTCGGGTCTGTGATTTTCACGGATCCGGACACAGAAAGCCCGAGCCTGCAAAGTGCAGGCAAGCCAGGCACTTTCACTCCCGCAATGTATATATACATTGCAGGAGTGAACCAATGGTTAAATAAAAAAAAATAAATCCTCACCTCTACAGCATGTGTCTCGCGCCATCTAGCTCCTGGGTCTTAAGGACGTGCAATGTGGCATCCTGATCAGCTGATGCGGTCACATGACTGCATCAACTGAGTGGTTTATATCCCGCGCCTGCCAAAATTGATCGGCAGGCGAGAGATTTAAACCGCGCTGATGCAGTCATGTGACAACCCGATCAACTGATCGATCATGTGACTGCATCAGCTGATCGGGTGGCCACGCATCGCCAGGTCCTTAAACCCCGGGAGCTGGACGGCGCGGGACACACTCTGCAGAGGTGAGGATGTGTGTGTGTGTGTTTTTTTTTTTTTAACCATTTGTTAGTTGATTTCACTTCCGCAATGTATGTATATACATTGTGGAAGTGAAATTAAAGGGGAACAGAGCAGTTTTAGTGTACTGAGCATGCTCAGTACACTAAAACCTGGTCCTGGAAACGATCCGATGTTTTCCCGGACCCGTGCTCCATAGATCCCCATGGGTGGGATCCGATTTGGTCCACTGTGCCCAAAATCGGAGCAGTCTCCGATTTTGGGTACAGCAAAATCGGACAAAATTGGATCTGACACAAATCGGATGCCATTAAGGGCCCCTTTACACGCTGCCACAGAAAGGCAGAAACTAGCAGGCATCGGGGACAATTGTGGCTGTTGCCATTAAATCGGTATGTAAATCGGGAAATTCCTCCCTGTGCCCTGGAGTTCCTTAGAATACCTGTTGCTGAGCCGTGCTCAAAAACAGGAAGGCACAATACCTATGGTGGTGGCGTGTAATTGGGGCACAGGCAAGGTATTTGCGTGGCCTACGAATTCCTTGAGGCATGCCACAGCGTCATGGATACCACGCCCCATCAGCGATCATTGGTGGGGGATCCTGCATTATGATTGGCTGTCCCTGCACAGGGCGCCATATTTAAAGAGCTGACCATTCACAATACACATTTGCAATGGCGTCATGTATTAGCCAGCCTTCCTGCGCAGGCTGGCCAATTATGATGCTATTGCGTTGTCCAATCAGTGTACGAGCGTCACGTAATACATAACTCTGTCACGCCTATGTGCTTGCGGCGCGAAATATGTACGCCCATATTCCTTTGTAGTAGTGGCATGTAAACCAGGGAAGGTATTCAACAAAGTAAGCTGCAGGAGCTGTCGGCACTTCCGGGGAACAAAAATGCCTTCAGTGGAGCACGCAGTGGCGGCGTGTATATGCGGCATCGGCGGATCGGTATCCACCATTAAAAACACGCACGTGCGATGTCTACCTGTTGCTACCCGCAGTGGCGGCGTGTAAAGGTACCTTAAGGGAAAATCCGATCTGTTGCCTATAGGGATACATGGGGGCCAAATCGGATCCGTGGCTGTCCGTTTTACAACGGACAGCCACGGATCCAAAAAAATCACAATGTGAAAGCAGCCTGATGTATGCAGGCATCCATTTTAAGAAACATAAAGCGTCTCTTTTGAGAGTCTTTTTAAGGTCTTTTATTTAAAGACTTCTTTAATCACTAATTTTCTAATACTTTCTCTTTCTAGAGAAACACCAATTTTGTGGGCCATTTCTCCATTAAGAGTTGTAAAAGCTGGTTATGCAAATAATGATAATGGTACACATCCTTCACAACAAGCTGTATGAGCTGTCTTTTAAAGGGATCCTGTCACCCCCAAAACACTTGTAAACCTATTAAAACCTGTCCCTAGAGCATATTAACACTTTCCCTACACTATTTCTACCTCCTAAATGCAGTAAGTGACATTGACTAAAAACGTTTTATAAGTACCTGATTAGTGATGATAATGAGTGACTATGCTATTCATAGTCACTCATCAAGACTGCCCCTCTGCTTCATAGCACGCCTCCATAGGCGTGATCGTCCTCCTAGATTCAAATTGCAGCCTCCCCGCTGTGCCATGTTCGTAGGAGGCTGCAGTGTGGCTTGTGACGCGATCCGCGTCATTCCCGGCGCCCTGTGACGTATTTACAGCGGCGCCGCGCTGTCAGCTTCAAAATGCGCACTGCGCATGCCCAATGCGCATGCGCAGTGCGCATTTTGAAGCTGACAGCGCGGCGCCGCTGTAAATACGTCACAGGGCGCCGGGAATGACGCGGATCGCGTCACAAGCCACACTGCAGCCTCCTACGACACATGGCACAGCGGGGAGGCTGCAATTTGAATCTAGGAGGACGATCACGCCTATGGAGGCGTGCTATGAAGCAGAGGGGCAGTCTTGATGAGTGACTATGAATAGCATAGTCACTCATTATCATCACTAATCAGGTACTTATAAAACGTTTTTAGTCAATGTCACTTACTGCATTTAGGAGGTAGAAATAGTGTAGGGAAAGTGTTAATATGCTCTAGGGACAGGTTTTAATAGGTTTACAAGTGTTTTGGGGGTGACAGGATCCCTTTAAACATGTCTGCTGTAATTGTTACAGTAACTTTGTAAGGCTGCTTTCACACAGCGTTTTTGTGCTGTCCGAGGGGATCAGACTTTTTGCTGCTCCCCTCGGACAGCATCGGATCCAAACTGATGACTGCAATCGGATGCCAAATAGGCATCCGACCCGATATTTTGCAGCATCAGCTGGATCCTGTCCCTGCTCCTCCTGTCATCTCATCCCCCTTCTCTCTCCCTCCTGTCACCTTTGTCACCCTGTGTCTCCCCTCCTTGTCCCCCTCTGTCTCCCCTCTTTGCACCCCCTCTTTATCCCCCTCTGTCTCCCCTGTGTCTCCCCTCTTTGTCCCCCTGTGTCTCCCCTGTGTCTCCCGTGTCTCCCCTGTGTCTCCCCTCTTTGTCCCCCTGTGTCTCCCCTCTTTGTCCCCCTGTGTCTCCCCTCTTTGTCCCCCTGTGTCTCCCCTCTTTGTCCCCTTGTGTCTCCCCGGTGTCTCCCCTCTTTGTCCCCCTCTGTCTCCCCCCTCTTTGCTCCCCTGTTTGCAGACCTTAAAAAATAAAAAAATCTTCATTCTCACCTCTCCGCGACACCCGCGGCGCTTCCAGCTTCTTCTGATCAACAGGACCTGGCGTGATGTCACAGTCACATGACCGGTTACCGCGGTAACCGGCCATGTGACTCAACTGTGACGTCAGGCCAGGTCCTAAAGGCACAGAGCGCAGGAGGCATCGCTGGATCGTGGAGAGGTGAGAATGAAGTTTTTTTTATTTTTAACCCTTTATTTTCAGGAGATGTCACTTCTGCAATGTATGAATATACATTGCAGAAGTGATATTACATGGCACAGAGCGGTGTTAGTGTACTGAGCATGCTCAGTACACTAACATCGGGTCCGAGGAACGCTCAGCTGTTTCCTCGGATCCTCGCTCCATAGGCCCCATGTTATTTGGCGCGGATCATGTCGGATCCAATTCGGTCCGATCTGACCCGCTGTGCCAAAAATCGCAGCAGGCTGCGATTTTGGGCACAGCAAAAAAACGGCCAGGATCGCATCCGACAAAAATCGGATGCCAATAAGGCCAAATCCGATGTGATCCGTGCCCATAGGATAACATGGGGCCAAAATCGGATCCGTGGCTGTCAGTTTTACAACGGACAGCCACGGATCACAAAAAAACGCTGTGTGAAAGCACCCTAACTTACTAAATATCTTGTTAATGATGTTTGAGATGCTCTTTCCTCCTCCTTTGCCTAGCGGCAGGAAGTGCTGGGCACTGGTTTCTTGGTGTTGCTGTTATCTTTCTCAGCTTTGAAAACTTCTGGGTGGAAGCATTGTAAATGTCTTTTTAGATTGGAAGCTCTTGTAGGAGCATTTTTATGCACTGATTTTGGCATCACAGCATTTGTTTTCATCTGGGTCACTTGTCATACATTGACACACAAAATATTTTACATCTTCAGTCACTGTGAAATGCTCAAGTACATCTGACTTCATAAGAAGCTTGTTAGACATTTTGTAATCATATAAATTCACTATCAAAATAATTTTGTCCTGTAATAAAATATATATTATAATTCCAGCAAGAACAGGGAACCATGTACAGTGGGGAAAATAAGTATTTGATACTGACAATTTGCAAGTTTTCCACTTACAAAGAATTTAGAGGTCTGTAATTGTTATTGTAGGTACACTTAACCCGTGAGAGACAGAATCTAAAAAAAATCCAGAAAATCACATTGTATGATTTAAATAATTTGCATTTTATTTCATGAAATAAGACGACAGATAAAAAATATATAGTTTGTGAAATGTGTTATTAGATAGCTTTACTTTGAATTTCCAATCTGAGGCTTTTCTTAGGTACAGCTCACTAAATGTTTCACATCAGATTGCTTCACAGCATATGAAGAGGGGAGGAGAGAGGGAGCAAGTTTGTGATGTATCATACTCCAGGAACAAAGAAACTGATAACACAGAGCAAAAAGCTTGATGTTTTGGCTTCTATACCTATACGAGGGGCTGCTGATAAGTCTTTGGCTTTACCCAGAAAGAAACGAGATAGAAAGATGAAACTTTACATTTATTCAACATACTCTCCTGATGTCAACACACTTCTTACATTGATATTCAAAGTTCTTTAAGCCTTGCAAAAAAGAGGATTTCGGTTGTGCCTTAAACTAGTCATCTATTGCAGCCATGGCATCAGAAATGGTGTGAAATTTGTTACCCTTGAGGAGTTTCTTCAGGTTTGGAAATATATGATAGTCGGAGGGAGCTAGATCTAGGAAATAAGGTGAGTGGTTAATCAGCTGGAAGCCTAGCTCCACCAGTTTTGCCGTGGTTGCATGTGCAGTGTGAACGGAGGCATTGTCTTGCAGGAACAAGATTCATTTAGACAGCTTGCCGTGCCTTTTTGCCTTCAGAGCGGACTT
Source organism: Allobates femoralis (assembly GCA_033576535.1). Classification (NCBI taxonomy): domain Eukaryota; kingdom Metazoa; phylum Chordata; class Amphibia; order Anura; family Aromobatidae; genus Allobates; species Allobates femoralis. Next base: position 42,786,770 of record JARQOC010000001.1, read on the forward strand.
CAATTGGTCCAAAAGTTCAATACAATACCTTACTTTGATGGTGGAACCATTTTGAAGGTAGTCCACTAGCAGCACATCCTCCTTATCCCAAAACACAGATGCCATCACCTTAGTGGCCGATCTTTGCACCCTGAACTTCTTTGGACGAGGAGAACCACTGTACCTCCAATCTTTTGACTCCTCCTTGGTTTCAGGATCACCCAAATAAATCCAGGTCTCATCCATAGTGACCAGTCGATCAAGGAAGTTTTTATGAGTTCGGAAACTCTGACAAATGGACTGGGAAGTTTTCACTCCCATGCTTTTCTGATCTGTTGTCAAACATTTGGGGACCCACTTTGCAGATAGCTTCTTCATGTTCAAATGTTAATGGATAATGACACAAACACGTTCACGCAAAATCCCCTTGATGTCTGCAATTCCTTCAGCTCAAGTTCACCGATTCTCCAGTATAAGGTTGTGCACAACATCAACAGTCTCTCCGGAACAACAACTCTCGGTCGTCCGGGACGTTCATCAACATTGTTGCTGAAGTGGCCTGTGTTGAATTTGGCAACCCATTTCTTAACTATAGAATATAAAGGGCATTGATCCCCTAATGTCTATGACGTATCACTATGAATATCCTTCGCAGACTTTCCTTGCAGAAACAAGAATTTTATCACTCCTCTGCTTTCATTTGCTGTGAATATTACCTTAGGCTCCGCCATTTTGTTTTCCTACGTGCCTAGATCACTGTTGCCATAAGCTACAAACACAACATTTTGGAAACATATTTAGACATATAAGGCTTTCATGTGATGTAACATTCGTTACCGCAGAAAAAAAGAAAAAGAATACAAAGACTTATTAGCAGCCCCTCGTACAAGTCCTCATTAATCAGGTTGCTGTATTTTCCCTGTATTTTGTGTGTGTGTGTATATATATATATATATATAATATATATATATATATATATATATATATATATATATATATTTTGTGAGAGTCATGGATAAGTGATGAGGACAGATACTGGGAGAGATATATCTGCCTGATCACTAATCCACACGACTCTCACAATATATATATATATATTGTGTTATATATATTATATATATATAATATATATATATATAAATATAATGTTATTATTATTTATTATATAGTGTCATAGATCCATGGCGCTTTACATGAGGATGGGGGAGACCAGCACAATTACAATAACTCTAGACAGTCAGGACATACAGGTACAGGAGGGGTGGGGACCCTGTCCACAAGGGCTCACAGTCTACGAGGGGCGGGTGGGGATACAGTAGGCTGGGGGAGTGTCAGTGACGGGGCGGTCGACTGGGTCTCATGGCAGGTTGTAGCTTGACGGAATAGGTCAGACTTCAGGTGACACTTGAAGCTTTCAGGGTCGGAGAGTGTCTGACTGTTGGGCAGGGAGTTCCAGAGTATGCAGATGCCGGGCGAAGTCCTGAACGCGTTGTGCGAAGAGGAGATGAGGGGGAGCAGAGGAGAGTCTTGGAGGAACGGAGGTTGCGTGAGGTAGGTATCGGGAAACCTGGGCGGAGATATATGGTGGGGACAGGTTGTGTATAGACCTGTACAGTTGTATAGAAGCTAGCCTCCCAAAAGTACATGAGCTCAGAGAAACAAACAAACAAGCATCAAGCATACAGAGAGAGAACATACAACATACTCGACTATTGATTTATGCATAGTTTATTGAAAGTTTAAATATGCTTTAAGAAGTAATTACCTTAAGGAGGGCCTGTCACCAACCATACATGGTGATCTCATTACAGCACTGAATGCGGCATGTCTGCTGCATTCAGGTAAGGGGTCCCCCAGCCCTTGAGCCCCCCTGTACCCCGAGATAATACACTTTGAAAACTTACATAGTGGAGCCAAATAGGAGGTGGCTTGTGGCTGGAGCCAAAGGGCAGTTTCACCCCACTGTATGTTTAGTCCGCCCACCGCCGCCTCCATGATGCCAATCATTGTCTCCCTCGCATGCTGCATAGTACACAGAGCTTATTGCAGTGCTGGCCGCTTTGCCCCGCCTCCTGCGGTGACGTCACCGCTTATACCCGCCCTGCTCCATGGTTAACATGGAGCAGGGCAGGTATAAGCGGTGATGTCACAGCAGGAGGCGGGGAGGCCGGCCTCCTGTTGTGACATTACCGCATTTCATAGTGGATACACCTTCATCAGAACCATATTTATTCTATGGAGTGTCAACTCCAAAACACATTGAAATAAAATAATCTATCTCGGTTTTGCCTTTTGTCTTTAATCCATGGCTAAGTGTTTTTTAGCCCTTTCCATTTCACTTTCCAACTGGAGTAGTATTTTTATTTAGACACCTGCTAGAGAAGAGGCACCGAGTTCATCAAGAGGTGATTGCTTCTTAACTCTTTTAGCATATTTGGTGCTGGTGTAAAAATCACAAGCACTCTTAATGAGACTGATGGCTATGTATAGCCACACCATCCTCTGTCCCTGCTCCTCCCATGCTTTTAGCCCTTTGGCAGAGTTGCCTAAAGTCACAACATTTTTGTACAACTCAGAGATGTGCGTTTTTGTTAAAGCCGTTTTCTGTCAAAAAAATTTAAATCGACCCTTTACTTCCTGCTCTTTTAGAGGTTACTTTTCAGCATTCTCATTATCAGACTGGCTGAAAACACCACTATATATGGCACAGGAACTACCATTCCCTATAGGTGATGTCACTACTAACCCCACTTCTGATCTCAAAGACTATTGAACTAATGAGAGCATGTAGGTTGAAGGTATTGATACAATTCATTAGGGTCAGAGTCTATTTTTGCATCCAAGTGCCCAACAGGAAGTTTATCCAATATTGTCTATGGGCAAGTATGCAAATTGCTAGATTTTTTTTAAAAGTAGCGATATATGAAATGTTAAAAATAAAATCTCAAAATGACAAGGGCACAATCTGTTTTAAACCACTGGACATTTTGTGTTGGCACTAACTTTCTTCCCATGACTTTAGAATCAGACTACACAGCTTGTAGTCTGTTACTATGGAAACTAAGTGTAGAATCATATTAGTAGAAACTATGTAATGAACACGGATCACAAAGTATCTTGTTTTCCGTTTTATTCGCCTTTAGACATGAAAAATGCAGCTGAATCACAGTGCAGAAAATGTCTGTTTTTTTTGTTGTTAGTGTTTTTGACCTGTGATTTGGCTTCCTATGAGCAGGTGAACAGATTAAGAGGAGGTATCCAGTGTGTCACTCCTAGAATACAGCAGACAGCTGTGGCGTTCAGTTTGGCAGAGACATGACAGCCGCATGCCCACCAGATAGACCATCCTGTCTGGAGTTGCAGGTAGCGAGGCTGCGATGGCATCTCGGGGAGGAGAGCAGATGTTGCTTTTAGTGGCGGCATGGCATGTCATTAGGAGAAATAGCAGCTGGCACTACAGCACTGACATCAGCTTAATACTTTCTTTATCTGTATTCAATTATGGATACTGTTCAGGAATTAAAGAAAGTAGCTAGAAAAGCTTTTTATAGACTCTTTAATCCAGTGTAAATGTCTTTTGTGAGAGAGGCACTGGGGGGCACTAAACAGTATCACCAATGCAGAGAGACCATCCTTAATGTGTTTTGGCTTTGAAGTAAACCCCATCTTTCTTTACGCTTCTACGATTCCTGCGCAGGCATCACGCATGTCTTATACTGAGGAGAGGATGATGTTACTGTCAGAACCAAGGGAAAAGAGGCTCAGATGTGAGGAGGAAGATGTTTGTTTGCTGCGCGTCAACATATCCACAGCTCACTGCCAGCCAAAGAAATGTCTCTGTGAAGATGGTATCAGGCTGTCAGATTATTAGATGAGTGCAGGGAGAAGAGCATGTAAATTTCGCTTTATATTCAGGGCGCCTGTCACTGACACACAATGGAAAGTATTGTGTTTTTGATCAGTTCATTTGGGACTATTGAAATCTGGAGGTACCAGCAATACAGTGACATCGGTGAGTCCTACAAAGAACATGGACTCTCGGGGTACAGAACATAATTTGCTTTGGCATTGGGACATGGCCATATTTGATACAATACACTGATGGACACAGACAGAAAAGGGCCCCTGTGCAAGAAGAATATATGGGCCCTTTGCAGCGCAAGAGCACTTAAAAATGCAAAATGGCTGCACAGGTTGCCCCAAGGAAATGTTCACCCCTGAAGCAACATTTCGGGTTACAGAGGGAGAGATTTTGTATGTTTCCAACACTTAAATACATTATACTATTAGGGATCTTATGCATGATAGACATCTGCTGGCCAAATGATTGTTCAGCCGTACATTCGACTGGCAGCTATCTCTCTAAAGGCCCCGTCACACGTGGCAATATTGCCGGCAACTCAGGGGCGTGGCTAAGTTGCAGCGACCAAGCAACTGAGTTGCCGCGTGTGACAGGGCAATATTAAGGCGTTAAGTTGCCAGAGCAATGTTGGGAAACCTGGCGATGTTGCTCTGGCGATCTGGCCAGATTGCCCTGTGTGACGCTCAAAAACAAAAGAATCGACTATCACAAACTGGAAAAAATGGGTTCTTATCTCCCACCAACAGATGATGGGGTAGAGAAGGGAGGCCACATACACCTAAGACCATCGGCCAAATCCATTAAGACTGGTGTGTTTGAGTGACATTACTCTGATGTAAAGGTGGTCTTTAAACTTGCCATTGCTGTAAAACAATCCTCTAGCAGTTAGTGAGAATGTGATCTACTTTATGTTCACAGAAGGGTTCACTTACAACAGGAATCATTGGTTGGAAACTTGTTAAAAATTAGACATGCACAGGCATGTAAACTTACTAACATGTTTTGAAATAAAATCCAAGGTTCTGATTCATACTTGAGTTCTGGTATAAAATTACTTGCAGGGATACTCTGGGGAGATAAAAATGTTTTGTATTGTCCCTAAACGCATGCCCTATAAAGCTGAGATGCCTAGTACACTTCTATAATCTTTAGAACTATTGTAATTCAGTTACTCGGTAGCTGCTTCTCTTCCCTCACCTCTGTCGTCTTTGACATTACATCACACAACATTGTACAGCTCCATGCTGTATCAGTTGGTAAACTAAAATACCTTCCACAGTTCAAAAAAAGGGGGAAGTGACATCGCATAAGCTCTTTGTAACAGCATGCTCAGTACACTAAAATCGGGTCCGAGGAGACATCAGATGTTTCCTTGGACCCTTCTCCTTTCTTCCTCTCGTCCCACCACATGCATTACTGACCCCATTCCCTCACACCTGCTCCAGTCCCTCTCTCCAGTCGTCACCACTCATCTAACCAAAATCTTCAATCTCTCCCTCTCTTCTGGCATTTTCCCCTCCTCCTTCAAACACTCGATCATTACTCCATTATTAAAGAAAACCACTCTCGACCCAACCTGCACAAATAACTACAGACCAGTCTCCAATCTCCCCTTCATCTCTAAACTCTTGGAGCGCCTGGTCTATTCCCGCCTCACCCGTTACCTCTCCGCTCACTCTCTTCTAGATCCATTACAGTCTGGTTTCCGCTTCCTTCACTCTACAGAAACTGCCCTCATCAAAGTGACCAATGACCTTCTGACAGCAAAACGGAATGGTGACCACTCTCTGCTTATTCTCCTTGATCTCTCTGCAGCTTTTGACACTGTCGACCATCAGCTCCTACTCTTTATGCTGCACTCCATTGGCATAAAGGACACTGCTCTCTCCTGGCTCTCCTCCTATTTTTCTGACCGCTCTTTCAGTGTATATTTTGCTGGCTCCACTTCTTCCCCTCTTCCCCTCACTATTGGGGTCCCTCAGGGTTCAGTCCTTGGACCTCTCCTCTTCTCTCTCTACACGGCCCCGATTGGACAGACCATCAGCAGATTTGGCTTTCAGTACCATCTTTATGCTGATGACACACAACTATACACTTCAGCCCCTGACCTTACCCCTGCGGTATTAAAGAACACCAATGACTGTCTAGCTGCAGTTTCCAATATCATGTCCACTCTCTATTTGAAACTAAACCTTTCCAAAACTGAACTTCTTCTGCTCCCCCCATCCACTAACCTCCCTAAATCGGACATCTCTCTCTCTCTCAGTATGCGGCACCACGATAACGCCTAGACAGCAGGCTCGCTGTCTGGGTGTTAGGTTTGACACCGATCTCTCCTTCTCCTCCCACACGCAATCTCTTGTCCGCTCCTGTCGCTTACACCTGAAGAATATCTCTAGAGTCCGCCCCTTTCTCACCCCAGAAACAACAAAAACCCTCACCGTGGCCCTAATCCATTCCCGCCTTGACTATTGCAACTCTCTATTAAGCGGCCTCCCCCTCAGCAGACTTTCTCCTCTCCAGTCCATCCTTAATGCAGCAGCCAGGATCACCCATCTGGCCAATCGTTACTCAGATGCCTCTGCTCTGTGCCAGTCATTGCACTGGCTGCCCGTATACTACAGGATCAAATTCAAATTGCTTGTTCTCACCCACAAAGCTCTTCACAGAGCAGCACCCCCCTACCTCTCCTCCCTCATCTCTGTCTATCGCCCCACCCGCTCTCTACGTTCTTCAAATGACCTTCGACTAACATCTGCACTAATCCGATCCTCCCACTCCCGGCTCCAAGACTTTTCCAGAGCTGCACCAAACCTCTGGAATGCTTTACCCAAAGAAATCAGGACTATCCACAACTTGCATGGCTTCAGACGATCCCTAAAAACGCATCTTTTTAAGGCGGCCTATCATACTCCCTAATAAAAGTCCATTGTACTATAGACAGTGAATGGGCTATCCCTCTGGACATTACTCTTCTACAAACTCCACCAAACCATAAAGGTCTACACAGACTGTCTGATGACCATTCATGTAAGCTTAGCCCTATGCCCCATTTCCTATGCCCCATTGTTGAACAACTACTGCCATAGCTGATGTTTCATCAGTGGAGGTGCTTAGTAAGGGACCCTACAATCTTAACTTATCACATAGGTTTTCAGTTTTACATTCCAGGAAAACTCCTTTAAAAAAAATAAAATTTATCACACTGGGGATGTCTTATAAGTTAATCACTGAGGTTCCTTAACATACAGTGGGTACAGAAAGTATTCAGACCCCTCTAAATTGTTCACTCTGTTTCATTGCAGCCATTTGGTAAATTCAAAAAGTTAATTTTTTTTCTCATTAATGTACATTCTGTACCCCATTTTGACTGAAAAGAACCAGAAATGTATACATTTTTGCAAATTTCTTAAAAAAGAAAAAAATGAAATACCACATGGGTATAAGTATTCAGACCCTTTGCTCAGACACTCACTCATATTTAAGTCACATGCTGTCCATTTCCTTATGATCCTCCTTGAGATGGTTCTTCTTCATTGGAATCAGGTGTTTAATTAAACTGATAGGACTTGATTTGGAGAGGCATACACCTGTGTATATAAGACCTCACGTCTCACAGTGCATGTCAGACCAAATGAGAATCACGAGGTCAAAGGAATTGCCCAAGGAGCTCAGAGAGAGAATCTGGCCAATGTTATAAAAGAATTTCTGCAGTACTCAAGGTTACTAAGAGCACAGTGGCTTACATAATCCTTAAATCGAAGAATTTTGAGACCACCGGAAGCCTTCCTAGACCTGGCTGTCCAGACAAACTAAGCACTCGTGGGAGAAGAGACTTAGTGAGAGAGGTAAAGAAGAACCCCAAGATCACTGTGGCTGAGCTCCAGAGATGCAGTAGGGAGATAGGAGGAAGTTCCACAAAGTCAACTATCGCTGCAGCCCTCCACCAGTCGGGACTTTATGGCAGAGTGGCACGATGGCAGCCACTCCTTACGAAAAGACATATGAAGGCACCTATAGAGGTTGTAAAAAAAACACATGAAGGACTCCCAGACTGAGTAATTAAATAAGATTCTCTGGTCTGCTGAGATGAGGATAGGACATTTTGGTGATAATTCTAAGTGGTATGTGTGGAGAAAACCAGGCACTACTCATCAACTGCCCAATACAATCCCAACAGTGAAACATGGTGGTGACCGCATCATGCTATGGGGTGTTTTTCAGCTACAGGGACCCAATGACTGGTTGCAATTGAAGGAAACATGGATGCGGCCAAGTACAGAGCGATCCTGGGTGAAAACCTCTTCCAGAGTGCTCCTGACCTCAGACTTGGCCGAAGGTTTATCTTCCAAAAAGACAATGATCCTAAGCCAGTGGTTCTTAACCGGGGTTCGATCGAACCCAAGGGGTATGGTGTGTCGGTCTCAGGGTTTCGGCGGAGATTTCCGCCACGGAGGTCAACACACTCCTGACAGCTGCATGTAGATTTATCACTAAAGAAGGGTTCGGTGAATGTGCATATGAAACTGGTGGGTTGGGTACCTCCAAACAAGGTTAGGAACCACTGCCCTAAGCACACAGCTAAAATAACAAAGGAGCTGCTTCAGAAGAACTCTGTGACCATTTTTGATTGGCCCAGCCAGAGCCCTGACCTAAACCCAATGGAGAATCATCTCTGGAGAGACCTGAAAATGGCTGTCCACCAACGTTCACCATCCAACCTGAATGAACTGGAGAGGATCTGCAAGAAAGAATGGCAGAGGATCCCCAAATCCAGGTGTGAAAACTGCATCATTCCCAAGAAGACTCATGGCTGTACTAGCTGAAGAGGTGCAAATACTCAATACTGAGCAAAGGATCGGAATACTTATGACCATGTGATATTTCAGTTTTTTTTTTCTTTTTTTATAAATTTGCAAAAAAAAGTGTGTTTATTGAAGTTTCTAGTCTACAGGTATTGCTCTGTACTGTTTTAGCAGCTTCATTCAGTTGCAGGTTACATTTTTGTTTTAACATAAAGCAGAAAACTTGCATTACTGCGGTCCTTTACTTCCTCCTGCTGCAAGAAAGAGAAAGTTACAATTATTTTGAAATACCTTACCTTTAGCAGAGAAATACAAAAATGTATGGTATTTTTGGAGATATTCTTGCTAGTTAATAAAGTCCTGTGATTACAGCAGCCTCAGCAATGATGACCGCAGTAACAAATTCATTATCTGGAGGAAACTTTATCTATTGTGGTCCTGAAATGTGTTATAGTTGGAAAGAGAAAGTTAGAATTGTTAAATAGCTTGCGTTTAGCAGAGAAGTGGGGGGGGGGGATTTTATTGAAAAGGTTTTCATCTGGTATCTTTGTAAGGCTGGTTTCACACTTAGATTTTTCTAAATCCGATGCTGTCCGATGTCAATCGGACAGCATCGGATCCGAATTTGGCCCCATGCAGCCCTACGGGCATCGGACCGAATCGGATGTGCACTAAATGCCATCCGATTTGGTCCTATCCGATTCTGTCTGATGTTTTTATCGGTGCAAAAATCGGAGCCTGCTCCGATTTTTGCACCGAAAATAACATCGGACAAAATCGGATCGGACCAAATCGGATGGCATTTAGTGCACATCCGATCCGAACCGATCACTTTAACCTGGGGCCCTATGGAGAAGGGTCCGAGGAAACATCTGATGTCTCCTCGGACCCGATTTTAGTGTACTGAGCATGCTCAGTACATGCTCAGTACACTAAACCTATTGTGTGCCGCCTAATTTAACTTCTGCAATGTATATACATACATTGCAGAAGTTAAATATAAGTTAAATCAAGTGTTTAAAATAAAAAATCTTTATTCTCACCTTCCAGCACTCCCTCGGCGTCTCCAGCTGCAGCCGCTCGGTAACAGGACCTGTGATGACGTCAGAACCCGATCAGCTGATCGGGTCACATGACCGGTTACCGCGGTAACCGCTGATGCTTCTGACGTCATCACAGGTCCTGCACACCCGATCGGAGGCTGATGGAGACGCCGAGGGAGCGCTGGAAGGTGAGAATAAAGATTTGTTATGTTGAGGGGACATGAGGGGGGACAGTAGGGAGAGAGTAGGAAGAGAGTAGGGGGACACTAGGGCAAAACAGGGGGGCAGCAGGGGGACAGCAGGGAGACAGCATGACAGGAGGGAGAGAGGAGGGGGAGCTACGTGACAGCCCAAACTGATCCTGCAAAAAGTAGGATTCGGATGCCTATTTGGCATCTGATTGCAGAGATCAGTTTGGATCCGATGCTGTCCGATTTTCATCGGACAGCATCGGATTTAGAAAAATCGTTATGTGAAAGTAGCCTAAGTGTGGGAGGGAACCCTCAGGAAAACAGGGGGAGTGAAACAGCTATAAGATGTACTTCTTCAGAATCAAACTTGGGGGCCCAGTTCAGCACGACAGTTGTGCCAACCAGTAGACTCTTTTGGGAGGGTGGGGTAGGGGGGGCTATATACGCTTGTCTACAAACACTCGTGTTAATAAAAAGTAATACTGATAGAAATACCATTGCACCATGGGTTATAGTGTGATGTCCTGACATAGATATAATCTATGTGCTACCTACAACTTTTGTTATACACAGACTGATGGTCACTTACCGTCATCCTCCTAGGACCACCATAAATCATTGCACGGGTACCAGGACGGCACTGCTATCACTCATTAATGAGTGATTGCAGAGCGGTACCTCAGTTCTTTCCAGAGCTCGTGTAATGCAGATGACCGTTCCGCAGGAGGTGATTGCTTCCGTTTTATTGGCTTGCGATTTGTTTTTCTCACCCAAGGCTGAATGATTTACCGTGTAGCAAATTATAAATAAAATGTGGTGTAGATCTGTCTGATGGAGATAACAGCAGTGGTCAGCCAGCGTGACCTCCGCTATACAGAGTAATTCACTGATGCTACTCTTTGATAATGTTTTTTCTGACATCTGTTTGGAAAGAAGCACATTACAGCAACTTCTGGCAGAAGTCTAAAGGGGACAAATGGTTGTGAAAAGTTAGAAGTTTAAAGCATTTGTGAATACAGTCTCCTACCCAATGCGACCTGTAGAGATGCTACCGTATTGTAGACGGGACAGTTTCCGAACCTAGTATATGACACCTTGGCCTGTATGTTACATGTTCTAGGGCCTTTTCAACTGCCCCGTGTGTTGCAACATCTTCCCACACTCTCATCGGTGAAGGCAGAGGAGAGCGCTTCTGCTCAAATACTTAAGTGCCAATTATTACAGGAGAAGAGCCAAGAAGGACCTTTATAGCAAGTACCGTACTTGTATTCTACCTAAAATATTAATTCTGGGGAACTTTTTCTTAGAACTGGGATGTGCAGTTGCTTTATTATTCCTCCTGATAATGTATGAATAAGTTGAACACTTCCAGCACTGGCATCATCCACCTTTTACTCTGCTACCACTCTAACAAGTGACAAGTAGTGACATTGTGGCCCTATTGCCTTCATACTAGTCTTGGACTACATAGCCAATGCATTTTTGTTTCTGAGCACTCATTTTACTATAATCTTGCAGTCTACACAAGCTTCCCAATCACCAGATGGCCGAGCAGAACACTTTCATCAGATAATATAATTTCTTGTGTTGCACTAAAGATCATCGTTCTTGGCGGCACATTATCCTGAGGAAACAGGAGATGTGCTGCCGAGAACAGTGGTAGGTTGTACGTCCTGGAGAAACGATCAATTTCTGATCGTCCAGTGTACATCAACCGGTGATCGATGGTTTAGTGCCACACAGCGGCTGATGTTAAGTCCGTAGACAGCCATCAAATCCTTTGCTCAGCATATATGTTGTGAGCTTTTGGTAGTGAATATGAACCCATGGCTCCAACTGTGCACTTTCACATGTTGTAAGCAGTTCTGACGTCTGTCCGAGCTTCAGGTAAAAAAGTTGAATCCTGGATAGACTAAATCCAAACCACACCATCGGGCAGAACCCCGAGATACCCCAAAACCTTTTAATCCCCATACATGGAACTGGGTTTACTGCAAGGCCCAGGAGTTAGCTGTCTAAAGATGGGCTTCAGTGCAGAGATAGCAAAGTAGTCAAGCAGGGTCAAAGTTGAGAGGTCAGAAAAGAACAAAATCAGAATACAATTGAGTAGTCAGAATGCCTGGGCAAACCCAAGATTGCAGCAGGGTACAAATTGTAAGGCTGAAGAACTGTTCAAAACAGGCAAAGGTCGAACAGGAAAATCTGCAATACCCAGCAGGATACAAACAAAGGAACTAAAAACTATTTCTGGCAACTTGCAGCAAAAGACTGAATATATATACCGTATATATAGGGTGTGGTACTTCCCAATTGACTGGAGATGAGAATTAATAACGTCAGCTGGAAGCAGCCTGCGTAGCCTACACCTGCTTCCATGGCCTGCAACATCTCCGGACTTGTCCTTCATCAAACCCATCTGGGACATCGCTTGTTGGCAATTACAAAAGAAGCTGCCAGCAGCTGATTTTGTTGATTAGCCCATATACATTAAACGTAGCAGAATATTCCTCAAACATTTATGACCTCATTGATTGTAGCCAGGGCCGGTGTCCATTTTGGTGGAGTTTGAGTCGGAATCAGGGAAATTGAGGAGTCTGAGGTTTGGCTTACTGACTCCACAGACATGGCTGAATGGGGATTTCTGTACTTGGCGCTTATACCCCATACTGAATGAATGGAGATGTTTGGAAAATTTTGTCTGCACATCATTAATATTTTATTCATCTCGCAATTTCAATCATTCCATTACCTGTTCTCTTTTTAAGTAGCGTGCATATTTTATTTTTCTCCTTCTCTCTCTCCAGATATATCTGTGTATACGGAGAGATATATTAAAATCATATGGAACATTAAAAAAAATCTGCAAAATTTTTTGTATTTTTGTAAGAGATGTGTTAGAAAAATGAAAATAGTATGCACTGTTAGCTGTGTTACAATATTCTCCATCCTCCCTATCTTTTCTGTCAGTCTGTTCTATTTTCATCTTTCACATCATAACCTGTGTCCTAATTCTCAGATTTGACATTTGTGATATGTTAATCCTAACCTCAAATTCAAGTGTAGGAATCTCTGAGATTAGCAGAGTAAATTTAGCAATATGTTTTCGGGAAGGAGCTTTTTGGCAACGTGTAAATCCTGCACTTTATTTGATAACAAATTGATCTGACATAAAAGCATCTAAGTAACAGTTCTCAGACTTTATTTGATTGAACTACCATTTTTTTTTTTTTTTGCTTTTTCGTTGGTCATCTATGTAACTAATTACTATCATGATTACTATGAATAAAAATGATTCTGAATGTCAGATGCCGAAAGAGACTGTTGTACACATGGGGCTCTAGTCCTCAAGACTGACGGAGCACATACTCCCAAAATGCCAGTCTTGCTCGAGTAAAACGCACCAAATTCATTAATAATTGCATATCATTGAATTTTGAGTGGCATGTGCCTCCTTGCGCCACGCCAGAAATGCTACTCTAGTCAGACTGGAGTACCATTTCTGGCTAACAAAATGCCGGCACATTTTATGACTAGGTGGTCTGTATCCCCTGGCTGCTCCCATGTCTGCATTGCTGATTCAATTATTAAGTAAAAATGGCAAAAATGGCAAAAGTTTTGATGTCACTTTTCTGGTAATAAGTTTTGATGGATCTGCCTGCTTGTGGTTGTGTCTTCTGTCTCTGAACACTGCCTGACCCCGGATGTGGAGAAATCATGCCTTTAATTTGACAAAATGTTGCAACCAGACACTCCAAAGCTGTGTGCAAAATATGTTTGACAAAAATTGAAGAGGATTATCCTGCTAATACAAGGTAGTGACAGACAATATGATCAGTGATAACAAAAATTCTCAATTAAATGTCACCTGCTTAACCCAACAGGAAGTACGACATCGTCTAAAAAATCACTAAAATTGACAAATCCCCGGGCCCGGATGGGATACACCCCAGAGTGCTGTCATAGATAGACCTTTATTTTTAATATTTAAAGATTCCATAATAACAGGGTCTGTACCACAGGACTGGTGTATAGCAAATGTGGTGCCAATATTCAAAAAGGGGACAAAAACTGAACTTGGAAATTATAGGCCAGTAAGCTTAACCTCTACTGTGGGTAAAATCCTAGAGGGTTTTCTAAGAGATGCTATACTGGAGTATCTGAAGAAAAATGACCTCATGACCCATTATCAACATGGTTTTACAAGGGACCGTTCCTGTCAAACTAATCTGATTAGCTTCTATAAAGAAGTAAGTTCTGGACTGGACCAAAGAAATGCAGTGGATGTGGTGTATATGGACTTTTCAAAAGCTTATGATACGGTGCCACACAAAAGGTTGATACATAAAATGAGGGCAATGGTGATAGGGGAAAATATGTGTAAGTGGGTTAAGAACTGGCTTAGTGATAGGAAACAAAGGGTGGTTAATAATGGAACACACTCTGAATGGGTCACAGTTAACAGTGGGGTACCACAGGGGTCAGCGTTGGGCCCGCTTCTATTTAATATATTTATTAATGACCTTGTAGGGGGCATACAGAGTAGAATCTCAATATTTGCAGATGACACTAAACTCTGCAGGGTTATCAATACAGAGGAGGACAATTTTATATTACAGGAGGATGTATGTAAACTAGAAGCTTGGGCTGATAAATGGCAAATGAGCTTTAATGGGGATAAATGTAAGGTCATGCACTTGGGCAGTGGAAACAAAAGGTATAATTATGTGCTTAATTGTAAAACACTGGGCAAAACTGTCAAACGAAAAAGACCTGGGTGTATGGGTAGATGACAAACTCACATTTAGTGGCCAGTGTCAGGCAGCTGCTGCAAAGGCAAATAAAATAATGGGATGCATTAAAAGAGGCATAGATGCTCAGGAGGAGAACATAATTTTACCTCTATACAAGTCACTAGTGCGACCACACTTAGAATACTGTGTACAATTCTGATCTCTGGTGTATAAGAAAGACATAACTGAACTAGAGCGGATGCAGAGAAGAGTGACCAAGGTTATTAGAGGACTGATGGGTCTGCAATACCAAGACAGGTTATTAAACTTGGGGTTATTTAGCTTGGAAAAACGAAGGCTTAGGGGTGATCTTATAATAATGTATAAATATTTGAGGGGACAGTACAGAGAACTTTCTAATGATCTCTTTACTCTTAGGCCTGAGACTGGGACAAGGGGGCATCCTCTACGTCTGGAGGAAAGATTTAATCATAATCACAGACGCGGATTCTTTACTGTAAGAGCAGTGAGACTATGGAACTCTCTGCCACATGATGTTGTAATGAGTGACTCACTACTAACATTTAAGAAGGACCTGGATGCCTTTCTTGAAAACTATAATATTACCAGTTATATATACTAGATTCTTTGATAGGGCGTTGATCCAGGGAATTAGTCTGATTGCCATATCTGGAGTCAGGAAGGAATTTTTTTCCCCCAATGTGGAGCTTAGTGTTGCCACATGGGGTTTTTTTTTTGCCTTCCTCTGGATCAACATGTTAGGCTATGGGTTGAACTAGATGGACTTAAAGTCTTCCTTCAACCTTAAAAAAACTATGTTACTATGTAGTGCATTACAAGGCAGATATTTTCAATGACATCGTTAGGGCATAGCTACCAGGGTTCTGTAGTCCGAGTCAGTGCCCATTTTGGGTGGAGTCGGATGTTTGGCTTACTGACTTCACAGCCTTGGTTGTGGATTTGGAGTGGGTGTCCATTTTGGTGGAGCTGGAGTCAGGGAAAGTGAAGAGTCTTGAGTCTGATGTTTGGCTTACCAACTCCACAGCCCTGATAACTACATGTTACAGGTGTTTTCCACAGGATTAAGGTTGTGGTAAACTACTGAAATGAGTAGATATGTTTATACGCTGTCATGCCTTGTAATGCCTTTGTAAAGTTTTAATAAACCACCGCCTTTTATAAGCTGGGATAATGCTCTTCACTTTTTAAGATTCTGGGCTGGATCAGGACAGGTATCAGTGCTCCATGTGGGGAGGAAAAGTGGTGAAACGGTGAGCTGGAACATGTTTCTTTTGCAAAATATGTTTCTCGAAGAGCAACAGAATCCAGTAAATGACTTTTTGCTCAAACCATAGACCTTCTCAGTTCACATGCTGTAGAAAGGAAACTGCCTTCAAACTGACATGTAGCGAGCAAGCAGTATCCACCGCTATTCAGAGGCGTCTGAAATAAATAGATTTTGCACACCGTTTCGGAGTGCCTGGTTATATTATCGTTGCTATGGGATTGGTTCCTACAAGAGCACACACAAAGGGTCAGACGTGCCGTGCTTTGTATGCTACACAACTTTAATTTGAAAGTAGATTGAGCTCGGAACCATTCCAAAGGCCAAGGTCTTAACAGCTTAGTTTTTGGAATTTGCTTTTTCCACCTGTGTTTTTGCCAAAAACTGTTGGATTGAAAGTACTTATATGTAGGCGGCTTTTTCTTGCTAGGGCTGTGGAGTCAGTAAGCCAAACATCTGACTCCGACTCTTCAATTGCTTTGAATCTGACTCCAACTCCACCAAAATGGACACCAACTCCGACTCTACAACCATGGCTGTGAAGTCAGTAAGCCAAACATCTGACTCCTCAATTCTGAATCCGACTCCAGCTCCACCCAAAATGGGCACCGACTCCACAGCCCTGTCTACATTTTGTGTTGCTTTTTTGAGGAGTTTGAGAAAAAAATAGGTAGACCCACTTTACCCTTAGCAAAGTCTAACCTCGGCCTGATATTTCTAGACTTTCACAAGTATGGGACTGAAACCCTTGGTTGTGCTGAAGATGGCCAGAGACTATAGTGACCTCTCTCCCCTTTCTCTCGCCCATCCGGCACTTTGTTAGGAGTTTGGTGAAGTTTGCAGAGCTCCATTTATACGAGCTGTAAATTTTACTGTTGTTTTTCTGCCTTTTTTCTGTCTAATTCACGCACTGGGAAAAAGTAAAGTGACATCTTAAGTGGAGGGTTAGCAACGAGTAATAAAGTCTGTCTTTTAAAACAAAGGCATGGACAATTAGACGCAATCTTCACCTACTGACTTGTCACACGGGGCACTGCGTGGGCACACGGCTCTGTAAACATTTTCCAGGATGGAATTTTCCCATAAGCCACACATCGCACATTATTATCATTTGAATAATATCAGTTATTTTACTTGTATGTTATTATTTTTAATTTTTTTATATTTTCTTTTCTGAGCACATTTAATACTATGTTGTGTTGATTCCAACTGGCAGAAGCCTTTGCCTGGTAACAAATGAGAGAGCAATTACTGTGATTTGGAGTAATTACTTTTTGTAGAATTGGCACGTTTTCTGTTATGATACAGCGCACATTATGAAGGTTGAAATGTGGATCTCGCTTTATTGTTTAGTGAAGGACTAGGTTATTGGATTCATTGAAGAGAACAACTATTTAGATTTCATACATGGATTGTAACTGGAGGATATCATGTGCAAATATCTATTAATAAGCAGGAGATTTTTATTGCGCTCTCTACATATCTAAGAAAATAAATCTTCAATACAAAGCTATTAGAATCAGCTTTTCGAAATGTAATAATTTAGGGTCACCCAACAAATTGTTCATTGCTGTGTAAGGTAGTAAAAGACAAATTAAAACCTACCTTTCAGGCCACAAATAGATATTTCATCTCTTTGAAAACCACCTTTTAATTTTACACTACAAGTGCACCAAGTCTGTGCACAGTTGGGGAGGGTGGCCTGGGCACAGTTGGGGAGGGTGGCCTGGGCACAGGTGGGGAGGGTGGCCTGGGCACAGTTGGGGAGGGTGGCCTGGGCACAGGTGGGGAGGGTGGCCTGGGCACAGGTGGGGAGGGTGGCCTGGGCGCAGTTGGGGATGGTGGCCTGGGCGCAGTTGGGGATGGTGGCCTGGGCGCAGTTGGGGAGGGTGGCCTGGGCGCAGTTGGGGAGGGTGGCCTGGGCGCAGTTGGGGAGGGTGGCCTGGGCACAGTTGGGGAGGGGGCCTGGGCACTGTTGGGGAGGGTGACCTGGGCACTGTTGGGGAGGGTTGCCTGGGCACTGTTGGGGAGGGTTGCCTGGGCACTGTTGTGGAGGGTGGCCTGGGCACAGTTGGGGAGGGTGGCCTGGGCACAGTTGTGTGTGGGGGTTTATCTGTGTACACTTGCAGTGGGGGGCTATCTGTGCAGAGTTGCGGGGGGCTGTGCACATTTGCGGGCACTACGTACAGTTAGGGGATAGCCGCGCATTAATCAGGACATGCACACCACTCCATGCCTAATTTCATTCCCATGATTGATTGATCGAACAGTGTATCATGGGGTGACACGTGGTGCGGAATATTGAAATGGATTGATACACCAGCTGGGAATCTGCCATGCTCTCTGCAATTGCAGCCTCATTTACATAAAGTTGATTTTATTTATTTATTTATATTGTGCCAATAATTCCACATTGCATTAGACTTCATTATTACTTTCCTTATCGGGGCTCACAATCTATATTCCCTGGTGATATAGTAGAGGTAGCTGTAAATGGAAAAAGGTGCTACATAGGGTTTACCCATTATAATATACTGTAAGGAAATTGGTTCAGTATTTAAAATGCTCACCTAATAAGGTTGTGTATAGACACAACCACTTTACAGTGGGGTCCTAGCCCCACTTCTATATATTGGATTCGGTCGCTAATCTACATTCCCTATCAGTTTTTGTAGTGTGGAAGGAAACCGGAGAACCTGGAGGTAACCCACACAAACACAGAGAATTTACAAACTCCTTGCCCATGTTGTCCTTGGTGGGATTTTCGCAACTACAAAGTTGTATGATCTTGTCTATTATAGCACTCAGAAATTCCCTCCCCCCGCCAATAAGTTCCTTGTAAAAAAATAAATAAACTCCCATGGAAGGAAACTCTGCTTTTTGTCACCAATACCTGATTGATTTGAGGAACAGGGTGCAGAGTTTTTTTTTCCCTGCAAATTTAGGATGAAATCTTAAAAACCAGATTTAGGCTATGTTCACACATCGCGTATTTTATCGCGTTTTTTTACGCGCGTCTTTTCAAGGGAAAAACGAGCGTTTAAAAACTCGATAAGAATACGCGAGAGAACAACTCGCTTCTACTTCAATCACGCATTTAGACGCGCGTTTTTATAATGGGGCCTATGGAAACGCGCGCGTAAAAAAACGCAAAGAATTGACATGTTCATTCTTTTTACGCGCGCGTTTTTTTGCTCCAAAAACGCTGCGTTTAAATACGCGATGTCTGCAAGGCACAAAGTGAATGTCCATTCACTTTGCTGTAAAATGCAGATGCACATGCGTTTTTGGAGCAAATACGCGCGTAAAAAAACGCGCAAAATACGCGATGTGTGAACGTAGCCGAACTGCACTAAATACATTACAATGGCACTTGACATCCGTAAAACACTGTCAACTGAGGCCGGGTAGAAAAGTTTTTAGGCCTATAGGAATATAATAAAATAGACCGAATATCTCTTAAAGGGGAACTCCAGTGAGAAGAAAACGTTTTATTATGGTTCCTGCACTCCTACATGATGAAGCAGAGCTGTACACTGCAGTTTTAGGATCTTATAGATCTCTTCTAAATTAATAAAATCATACCTGCTTCTCAGCTCTGACTGCCCTCATGGGACCTAGAATCTTCAGTCTGACACAGCTTCATGTAGGAGCAGAATGCAGGAGGTGTGTCAGGGATGTGGACGCTGAGAGCTTCAGGATCAGCCTACATTCCAATAGAAATAAAAAGCGGCCCTCTGCTATGACAATTATGATATAGGAATATTTCATAAGCAAAAATCGCAACGCTTAGCTTGATAAATATGGCCATATCGATAAACCACCCAGTCGCTTCGATGAGGCGTGTCTGCTTGACTGGGTCCCTATACTCAATTTTCAGTCTCTTACCGGAGTTACAAAACTTCTCTTTTCATGGGCAAATTGGGAAAAAAAAAGGAAAAACTGATAACAGAGAACACTAGCTCAAACGGGCCCAGGGTGGGGAAGGTGAACAACAGAGGGGGTGAACCCATGCTATCATACAAAAATGACTGTGGCACTCAATCCTGTCAGTGAGCGCAGGTGCACACCAAATACAATACTTACCATAAAAGAAAAAAGCGGCACTCTGCTATGACAATTAGGACATAGGAATATTTGAGCTAGTGTTCTGTTAACAGTTACCTAATTACATTTAAAACTGAGTAAAAGGCACTTGAAAATGCTTTTATCATCTTATAGCTGCCTTCTTCTTTGTGGGCCTCGACCATTTTCATTTTCAGAGTGGTCGGCAGCTGCTTAATAGAACCCATGGCTGATTTTTTTTTTCTTTTTTGGCCTGATGGTGGGTTTACACGCCGCGATATCGGCGTCCAACTCCGACCCAACTCCGACAAAAAGTCACGTGGGTCGCGAGTTGGAGCCGATATCGGGTGCGCGTTGTACTGTTTTAGCATACAATGCGATGCTGGAACGATGCCAAAACGATATCGGAGTTGAATAGCAGAGCTATTCAACTTCCCGATATCGCAAGGCCGTTGTACCAGCATCGCAGCGTGTGACAGCCCAACTCCGATGCGTACTCGCACCTCACCCATTAACTACCATGTTAAATGGTCGTTACTGGGTTGGTGGGCGTACACATCGAGAGGACGTTGTTTCACGATATCGCAGCGTGTAAACCGGCGATGCGATATCGGGAAAAGTGCTCCCAAAATGCGCGCTCCTGCAGCGTTGTATGCGATATCGGGACGATATCGCTACGTGTAACCCCACCATTAGAAGAGGCTGGGTTTTTGCAAAGCTTTGAAATTAGTATCACCTGGCCTTTCCTAAGGATGATGGTGAACAACCTTCATAGGCAAGTTAAGATCTGAAACCTTGGTCAAAGGTATCTGAGCACACACATCTCCAAGGGTGTCCAAACTTTTACAACTGCCCATCTTTTGTAATTTTTTTAAAATTTAAAACATGGAATATTTTTTTGTGTGTGTGACATGCAAAGCCTGTCAATCCTGTAGACCTTTCTCGCTGTAGTTATGAACATCCCACTCTCCAATTAGTGCGGTTTCAAATGCCAGATATTCACTTTCCATGGGGTGGTAGCAGGATAGTGCCACTGTGCATGAATTGTAAACAGGCCCTTTGGAGTCCAGTAGCTCATTATTCAATGAGATGAAACTGAATGAGAGGAGATATGGATTACATATCAGAAAAAACATTTTGACAGGATGATCAACGAGTGGAACAGGTGGCCACGAGAGGTGGCAAGTTCCTCTTCAATGGAAGTCTTTACACAGAGGCTGGACAGACATCTGTCTGGTGTGATTTAGTGAATCCTGCTTTGAGCAGGGGATTGGGACCTGATGGCTTAAGAGGTCCCATCTGACTCTACTTCTGTGATCATAATGCACAATTCCACCTGCTTAGGAGGTGGTAATGGGCCCCCTTACCTCTTGGGCCCCTATATGGTTGCCCAGGTTTCACCAATGGTATGTCCGCTCCTGGTATCAGTACTACACCAGCTCTTTGGCTTCTTGACATCACGTGATATCTGTAAGCTCGGACCTTCATGACCACCAATGATCTGGACCTCTGTGACCACTCTCTGGGTCATTGTTGGTCATAGAGGTCCTAGCTCACAGCTATCACAAAGTGATAACTTATCAACACTTTTTGGGAGTATTAGGAGGAAACTGGTGTCTTTATGGCCTATGGTGAGATGATTGTTTTGCACTAATCTTCATGAAGACTTTTTTCCCTTACATGGGGAGTTATATTAACCATTACCTGACACTCGAATGCCAGGGCCTTCTGCTACGAGTATATATATATTTTTTTTAAAGCCAGATTTTCACAAAGATACTTGCAAAATTGTCATAGTTGAGTTTGAGTCCAAGAAAAATAAATCTCATCTTCCTCGATAGACTGTTGCTTTACCTTAAAAATTCTTCCTGTTTGTTCATTTTTAGGCTCCTGCTAGTTGGAGGCAGCGAGACAAGCGAAGATGGAGTGTCGGAGGCGACGCAGTGTGGGCTCACATCCTGGAGAGTGCTTTCCGGCTCTCCTCATTACAAACAGGTCACTAATTACAAGGACGACGTGGGCACGGTAAGTAATGAGAAAAAGCCTTGTGCGCATTTTAGTATTCATTTGCAGTCCTTAATTATTTATCAGAGCATCTTTAATGCCCTTAGTTAAATTTTCAGCAGTTTAACATGTTTACAGTAAATTAAAAAATCATCAGTCGCAATGTACCGATAACTGCAGGCTGTGATCTTCTGTGCTGAGACTGCATGTTTCATTTAGGCGGCTTTCTCAATAAGTTATGCCAGCTATAGAGCCATAAATATTACCCCTTTTCAATGAATGATTCATTATTGTTTGTAAACTTGACCATGAATTTGTGGATGTAGAGAGGGTTGGAGGGTTTGCACTGTCTTCTATTTGCTTCTTGTGAAAATTGGTCTCTTTTTAGACCAGGGGTCTCAAACTCGGCAGGGTTGGTGGGCCGCATGTAGAAAAAAAATTGATATCGGGGGACAGCATTGCTTGTAGGACTAAGTGACATTTTAGCAATACCAGAATTTTTTGCTCAATCTAGTAAAGTACAAATCCTGATCTTCTTCTTGTAGGAATGTCCCCACCCTAATCTCTTTTATGTAGCAATGTCCCCATCCTGGTTGCCTTCTTATAGTAATGTCCCCATCCTGATCCCCTTCTTCTAGTAATGTCCCCATCCTGATCCTCATTGTATATTAATGTCCCCCAAACTGGTCCCAGTCTTGTAGTAATGTCCCCATCTTGTAGTAATGTCCCCATCTTGGTTCCCTTCTTGAAGTAATGTTCCTCCCTGGTCCCTACGTGTAGTAATGCCCCATCCTGGTTCCCATCCTATGTTAATGACCCCCATCCTGGTCCTCATCATTTAGTAATGTCCCATTCTGATCCTCTTCTTGTAGTAATATCCCCATCCTAATCCCCTTCCAGTGGTATTGTCCCTATCCTGGTCGCCTTCTTGTAGTAATATCCTGATCATCTTCTAGTAATATCCTCATACTGGTCCCCATTGTATATTAATGTCCCTCATACTGGTCCCCGTCTGGTACTAATGTCCCCTACCTGGTCCCCTTCTTGAAGTAATTTTCCTCCCTGATCCATACGTGTAGTAATGCCCCAACCTGGTCCCCATCCTGTAATAATGACTCCCATCCTGGTCCTCATCATGTAGTAATGTCCCCATCCTGATCCCCTTCCTATAGTAATATCCCCATCTTGTTGTAATGTCCCCATCCTGGTCCTCCTCTTGTAGTAATGTCCCCATCCTGGTCCTCCTCTTGTAGTAATGTCCCCATCCTGGTCCTCATCATGTTGTAATGTCTCCATCCTGATCCCCTTTCTTGTAGTAATATCTCCATCTTGTAGTTATGTCCCCATCCTGGTCCTCCTCTTGTAGTAATGTCCCCATCCTCGTCCTCATCTTGTAGTAATGCCCCCACCCTGGTCTCCATCTTGTAGTAATGTTCCTCCCTGGTCCATACGTGTAGTAATGCCCCATCCTGGTTCCCATCCTATATTAATGTCCCCCATCTTGGTCTTCATCTTGTAGGAATGTACCCATCTTTTAGTAATGTTCCCCATCCCAACGCCATTTTGTTGAGATGTCCCCACAACCTGGTCTCTGTTCTTTTTGTTCTCTCGCTCATACACACACACACTCGCACACATACATAGTAACATAGTAACATAGTTTTTAAGGTTGAAGGAAGACTTTAAGTCCATCTAGTTCAACCCATAGCCTAACATGTTGATCCAGAGGAAGGTAAAAAAAAAACATGTGGCAACACTAAGCTCCACATTGGGGAAAAAATTCCTTCCTGACTCCGGATACGGCAATCAGACTAATTCCCTGGATCAACGCCCTATCAAAGAATCTAGTATGTATAACTGGTAATATAGTTTTCAAAAAAGGCATCCAGGCCCTTCTTAAATGTTATAAATACACACTTAAATATACACAACACACACACACACACACACACACACACACACTCACACATACATCCTCAGACATATTCACACAAACACTTACACACTCACACATTGACACACATTCACACACTTACACATAGGGCCATATTTGGAGTTCCTGCCGCCCTAGGCACTTTCAGCAGTCGCGCCCCTCCCCCCCCAGGCTGCTATTTTCGGCTGTAATAGCACCTTACCTGACTCCACGCTTCTGATCCCGGCAGCTTCTTCCTCTGTGGCTCCCAGTCTCCCGCTTGTCGGTACCCGGCACCAGCCATCACCCGGCACCCGACACCAGGCGTCATCCGTCGGCAGCCGCCAGCACCCAGGAGGCGGCACCTGGTGGCACCCGGGAGCTACCAGCACCAGGCGGTAGCCACCAGCACCTGGCATTAGGTGTCACCCGGCAGCACCTGTGAGGTGGCAACAGGTGGCATCCGGCGGCCGCTAGCACCCGGCACCAGCCACCGGCGATGTGCCGCTCAGGCGGCGCGGGAATACACACTCACATATACACACATACTCATTCACACATGCATACTCACACACACATACACACTCACATATATACACATACACTCTCACACACACATACACACACATACACATATACTCACACACATATACGCACTCAGAAATATTCACACACAAATACACTCACACATATACACACACTCACACATACACACTCTCGCTCTCTAACTCTCACTCATGCACACCTTAATGATGCCCCGGGCCATTGTACATGGAGCCGCGGCGGTACCCACTTTATTGTGACTTCTGGGTACTGCTCAAACAAGCACCTTCTCTCCTGTACATTCATGCAAGCAGGCGGCCGGCAGCCCAATCAGATGCCTGCTGCTGACTCGGAGTATGATGTCACAGGAGGCTTCTGATTTGGTCCGCTGGCCGCCTGCGTGCATGAATGCACAGGAGCGAAGGCACTTGTTTGAGCGGTAACCGGAAGTCACAATAAAGCGAGTACCGTGGAGGCTCCATGTACAATGGCCCCATGCATGCTTATCTTTTCATGGTTGGCCGGAGTGGGAAGCTTTGCGGGCCGCATGCAGCCCAGGGGCCGCGTGTTTGGGACCCCTGCATTAGAACATGATGTTCTTGTAATAGATGCCTATCTCAACCTCATGAATTTAACGTTTTGACTTTATTGCCAATGGATCTATGATACAGTTGTGTGCATGAGGCTCCCATTAAATAATGTGAGTGGCTAAAATGTTGGTATTGTACTATAGACCATGGTGCCCCTTGTTGCAGGGGAAGGCTCTTTTGTTGCAGTGGGGAGGCCCTTTTGTTGCCGTTGGGGGGCCCCTTTGTTGCCGTTGGAGGGGCCCCTTTGTTGCCGTCGGGGAGGGGCCCCTTTGTTGCCGTTGGGGGGGGGGCCCCTTTGTTGCCGTTGGGGGGGGGGCCCCTTTGTTGCCGTTGGAGGGCCCCTTTGTTGCCGTTGGAGGGGCCCCTTTGTTGCCGTTGGAGGGGCCCCTTTGTTGCCGTTGGAGGGGCCCCTTTGTTGCCTTTGGAGGGGCCCCTTTGTTGCCATTGGAGGGGCCCCTTTGTTGCCATTGGAGGGGCCACTTTGTTGCCATTGGAGGGGCCCCTTTGTTGCCATTGGAGGGGCCCCTTTGTTGCCATTGGAGGGGCCCCTTTGTTGCCATTGGAGGGGCCCCTTTGTTGCCTCCGGGGAGGCCCCTTTGTTGCCTCCGGGGAGGCCCCTTTGTTGCCTCCGGGGAGGTCCCTTTGTTGCCTCCGGGGAGGCCCCTTTGTTGCCTCCGGGAGGCCCCTTTGTTGCTTCCGGGGAGGCCCCTTTGTTGCCTCTGGGGAAGTCCCTGGGTCATTGGTTGTAGGGAGAGGCCCCTTGCTGTAGCAACGGGTTGGTTGTTGTTTGGGGAGGCTCTGGATTGCAGAGGGAGGCCGCTCGTTGGGTGGGGAGAGGCCCTTCGCTGTAGGATGAGGCGGCTTGATGTTTAAGGATGTTACTCATTGTTGATACTCGTTGACTAGCACCACCCACATGTATTATATCTGTAGCATGACAATTTCTGTTTTCCAGAGATGTAACCTTTTTTGTTGAAGGAGACAACTTTTTCTGTTGAGGGACTGCTGAAGTACTCCTGTGCTGAGAGTCACTTTGGACGTGGCTCTATGGACTTTGGCTGGCTTTATATCTTACAAATAGTAAAGTGGCATGTTAAAGGGCAATTCCAGGAAGGTAAAAAAAATTGTACTTTACCTGCCCTTGTACACTAAGAAGCTGGGCTGTCCAGTACAGTTCTCGGATGTTTAAATAGTTTATAAATCAATAAAATTGTATCTGCTCCTTAGCACTCATCCCTCCCGTATGCGACAATACATCACACAGCATATTCAGCATAGGGGTGTGACTGGAGCATGGCTGCTAGCTCTGATGCTCACACTACATGCCAGCCCCCACTCTGTCACCCACACTCTGTATGCCTGCTGTATGTATCACTGTAATCTCCTGAGCTAACAGTAATAGCTGCACAAACATGCACACTGTCACTCAGCCCAGGAGACTCGTACGATGCATACAGCAGGCATATAGAGTGTGGGCATGTGAGCCGGCGGCCACACCCATGCCCCGTGTTCATACACTAGCTAAAAGTATGAGGGTGCTGGAATGTAGTGTGCGCATGGAACCCCGGTGGTCATGCCCACTGTTGGTACACTAGCTAGAAGTGCGAGTGGCTCTGATACTCAAACCACATGCCAGCCCCCACTTTGTCACCCACACTTTATATGCCTTCTGTATTTATCACTGCACACTCCTGAGTGAACAGTGACAGCTGCACAAACATACACAGTCACTCTGCTCAGGAGTGTTGTGCAATACTTGCAGCAGGCACGTGTAATGAGGTGTACAATTCAGATTGTATTATCGAAATTGACAGTGAAATGAGCTGTGCACAGTCCGCCACTGCCCCCTTGTGGACAATTGCTGAAATGACTGCAGAGAGAAAAAAACAGCATTGATTGCTGCTCCCCTCCCCCAACAGCCATGTGCTGAGGAGGAGAGAGGGCGGGAGATTAGTACAGACACAGAATTGGACAAGAGAACATCTACCTGTGGATGTCTGTTGAAAGAGGGCTACTTTGCAACACCTTGTCGGAGAAATCACCCCGCAGAAGCCCCTGTGACTGATCCTGGGCCACTGGACTTTGGTGCTGTGACTCTGGCCGCTCTGCAAAACCTTGCCCGCCGAGCACCCGGATTACATGTGCAGGGGCCGTGACCGACATAAGGGAGCCATTTGTGCTGCTGTGATCTCCCTTCTGCTCCTCTGTGTGCCCTGAGACTGGGAGAGACAGACTGTTACCTGCAGAAGGAGACCAAAGAAGAGTGAGGAGATCCCCAGGCCTGCTACGTGGGAGCGACATCTTCTTCTGTGATAGACTGGTACGTGAT
The DNA here is from genome assembly GCA_033576535.1 of Allobates femoralis. Taxonomy (NCBI): domain Eukaryota; kingdom Metazoa; phylum Chordata; class Amphibia; order Anura; family Aromobatidae; genus Allobates; species Allobates femoralis. Next base: position 42,814,129 of record JARQOC010000001.1, read on the forward strand.
TTTAGGGAAAGTTAGGGAAAGATACCTTCATTGTTGTGTTTTCTTTTCTTGCTGCGTACCCGGAAGAAGTGAAGATCCAGAGACTCTAATATATACAAGTGCGCATATAATTCAGTTGACTGTGAGATAAATATGTTTTACAGTAAAGAAATGTTATTATCGGTTAAACCTGAGTATGGGGATTCTGTTGAGAAAGATCATACACACACACCCGCGGCCTTACCACCGGTCGCTTCATCTGGCGTAGTCGGCAGGATGTGTGATCAACAGAATCTCCTCCCGGTAGTAGCTTATAACCAGACTTATACTACGGCCTGCAGGTCCATATCTGGTGCCAGCACTCCGAACAGTGACACGGAGGAATTGAAGCAGATAGTAGCAGAGTTGCAGAAACAGATACTGCAGCTACAGCTCATGCTAGACCAACAGGCGGACAGGCAAACGAGACAGCAACCCAGTCGGCCTATGGGAAGGTGCTGGACATGCGGCGACCCCCGCCATAGGGCAAACCGTTGTCCGAATCCTCCACCCGTGGTCCGATATACTAGAACCAGCAAGTCGTGCCCCACAACAGCCGCCACCTTTAAACTAGACGCCCCAGCCAAAGCGGCTCGCTCGGCAGGGGAGATCAGGGAAAAGGGTGTGAAGAGACAGAGCCAGACCGATAAGCAAGTGCTGGCCACTCGGGTCCAGGGGACGGTGAAGTGGTTTAATGTCCGCGATGGGTATGGCTTCATCAACAGGAATGACACAAAGGATGACGTGTTTGTACATCAGACTGCCATAAAGCGTAACAATCCTCGTAAGTGCCTCCGCAGCGTTGGTGATGGGGAGGTGGTACAGTTTGATGTTGTGAAGGGAGAGAAGGGTACAGAGGCCGCCGACGTCACCGGTCCCGGGGGTGTTCCCGTTAAAAGAAGCAGATTTGCCCCCAACCGGCGCCGCTAACGCCGGCGATCCTACTCTCCCCGGGTAGAAAATGTGACTGAGTTTATTGGAGATATTGTGAGCCCTGAACAAGGGAACGAAGGTGAACGGGGGGATGACGGTTTCCCCCAACAGAGGTCCCTACTCCGCCGGAGATCAATCCCTGTGATATCAACGGCCATCACTGCCTTGGAGCCGATGGTTGTTGACAGGGACTGTCAACCTTTAAGTGGGGGGGTATGTAATGAGGTGTACAATTCAGATTGTATTATCGAAATTGACAGTGAAATGAGCTGTGCACAGTCCGCCACTGCCCCCTTGTGGACAATTGCTGAAATGACTGCAGAGAGAAAAAAACAGCATTGATTGCTGCTCCCCTCCCCCAACAGCCATGTGCTGAGGAGGAGAGAGGGCGGGAGATTAGTACAGACACAGAGTTGGACAAGAGAACATCTACCTGTGGATGTCTGTTGAAAGAGGGCTACTTTGCAACACCTTGTCGGAGAAATCACCCCGCAGAAGCCCCTGTGACTGATCCTGGGCCACTGGACTTTGGTGCTGTGACTCTGGCCGCTCTGCAAAACCTTGCCCGCCGAGCACCCGGATTACATGTGCAGGGGCCGTGACCGACATAAGGGAGCCATTTGTGCTGCTGTGATCTCCCTTCTGCTCCTCTGTGTGCCCTGAGACTGGGAGAGACAGACTGTTACCTGCAGAAGGAGACCAAAGAAGAGTGAGGAGATCCCCAGGCCTGCTACGTGGGAGCGACATCTTCTTCTGTGATAAGACTGGTACGTGATTTTAGGGAAAGTTAGGGAAAGATACCTTCATTGTTGTGTTTTCTTTTCTTGCTGCGTACCCGGAAGAAGTGAAGATCCAGAGACTCTAATATATACAAGTGCGCATATAATTCAGTTGACTGTGAGATAAATATGTTTTACAGTAAAGAAATGTTATTATCGGTTAAACCTGAGTATGGGGATTCTGTTGAGAAAGATCATACACACACACCCGCGGCCTTACCACCGGTCGCTTCACACGTACAGTGGGAGTTCGCATGTAGTGACAGCATTGGAGCTGGCGGCCACGCCCCACCATGACCTCTGTTTGTACACTAGCTAGAAGTATGAGGGGGCTGGAATGTAGAATGAGCATGGAGCTTAGGCAGCCACACTCCTGCCACTCCTCCTGTTTGTACACTAGCTAGAAGTATGAAGGGGCTTGAATGATGGATGAGCATGGAGCTTAGGCAGCTACACTCCTGCCACTCCTCCTGTTTGTACACTAGCTAGAAGTATGAGGGGGCTGGAATGTAGAATGAGCATGGAGCTTAGGCAGCCACGCTCCTGCCACACCTCCTGTTTGTACACTAGCTAGAAGTATGAAGGGGCTTGAATGATGGATGAGCATGGAGCTTAGGCAGCCACGCTCCTGCCACACCTCCTGTTTGTTCACTAGCTAGAGGTATGAAGGGGCTTGAATGATGGATGAGCATGGAGACCTGGCAGCCACACCACTACCACATTGCCTGTTCACTAGTTAGAAATATGAGCGGTATGGAACTTAGTGTGAGCGTGGAACCTCAGCGGCCATGCCCCTACCATATTCCCCTGAAGATGAATCTGCTCTGTGATGTATTGTCCCTTGATGGAGGGATGAGGGCTGAGGGGTAGATATGATTTCATTGATTTATCAGCCATCTAAATATCCTATAACTATAGTGCCCAGTCAGCTTCATCATGTAGGAGGGCAGAGATTGTACAAACATATTCCCTTCCCGGAGATCCCTTTTAAAGAGCCAGCCTCGATAACAGGCAGCTGTATAAACATTCTAAAACAGTTTCTGGTTGCTTCTTTCCGTTCAATTAAAGTAATGCCGAGATAAACAAAGGGATTTCCAGCTCCGTAATACATGAGATTCTGATGTACCTGTAATGCACAACCGCTGTAAATTAAATTTTAATATTGCCTGAAGGGGCTTAAAATGCGTCCTGGGAAATGTAATGACCTAAATGCTTTATTTATTCCTTTCTTTTGTCATATTTGTCTATGTTGCGTGAATTTTCGTTTGCAAAAAAAAGATGATTTTTACCTCTAATTTCAGTTGTCAATGTAACGCATGACTTGATCTCGTTTTACAGGCGCTGAAGGGAAAAGGATTGTGGCGGATTATTAAGTTGCGATTATCTAACAGACACGGAACCGAACAGGTAATGGGGATTTACTTCATTAGTTTAGCTCCAGCATGTGGAACACAAAATGATTGAGAATCATCGGTGTACGGAAGGAAAGGCAGGGGAGAGCGGCTTACCAAGGCGACTCCGCCGCACAAGTTCATGTTAATAATCGGTTGTGGCTTCTTTATTTGCCTAGTAGAAAAAAAATAAGCGGAAATTGTATTTATTGTGGCATAATGGGGTTTTAGTATGTAAATACTGATATCAGGACATTATTTGCATTGCTCAAGTACTGGAATGGTAACTGGTTAGGCTGCTGTCAGTGACTTTGTAGTGCTGATAGCTGGAAATGTGACATTAAACTCTAGAAGGTTTCTGTCTCTTTTCCAGGCAAGAATAAAATTCTTGCTGGCAAAATTGCCCAGTACATTTATTTTCAACCCAGGTGATTACTTAATAGGGAAATATACTTTAAAGTAAGTTTTTCTAGGATAAGCTTTCTTGGGTGTATACATGAGGAATAATACTGTCCATTAAATGTCTTATATATTGCATTTTGGGCCAGTTTTCCCCTCTGCAGTTACTCTCTTACTTTACAGTTGACTCTGAGCTGGAGAGGATTCTAGCTGCTATGATGTTTCCCATGGATAGCACAGCACACATAAAGCAATTCCTATACTTCATTCCTTAGATAGCACATAGACGAAACCAGCAGCATGGAGAAAATTATATGGTAGTACTGAGTTATGTAGATGTTTATTCAGCCTTGTAAGGAGGTAAAAGACTTGTTAGAAAACTCTGCATTCTTTTTCTCGGAATACTTTTTTTTCACTCCTCACCCTCATCTCTCCATAAAGAATACTAGGATGTGTAACCTGACACCTCACTGTTCTGATAGTCCAACTAGAGTAGTTGAATTGTTTTTTTCTTTCAGATTGCATGGTGAGTTAAAAAAAAACTCCAGGGAGATTTCAGGAAATATTTTTATTAAGGTTTAACAAAGTACAAATGCGTTGAATGCAATAATACACACATTTCAAACTGGCATGTTATCTGAGTCACCTCTCGTTCATGAGAACAGATAGCAAGGTAGTAGTGCAAACTCAGAGAGGGATCCCAAATGGAATGCTCAAAAATTACAATGCTTCCGCTGTGGATGACTCTCAATTCAATGCAGTATAGCCAGTCGAAGTGTAATACCATGTAGCCTAATAATAAGTTGATGAGACGTAAAAGAAGAAAATAATGAGAAGGAGGAAAGAAGGAGAAAAAAAGAAGGGTTTAGTAAGGAGTGAAGGAAGGGGTGGGAGGGGGGAAGGGAGAATACCAAGCCCAACAGTCCTACCCTCTGGCAACTCAATTAGTTCAGCGATATATCCACAGATTGAACTCCGGGCTCTCCTTAAACGAATGCCAGATAAACCAAGTACTTCCTTGCACCTCTGTGTTATCATTATCCTGAGCCATAAGGGACTCCATGTGCTCCAGTCTATCCATCTCCACCACCCATTCCACAACAGACGGGAACCTGGGAGATCTCCAGTGTCTGGGAATAATTAACCTAGTTGTTAACAGACAAAACCTGAAGAGGCCTTTCTTGATCGTTGACAAAGAGCCAGGGATCAAGGAGAGGAGAGCGATCTCAGGGGCTGGATCGTACAGTTTGCCAGAGATGTTATGAAAAATCTGAAATATTGCAGACCAGAATGGGCGTAAGAGACGACAGGGCCAGACTGTGAGCTCTTGTGGACAGGATCTCTGCCCTAATGTACCTGTATGATTTATTCGTCGTTATTTATGTTTTCTCCCCTTACACATGTAAAGTGCCATGGACCCAATGGCGCTGTATAAATAAATAATAATATTATTATTATTATTATTATTATTATGTGAAGCATAGAGCCCTCTTCTTCACCACATCGCCAACATACATTCGAGACCTCGGGATAAATTTTGTGGAGAAGGGCAGGACACGTACCAACGTGTTAGAATTTTATCATTTTTTTCTTGTGAACTACAAGCAACAGATAATTTATGGGTAAGGGTTACAAATTTTCAGGCGGTCAGCTTCAGAAAGGATGATCTGCAGATCTCTCTTATGCTGCGATAAAACGGGGAGTATCAGTAGATATTGAATCCGATATCAAGCTATAAAGCAGCAAAGACCGTATGAGCAGGGCCCTCGGACAATTGCATCAGAGACTCCTAGTCGGCGGGTCAAAGATCACACCCGATAGAAAATTTTTGAGCTCGGAGAATTCAAGCCAGGATAACAATATCCCCGGACAGGCCACCCGAAATGCCCCCACCGTGGAGAGCCCCAAGAGTTTATCTGCCACCTGTCCCAGTCCAACTTGATTGCTGGATTTCCAGCAAAGAAATTAATTCGTCATCATAGCAGGGGGAAAGTCAGCATTGTTGAAAAGGGAGCTTAGTCTACTTGGCCTATTGATCAGTTTCAGCTTGTCATAATGCCTAGCCCAGAATCTCAAAACTACCTGTGTGAGAGGGGGAGGGGGGACTCCATGACCGGAGGTCTACAGGCGACATAAAGCCATGGTAGACAGTACAAAGAGTAAGGAGCAAGGATTTTTTCGAGGGTCACCCATTGTTTATGAAGGTCACTATGTCTCCAATCTACCACTCTGGACAGAAGGACAGATTGATAATATCTCTTAAAGTTGGGTAAACCCATACACCCCTTTGACTTAGGTTTGGTTAGGACCGAGAACCTAATTCAAGGCCTGCCTGTCCCCCATACATATCTATTAACAGCTGATTGAAGGCGGTCAAAGAAGTGGTGTGGGATGGTTATAGGGACCGTTTGAAAAAGATAAAGGAAGCGGAGAAGAATGTCCATTTTAATGGCACTAATTCTACCAAACCATAAAAGTTGGCATCTATAATATCTATTTAGATAAGTCATAGTTTTATGGAGGAACGGTGTATAATTAAGGTCGTCTGGATGTTTAGGGATCATCACTCCCAGGTATTTTAATGCTGTATCCACCCATTTAAATGGGAAGGATGGTCAAAGCCTAGCGACTAGGTCCTCAGACAAGGAGACATTGAGAGCTTCCATTTTCGAATAATTATCCTTAAAGTTAGAGAACTCCTTCGTAAGCATTGGAAGGCAACCATCGGATTGGTCACATAAATTAGTAGGTCATCTGCATAAATAGCTAATTTAAAGTGATTCTGACCAATCTGAAGACCTTGAATATCGGGTGCATTCCGCAGCGCAACCGTGAGATGTTCCATTGTACTATTATATAGGGCAGGGGAGACAAAGGACATCCCTGTCTGGTGCTATTGGAAATTTTAAGGCGGGACGAGAAATTGCCATTAACTTTTAAGACGAGCCGTAGGGCGCTGGTATAGCACAAATATCTTCCCCAACATACCTGCCCCCAACCCCAGTTGTGCCAAAGAGGAACTCAAGAAGCTCAATCCAAGGCGATCAAATGCCTTTTTGGCATAAATTGATAATAGGCAAGCTGGTATTTTAAGTTTATGTATATTAGTGAGAAGTAATGTTGTAATGTTTTAACGGTAATATCTTTAGCTTCTCTATGTTGTACAAAGACAACTTGATCACCATGGATAGAGCTCGGAAGCAGGGGGTTCAATCTGTTCGCTTTAGCCTTTCCAAAAACTTTCACATCCACATTGATTAGGGAGATGGGGCGATAATTTGAACATAGTGAAGGGTCCTTGCCGGGTTTTTGGATACTAGTAATCATAGCAGCCAATGTCTGTGGAGCAAAGAGACATCTCTCCGAAATAGAGTTAGAGTTTTGTCATGAAGGGCAGCAAACCAGGTGCGAACAATTTTTCTGGATCAACATGTTAGGCTATGGGTTGAACTAGATGGACTTAGTTTTTAAGGTTGAAGGAAGACTATGTTACTATGTTATAAAAGTTAGCTGAAAATCCATCAGGGCTGGGGCTTTTGCCATTAGCTAAGGACTTAACGATCTAAAATCTCCTGTTCCAAGAACGGACTCTCCAGGGCAGTTATTTCTACAACAGGAAGAGGAGGAAGAGAAGTGTTGTTCACATAGTCATCCACCCTGTTTTGAAAGTCTACTGGGGACATGTCAGCCCGCGGCCCCCTTAAGTTATAAAGGGAGTTATAGTATTCTCTAAAAAAGTCCACTATCTCTAATGGTCAATGCAAGGGCTTACCCGCTTTGGATTTTATAGTGGGAATATATGTGGAAGGGACATGAGGATGTAAAAATCATGCTAGGGCTCTACCAGGTTTATTAGATAATTCATAGAGATATTTGTGAAGGCGATCTCATTGTCTCGCTGATGTTGTATCCAGCAGAGAGCTCAGGTCGGCTCTAGCCTTAAACAGGTCAGCCATGACTTGTGAGTTTTGCGTTAGTTTATGATCGGTCTCCAATGTTTGAACATGCATAATCAAATCATTACTGCAGGATACCCTGTCTCTCTTCAACTACGCCCCCTGCTGTGATTGACTCTATAGAGAACCTGGTGTGGGTGGGGGCA